>CM038045.1:26025000-26625000 GCA_021397845.1 Areca catechu
CTAATTTTTTCTTATGTTGTATACTCAGTTCAAAAAGACAGGAAAAAAATTGAGCCATCCTTGCATGTGGGTGAAGACTCGTACTAGAAAGAATGGTAAACCTGTAAATGATGCTGCTGCTTGACTAATTGTAAGTTTCCTTTATTAGTCAATTAAACAATAAGTCTATTTTATTTTTTATTATAATATTTATTTCTTGTAATTAATACATACATGTTTACTGGAACCAAAAGGAAATGTTTAAAGATGCAGAAGAGAATGAAGTATTTTTTAAACAGTTTGACAAAGAAAGACCAGACATGATTTGTTGCCTAGGGATATGACCAACAGTTCATTGTGGGGCTCTAAAGCAATAAATGAAGTCTTGAGAAAGGAAAATGAGAGTTTGCGTAAAATGGTTAATGACTTGACAGGTCAAGTTGGAACTCTCTAAGTCCAGGTAGCAAATATTTATGGTTCAACAGTTTCGATGAGTACTTTAGTTAAATATATAATTCTTTTTTTATTTCTATATGAATGAGATTGGATAACTTAATCTTTATTTTCAAATTGTTCTGACTTTTTTAAAAATATGAAAATTTCATGAAAGAACCCGATGACCATTCATTCTACTTGATATTTGATTGATGAATTTAACATGTTACTATATTTATTTATTAATAGGATATTGCCAGCATAAAAGAAGCTGATAATTATTTATCAAAGATAGATAAAATGTCATATATTAGTAGCAAACATAATCCAGAGGTATCTATAATATCATTATTTTATATAATACTTGTAATTTAATATTTTTTAAAAAAGTTGGCTAACTCTCTATTATTTCGAGATGGTGATAGAGTTGAACTAAACTCATCTCAAGTAAACATATTATCCATTCTTAAATCATCTAAAATTATAAGTTAAATTTATTTTAATAAATTTATAGATTTTAATAAAATAGTTTAATGTTATTAAGTGGTGAATCATCAGGATTTATTCGTTATATTATATGAAATCAGTACTTACAAGGTAAAGAAGTAATTTTATTGGATATCTCACAGAAAGAAGTAGGTAAAGGAACATTTATTTTTTATGATAAAGACAAGATGTTGATGGACAAAAGTTTGGAAGATGTGTTTTGTGAGGTTTCTGTTTCTTATACAATTGAGCTCGATGCTCCATTGCTTGTAAAGGACAAAAATCAATCTTTAATGAAACATGCTGTAGACACTCACATTATTTGATGGAAAGATTATGAATGTATCTGTATACATTACTGGTTTAATAATGATTTATATTAGCTCTAAAATGATGTATATTTATATGATTCCTTTCTTTTGCAGATTCAGGTGATATAATAAAAGGTGTCAAGAATATAATAGGTGTTAAGAAAGATATAGAGATTTTGTAAAGTTTACTTATCTTTATTCTCCTTATGGTGTAGCAAAATAGTTGGAACTTGTTTTATGATATATTTTAAGTTCTAGTATTTACTTTCTTTTGAAATCAGTACTATGTTTTGTTTCTTGTTCTTTAAATTTTGATGAAATTAACAAAGTTGTTGAGACAATATTTTTGCGAGACTACCATTATGTATATTCAATTATATTTAATATAATAATAAAAATTATCTTGTTTGTAGTTGATATGGCAATATCGGTGACGTTGAGTGTATGTCAGGTCCAGCTGGATGCCAGCGATGCCACGTGGATTTTTTCTTTCGAAGTTTCTTCCAGGTGGCTCGACCCGCGATCATCCTCACTCGGGACCAGGCGCTCCTGCTCCTTCACCAGGTGGCACCCCAAGATTGGTCCACCTCGGTCGAAGTCGAGCCTTCCTTTGCCACTTCGCCAGGTGTCCATCCAAGAGGGGTCCACCTCGGTTGAAGTTGGCAGCCTCTGCTCCTTCGCCAGGTGGCACCCCAAGATGGGTCCACCTCGGTTGAAGTCGAGCCTTCCTCTGCCACTTCGCTAGGTGTCCACCCAGGAGGGGTCCACCTCGGTCGAAGCCGACGGCCTCTGCTCCCTCGCCAGGTGGCGCCCCAAGACGAGTCCACCTCGTCGAGGTCTAGCCAGGCGCTCCTGCTCCTTCGCTAGGTGGCATCCCGAGATGGGTCCACCTCGGTCGAAGTCGAGCCTTCCTCTGCCACTTCGCCAGGTGTCCACCCAGGAGGGGTCCACCTCGGTCGAAGCTGGCGGCCTCTACTCCCTCGCCAGGTGGCACCTCAAGATAGGTCCACCTTGTCGAGGTCGAGCCAAGCGCTCCTGCTCCTTTGCCAGGTGGAACCCCAAGATGGGTCCACCTTGACCGAAGTCGAGCCTTTCTCTGCCACTTCGCCAAGTGTCCACCCAGGAGGGGTCCAACTCAGCTGAAGCTGGCGGCCTCTGCTCCCTCGCCAGGTGGCGCCCCAAGATGGGTCCACCTCGCCG
This sequence comes from Areca catechu, assembly GCA_021397845.1. NCBI lineage: Eukaryota > Viridiplantae > Streptophyta > Magnoliopsida > Arecales > Arecaceae > Areca > Areca catechu. The sequence continues at coordinate 26,027,412 of CM038045.1, forward strand.
AGGTCGAGCCAGGCGCTCCTGCTCCTTCGCCATGTGGCACTCCAAGATGGGTCCACCTCGGTCAAAGTCGAGCCTTCCTCTACCACTTCGCCAGGTGTCCACCCAGGAGGGGTCCACCTCGGTCGAAGATGGCGGCCTCTGCTCCCTCGCCAAGTGGCGCCCCAAGATGGGCCCACCTCGTCGAGGTCGAGCCAGGCGCTCCTGTTCCTTCGCCAAGTGGCACCCCAAGATGGATCCACCTCGGCCGAAGTCGAGCCGTCCTCTGCCACTTCGCCAGGTGTCTACCCAGGAGGGGTCCACCTCGGTCGAAGCTGGCGACCTCTGCTCCCTCGCCGGTGGAGCCCCAAGACGGGTCCACCTCACCGAGGTCGAGCCAGGCGCTCCTGCTCCTTCGCCAGGTGGCACCCCAAGATGGGTCCACCTCGGTCGAAGTCGAGCCTTCCTCTGCCTCTTCGCCAGGTATCCACCCAGGAGAGGTCCACCTCAGCCAAAGCTGGCAGCCTCTACTTCCTCGCTAGGTGGCGCCCCAAGATGGGTCCACCTCACCGAGGTCGAGCCAGGCGATCCTGCTTCTTTGCCATGTGGCATCCCAAGATGGGTCCACCTCGGTCGAAGTCGAGCCTTCCTCTACCACTTCGCCAGGTGTCCACCCAGGAGGGGTCCACCTCGACCGAAGCTGGCGGCCTCTGCTCCCTCGCCGGGTGGCGCCCCGAGATGGGTCCACCTCGTCGAGGTCTCGCCAGGCGCTCCTGCTCCTTCTCCAGGCGGCACCCCAAGATGGGCCCACCTCGGCCGAAGTCGAGCCTTCCTTTGCCACTTTGCCAGGTGTCCACCCAGGAGGGGTCCACCTCGGTCGAAGCTGATGGCCTCTTCTCCCTCGCCAGGTGGCACTCCAAGACGGGTCCACCTCGTCGAGGTCGAGCCAGGAACTCCTACTCCTTCGCCAGGTGGCACCCCAAGATGGGTCCACCTCGGTCGAAGTCGAGCCTTCCTCTGCCGCTTCGCCAGGTGCCACCTAGGAGGGGTCCACCTCGATCGAAGCTGGCGGCCTCTACTCCCTCGTCAGGTGGCACCCCAAGATAGGTCCACCTCGCCGAGGTCGAGCCAGGCGCTCCTGCTCCTTCGCTAAGTGGCACCCCAAGATGGGTCCACCTCGGCCAAAGTCGAGCCTTCCTCTGCCGCTTCACCAGGTGTCCACCCAGGAGGGGTCCACCTCGGTCGAAGCTGGCGGCCTCTGCTCCCTCGCCAGGTGGCATCCCAAGACGGGTCTACCTCGTCGAGGTCGAGCCAGGCACTCCTGCTTCTTCACTAGGTGGCACCCCAAGATGGGTCCACCTCGGTCGAAGTCGAGTCTTCTTCTGCCACTTTGCTAGGTGTCCACCCAAGAGGGGTCCACCTCGGTCGAAGCTGGCGGCCTCCTCTCCCTCGCCAGGTGGTGCCCCAAGACGGGTCCACCTCGCCGAGGTCGAGCCAGACATTCCTGCTCCTTAGTCAGGTGGCACCCCAAGATGGGTCCACCTCGGCCGAAGTCGAGCCTTCTTCTGCCACTTTGCCAGGTGTCCACCCAGGAGGGGTCCACCTCGGTCGAAGCTGGCGACCTCTGCTCCCTCGCCAAGTGGTGCCCCAAGATGGGTCCACCTTGCCGAGGTCGAGCCAGGCGCTCCTGCCACTCCGCCAGGTGGCACCCCCTGATGGGTTCACCTCGGTCAAAGTTAGCCCTACTTTGCAAAGCCTCCTAGGATCAGAGGCATGAGCCACGAGGTAGCTGCTAGAGTTGGCGTGCGGCGCGTCCCGTACAGGGCACCCCGTATGGCCCGCAACGGCGCGCAAAACCTCGTTTACACCAGTTAAGGAGGGCCCCATGATCGAGGTATTGAATCCTTATGGACAGGGGCTTGGAACCCAGAAAATCCATAGTCAATGCCCCGAGATGAGGGCTCCCGCGCTTGGCTCAAGATCCCGCTGGATGGACAAGTATATTGAGTACATCACCAATGGCACCTTGCCGGAAGATTGCACGGCGGCCGGCCTCATTAAGAGGAAGGCTGCACGATTCATGTTGATGGACGGGCTATTATACCGGAGGTCCTACTCCTACCCGCTCCTCAAATGCCTGAGACCCACCGAGGCCGCACTTGTGCTCCAGGAGATCCATGAGGGCATCTGTGGGAACCATGTGGGGGGCAGGACCCTGGCGTACAAGGCCCTCCGTCAAGGCTACTTCTGGGAGACGATGAGAGAAGATGCGGCTAACTTTGGAGGTATGATCGATGTCAGCGGCACGTTGTCGTACAACGCCAGCCTGTCGCGCCACTCTCCCAGCTCTCCATCCTGGCCGTTTGCTCAGTGGGGCATGGATCTCCTCGGATCCTTTTTTCCTGCGTCCAGACAACGAAAGTTTTTGATTGTGGCTATCGACTACTTCACGAAGTGGGTCGAGGCCGAGCTGTTAGCCCGGATCGTAGCGGCAAATGTCACCAAGTTCTTCTGGAAGTCAATTATCTGCCGCTTCGGTTTGTCTCATACCATCATCATCGACAATGGATGCCAGTTCGACTATCGAGAGTTTGAGGAGTTTTGCAATAACCTCGAGATTCGTCATCGCTTCACCTTGGTGGCGCATCCTTAGACCAATGGAGAAGCCAAGGTGACAAACAGAACCATCTTGCAAGGCCTTCGAACAAGACTGGACCAAGCCAAGGGAAGATGGGCGGAGGAGCTTCCAAGCATCCTATGGGTGTACCATACCATCCCAAAAATGGCCACGGACGAAACCCCCTTCAACCTCGTCATTGGTGCGGAAGCAGTTATTCCAGTAGAGCTCAGCCTGCCAACCTTGCGTATAGAGCAGTACGACAAGGTTGAGAACCCGGCGCGGCTGCTATTGAACCTGGATCTCCTTGAAGAAACGAGGGACAGGGCCCGAGTTCGAATGGCGGCTTACCGGCAATGAGTGGCTAGATACTACAATTCCAGGGTATGGCCGAAATCCTTCCGCCTGAGAGATTTAGTGCTGCATCGTGCTGAGGCTTCCCAGCCGCGGGAGTGCGGCAAGCTCTCCCCAAATTGGGAGGGCCCTTACAGGGTGGCCGAAGAACTCTCCCATGGAGCTTATTACCTGGAGGAGCTCAACAGATCACGGTTTTCACGGACTTGGAATGCCTCGAACTTGAGGATGTACTACCAATAATGTAAGACCTTTTAAACTTTAATAATGATATTCTTTTATATGCAATGCATGTTCTCCTCTCGTAGGACCATTGCCATCCAGTTTTAAGTTTGGCGAGCGAGGACATGGCAGTGCCCACAAATGGCCTATAAAGATGCAAAGTCCCAGGCCTCGTCACGAAAATCTCACGGAAGCCGGCTCTTTTGCAAAAAAAAAAAAAATCTTGGAGTTCAGTCTGGAGTGCCGCACGAAATTAAATTCTAGCATGTGGCCCCGGAGTTCAGTCCGGAAGAAGTTCCGGAGGCTTAAGTCCCGGTCCCACTAATCCCGGAGTTCAGCCCGGAAGGTCGCACAAGGCTCAACTCCTGCCTGCGGTCCCGGGGTTCAGTCCGAAAGTTCGCATGGAACCCAATTCCAGAGCGAAGTCCCAGACTTTGGTCTGGAAGGTGGAGCAGAACCCAGTTCCCCCACAAGATCCTGGAGTTCAGCGCGGAACGCCCCACGGGATTCAGTTCTGGTGGTTGGCCCCGAGGTTCAGTCCGGAGGATGCAAAAAAAAAAAAGAAGAAGAGAGGGAGACAAATTAGAGTGATTAAAAAAGATCTTCATTTTTACTGAAGGGTTTCTTACAAAAAGAGGGCCCCGACAGACCGGGAGATCCGAAGAAACAGAAAGAAAAATCCTATACTAGAAATACAATAAAAGAGACCCCGAGGTCACTTCGCCGCAGCCGCGTCCTCCTTCGGCTGGGGGGCACCTTTGCAGCCGGCAGCGTCGTCAGAAGGCCGCACAGAAGCCTCCATGCTGGCACCCTTTGCAACTAGTTCTCCCTCGCCGGGCTGCTCCCTTCGGCCGCCCAAGATGACCCCGCTGAGATCGAGCTTGGGGAAGGAGCCCACCTTCTCCCGGCACATCTGGAAGCCCTTCAGGAAGGAGTCGACCGCCGCCTCATGCAACTCCCCCCTGAACTCCTCGGATGCCCAGAATTTTGGCACGGCCTCCTGCATCTCCTTCTGGGAAGCCTCCAGTAGCCCGTTGACATAGGAGTTCTTCTCCTTGGCCATGCTAAGTTCCTTCAGGACCTCCTCAACCCGGTGCTCTAGTGACCGGAACTGGGCCCTGAGGCGTGATATCTCCGCCGCGTCATCCTCGGCACGATGTTGGCTCAAGATCCTCTCCTCAGACAGAGAGGTCTCGAGCTCTCTTACGCGCCTCTCTGCATGATATCTCCGGTGCGGTGGCTGGAGCAGGCGCCGACCAGGAAGTTCCGGCCTCCCCTCTCCCTCAGCCCTGTCGAGCTCGATGACGGGCGTGTCAGGCGCACGAGATTGGGGCAGTCCACGGGCAGGGCCCGTCGCTCTGGGGCCAGTAGGAACTGGGGTAGGCCTGAGACCCTAACTCGTCTCAATGCGAGCCTTCTTCGGTGGAGCCTCTTGGGCCCCTTCGGCAGCGCCCCTCTTCCGGGCACCCTCCATCAGGCTCTTAACGGAGAACTTCATCCCTGGAGAAGGAAAATGATCAGGTCATTTTGAAAAAAAAGAAAGAAAAAAAGAGAAAAGGGCAAAGGAGGAAGAAGAGGACCCGAAGTCTCACCCAACACCCGGATTGGACTGATTCCTGTCTCGAATAAATTATGCTCTAAGAGAAGGACCTCAAGGGTAGGGACCACGTCACCCAGCATCTGAGCATAAACCTCCTGGTCTGCTGGTTCAACTTGGGAGCTCTGGTTCGAGGACCAGTCTGGCTCGCTCCAGGCCTAGTCGACATCCTGGACCGAGGCAAAGAAGAAACGGTTCTTCCACCCCTTGATCGATATGGGGAGGTTGAACTAAAGGCACCTAGGCCGAGGAGAAAGGTTCCACCAGCCATCATCGGTGGAGTAACGTTTCAAGATAAAAAGGGCCCTGAACAGCGAGAAGCGGGCAACGAACCCATGAAAGTGACAGAAGATAATGAAGGCGAAGATGACCCGGATGGTATTGGGAGCCAACTAGGCCGGGACCAGACGGAAGTGGCTGAGAAAGGAGAGGAAAAATGGATGAAGGGGAAAACGAAGACCCTCGACAAGGAAGTCCTTGTAGAAAGCAATCCTCCCTGGTCCGCTCGAGGTTACTCGGTCCCTCAGACCTGGGTGCGAAAGCTGGATTGAATCCGGGATCCCATACGTATCTCGAATCCAAGAGAGATCATCTCCGATCATCGTCGAGACGTAGCCGGAGGGAGCAGAAGAGGAGGTCTCTACCATCGGAGGAGGAAGGGCAGAGATGGGACGTGCAGAAACAAGGGGGGGAGACATAGGATCCCTAGGGACGCCTATGGTCATAGTCCCTGGCTGCAGTTGCCTCAGGACCTCAACTGGAATATCTTCCCCCTCTGAGGAGGAAGGCGATGGAGTCCTCGGCCAGGAAGAACCGGCCTCGTCTAGATTGGAAGAGGAATGACGGCGACGGGCCATCAGGGAGAAGAAACGAGAAAGAGACGGGTTCGGGGTGACACGGAATCGAAAGGTAGAAGAGGAAGAGAAGGCGTCACAGGCACTCACCAAGATGCTTTGTACCGGAGGAATGGCGACCCTAGGGGTGAAGAAAGATCGCTGCAACCACCGACGATGTGTGAGAAAGCCAAGAGAACTCGTTTCCGGAAAATCCTCTCCTTTTCAAACTCAATCAACAGCGACCGTACGTCTCTTTCTGGCTAGAGCCATCAGATGAACGCCACGTGGAGACACGCCCGACATCGACGCTTCGGTTCGATGGAAGCTGCATCGGGTTCGGAACGGCGTATTAATGGCCCGTCGGCATGTGGACGTGGCGGCCGTTGACTGGACCTCGGGCACGATGGACGTAGCGGCTGTGATCATGGTAATTATGGCACAGGATTTCCCTCTTTCCACGTCATCTCTGCATTAACTCCCCACGCCCCAAACTGCGACACTCCGATGGGACTTGGGGATGGGGGGCAACTGATATGGCAACATCAGTGACGTGGAGTTTATGTTAGATCCAGCTGGATGCCAGCAGTGCCACGTGGATTTTTTCTTTCGAAGTTTCCCCTAGGTGGCTTGACTTGCGATCGTCCTCACCTGGGACCGGGCGCTCCTACTCCTTCGCCAGGTGGCACCCCAAGATGGGTCCACATCGGCCGAAGTTGAGCCTTTCTCTGCCACTTCGCCAGGTGTCCATCCAAGAGGGGTCCACCTCGGCCGAAGTTGGCAGCCTCTGCTCCCCCGCCAGGTGGCGCCCCAAGATGGGTCCACCTCGCCGAGGTCGAGCCAGGCGCTCCTACTCCTTCGCCAGGTGGTACCCCAAGATGGGTCCACCTCGGCCGAAGTCAAGCTTTCCTTTGCCACTTCGCCAGGTGTCCACCCAGGAGGGGTCCACTTCGGCCGAAGCTGGCGGCCTCTGCTTCCTCTCCAGGTGGCACCCCAAGACGGATCCACCTCGCCGAGGTCGAGCCAGGCGCTCCTGCTCCTTCGCCAGGTGGCACCCCAAGATGGGTCCACCTCGGCCAAAGTCGAGCCTTCCTCTGCCACTTTGCTAGGTGTCCACCCAGGAGGGGTCCACCTCGATCGAAGTTGGCGGCCTCTACTCCCTCGCTAGGTGGCGCCCCAAGACGGGTCCACCTCACCGAGGTCGAGCCAAGCGCTCCTGCTCCTTCGCTAAGTGGCACCCCAAGATGGGTCCACCTCGACCGAAGTCGAGCCTTCCTCTGCCACTTCGCCAGGTGTCCACCCAGGAGGGGTCCACATCGGCCAAAGCTGGCGGCCTCTGCTCCCTCGCCAAGTGGCGCCCCAAGACGGGTCCACCTTGCCGAGGTCGAGCCAGGCGCTCCTGCCACTCCGCCAGGTGGCACTCCCTGATGGGTTCACCTCGGTCGAAGTCAGCCCTACTTTGCAAAGCCTCCGGGGATCAAAGGCACGAGCCACGAGGTCGCTACTAGAGTCGGCATGCGGCGCGTCCCGTACAGGGTGCCCAGTACGGCCCGCAACCACGCACGAAACCTCGTTTACACCAGTTAAGGAGGGCCCTGCGATCGAGGTATTGAATCCTTGCGGACAGGGGCCTGGAATCCAGAAAATCCACAATCAACACCTCGAGGTGAGGGCTCCCGCGCTGGGCTCAAGATCCCGCCAGGTTCCTCCTTTCGTGATAGCACGGCGGACGAGGAAAGCTCGCCGCTTAACTCCCATACTCGAAGAGGAAGGGAGAAGGGAGAAAAGGAGCCAGGGACCTCCGGGAGCCTTCGAGAGGGGAGGAAACAAAAGCTGAAGGTGGTCCGGTGGTATAAGAGGGACGGTGAAAGCGGACGGAAAGGTAAGCCACCGAGAGGAAAGAACACCTAGAGAAAGGGATAACGATTCTAGGGCTCCCGGAAGTTTCCAAATGCAAGCCCGGCGAGTCCAGTGCAGGAAATTGGGTGTCAACCCCTCTCGTTCCCACACTTCTTTCATAAAAAACCTCCTCTAAGCACGGGAATCCAGCGGAGACCCGTCTTAGTGGATCTGTTCCATCTTGCCGCTCGCTAACTTGACCGTCAGAGTACCCCCACCGGAACCCCTGGCCCGAGTCTTTGATCTTGTTTTGCAGGTCCGGATGCTTGGAGATCCCGAGACGAAGGAGTCCAAGGTCCGGCGCCAGCATATAAGCTACAGGCCACAGTAGTTACTTTATATTTTTATATTTTTATTTATTATTATAGATGATCCATATTTTGAAATTGGATTGAGCAGGACTACATTTAATTATATATCTATATTTTTTTATTGATAGTACAAGTTTATTTATACCCATGCTTTGTTAATTCCAACGAATTTTAATTCATGTGTATTTAATTATCCATGTTTTATAAAGGAGGGTATAAACTAGATTTATACACACGTATACAATCTTACCTAGGTTAGATATTATATGGATAAAGCACGCCTATACATACAGAAAAAAAAAAAAAACGTGGATATAAGCTACATCCATGCCGGACATGCCCATGTTTAACCAAATATATGTACCAACATGGATATAAGCATATATCCATGTATTTTTCAGGTGGATGTAGCTCAGTTTTTTTTGTAGTGTTTTCTTTGAAGTCTAGTCTACTCTTATAGTATTTTCTCTAACAAGTACGGTTTATGATATTATTTTAAAATAAAGTTACAATTGGCAACATCATTCAACTTTTGACATCAACACTAATGTGCAACTCGATGAAATTCAAGAGAGCGTCAATATCTAGCTACACTTAAATTAATTCTATGACAGACATGTTGTCGTATTTATTGAGGTTTGTGTTTCAGTATTCGTGACGCAGATTATTGATGGATTAGTTATGAAAACTGTTCAACATAACCAAATCTACTCGGATATGTGATTTTAATATTTCGTGTGCATCTCATGGTGGTTCTTGTTGCACACCATCTCATCGAAATGGACAGGATGGGCTCTTGTTCGATCCTTAAATAAATAATTAAAATATTAAAAATTAGATTCAAATTCATAAACAACTAAAAGATGTCTAATAAAGCCTTGCATCGATGTCGCATTTGTGCTACAGGCAAACCGTCCCCCCTAACCTTAGTACCTTGCGGCTTGATTAGAATTTTTTTTTTTTTTTAAAAAAAAAAAATTTATTCCTCCATTGGGAACTGGCCATAAACTAAGAAATTTCAAAGATTCAAACTTTACGTTGGTTTAAAATTTCTCTAAGCGGTGGGAGCAGGAAGTCACCATGTTCCCGGCAGCAAGAGAACGCAGAAAACTTCTCCCGAGAAAGGTGGGCATGCGACACATTCTCGTGCGTCTCGGTGTCTCCATGGCTCCCTTGGAATTTCCGAGGGACCATCTTGGGTCAAGCGTTATCCAAAGCAATTCAACATTACAGCTTTTATCTAATCAATCTTAGAAGGTGCCATGGACAATAGAAAGAAATTATATTTTATACCGTGAGTATCATGGAGCCATACATATTATCAATCATAATCGTCTATTTCTATAGACTCCATTCATGCCATCATTCATCTTAACACATCAGTTCAAAAATGAGTGGCTATGATTACCGGTGTACACAACCACATTAGTGCATATAAGATATCGTTTCTCGATGATGAGGCCTGCCTTCTCCGACCCAATAACTTGTTCATCCAGTAATTTGATCTTCTAATCGTAACTTGCCGTGGATATGAATGAGCTTTCTATTGTCCATGTTTGACGAATCCACTTCTTAAAAGACAAGAAGATTATTTTTTGTTCTCGAAAAAAGTGTGCACCTCTACGTTGTTCTCTCTTTGGGAGGAATGAGACTTTCTTGGCTACGATCACAATACAATGGCATATTCTATGATGAGAACATGGTTGGTAGTGTTTGTTTACATAGAAAGCAGGTTATCAGGTGCCGCTGATGCTAGCCTTCCCCTGAAATTGCGACCTTTTTTTTTTTTTTTCCTGGCAATTATGCGAAAGTTATAGTCACGAGGGCTTCAATAAAAGATAGCAGGCTATCATGCATGACACAAATATTGATGTGTCTGGAAGAAGTAACTAAATTCTATCATCAATTGCAAAGGATATATATATATATATAGGCTACTATTTTGTGAAGTTAAATGGCAAGTCTTAGCTTTTTTTTTTTTTTTGATTTTTGCCATTTATGTATACATTACTTATACAAAATCTGGCATACGGCCTACTCAAATGATGGGCTATATCTACCAACTGAAAGAGTTGATTATATTTTTTTTAAAAAAACTTTGTACAAAAATATATTCCATTCTACCAATTCGCTATAATTTTAATGTATTCATTTTTTTTTCGTTTACTTTGAAGGATGCGGGAGGCGGAGTTTTTTTTTTAATATTATTTTTTTAATCCATATTTACGAAGTTGGGTCATCTCAACTTTATTTACAAAAGTATTTATTTTGTGATACATGGAGCGCACGGATTGAAAAAAATAAAATAAAATAAAATTGTAGGTTCTATATGTGATTTCTTAAAATTACAGATAGGACATGCGATTTCACCCGTAACTTTTTTTTTTTTTAAAAAAAGAAATTAATAAAAATTAAAAAACAAAAAAATTATAAAAATCATAAAAAATTAACAAAGAATTTTAAAAAATTAAAAATAAGAATAATAATAATATGATATTATAATAATATATTATTATATATTTTATATTATGTTAAATATTTTATATTCTAAATATAATAAATATATTATAATTTATTAAATTATATATTGTATATTATAATATAGTATATTTGTTGATGTACGTATACGAAACACGGCGGTGGTGGTGTTGCGTCAAGTGCCATCAACGCAGCACAACGGGATAAGTGGCCAGACCGATGATCGGACAGGAACCATCTTGGTAGCCAGACTGGCGGCCAGATTGGCAATTGGACTGGTGGCCGGATTGACAATCGGACTGGTACCAACCTAGCAACCGAACTGGCTGTCAGACCGGTGGCCAGAGCCAAACTGGCTGCCAGATCGATAGCCGGATTGGCGACCGGATTGGCACCAACTTGCAATCGGACTGGTGGCTGGACTGGCAATCGGACCGACAGTGGAACTGGCACAAACCTGACAACCAAACTAGCTATCGGATTAGTGGCTGGACTAGCTATCAGATTGGTGGCCGAACTGACGAACGGGCCGGTAATCGAATTGGCACCAACCCGGTGATCGGACTGGTTATCAGGTTGGTTGCCGCTCCGGCCATCGATTCGATAACTAGTTTGGCAATCAGTCCGATCACCAATTTGGCACATGATCCGATAGCCAGTCTAGCTACCAGGTCGGTGCCAGTCCGATCATCGATCAGGTCACCAATCCGGCCACTGGCCTGATATCCAGTCCGGTCATCAGGTTAATGCCAATTCAGTCACTAATTCGACAGCCAATCCAGCCACTGATCCGATAGCTAGTTCTGTTGCCAGGTCTGTGCCAGTTCAACTGTTAGTCCGGTTGCCAGTCCAGCCACCAGTCCTATTACGACGTCGGTGCCAATCCGGTCATCGATCCGGCCATCGGGCTGACAGCTAGTCCGGCTCCAACTACCAATATGACAACTAATCTGGCTCCAGCCATCAATCTAATAGCCAGTTCGGCTCCAACCATCGGTCCAACAACCAATTTGGCTGCTAGGTTAGTGCCAGTCCGATCACCGGTTCGATCGCTGGTCCGATCGCCGGTCTAGCTCTTGATTCGACAGCCAGTCTGGCTACCAGGATAGTACCTGTTTGATCGTCGATCTGGCCATTTATCCCGTTGTGCTGCGTCGACGGTACTTAATACAACATCGCCACATCTATGTTTCAAATATATACATCAACAAATATACTATATTATAATATATAATTTAATAAATTATAATATATTTATTATATTTTATAATATAAAATATTTATTATAATATAAAATATATAATAATAAATTAGTATAATATAATATGATTATTTTTCTTATTTTTTATTTTTAAATTTTTTTATTAATTTTTAAAATTTTTAAATTTTTAAAATTTTTAATTTTTTTAATTAAAATTTAAAATAAAAAAAAAGAGGAGTTACGGCGAGAAACCGCATGTTCTACATGTGATTTCAAGAGATCACCGGTAGAACCTTCAATTTTATTTTATTATTTTTCAACCTGTATGCTTCACATACCACAAAATATTTGTTTTTATAAATAAAATTATGGTGGCCCCAACTTCGTAAATATTAATTAAAAAATAATATTTTAAAAGAAAAACTCGTCGGAGGCGACATATTCTGTTTCAAAATGACACCTCCATTTTGCTATCTTTTCCAAGAGGGTAACTAAAGTGGGGGCTAGGTGGCAATATTTATTTGGGAATTTTAACTAGTGGTCCAATTTTTGATCGCAAGTTTACTTGGAATCCCTGTTGATCCTTTTTTTAACTCCCGGTCTAGAATAGACATGACTTAACTTTTAGTCCAAATTTTGAACAATTTTACCCTTTATATGTTAGAGGTTTGGAGGGAAAACCCAAAATTCCCTCCAAGCCATTCCTTTAGTCCCACATGGGAAAAGGAGAACATCCCAAAGACACTTAAATATGATCCCTCTTTCATTTGGTCTTGTACCGTCTTGGGCCACTCACACGCGCGCGCGCGGACCGGCCCGGTTCGCACGCGCGGCGTGGTGTGTTTTTTTTTTGCCCGATTTTCTTTTATTTTTTTTCTTTCCGTTCGGAGAGCCCGAGAACCCGTTCCCGTCTTTCTTTCCGTTCGGACTGCATCGCGTCGCGTCTTCTCCAAACGTCGCGACTTCTGAAGAGCGGTCTTCTCCGAGCGTCGCGTCCTCCGCTGTACCGCGTCGCGTCTTCACCGAGCGGTGTCTCTTCCTCACGGTGTTTCTCCATCTATAAAAGGATGGAGTCAGATCACAGATAGGTATCTTGACCGGACTCTCTCTTCCTCTGAATCTTATTTTTTTCCCGATCTAGAACTCTCCTGCGTTCTAGGTTTTCCTATTTCCAGTTTTTTTTTTTAATCTGGTTTTCACTGCTGGGCGAAGCCGTTGTCAGTCCCTTCACAGTCGTGCCTGCAGGAGGGATACCCGGTTGTATCTTGGGGCAGAGTTCTCGGATTGAATCCTGCACGAGGGCCGAGAATCGCCTTAGGACAGTGCCTCTGCACGCCTCCGATCAGAAATCCTAAAACTCAATTTTATGATTCATAGTATATGTTTATATTATTGTTTTACATAGGACAGATCATTGTATTATTGTTCTACATAGCACTGTTTAGTATTTTAGGATAATATAGATAGATTTATATTTATTGTTTCTAGTTTTATTTCACAGTACTATATTTATAACATTATAAATATCCCATCGATGTTCCCTTCCCTCTTCCCACGAAAGAACTGCAAGTGCTTCGTCTCTGCCACGGAAGAACTGCAAGAATTTCTTTTCTCCGATTAAACCTCCATTTCCGAACGTAATCAACCTTTCCGTCCATAAATCTCCATTCCCATCCGATTCTCTCTCATCACGGTAAGATTCCTTCTCCGCATAATGTTCGACACCATTTTTTTGTTGTGAGGATTTTTCGTGACTGTCTTACCCATTATCGTTGCCAGAGTTGTTACTTACTCTATTTTCCATGGTCCATTGTTGACAGGAATAATTTTGCAGTCTGCTAAACTCCGTGGGGTAATTATTTTGAAGGCTCCGCCATTCAACAATCTTCTCTCTCGTTTTCGGATTCGGTGTTCTCCTTCGGCCCATCTTGTCTAGCATAAGCATTTTCCCCTATGTGAGTGGTGCCCTCTTCTCCTCCTTACGTTGCATTTAGAATAGTTTAATGTAATAGCATGATGGCTTTAGATCATACATTCAGTCCATAAAATTCGAAATAAGTGAATTGAATCATTTGGACAGAGCATTTCTGAAGATAGATAACATAGGTAAAAGAAGATTAGATCATTGTTTTTCGATAAACTTATTCCACTTAAAAGTTAGTATGGAAAAAAAATGTAATGCAGGTCATTTTTTTTAATGTAGTAGGAAAGAGAGAAAATGACAGATATTTGAAAAGATATCAAATGTGGTCAAATCATAGTGTTCTGATTTGGGATTAATTAAACATCAATGAAAAGTTGATTTGAGCAGTATTTAGATGCCACTTCATGGTTTGATGGTTTTGTAACAAAAACATGTAATATGGTCAATGATATAGAAAAAGTAATCTATCAAATATATATATCATTCAACCTTGGGAAGTCATGTTTATCATAGTTGAAAATATATTTTCTTAATCTGTTTTTGTATGATTCTTCTTATATAATATTAGTTAATACAGTATGTTATATTGATAACAAGTAATGTTCGTTCATCAATAGAGGAATGTGTGATAGATTATGTTGTTATGTCTTTATGATAAGATCATAATATTTATAAATTATAATAATTTTTAAAAAATTTTATTTGCGATGCAATTTTGTAATGGCGCCAAGAAAGAAAGGAAAAGAAGTGATCATTACGTCGAGCACTATGATAAATGGGAGATGCTACTTTTGCAACTACACCACGATTGCAGAAGATCTAATTAAGTTGATGTCTGGCGATCAAAGGCAAAGAATAAATGCTACTCCATTTGGGCATTTGCTTAAGCTGCCATACATCAAGCAGAGCAGACCGTTGTTAGATGCACTTTTATCATTTTGGGACGATGAGGGCAAGGATTTTATGTTTGGTAAAACTCTAGTTCCATTTATAGGGTCCGACATTGCCCTTGTCCTTGGACTGAATGCAACGGGTGATGAGGTTCTTTTTCATAGGGAGGGGACAGTTGAGTCAGACATTCTGAACCATTTTTTTGATGGGAACCATAAAAAGGCAACTCGGGATTTAATAAAAAATAAATTGGTGTCTCTTGTTGGAAAGAGTGGATTGGATGATATGGTAGACTTTACTAAGTTATTGGTAGTTTTTCTTTTTGTAACAATCCTCTTCCCAACTGCACACTACATCATTCATAAGGATTTGTTTTTATATATTGATGATCTAGATAGTATAGCTAGATATAATTGGGGTTATGCTGTTTATTCTTTCATTCGCCAGCAAATTTCGGGCCTAGCTATAGCGTCCGAATGAGAAACATGAGCGGCATAGGTTCCGCTGGCTATATGGATGGTTGCACGGTTGCGTTGGTGGTAAGCTTATCTTTAGTTGCAGTATAATTTATTTAGACTTAATTTTTGTACAATGTAATTATTTCAATTGTCTTTTTTTTTTAGGCATGGGCTGTCGAGCATTCGAACAGTCTTGTGGGAAAGCATAGGCCAGCATTTACATATCCCCGTTTATTCCATTGGAGTAATGCCCCATTTCCCTATAAGATGACTCAATAATTAAAGTCACGAAGAATTTAAAGAATTCGGAGATATAATTTTTTTGTATATAACATTAGAAATTTTGTAATCTGATCTGTAACTTATATTTATTGTTTTTGTTAGGTGGTCGATGTATTACAGGCAACTAAAGATGAGTTGAACCATTTCTTTGAAGAAAGGTTAGAACGGCACGTTCCAATAGAGGTGAAACCACAGGCCCGTATTAAAGTTTTTGCACTTTGATATTTTGCTTTATATAGATGCAGTTGTATAATTAGTTGTAAACTTCCATTTAAAATAGCTAATTGAAGTGTAATGTTTAATACGACATGTACTTCATATACAAAGCTTAGTCCCTAATATGCTTACAATGCTGTATAATATCTCAGGTTCCATCATGTAGCGAGCATAAAAAGGTTTCATTTAGTGATTTAGAAGGAAGAATAACAATGGTTGAGAGGTCACTTCTCTATCATGGTATTCGCATAGAGGACACTCAACGATGATGTATGCGGAGATGATGCACGATTATGTTCGCTGGGTAGGAGGGTATCGTGCATTGAGAAGATACTACGCGATAATGGTTTAATGATGCCCGATGACAGTGCTGGCAGATATACATTCCCCTCTAAGATGATTATGAAGATATAGATTTTAATATAAATTCCATTCACTTAATTTCAGTTCTAATATTAATATCCTTCAATGTTAGGTGGGCACCGAGCTCCAAGTTGCGGGTGAAGAGAGCTCTCCATTTGTTGGAGACCCTGGTATCGAGTTTGTTCAAGAAGATGTTCAGGTATCTTAGTTTATTGTGAAAGATTTGGTTTTCATAGTTAAATATGAAGTGTTACTTGAGTGAGATTTTTGTTGTTGCTAGGCCACCTCGGTGGACGATGTTTCATGTGATAAGGAAGGTTCTGCTTCAAAACATGTATCATCTTTATGCAAGAGAGTAAAAATGGGACCTCGCATTAGAAAGCCCACTGAGAAAGCCAAGGTAACAGTAAAAGATCAAAGAACCTATAAACGTGCTCGAAAGAAAATGGAGTAGGAGATGGATGAAGGAGCTGAAGCATTGCCTACTATCTAGTCTAATCTCCAGGCTCATTGTACTCATTCGGAGCCTGTATCATCTGCAAATGTGGAGAAGCCGGAAGAAGTTGAAGAAGAACATGCTTCATCTCCTATTAGAGAGGTTTAGACAATTTTTTTTTTTGTGAATTTTTACATTTGTTTGACATTATATAACCTTATATTCTCTGTACTTCAAATATATTAATGCATTGAATTAAATATTAGCAAAATCAAGCCTCTTATCGAAAAATAGATATTTCAAATTCAGTGATTGTTGATTTGACAAAAGTAACGGGAGCAAGAGGGACTAATATTGAGAAGGGCAAAAGTATACTCCTATCATACATGGAAGCAGTAATTTAATTCTTTCAGAGAGATGATCAAATATAGTAAGTTATTGGAATAAGTATATGTATGAGAATAACTTTCTTAATAATCATTGGTCGAATATATGCAGTGATACTATTTGGGAGGATCCCGATTCTACAAAACCTTCTTGTACCTCTGCTGCATTGGATCAAGTACTTAAAGATGGCCCAGTACGGAGCGATGTATGTAATATTTAACTGTCTATGGTTGTTGGTTGTTCAAGCTAAGAAATTGTATTGCCTTTTTGGTTTTATTTTTTTTTGTTTTTTAATGATATAGGTCATTAATATTTACTTATGCATATTGGAGCTTGCACATTTAGAGGACATGCATTCTTTGAAGAACCGCTATTTGTTTTTACGGTGTGAGATAAGGTATACACTACGTTTACAGTAACATAGATCCTTTACTTGGTTTATGATGTTATTTACTTATCTTCATCTTTTCTTTTATTGAATGTAGAGTGATGTACTTGAACGTCTATCGTCGGTCAGTGAGGTGACGTTAGATGTGACGAAAGAGATTCTGTTTTCAGCTTCTTCGAGCGTTAAGAAATGGATGGAGAATATTCACTTGAGTGATCTGCATCATCGTAGGTACCTCTTCATGCCAATGAACACAAGATGACATTGGTATCTGCTTGTTCTGGATTTGATTGAGCACCGATTTTACTGCTACAACTCTTTATGGAGTATTAAAGTATCAGAAGAAACTGAAAAATATGTAAGCATTAATTATTGATGTTTTTGCTTTCCATTTTGTTAAACAATCAATAAGTTGGATTTTGTGATAATTCGTAATTTATCATTTAGGCAATATTTGTTCGATTTTGGCTTGAAGAACAATTTGGGGTAACCATCCGTTCAGCTAAAGTAGAAGATATAAGAGACTGTCTACAACAGAGGCACGATACAATTGACTGTGGAATATACATGCTACTATTTTCGGAGCATCTATGTAGACATGAATCAACACATTTCAATGAAGTGTTCAACGAATCATCCTTGCACAGGAGGTGGATAGTGGGGAATATTTTGTTACATCACTATTGTGCGACATACCAAGAATTTTTTTTATTGTATGGAAAAGATGATATGTAAGTTGACAATGTAGGAGCATCGTTGTTGTAGAAAAAATTTTGTGATGTAAAGGATACATTTGTATATGAAAGTTAAGGATAGAGAATTTGTAAAGACTATTTGGAGATTTAAATGAAAGGAATTTTGTTCTTAATGATTACTACGTATACCTTTTTTTCTTCGCAACATCGTGTATTTGTTCGTAAATAATTTTTTAATTTTCTTGTAAAGGATCATTTGAATGTTTCTGAAATGAAGTCAAACTACATTGAAATATTCAAAATTGCCAACACACTGTATTCTCCATGAAATTTCTCTAATTTGAAGCATATATATACATATTTTTTAGCATCTTTCCTTTTTCATTATTTACTAGCCTTTATAATTTCCACATATATGATTTTTAAGGAAATATTTTTAAAGATAACATAATTTCAGGAAGAATTGATTTTTTTTGTTTGTCGACAAATTTGTCGACAATCTCAGAGCTGCCATATAGTTTCAGAGCTTGTGCCAATCCTTTTGTCGACAATGTTGTCGACATGTTCGCAATAACTTATTTTTTTTCGTATCAGAGTCCATGTTTGTCGACAATTATGTCGACAATTTCTCAAGGATATTCTGTTTTTTGCCTATATTGCTATATTTTTGTCGACAACGTTGTCGACAATATACAATTGATCTTCTATTTTATTGTCGACAAATTTGTCGACAACATACATTTCATCTTCTGTTTTTTTTTTGCATTAACTGTACGACTTGTCGACAATGTATCATGGTTGTCGACAACGTTGTCGACAAATCACACCTTTTTGAATAACTGTGTACACACTTGTCAGGTTTATTGTGTATATACTTCTGAATAATTGTGTACATCACTCTGAATAACTATGTACACCATTCTGAATAACTATGTACACCACTTTGAATAACTGTGTACACACTTCTAAAGTTAACTGTGTATACAACTTTGAATAACTGTGTACACCACTCTGAATAACTGTGTACAACACTTCTAAAGTTAACTGTATACACACTTCTGAATAACTGTGTACACCACTCTAAGTAACTGTGTACACCATTCTGAATAACTGTGTATACCATTCTGAATAACTATGTACACCACTTTGAATAACTGCGTACACCACTTTGAATAACTATGTACACACTTCTAAAGTTAACTGTGTACACCACTCTGAATAACTGTATACACCACACTGAATAACTGTGTATAGCACTTCTAAAGTTAACTGTGTACATACTTTTGAATAACTGTGTACACCACTCTGAATAACTGTGTACATACTTCTGAATAACTGTGTACACACTTCTGAATAACTGTGTACACACTTCTGAATAACTGTGTACACCACTTTGAATAACTGTGTACACACTTCTAAAGTTAATTGTTTACACACTTCTGAATAACTGTGTACACCACTCTGAATAATTGTGTACATCATTCTGAATAACTATGTACACTATTATGAATAACTGTGTACACCACTTTGAATAACTGTGTACAGCACTTCTAAAGTTAACTGTGTACACAACACTGAATAACTGTGTACACAACTCTGAATAACTGTGTACACAACTCTGAATAACTGTGTATACCACTCTGAATAACTGTGTAGACCATTCCGAATAACTATGTACACTACTTTGAATAACTGTGCACACACGTCTAAAGTTAACTGTATACATAACTCTGAATAACTGTGTACACCACTCTGAATAACTATGTCAGCACTTCTAAAGTTAACTGTGTACACACTTCTGAATAACTGTGTACACCACTCTAAATAACTGTGTATACCACTCTGAATAACTGTGTACAGCACTTCTAAAGTTAACTGTAGACACACTTCTGAATAACTGTATACATCACTCTGAATAACTGTGTACACCACTCTGAATAATTATGTACAGCACTTCTAAAGTTAACTATGTACACAATTCTAAATAACTGTGTACACCATTCTGAATAACTGTGTACACCACTTTGAATAACTGTGTACACACTTCTAA
This sequence comes from Areca catechu, assembly GCA_021397845.1. Taxonomy (NCBI): domain Eukaryota; kingdom Viridiplantae; phylum Streptophyta; class Magnoliopsida; order Arecales; family Arecaceae; genus Areca; species Areca catechu. Next base: position 26,046,990 of record CM038045.1, read on the forward strand.
AGTTAACTGTGTACACCTTCTGAATAATTGTGTATACCACTCTGAATAACTGTGTACATCATTCTGAATAATCGTGTACACTATTCTGAATAACTGTGTACACCACTTTAAATAACTGTGTACACCACTTTGAATAACTGTATACACACTTCTAAAGTTAATTGTGCACACACTTCTGAATAACTGTGTACACCACTCTGAATAACTGTGTACACCATTCTGAATAAATATGTACATCATTCTGAATAACTGTGTACACAATTTTGAATAACTGTGTACACCACTTTGAATAACTGTGTACACCACTTTGAATAACTATGTACACACTTCTAAAGTTAACTGTGTACACACTTCTGAATAATTGTGTACACCACTCTGAATAATTGTGTACACCATACTGAATAACTGTGTACAGCACTTCTAAAGTTAACTGTGTATATACTTCTGAATAACTATGTACACCACTCTGAATAACTGTGTATAGCACTTCTAAAGTTAACTGTGTACACACTTCTGAATAACTGTGTACACCACTCTGAATAACTATGTACACCATTCTGAATAACTGTGTACACCATTCTGAATAACTGTATACACCATTTTGAATAACTGTGTACACACTTCTAAAGTTAACTGTGTACATACTTCTGAATAACTGTGTACACCACTCTGACTAACTGTGTACACCATTTTGAATAACTGTGTACATCACTTTGAATAACTGTGTACAGCACTTCTAAAGTTAACTATGTACACACTTCTGAATAACTGTGTACACTACTCTGGATAACTGTGTACACAACTCTGAATAACTGTGTACACCACTCTGAATAACTGTGTACATAACTCTGAATAACTGTATATACCACTCTGAATAACTGTGTAGACCATTCCGAATAACTGTGTACACCACTCTAAAGTTAACTGTGTACACAACTCTGAATAACTGTGTACACCACTCTGAATAACTGTGTCAGCACTTCTAAAGTTAACTGTGTACACACTTCTGAATAACTGTGTACACCACTCTGAATAACTGTGTCAGCACTTCTAAAGTTAATTGTGTACACATTTCTGAATAACTGTGTACACCACTTTGAATAATTGTGTACACCACTCTGAATAACTGTGTACAGCACTTCTAAAGTTAAATATGTACACACTTCTGAATAACTGTGTACAGTACTTCTAAAGTTAACTGTGTACACACTTCTGAATAACTGTGTACACCACTCTGAATAACTGTGTACACCATTCTGAATAACTGTGTACACCATTCTAAATAACTGTGTACACCACTTTGAATAACTGTGTACACACTTCTAAAGTTAATTGTGTACACCGTCTGAATAACTGTGTACACCACTCTGAATAATTGTATACACCATTCTGAATTACTGTGTACACTATTCTGAATAACTGTGTACACCACTTTGAATAACTGTGTACAGCACTTCTAAAGTTAACTTTGTACACACTTATGAATAACTGTGTATACCACTCTGAATAACTGTGTACAACACCCTGAATAACTGTGTACACAACTTTGAATAACTGTGTACACCACTCTGAATAACTGTGTACACCACTCTGAATAACTATGTATACCACTCTGAATAATTATATACACTCTGAATAATTGTGTACGCCATTCTGAATAATTGTGTACACCACTTTGAATAACTGTGTACACACTTCTAAAGTTAACTATGTACACAACTCTGAATAACTGTGTACACCACTCTAAATAACTGTGTACAGCACTTCTAAAGTTAACTGTGTATACACTTCTGAATAACTTTGTACACCACTCTGAATAACTGTATACATCATTCTGAATAACTGTGTATACCATCCTGAATAACTGTGTACATCACTTTGAATAACTGTGTACACACTTCTAAAGTTAATTGTGTGCACACTTCTGAATAACTGTGTACACCACTCTGAATAACTGTGTACACCACTCTGAATAACTATGTACAGTACTTTTAAAGTTAACTGTGTACACACTTCTAAATAACTATATACACAACTCTGAATAACTGTATACACCACTCTAAATAACTATGTACAGCACTTCTAAAGTTAACTGTGTACAAACGTCTGAATAACTATGTACAGCACTCTGAATAACTGTGTACACCACTTTGAATAACTGTGTACACCACTTTGAATAACTGTGTACACACTTCTAAAATACAGAATTGAAATGCAAAGTTGTCGACAAAGTTGCTGACAACACAATTACACTATTTTTAAATTAATTAATTTGAAATACAATGTTGTCCAAATATTTGTCGACAATGTTGTTGACAAGTAAGCAGAAATGTAACATAAAAATAGAAAATTTAATCAAAGTTGTCGACAATATTGTCGACAACTCTATAGCTATCTAGAAACTTAACAGAAATATTATGAAAAATTATTGACAAATTTGTCGACAAACTATTAAAAGTTAATTTAAAATTATCCATTGCATGCAGATTTATCGACAAAGTTGTCGACAACCATGATCTGATTGACAAAAAAATAGATAAGAATTGGAATTTGACGACAAAATTGTCGACAAAAATGAACCACGTCCGGAAGGAAAAAAGAAAAAATCGGACAACTTGTTGACAATGTTGTCGACAATTGATGTAAAAAATTACAAAAAATTATGACAATATTTAACAATTATTTTCAATAATTTAGTTCACAAATATGTTCACAAATTAATCCGTGTTAAACCAAAAACAACCCACTTCCATCCCTTTCTCAATCACCAAAACATGAGCGGTTACGGTGGTTCGCACACCGTTCTCCCTTCGATAATCGACTCACCTCTCACATTTAAACAAAATATATCCTCCCAACTAGTTTAAATAGATTGAAATCCCTCTATTCTGAACTCCTTTTCATCAAACATTCCATTCGGACGTTTGTGAAGCAACCTAGATGCCCTAATTTCCTACATTTCTTTGAAATCCAACCACCATCCATTTTCTTCCAAATCAAATCCATTGTTTCGGATATTCTACACCAAAATCGTTAACTTTCAGTAACAAATCATCAAACATGGCCCCCAAGTTGCGGACACAAAAGCATCAAAGGGCCTCCCGTGGTGGAACTAGCGGCGCAGTGTCTACTCAACCATAAATGGGTTCAACTCCTGCAACTCCAGGCAAGATTTTCTTTCTTGGACGACAAGTTGATGTGGGAAGGGTTATAGACTTCAACTTTTTGGATAGAGACAGATTTATAATTGGAAAAAGAATTAAAACGCAAGGGTGGGAATTCTATTGTAAAACAAAGGTTCCTGTATATATGAAATTGGTTAAGGAATTTTATTAAAATGCATATTTTGAGAAAACATCAGTAAGGACTCTCTTGGACAAGCACTTAGGGTTCCAGTAGATGGTGTTCTGGAGGATCCTAAGGTAAGCCGCTGGGAGGGATCAGGACAAAAAGGACTCTCCGAGGGTTCCCAAGAAGAAGGTAAGCAAGTCTAACTCGAGCGAATGAGGGATAGGGTAGCACATAGGAGAGTAACGACAAGCGCTTTGGGCTACCAGAGACTCATCGGAAGGGTCTTGACAGACACATCCACAAGGCCCGAGTTCTCCTCAGCTGCTCTTACCCAAGCTCCATTCCCTCTACTTCAAGCTAAATCTACCTCTCCGAGTGTGGAGTCCGAGCAAGGGGCCCACAGGGGAGGATCTGTTTTCCTAAATTATCACTGACTTGATCGTCGGAGTGCCCCCGTCAGGATCCTTGGCCCGGGTCTCCTTTGTTTTGCAGGTCTAAGCACGCTGATGCGGCATGATGAAGAGAATGCAATCTAAATGATGGATTGAGAAATGAGAGCAATGAAGCCTATTAACAGGTACTAAATTTCAGATCAAAAGTACTAAGGTAAAGCTATGGAAGGAGCACTGAAATTTGGAACTTACGCCGCGATGTAGTTATTTAAATCCTAGAGAAGATTAGGGCTAATGAATATTGAATTTAAACCTTAGCAACGATTTTCAATAACTCAGACTTAAGAGATTATGAGGTGTTATTTATCCAAGATGATCACTCCCTGGTAGATCCATTGAAGCTCTTAGACGAACTAGCCCTGAAGTGGAAGATTGGCATTCCAAATAAACTAGTTTCATTCAACATTGATCTTTGGCAAGAGAACCCTTTTTGAACTCCGAATCGTAGAAGGATCCTGCACAATGAACGGGTTAGACTAGGACCAATTTGAAAGATATCAAAACAAAGAAACCAAACAGGAGAGGGAACTTCGATGGAGGCATGGATCCCTAGAGGTGGATGTTGGCGTTGGACACTTGAAAGCTTGAGAAGAGAAAATCAAACACACCCAAAGAAAAATAAGAGGATACTACCAAAAAAACACCTTCTTCAACTACTACTTCACTTAAATTTCATTTCATCCAAAAAGCTTCTTTTTACCATGGGCGTACAAGAGGCTTTTAATGGCCTTTCAATCAATTTGAAATTCCCCATATCATGGAGAAATATTAGGGGGGGTTACATGAAATGTGGAGGATTTGGTCGAGCTGGTTGCATGATTTGTGGATGGAGTTGGCCGACCTCCTTTGAATTTGAAAACACTCCTTGGTCGACCACTTGTAGCTTTCATGTAATTTAAAATTTGAATGATGCCACGTGGCAGGTGAGGTGGCAATGATGTGGTGTGGCAAGGTGGCATGGTGACATGGCGCATCCTTCTCCATGGCGCCCCTTGGAGATGACATGGCAAAGGTGATGTGACGTCCTCTGGTGATGAGTTGGCACCGGTGGTCCATGATGATGTGGCATTCCAAGTAAAGCTATAGCTCTTGAACTTGACTCAGTACAAAGCCTAATTGACTCTAATTGAACTCTTGATTGAATTCTAATTGAACTTTAAAACCCCAAAAGAAAATAAAACAGGACTCAATAAACATACAGGACTCATACGAGACTTGAGTTCAAACAGGACTCAATAAACATACAGGACTCATACGAGACTTGAGTTCAAACAGGACTCAATAAACATACAGGACTCATACGAGACTTGAGTTCCTGATCTCAATCCATAAAGAACTTGGTATTAGTTGAAGCTTCTTCTTTCTGAGCCTGGTGCCCCCACCAATTCTTCCCGGGTGGGAGGAACTCGACCCTGTCGAGTATGGTTCAGCCTGGCTTTGATATTATTCAAATAAGTCCGGGTGGGAGACTCCAAGGTATGATACAAAATGCTTGTGGAATCCTCGGGTTATTCATTAATGATGTGGAGAAGCGGCACGACAACTTTGATACATATTTTGTTGCTATGCAGCATCAGTTGCAATCATTGGTCGCTCGCGTCGATCAGCTCCTTTTTGGCAGGCCCCGAGAGTCTGTTGGCCCACAGCCATCACCTATCTCCACCCGACCTTCAGCACAGACGATAGTTGAACCAATTTAGTTATCTTCCAAACGGGCATCAGAAACCTAGACAGGTTCATCCAGACATAGGGCGAGAGCATCTTCCAAAAAGAAGAAATCAACTTCAATTTCAAAGCCAGTAGATATCGATGGATCTTCCTCCGATAATGATTGACCTCATTACAATGTATAGGAGGAGATTACTGACATGTTATTACTTTTTGTTTTATTTTAGATCTTGTAATCAATAATAGATATCGTTGGGTGTATTCCAAGTTGTAATGATACTGTACATCATTTTTGAAGTCCTTTCTGCAACTTTGATGTACTGGCATCTTTCTTATGCATTTTTTCCTTTTTTCGTTGTTTACTAGCCTTAAAAATCTCCAAATGTTAGATTATTTAAAATATAATTTTTAAAATTACATATTTTCAGAATAATATTTTTTGCAATTGTCGACAACTTTGTCGACAATCTAACATATACATACAGTTTCAGAGCTTGTGCCAGTCCTTTTGTCGACATTTTTGTAATTACTTATTTTTTTTAAGTTTCAGACTCCATGTTTGTTGACAATATTGTCGACCAATTCTCAAGGATATTCTGTTTGGACCAATATTGCTGTATTTTTGTCAACAAAATTGTCGACAACATATAATTGATCTTCTGTTTTTGTAATCACCGTGTAACTTGTCGACACATTGGTCGACAATAGTTCATGGTTGTCGACAAAGTTGTCGACAAATTTATATTAACATTGACTTTTTTACTAGGATTGACTCTAGTTTCACTTCTAAATTTGTCAACAACTTTGTCAACACTCTCAGAATAGAAGATTGTTGGTAAACTATCTGAAAAATTGTCAACAAACAGACACCCAGACATTGTAGAGCATAACTAATATGCAAATATGTCGTCAAATATGTTGACACTAAATTTACAGGAAAATGCATAATGATTGTCGACAAAAGAACTTCAAGTGTTCAATGCTACCCTCTAATTTCAAAAGCATTCAAAGGATTAACTAAAACATCTTTAAACTCGAATAAATTTATAAATCGATTAAATGGCTCTGTCTTCTTCATGTAACAATATATAGCCAAACTTCGAATTAAATCACGAATATCGAATGTACGTCAACTTTAGTTGTCTTTATTCTCTATCAAAATAAGTGTATCAATTTCTATTATCTGCACAAGTAGTCATAGGAACTGTATGAAAAATTCTGTTAGGTATGCAAATTACGAAATTAAGTATCATATGGATAATGTACGATAACATTGCCAATCGATGTATATCGCACGGACAAATGTGGACCATCTTATCATTTAGAACAAAACAAAAAACATGTGAAATGCAAAGTTTATGGAGATTGGCAAATACATATATTACACTTTTTTTGACGATGCACAACTTCCATATTAATTACAACTTCCAAGATTTTCTTTGCCAACAACACAACTGCATTTCTAAGCAGTTACTCAATAACTTCATTACAAGTCCTTCTGTTGTGTCCTTTACCGCATCACCGACATTTCACAATTTTGGTTAAATCAACTTGTGAAGCTCTTCTCTTTTTCCTAGGTCTACCAGGTTGGCTCTTCATGATCGAAGGTAAAATATGTATCTCATCTGGAACATAATTGCCCACATCAAAATCTGGAATTGGATTGATAGCTTATGCATACGCTGCTCTATACATGTCAGCCATGAAACAATTATTGGTGAAGTGATACAAAGATCTACCGCACTTTTCGATGTATGCACATGCATGCTTACAAGGCATACGAAAGATTCGCCATTCACCACAAGAGCAAGTACATTCATGTAGATCAACTTTAACTGAGTACCTTGTATCCTTCACATCATAAATCATGATGCTCGATGTAAAGACATTTAACCTTCGACCTTCTTCTGCATTTTTCTGCAAAACCTTTTCTGGATCAGGACAGAGATGGGTTTTTATAGTGACACCTCGAGTTCGTCGATCATGCATCAATTGCATAAATTAGAGTATTATATGATCAACTATCTAAGGAATAGGAAGGTGTCGAGCCTCTAAGATCTAGCAATTGAAACACTCTGCCATATTGGATGTCATGATACCCCATCGCGGACTTGGAAATAGAGCATTTGCCCAATTCTCCGGCTTCGCTTGCATCATAAACGTTCTTGTTCCTGGTACTTCGGCAATAAGTTTGCTTATTAGTTTCTTAAAAATCTCCATATTGGGTTTATAGGCAGCAGCATTTAATAAATCAACAAATCGCTTAGTTTCAGCTGCACGATAATGGACAAGCACCTGCATGTATTCAAATAAAAACTCAATGTATGACTGAATTAATGAACCAATATATTTCAAAAATTATTTTATATATCAGAATAATATACTGTAGACCTGATTTTTAAAATTATCTTTAACATGACGGATATAATATGAGTGATAGCTACCGCTGAAGTACTTCGGCACTGCTTTTAGAAGTCCCTGATATCTATCTGTCATAATGGTAAAATTTTGACCATGATGCTCTTCGCACATTTGTATGGCTCCTTTGAGAATCCTACAAAACCAGTCCCAAGTATCATCATTTTCTATATCAACAATAGCATATGCTATGGGGAACATATCATCATTCGCATCTTTGCCTGTAGCACCAAGTAAAACTCCACCATCCCCATGCTTAACAAATGTTGCATCCATGAATATCATAGGTCTACAACCTTTAATGAAACCACTAATTAAGGCTTTAAATGAAATGAATATACGTCTGAAACGATCTTCAATGGTTTCATACTCTGCTATGCTGCCAGGATTGGTCGCACGAATGGCATCACAATACCATCGTACCCGTTCATAAGAAACCAACCTCTTACCATACAGATCCTTGATAGTAACCTCCTTTCCATTACATGCTTGATGATATGGCAATTCAACACCATATTGACGGCGAATATCTTTTACGATATCAATAGGCCTATATAGAGGCATATCGTGAAGTTTCTCCTTGACAATATTTGAAGTCCAATGCTTCGAGGCCTTAGGATGACATCGATTTTGCAAACCTACTCGACATGTATGATCCATGTTCATAGTTTTAATTATGAATTTTTCTTGATTTCCAAAACGAGAAGCATGAATGCACCATCGACATCCATCATATGCACATTCGACTGTTACACGCTGACGATCATTCTTCACGAACACGAAATCTCTGCCATTTGCAATGCAGAAGTTGCGAATTGTAGCATGAACGGTTTCAACATCTTTGAATTCTTGACCAATACCCTCTATAGAGCCCTTCCATGCATCCAATGTATTTCTTTGGCTTCATTCATCTTGAATTGCACATCTTGTTTCTTCAACAACTTTAAGAAAGTTACTTGAACTACCAAATGAAGAAATTTTAGATGAATCAACAATTTGAGCATTTTTCAATTCACTTTTTTGTTCGACATTCTGTGATGTGCAATTATCCCTGCAATAAACACAAAAAAACTTCTTATATTATACTAGCAATGATTTTGAAAATTTTCAAACATTAATAAGTACTATGATCAGCCTACCAAAACATACAAATCCTCAAAATGACTACTTCAAAATTAAAAATTTTGCAGTTAACTTAAAATAGTATATTACCTCATTTAAATTATCACAGTAGGTGACTTGGTTGGCAATACAGAATGACTTACAACCATTTTAATTATCGCTGCCTTCAACTTCCGCTGTATATCATACATATTCGTAACATCCTTGTCCATCATGAGCTTCACAAGCATTCTTGAATTGTTTGGAATGTAAAATTTTACATCTATCATTGCAGGGGATAAATGCTTCCATCTCTCCACTATTTCACTGAAAATGTAATTCAGGATTGAATCATGTGATATTGAAATTATGTGGCCCTCGCCACCATAACTGTAAACGGCCATGAAATTGTCATTTCCATTTTTTTTACAATCCATGACTACTACTAAGGTAGATGAAGCATTTCATAAATATCTATCAGTTTCTTGAAATCCAACTAATACGTCATGAATAACCTATCAAGACATAATACTGAAGAAGATAATTTTTTTCAGACCTTCGAGATTTCCAACGACGAATAAAATGGTATCACTTTTGAAGCAAGAAGAACTTCTAAACGAAGGTCAGCAAAATAAAAAAAAATTCATGACTAAATAACGATTTTTATAAATACATTCTTGTGAGTAATAAAACTATCTATACATCTAATATAATTCCAAGTGATATGGAATTATGGAAGGCCAAAACGAGATTTTATGACAGCCTCTGTTCGAATAGTGAATGGATTACCGAACAGAGATTGGATTTTGCTTCCTTTCCAGTTGATGGAGTTCAGGTCAATGACATCGAACAAACTTCGATTTCGGAAGGAGAAATCGAAATGGGAAAACGTTTCTTAAAGTGAGTGCTTCCGTTAAAAAAAAAACAAGATTAAATGGGAAAACGACACGTTTCGATGAACACTTCATAAGAAAGGGCATTTCCGATATTTCTCTTGCTTAGCTTCCCGCCAAATGCACTGTCGTACGTTTCTCAGGGGTTCTCAGGGACCGAAAGTTACAATATCAGTCAACAGGAATTTTCCATTGATTTCAGGTTAAATGGGGGACCGGCAATTAAATACCCGTATTTATTTTACTTTATTTATGAACAGGGAGGCAAATGTCGTCACACTTTTATTGAAAGATGAAAATTTATGGAGGCTATTTACAAAGGATCAAAGAAAAGAGGAGTGGGAACAGAACAGCATGATACATTGAACGCTAAAAACAGAAGTGCAAAATCAAGCTTTTATAGAGAAGGGCCATCTCCACTTGAACTTCCACACCACCGTCCAACTTCAGCATCTCTCATTCTCAACAGGTGGTATCAACTTCCTTCCAAGGGAAAATGGCAACACCCTCCAACATCATGCATCGGTTAAAGAGGAGAAGAAAGACTCTGAATGCAGAAGATCCTTATCTTGGAGCCAATGAGAGTTTTACAGAGTCACCATACTCCAAATACAAAGTCTTCAACTATTAAAAAGCAGAGTAACAAGTTTTTGGAGCTGAGCACTAAAACTCAACCCCATATTTCCAAGCTATGCAAATGCAACAACTCCTTGCTAAAGACCTATAACATGAATCTGAAAGTCCGGCTGGAACCAGATGAATTTTTGACCAGAGCTTTCCAAGATGTGGCAGAAGTGAAGGCTTGCACAAAAGAGACTAGCCTTTAAACTTATTCAGAGCTTCCGTAGCAATCGAAGACAAGGGGGATTCTTGCTGAAAAAAAGTCTCGACTTTTGTTCTTTCCAACAAAACCAGGCTACCACTGCTAGTAGCTTTACAACCAGCTTCTGAGCGTGAGTTGGGAAGTTATGTTTCATCTAGACCTAGCCTTACAAATTCTTTGTAGTTTGCCAAATGGTTGAGAAGAAGATGCAAGTAGAGAAGAGATGATCCATCGATTCCGGTACTTGGTTGCAAATCGCACACCCACCTAGAAATCTCCCGATCTTCTTTCCAAGCAATTCTTTGGTGTTTAGCATGTTTTTCCGGTATAAACACAAGAAACATTTGATTTTTAGTGAGATGCTAAGATCCCAGATCAACGAGGCAAACTTGCATTTGATTCGAATGGTGTTCAGAAACCGATACATCGAGGAGGTGGAGAATTCACCCCTGGTGTCACCCGAGCTTATTATCCTCGGATTGCAGGTTGACATTATTCAACAACGTAGACAAGTATCTGAATTCAGTTATTTTGCTTAATGATTTGTTGAAGAGTGAAGTTTAAATTTCCATCTTCCAGATCTTCTATTAAAAATCTGTACCATCGTCCCAATTTTGTGTTTGCTAAGAAGATAGGGAGAAGGGAAGGTGGATTGAAGGGAAGCATCATAGATCCAATTATCTCTCTTGAAGAGTGCGTTGCACCCATTTCCAATAATATGCTAGATTTTGTTCTAGAAAGGAGGCAGAGCACGGCATCCTACCATAAATTTGAACATCGCTTGACCGGTTTCCAACTTCCAAAAAATCTGACCTTTTTGTGGTAAGCAAAAAATACTAATTTCTTCCAAAGACCTAGCTCTCTGGAAAGCAAATGCCAACCCCATTTGGAGAGGAGGGCTGTGTGTATTTGGTAAATGTCCTTGACGCCTGGCCCCCCTCCTCTCTTTGCAAGCATATCATTTTCCAGTTTACTTTGTAAGAGATGCCATTGGAGGATGAGATCCCATACCAAAGAAAAGACCGTCCGTAAGAGTCGATTTTCTTGATACCCCAAGTTGGAGGCCTGAAAAGAAACGGTGAAAGAGATGAGAGGACAGAGACAAGATAAGACTCCCGGCGAAGGATGGGCTTTTGGTCTTCCACGTCGTGAGCCTTCTTCGTTCCACCCATTGAATCAAATTAACAACTTTCACGTTGCATTTGATAAGCAATTTAGAAGAACCTCATCGTATTATTATATTAAATATATATTTTTTAATGACAATCTATCGTGCCTCTCGTAAACTATATTATCCTCCAATAAATAATTTAAATTATTTTTTTTAATATTATCCTCCAATAAATAATTTAAATTATTTTTTTTTAAAAAAAATAATTCAGTTTATCATCTTACATATAATCTAGATTACCAAATTATTCCATATTCTCTTTTTTTCTTCCCTTCCGTGTAATATAATATATTATATTATATTATATTATATTATATTATATTATAATAATATGATATATTACATTATATTTAATATTATAGTATATAAATTTAATATATTATTTAATATAGTTAAGTAATATAATAAATATATTATACATTTAATATATAAATTTTTATATTGAATTTATTTAATATAAAAATATTTTTATTTTTATATAAAATATAAAATATATTTTTTAAAAATATTTAATAAAAAATATAAAAAAATTAACAAAAAATAAAATATGAAAAATTATATTTTATAAATAATATATATATATATATATATATATATTTGATTTAGAAATATTTTGAAAATTTAATTTTACATCATGCAACGTTATCTGTATGTACCAGATATAATAATTTATATTATTTATAACCAACAATACTGGCAATTCGTATTACTGATAATTTATATTATTTTATTAAATTATTTAGCAATATACCAAATGCAACCTTATAACCATGGTATTTGAAGGATAAAGGTTAGATATTACACGTTGAGATATCCCGGTTCAGCTACAAGCCGAACTCCGGTTCGACTGGTCGAAGCCTTTTCTCTCCGGACTTCGGACCAAGGGACAGGCCAACTGCAGGCAACCCAAAACTTCTCACCGGACTACACCATCCGAAGGCCAGTCCTTCGAGCAATGTCTTCGGCCTTGACCGAAGACCAATTTTCTCATCGACTTCTGAAGGCACGTACTTCGGTTCCCGCCGTAGACACGATCTCCGGCCCCGCGGCAAATACCAAGTCTTCGGCCCATGCAAGGGGAAACCCGAAGCTTGGACCACAATCTGGTCCAGAAAGGCAACTATAACCAACGGTTACAATCGACACTCATCGTGCCATGATCATGGCGCGCAACTCCTGCTGCCACGCCTCCGATCTGGCCGGAACTGCTCAATGACAACCCACGATCATCAATCATGGGAGAGATTGGCTCCCCATGATCACCGAAAAAAGAGCAGGCCGCAGGCCGGAGGCCTTCTTTTAAATAATGGTAAGAAGGATGGCTAGAGAGGTAGGCGGACATACGCTCATATACACTCACACAGTTTCTACGAGCCTTTCCTCTCATACTCTCTTCACTCTTTCCCATTCTGTGGCTGGGATCCGCCACTGACTTAGGCATCGGAGTGTCCCCCGCCGGAACAACTCCAGCAAGGGACCTGTTTTGCAGGTGAACCAGGGAGCGGTCCTGCGATGCAGCAGCTCCGACCGGCCGATCCAGGGACTCCACGCCAACATATTGGCGCGCCAGGTAGGGGGAAAGCACTCTTTAAGCTCCCTCCTAAACAAGAGGAAGTAAAAAAAAAATCCTTGATGGCGAGAGGAAGGACTCAAATCGCTTCTACAAGCCGAAGTCATGCTCCATCCCAGAGGGCGCACCCCCGGAGGAGAACGATGTTCCACCTCCCACAGTTGTTGTGGGACTGCAGCAGTTCGAAGCTCTTGTGAACCAGGTCACCAATCTCACGGTCATGGTTCAGGACTTCCAGAACAAAGCCTTTCAGGTGGGAAACCCACCGGCCGCCTCCAGACATAGCTCTCGATCCTGAAGAAAGAGAGCTCCACGGGAAGATTCTGCGCACCCCTCCCCCCATTCTCGGCCCTCTCCCGAAGGCCGAACTTCGAGATTGCCCAGGTCCGCCAATTCCCCGCAAAAAGGGAAAAGGCCTAGGCAAACTCCCTCACCCTCTTCCAGAGACTCCACTTCTGTGGAGAGAGCGCCGAAGTAGACTCCCGATTATGACGGGAGATTCAGAGCCATCGAATCAAAGATGGCAAAGGCGCGAGAACAGAGAATGCGGGATCTGAAGGATCCCGACAACTTGATTGTGGGTGATCTAGCGCACCCTACACCGACCGTATCATGGCCGAGGTCATTCCTCGGCATTTCAGGGTTCCCTAGATGGAATCCTACGACGGCACCTCCGACCCCTCGATCATTTGGGCAGCTTCAAGGCCCATATGATGATCCAAGGAGCTTCGGACGCAATGTACTACTTAGCGTTCCCGACTACCTTGAAGAAGTCCGCTCGGATGTGGTACTCGAGCCTGTACCCAGGTACCATCGATTCTTTTTCCGAGTTAGAATAATTGTTTGTCTTGCATTTCAGAATCTGCCGCAAGACTCCAAGGAATACAAACACACTGTTCCTCCTTCACCAGAACGAAGGAGGAAAACCTGCGAGACTACATCTCCAAGTTTAATGCGGCCACGCTTGAGACCCCAGATCTCAACGAGCACGTGGCCATGTCAGCACTGAAGAAGGGGCTTCGTACCTCCAGGCTTACCTTTTTCCTGGATAAGAAGTTCCTTAAAAGCTATGCCGAGCTCGTGTGGAGGCCTCAAAAATATGCTGATGCTGAAGAGTATGTGGCAAATCGACGACTGGTTGAAGGGAAACCCCCTTCAAAAAAGAAAAATAACAGGGGACAAGGTCCCCAAACTTTTAATAACAATGGCGGCAAATATACAGGCTGCCAAAGAAGTCCTCCCAAGACCAGAGCATTGGGAGGAAGATTCGACTCCTACACCCCCCTCAACCTCCCTCGAGAGAAGATCCTCATGGAGATAGAGAAGGAGAACTATCTTCAACGGCCCCGTCCCATGAAGACCTCCTCTTTCGTAAGGAACATGAATAAATACTGTCGATTCCACCGGGACTACGGTCACAACATAGAAGAGTGCATCCAGCTGAAGGATGCAATTGAGGATCTCATCAAGAGAGGGTACTTGGGATGGTACATCGGTCGCCAAGGACCTCGGTCGGAAGCAACTGTTTCCCAGCCACCTCTCGAAGAGGACGAGCTACCAAATCAAAGGCCCACCAACGGAGGTGTAGGGATGATACACCGACCTGCTAACTGGAGAAGGGAGGAGGATGAAGCCCCAAAGTGACTTAAGGACAACAACTCTATCATCTTCTTCGACGACAACCTTGCGGGAGTTCGGCTCCCATATGACGACCCTCTTGTAATTTTGGCCGTAGTGGCTAATTATGATGTACAGTGAATCCTTGTTGATAATGAAAGTTGGACTGATGTCTTGATGTACGATGCATTCTCTAAAATGTGTTTGCCTAGACATCAACTGAAAAGATCCCCCATACTGCTCTCTGGTTTTGGGGGCAACCAAGTTTATGCCGAGGGAGAAATAGTGTTGCCTGTAACCCTTGGCACTGAACCTCGATAAAAGACACTACCGATCAACTTCACGGTGGTCCAGATCCCCTCAGCATATAATATTATTCCGGGGTGGCCCGCCTTGAACAAGTTCCGGACCATCATCTTCTCTCACTACCTTTTGGTGCGCTTCCCCACCAGGAATGGTGTTGAAGAAGTTAGAAGAAACCAGAGGACAGCACGGCGGTGTCTGATGATTGAAGACATGCATTTCAAGGATTCGACAACTCCGGATCAGCTGGATACGAGGGATGTAACCCCAAACCTTGGTGAGCCCATGGAGAGGACCGTCCCAGTACCCTTGACAGAGGAAGATCTCTCCAGAGTTGTGCAGATCAGGAGCACGCTTGATGAGAAAACCAGAATGGAGTTGATCCGTTTCCTCAAGGACAACACTGACGTCTTCGCCTGGATGGCTTCAGATATGCCAGGGATTCCTGCTGAAGTAATCACTCATCGGTTGGAAGTAACCCCTGGGGACAAGCCGGTACGGCAGAAGAAAAGGAGCTTCGCTCCCGAAAGACAGCAAGCCATGGACGAAGAAGTTGGCAAGCTCCTTAAAGCAGGGTTCATCCGAGAGGCTCACTACCCCGAGTGGTTGGCCAATGTGGTAATGGTAAAGAAAGCTAGTGGCAAGTGGAGGATCTGCATCGACTATACAGACCTCAACAAGGCTTGCCCAAAAGATAGCTTCCCTCTCCCGAAGATTGATCAGTTGATCGACGCTACTGCCGGCCATCAGTTGCTGAGTTTCATGGATGCTTTCTCCAGCTACAACCAAATTATAATGGATCCACAAGATGAGGAGAAGACAACTTTCATCACTGATAAAGGTCTCAACTGCTACAAGATGATGCCATTCGGCCTCAAGAACGTCGGGGCAACGTTTCAAAGGCTGATCAACAAGGTGTTCGAAAACCAACTGGGGAGGAACATGGAGGCCTATGTTGACGACATGATCGTCAAAAGCGTCCTCCGGAAAGACCACATCCACGACTTGGAATAGTCATTCGGTGCTCTTCGACGCTACCGTATGAAGCTGAACCCGGCAAAGTATGCCTTTGGGGTCACTTCGGGTAAATTCTTGGGCTTCCTTGTCACCAAACGAGGGATTGAGGCGAACCCTGAGAAGATTCAAGCCTTGAAAGATATGAGACATCCCTCCTGCAAAAAGGAAGTCCAGCAGTTGACTGGGAGAATTGCCTCCCTGAGCAAATTTATCTCTCAGTCAGCCGAGAAATGTCTTCCGTTCTTCAAGGTACTCAGGCAGTCAAAGGACTTCGAATGGTCCGAAGACTATTGTGCTGCATCTGAGGAGCTGAAGAAGTACCTGGAGACCCCGCCATTGCTCTCCAAGCCACAAGAAGGCGAGGTCCTCTACCTCTACCTCTCTGCTTCAGATGAGGCAGTCAGTCGGTTCTCGTCCGGAAAAGGGAAGACGGGTTGCACAAGCCGATCTACTATATCAGCAAGGTCCTGCATGACGTCGAAACACGATATGCAAGGATGCAAAAGCTGATCTACTCTTTGGTGATTGTGGCAAAGTGACTACGGCCATATTTCCAGGCCCACGCTATTGTGGTACCGACCGATCAACCTCTTAAGGCCATTCTCCGATCTCCGGATACCTCTAGAAGGATAGCCAAGTGGGCTGTGAAGCTAAGTGAGTTTGACATCAGCTTCCAGCCTCGAGCGGCTATAAAGGCCCAGGTGCTCTTCGATTTTTTGGCTGAGTGCACCTGGAAGTCCGAAGACGAAGCATCATCGGTAGAAGAAGAAGTCAAGAAGGAAACAAAGTCCGTTTGGGTGCTTCATGTGGACGGAGCTTCCAATGCTACCGGGTGCAGGGATGGACTCATGTTGGCCGAACCTGATGGCCATACCATAGAGTACACACTCCGGTTCTCCTTCCATGCCTCTAATAACCAAGCCGAATACGAAGTCCTACTCGCCGGACTTTGGATCGCCAAAGATTTTGGAGTACAGCAACTCTGAGCCTTCTCATATTCTCAGCTGGTTGTGAATCAAGTCAACAAAGAATATACAGCCAAAGATCCAACCATGGTGCAATACCTGAAGAAGGTGCAGGCTTTATCCTCCCAACTGAAACATTTTGAGATCATTCATGTTCCACGATCAGAGAACTCCCGGGTGGATGCATTGTCTCGGCTGGCAACTACAGCACTGGAATCTCTCGGACGCACCTTTGTTGAACATCTTGAAACCCCAAGCATAGCCGAAGAGGCTACAGAGGTGTGCCAGATCGACACTGAGCCAAGCTGGATGGATCCCATCATCAGGTTCCTGAATGAGGGAGAACTACCAGAAGATAAGGCAGAGGCCAAGAAGATCCGCTGGATGGCATCTCAGTACGTCATCTTAGATGGAACCCTATACAATAGATCATTCTCTCAGCCACTGCTAAAATGCTTAGGACCTATAGATGTAGACTATGCTCTCTGAGAGGTCCACGAGGGCATATGCGGTGATCATTTGGGAGGCAGATCTCTGACATACAAGATCATTCGACAGGGATATTATTGGCCCTCCATTCAGAAGGACTCAGCTGATTTCGTGCGAAAGTGCGACCAGTGCCAGAGGTACGCCAATATACAGAGACAACCTGCGAGTCACCTAACCCAACTGGCAGCCCCATGGCCTTTTGCCCAGTGGGGATGGACATTCTTGGCCCATTCCCGCTAGCATCAGGACAGGAAGTTTCTCCTAGTGGCCATTGACTACTTCACGAAGTGGATAGAAGCCGAACCATTGGCCCAGATCATAGAGGGTAAGGTAAAAAATTTTGTAAAAAATTTCATCATATTCAGGTTCGGCATCCCATATATCATCATCACGGACAACGGGAGACAGTTTGACAATCCGAAGTTCAAGGACTTCTATGCTCGGTACCATATCCAGCATTGGCTGACATCCGTTGCTCATCCATAGTCCAACGAAGAAGCTGAAGTCACTAACCGGACCATCCTCCATAGTCTGAAGACAAGATTGAATGCCGCCAAAGGGCTTTGGGCCGAAGAACTGACCTCCGTTCTCTGGGCATACCGAACTATCCCGAGAATGGCTACCGACGAATCTCCGTTCAACCTGGCATACGGTACCGAAGCCGTGCTACCTATTGAAGTCTCCCTGCAGTCCCTATGAATTGACAACTATGAAGAGCCTGAGAATTCTGATCGTAGAAGGATTGATCTGGACTTGCTATCAAGCACCAGGCTACAGGCCCAGATAAGGATGGTGGCATACCAGTAAAAGGTCGCCAAGTACTACAACTCAAAGATGAAAAAGTAAACTTTCTGACGGGGGACATGGTATTGCGAATGGCAGAGGTATCTAGGCCAAGGAACAGGGTAAACTCTCCCCCAACTAGGAAGGTCCATATCAAGTCGAAGAAGTCATTCGACCAGGAATATACCGACTCAAGACCTTGGAGGGGAAGGCCCTATCCCGGCCATGGAATGTACAAAACCTTCGCAAATACTATCAATAAAAGAGTTCCTGAAATTTCTGTACAAAGCTACTCAACCCTACTCAACTTAGAATGGCTAGTTGTATTGACTGAACGACAATAGCCTGAGTGACCTGATATGAAAAATCGATCAACTGTGCAAAGGAGAGTCTGATCCACTCACCTTATCAGTATGCTCGACGAGCCCAATGGATGGTCTAACCAGGCCACCGAAAAGATCAAAGGCGCAGGGATGATTTTCGTAATCTACCCTACGGTAAATCCGAAGATGCGCCGAGGCAGGCCTGAACAGCCTACCTTAATCACGACAGAAGTGCACGGGGATGGTGTAAATACCCTACCCTACGGTAAATCCGAAAACATGCCTAAAAGGACCACTATCATCCTTTCTGTCGACAACAGACATTACAAGAATGGTCCAACCAACCTCGTCTCTTCCCTGTAGACCAAAAATGGTCCGCGAAGTCTACATTTCAGACGAAGCATGATGTAACATACCGCAAAGAATGCATGGGAGAGGTAACAAAAGGATACTTCATTCCTTTCAGTTTTTTTTACAAAAAGAGAAAAAAAGAAAAAGAAAGGAGGAAAAAGAAACTCCCATAAGGAAAGATACAAAAAAAAAAAAAGTAGCACCAGGAAGATGTGGAAAATTTTCAATAACCCCCCGCCGGATTTTTCCCGTACCGGCGGGGAGAGATCTAGAGGGATGACGAAGGGCCCCCGGGGTTCCCGTCCGAACTAGAATCCGACCCCTCATCGGAGTCGGAATCAAATTCGTGTCCGGGAAAGGGAATGGAGGGCTTGATGTTGTCCAAGCCCTTCAAGTTATAAAATTTAGAGGCCTTCCTCCGACATTCCCGGAACCCCTGGTGGAAGGAGTCTAGAGCCGCCTCGGTGACTTCTTCCTTGAAGGCAGCAGAAGCCCTGAAGTTTGCGACGGCGTCCGCCGCCTCCCTCCTTGCTTCCTCCGTTGCCATGGTCGCCATAGTGACCTGGGCCCAAGCCTCTCTCAATCAGGCCTCCAACAGGCGGACCTTCTTTTCAAGGCAGTCCACAAGAGGCTCCTCGTCATCGTCCCCCGACCCAAGGGACTCCAAACTTCGTTTCCTTTTCGGGTCAATGGCCCTTCTTTTTGCCGCACGGCGGAGTTCAGAAATGCTGAACCTCATCTCTAATGGAGGGAAGGAGCCTACAGAAACGATGGCCTTTGACAGCAGAAAGCAGGGTCCTATTTATAGAGACCCTGCACTCACGACCGACTGCAGGGAGGTGTGCCCCACATCCTTCCCAGCCACATCAGAAAGCGCCACATGTCCGGGCGACGCTTCGAGAACTAGAAAGTCGCTCGGGAGCCATCCCCAGGATAACAGCTGCCATCGCTTCGAATCCGAAGAAATCCTCATCGTGCGATGGCATCATTAATGGTTTCTTTTTTAAAAAAGGAGACTCGGCGGCTCGCAAGGCGCAAGAAATCATGACTGTACAAATATCGATGTGCCATGTGGATAACAAAGATTACAATCAAACTTTCCTAATTCTTGCTTGACGGGGAGTTGATGCTTGTCCACCCCAATGGGCAAACTTAATATCCGAAGGAAGGTGACAGCCTTCGGAAATGGAGTTCTGGTCCGCTCCAGGGTTCATCTTCGTCAATTATCGACTAAACAGCCTTCGGCCACGACTACTCAACCAAACAGGAAAAAGAACGGTAAAACCAGTTCTTATCAACTAAACGGCCTTCGGATCCGACTGTTCGACTAAGCAGAAGAAAGAACGGTAAAACCGGTTCGAGCTACACATGAAGCACAACATGGCATTTGCAAAGAAAGGAGAATTCATTTCAAAATCTGGAAAAGTTATCATACAAAATTGATTGATGATACAAAGGAGAAAGAAAGAAAATATATCCAAAGTGACTCAAGTCACTCAACATCGACGAGAGGAGACTCTACACCATAGGATTGAAGCAACCTCTCAACCTGTTCTGAGAGGACTTCGTCAATCTGGGCCGGGACCGGAGAACCTTCGGCTCGGACCCCTCCAGCCTGAGCTTCCTCCTGAACCAAGGTCGGAGTTGGGGTCACCTCCAGATTTTCAATTAAGGCAGTGGCCTCCTCCTCCAAACATGGCACCTCCTCGGTCTCTACTATGGCTTCGGCCCCCTCCACTTCCTCTCCTTCTTCTCTAGCTATATCAAAGGGAGGAATGCCAGAAAGGTCGAGGTGAGGGAAAGGCCTCCTTCACCCTAGAGAGTCCGTCGTTGAAGCCGTGCTGATAGCCATACAAAGATGCTTCACTAATCTCTGCTTGGAATTGTGAAGACATTTTGAAGTCAGCCACGGTGTTGTCTGCCCGTTTCTTCAAAGATACGGACCTCTTAGCAGCCTCGGACTCCAGGATCGCCTCTTCGGCCCTCCTAGAAGCCTCCTTCGTCGCCTTGGTCAGGTTTTCTATCTTTTCCTGATCCTCCCTGGCAGCCTGCTCCAGGGAGTCGACTTGTTCTCTGCACCTTCTCCACTCTGCCTCTTGCCCCACCATTGTCAGATGGGCACCTTTCAGTTCACCCTTCAGATCGCAAACTTCATCACTTGCCCGGGCAAGACAGTCCTCCATGGACTGCTTCAACTCTTCGGCTACTTCCTTGGCAGCCCTGGCAATCTGAAGCTCCTCTTTGAGGCCATGGATGAGGCTGTCAACGTTCCCCAGGCCCTCCTCCATGAAGCTGAGGTCATAGACCAACTGCATCAAAAGTGAGGGGTCATGGATCAAATAGCTCTCAGAACAAAGGGGGCGGTGAGGATCATACCTGTTGCAGGACGGAGAAGGCAGAATCGGACACTCTGGGAAGGGTCTGATTCCGAAGAACCGCCAAGTCATGAGGCAGTAGCATGCCCTTCAACGCCTGCCTGGCTATGGCAGGGACCAGCAGTTCCCCCGTAGGTGAGAGCTCCAAAGAGTTCATCGAACGACCTCCGGCTGAGGAAGCCCCACGGGCGAACTATCCTTCGACTTGCCGCGCTTTGCCCCTATCAGCAGCAGGGGGCAAAACGGTGGCACATCAACTCCCTGAGGCGAGCTCCCCATTGTGCAAACGGAGGAGACAGCCGCCGGTGGAGTTTCTGCTGGATAGGGTCTTGACGGAGCCCATTCCACGGCTGCTGCGCCTTCCCCTGAGGTGCCCCGGGAAGATGAAGTGCCTTGGTCCCCCTCGTGGCCATCCCTTCGAGCCCTCTTTCGAACCGCAGACCTGGTGAGAGGGGCCTGCGCTATCCTCTTCTCCGAAGTCTGACGGAGCCAACTCACACCGGGCTTCATCCCATCACCTACAAGCAAAAGAATTCACTTCAATAAACTGAACCACAACAAAATCAGAAAAGAGGAGCAGAAGCCCCATCGCTATACCTAATGAAGGGAATCTGCTGATCCCTGCCCGGTAGAGATTTCTCTCCTCCAATAGTTCCCGAATGGGGGCAACTTCGGAGTTGACCAAAAGGTCGTAGTCCGACTGGTCGGCCACCAAGACCTTCTTCCCATTGTTGGCGGTTAGGCGAGGCTTCTTCCACACAGTGTCGAAGCCCCATGGATCGAAAGATACCACAAATACAAAAACGGGTTTCCACCCATGGATGGCGCTGGGCATGTCCCTGATGACCCTGCGGCCTAACCTAAGGCCAATCACCTACCATCCATTGCTGTGGAAGTCCCTCTTGAGAACGAAAAGGGCCGTGAACAAATTGGTCCTTGGTTCTATATTTGCGATGCTGCACATGACCAGGACCCGCAGATGTTCTGAATGCTGTTCGGGGTCAACTGTGCCGGCACCACTTGGTACAAGCAAAAAATCTTGATGAAGAAGAGATACAGGGGAAACCGAAGACCAGCTTTCAGATGATCTTCATATACGCCTAGACACCCAAGGGGAGGTTCGTTCACTCGTTCTTCGAGTGCAGGGAGAATGAAGGGGAACTCCTCGGGAATGTGATAGCGTTCCCAGAGAAGGACCGCCTTATCCTGAGAAACCGAGCTAGGAATCGACTCCGAACCTACTATGTCACTGGCCCCCGAGGGCCCAACTTGTTTTCCCTGACTTTCTACGGTTTCTTCTATGACAAAGGAATGAAGTAAGGGTGCAGAAAGAAGATTCTACCTGCGAAATAGACTAGTAGTCCAAAACAGGTTGGGCGGAGGATGAGACGAGGTTGAAGAACTTCCTTGGCCGGACCTTCGCCCTTCCCCAAAAGAAAAGCAAGGGTCTCTGGAGCCCCGCCAGGGTTGAATTGACCCAAGGTTATCCTGGGAGGTAACCCATCTACAACTAACCGCCAGGATAAGGTGCACCCTTCATCCAACGGACAGGGGGGAGCCACCACAACCATCCAAATCTCAACCAAAAGATTGGCTCAACCATCGTGCAATGGAAAAAGGAAAGATGGCCCCAGGGCCACCCACTTTTTTCTTCTTCCCCAATCCGGAAGTGACAGATGTCCACCATCTGATTCCTAGATCATGATGGATAGTCCAATCAGAGATCCCGTAATCATTCACTACACAGTCTTCCAAAAGGAAAATGACAAAGCATTAATACTCTCACTTCTCGAGGCAAATCTCTGCTTCGAAAACTAAAAGTAGGGGGGCAATTGTTGGGATATCCCGGTTCAGCTACAAGCCGAACTCCGGTTTGACTGGTCGAAGCCTTTTCTCTCCGGACCACGGACTTCGGACCAACCAAGGGACAGGCCAACTGCAGGCAACCTAAGGCTTCTCACCGGACTACACCATCCGAAGGCCAGTCCTTCGGGCAACATCTTCGGCCTTGATCGAAGACCAATTTTCTCATCGATTTCTGAAGGCACGTACTTCGGTCCCCGCCGTAGACACGATCTCCGGTCCCGGGACAAATACCATGTCTTCGGCCCATGCAAGGGAAAACCCGAAGCTTGGACCATAATCTAGTCCAGAAAGGCAACTGTAACCAACGGCTACAATCGACACTCATCATGCCATGATCATGGCGCGCAACTCCTGTTGCCATGCCTCCGATCTGGCCGGAACCGCTCAATGACAACCCACGATCGTCAATCATGGGAGAGATTGGCTCCCCATGATCACCGAAAAAAGAGCGAGCCGCAGGCCGGAGGCCTTCTTTTAAATAATGGTAAGAAGGATTGCTAGAGAGGTAGGCGGACACACATTCATATACACTCACACAGTTTCTAAGAGCATTTCCTCTCATACTCTCTTCACTCTTTCCCATTCTGTGGCTGGGATCCGCCACTGACTTAGGCATCGGAGTGTCCCCCACCAGAACAACTCCGGCAAGGGACATATTTTGCAGGTGAACCAGGGAGCGGTCCTGCGACGCAGCGGCTCCGACCGGCCGATCAGGGACTCCACGCCAACATTACAATTTAACCAGGCCGCGCATCGGTCTATTGTGTTATGCTGTGCGCCAACAAGAGAAATGGAAATCTTTTGGTGATTGACGTATAGAGTGAATCAAAAAGCAAGCGATAAAAAATGATCTTCAAGGTGGCAATGTATTAAAAAATGATCTTCATGTCCTTTGCTCTCCATCCTTCTCTACTTTTTCGATGTTTATGGCTTATTTAGCGTATCATATCTAGCTCACCCAGAATGCCATAATATTTAACTATGTCACATACTCGACTAGATTCATTATTGAAAGAGCTAGGATTCACTCTGAGGAGTATCAAGGTATGACGGTGGATAGATCAGAGATCTGGAGATCCGGTTCTGCTCCTCGAGTGCATCGTCAGGTTTTTATCTCCTGGAAGCCCCCTCCTCCGACCTATGCCACGGTCAATTTTGATGGGAGTGTGAGAGGTGGTACTGGTGGTGCTGCTTTTATTATTCGGGTATCAGGCATCTGGTTTCTTGCTGCTAGGGGTACCCGGCTCTTTGACCCTACTGTCTTCATGACAGAGCTTCATGGAGCTTGGCTGGGAATCAGGTATGCTGAGATGGTTCTTCAGCTCGACCATCTTATTATAGAGGGAGACTCGTTGACGATAATTTCCTGGATCCATAGTGACTTTCGCTTTACCCCTGCTCACCCTCAGCTTCAGGATATTATTACTCTCTTACGGGAATGTTCAGGGATCGTTGTCAAGCATACCTACCGTGAAGTTAACTTGGCTGCTAACTGGGTGGCTTCCTTTATGGCGAATCACTCTGGCGAGATCTCTTGGTCTCTTCTAAGAAGATTCCAGTATCCTTTAGGGATATTTTGTTGTACGACTTTTTTTACTGTACTTATTTCAGGATTGTATCTCGAACGATCCGATTAATAAAATTAAAAAAATTAAAAAAGAAAAAAAAGAAAAAGAAGAAGAAGGTGGCAATTTATTCCTTTTTAGCATGGATGAAAACGTGGGTGTCATTGGCATTAGCATATTGAAGTATTTTGATACCGCATCGAATTCAAGGATTGCCAAGCGCCCAAGCCCCTCAATGATGTCATGAGAAAAGGTCTTGTTCATCATTGTGGGTCAGCAGGAATGATAAAAAAGAAAGGTGATAAGGGTTCATCTTGTCTAACTCCCCTTTTGCAACATATCCAATCACTAATTTCACCATTCACCGATGCTGTAGGTAGCAATATCATGTCACTGAATCCAATTAAAATTAACAATGCGAAGATTATTCTGCTTATATATATTAATGAACCGCTAAGAGTCTTTTTACTCATGGACATCACCTAGCCCATTCAAAGGGAGGAAGAAAGAAAAATGTTGAATTAAAATATCAAATGCTTCCACCAAAACCACTGCATGCCCACAATTTTCCGCTACGCTTGGAAAGCTCTCAACTGCCGTCACCGTGTCAACAACTTACTCGTAAGGGTACCTAAATCTTGCAACCCCATGGCACCATACCTGGCCACGCAAGGGAGAGAAACCCAAGATAAACTAGTCAATATTATGTTTAAACTCCGTTACCTTGGCATGATCCGAACTGAAGTTAAATGGACATGGGCCGTACACTAAGTACCTGGCCATATGATGATACGAAACCTTTCTCAAATGTTGCCTATCTAGCTAGCAACATATCCATATGGTCAACAATTTAAGAAAACCAATCATATTATCATATTTGATATATATATATATATTTTTTTATAGTAATCTAAATTATCAAATAATCCAGCTTGATAATCTGGATTGCCTTTGTTAATTGTGACAATCTAAATTACTTCATGTCAGGTAACCTTGGAGATAATATTATCATTTTCTTCTCCATTTTTCTTTCCTTCCGAGAGACCCCTCTATCGTCCATCAACGGCATCCCCCCGCCGCCCATCTACCATCCTCCGACACCCCCTCACCATCCAGTAATCGACAAAGAGGGAGATGCCATCTCCCTACAATACAATACAATACAATATATTTTATAATATAATATATAAATTTAATATATTATTTAAATAATATATTAAATATATTATTTATTTAGTATATAAATTTTATATTATTTTTAGTAAAAAATATTCATTATATAAAATATAAAAAAATATTTTAAATAAAATTGATAAAATATGAAAAAATTATATTTTTATAAATAAAATATAAATTTAATTTAAAAATATTTTAAAATTTTAATTTTAAATCATATAATATTATCTATATATATATATATATATATATATATATATATATATATGTTGTGTCCAAACAAATCACAGCAAGCTTAAAGTAAAAGAGGAATGGGTCAAGCTGATTTGATCCAGCTCTCTATCATCTTCCAAGCTTGATGGCGTCTGGATTGGAACAGATATGATCTAAAGGAAGACTAGATGGAAGGTGTTCGAAAAATTTGAATTGCCAAAAAGTCTCCTCTCCATTATACTCGTGTGTATTTATAGGCTAAGAGTTAACCGTTTACAGCTGGAATCCACCTGTAAAACGATTAATCCATAGTGTAAACACGTGCAACCAAAGTTGGTCGTAAGGAATTAACCGTTTACGGCTGGCATCTATCTGTAAAATGGTTAATCCAGAATGTAAACACATGCAAGCAAACTTGTTCGTAGTTAATTAATCTTCTCTCCAGAGTCGGTCGTCTCCTCCAGAGTCGGTCGTCTCCTCCAGAGTCGATCGTCTCCTCCAGAGTCGATCGTCTCCTCCAGAGTCGATCGTTTCCTCCAAAGTTGGTCGTTTCCTCCAGAGTTGGTCGTCTCCTTCAAAGTTGATCGTATCCTCCAGAGTTGATCGTCTCCTTCAGAATTGATCGTCTCCTCCTAAATTGGTCATTTCCTCCAGAGTTGATCGTCTCCTGAAACACATAATTATTATCAAATTCCGTTCTCAAATAAATATATCGATTACCTGTAAATGGATCAATTTCATGTCTGTTGATTATTAATCGGCTTTGCACCCTTTGGATGTTGACGATGATCATATTTGTACCTTTCAAGCATTGATCAGTTCGATACCTTTTGGGCATAGACCAATTTCAATTTCAGAAACATAAACGAATCAATTTATCATATCCCAACAATATCAAATATAATAATTTATATTAACTATAATCTACGTTGCGCGCGTACCAAATGCAATCCTAGAATTGTCTATCTAAATGTCCAGCAACGTGCTGCTATTACAACAAATTTACGATCTGGTCCGCCAACAAAATATTGGCTCTTTTGGTCGTTGGTTCAGCATAAATTTTGCCTGAAAGTTCCATTGCATGATCCAGCTTAAATCAATTCAACTTACCAAAAATAAATAATTTGAATGGTACCAAAAATACATGATAGATTCAATAGATCGAAAAAGAATCTAATTAGATATGGAAAAATTTGCTACGAAAACTAGTTGTAGAATTCCCACGAACAGAGAATTTGTATTCCATTCAGATTGCGTTTACGATGGTAACAGGAAGACAAATATATTTATTCTTGGATAGTGCTTATCCTAGTATTATCTATTTATTTGTTTCCATAATTTTATTATGTTTCTAATTTCGATCTACTCTTTAGACTTGGAAAAGGCCCACGTCCTCTTATCTACTCGACTTCGGGATAACAGCCCCCCGACCTTGGATGACTCTTCGCCGGCAAAAATTCGTGTCCAAATCGACCTTGGAAGACTTTTCGCCGGCAAAAATCCGCGTCCAAATCGACCTTGGATGACTCTTCGCCGGCAAAAATCCGCGTCCAAATCGTTGCAGTCGCAAACGCGGATAGAGAGCTTCCAGGGACCGTGTTTCCTCCTTACATCTCTCCCTCGCTCAGTTTCCTTGAAAGACAAAAACTTCACCTTATCTTCCGTGATACTTCCTCTCCTCTCTTCTAAAAAAATCCTCCTCCTCCTTCATACGCCCATAACCCATCTTCTCTCTCTCTCTCTCTCTCTCTCTCGTGGCTTATCTTCATGAAGGAATTCCAATGAGAGGGGTCGAAGAAGAAGATTACGAGGAGGCTTTCGGAAGTGAAGGTCATTGCCTTGGCTCTTGGTGCTTCGGATGCCCGTTAGGAAAGGTTGAAAGGAGCGCATATAGGTCTTTGCTGAGGGGAGATGGCAACAAAGAGAGGTGGTGGGTGCAGAAAGGAAAGAGAGCCAAGGAACTGCTGTTGGAATCCAAGGGAAGGCTAATTAGGTGGAGGGCTTTGGTGAATAAGCTTGGGTGCCACAACAACGTCAAGAGGAGAAAGCCGGTGTTTCGCTACGACCCGACGGACTATGCCATGAATTTTGATGAAGGAGACGACCGTGGAGGAGTCGAAGAACCAATGACCGATCGAACCAGGGGATAGACGTGCATCCTGATGATTTTTTATTCTTCTTTGATAAAATAGATAAAAGTAGGGTTCATTTATTTATTTATTTATTTTCCTACTTTTTCTTTGATTCTTATATTATTTTTATTGTAAAAAAAGCTAATAGCGATTCTTTTGTTCTTTTATCTTTTGGATTGAGTTATATGACATTGGCTATCAGATTATTAGCACCAAGACCAACATTTTGAGCCATAATAGATTAATAAATCAATGGATTTCTCTAGGCCAATAAACATCGTCTTCTTTTTCTAAAGAAAGAAGCCCAACGTTTGTTGATAGCGCACGGTCGGCTCTTACTTGTAACACCCAAATGATCGGGGTACAGAAAATCCAGTTTCTTCGAGCAAACAAAACACGATATAGTTTCAGAAAGCTACTAGAACCACATTGAAGAGATCCACTATGAGGCCCAACCCATTTTCCAGCCTGACCTATGTGGAACTTGGGTTGAAGTTGGCAAACCCCATTTTCTAGCATGATCTATGTGGAACTTGGGTTGAAGTCGGCAATAGGGTTGCCGATTTCAGTTCGAGGCTGGCAAAACACCGACCACCGGAACGGTCGGTGGACGTTTCGAGAAGGGAGGTCGACGGCACGAGGGGATAAGGGTGCTTCTTTGGGACTGAGAGGTTCCTCGCGTGCCTCAGCCCAATCCGGACCCCTCTCCCTCTGACGGAGCCAGGAAATTGACGCCGATCTCGACGGATAACCCTTCCTGGTGCCTCTGCCCTGTTCCGAAGGCCGTTTTCCTCTGGTGGCCGCTGCGACCCGAAGCCGACCTCGCAGGTAAGTCCTCCTTCTCCGTATCCTCTCGGGCATGGGTTGTGTAGAGACGATCGACGGGGAAGAGGAAGGGGTCCGTCCCATTTTTCTTTGGGACTTTAGGAAGAGGTCGGATAGTCGTTGAGATCGTCGCCGGTCCCTTCTTTCCCTTCCGGTTAGCTTCTCGGCGGACGATCGTTATGATCGTCGCTGGTCATTCCTTCCGGTGTTCTATGGAGGGGATTGGTCGGCTCTGTTAACAGGGGATTCATTTCATTTTGGGTTTCCGGCAGGTGGCCGGACGGTAATCAGGATTGCCGCCAGTCTTTCCTCCTTCCGGTCTTTCGTTGGCAAATGGGAGGATTGGCTTGGTAGGGGAGATGGCAACGGATTGGGTGAAGGGAGGAAAAACCGAGTTGACTCAGTTAGCAGGGGTGAGTCAACTCGGTCGGCAGGCTGGTTTGACTCGATCAACAGAACTGGGTTGACTCGGTCTATGGGATGTGTTGACTCGATTTTCAGGGATGGACTTGTTTGGTGGAAGCAAGTTTTGGAGAAAAAGAGAGAGAGGAAAGAGAAAGATGAGAGAGAGGAAAGAGGAAGATGGAGGAAAGAAAGAAAGGAAAGGTAAATTCCATACCAGAATTGGAATTGGGTTGAGGAGAGTGCCCCATGATAACTTAGTTTTCTTTTCAGTTTTGAAATATAAATTAATTATATATTTAAATTGTTGGTCAGGATCGTCATTGTCCTTGGAAGACCAGGTCTAGTGTTTGAATTGTACGTAGTTGGTGGATACTCTTCGGTAAATTATCTTAACCTCTGATATTATATGCAAATATGTTATGTATTTATGAAATATTAAATACGTGTGATATATTTTAATTTGCATTGGGTTGCATGCATTGTGTTGGTATGGATGCTCTCTAGTCCGACTATGATCATACGAGGACATAGTCTCCTTTTGGGCCTCCAATGGGGCTATCACTAGCACATAACTATTTAGCGGTATGTGACACAGGAGCTAGTTACCTAGTTTTTAGCCATGCGTGGCAGTTGCTGGCACATGCTGGGATGCATGTTTTCTCGTATAATACTCATAGCTAGTTTTCCTTTTGGGCCTCCAGTAGGGCTATCACTGGTACATGACCGATGAACAGTATGTATACACAGGATCTAGTTTCTTTCGGAACGAGCCACGAGCCGATCGTAGCCATAGTCGGAGGGAGCAGGAGAGTAAAATATATGATTGGCCATCCATAGTCGTGTCGATATCGGTTGAAATTAAATGTACATATTTATATCATGTTGCAAGTTATATTATTATATTACTAGACATTTTGTTATATGATGTGTTTATGTTGCTGTTTATTAATGACATATTTGTGTATGTATACTGGAAGTGTTGTTAACTTACTAAGCCTGTATAGCTCACTCCCTGTTTTTCTATATTTTTGTTACAGATACCTAGATCAATTGGACTTTGAGACCAATCAGTAAGGAACTATGATTTAAGTGAAACGTATGCTTGGCTAAAAAAATTATTGTTGCAATTATGATATAATGCAAGCCCGGTGTGTCTGCAAAAGATATAACTCTAAGACACACGGCCATTTGTTGCGTATCTGACTCAGATTTGGAGTCGGGGCGTGACATCCCTCACAATAATTCACGCTCTTAAGCATACGATGACCACCACTAAATGACATGCCAGAAACTTTTAAAAATGATCATATTGGGAACATGCATCCCCTAATCTCATCATCTGCCGTGAACGGGCAAGCAATGCCAATCCAGAAATCTATCATTAACTTGAGATATTCTTCCAACATTGCATCATTTTCAAATTTGACAGAATTATTCTTCATGATTAATAAAGACCGACTCTGCCATGAAGACAAAAAACCTCATCTTGATACAAGAAATAAGTTATTAACTATTACAAGGATATATATGGCTTCAGAACTTTGCCCTTCATATCGGATCTGTAAATTTTAAGTTCCAATTCATAGTATTTCGCAAGTCCAAACATCTCATCAACGAGATGGTTTCTGTGACAGAAGCTTATGGCTTACAAAGAACACCCTGATGTCATGACCATTAAAGCAAGCACTTTAACCAATGAGAAAACCCAGCTCCAAGGAATAAACATATATGGAATGGGAATTACAAGGGAAACAACACACCTTATTGATATTACATCATAAAACCCATAAT
Organism: Areca catechu; assembly: GCA_021397845.1. NCBI lineage: Eukaryota > Viridiplantae > Streptophyta > Magnoliopsida > Arecales > Arecaceae > Areca > Areca catechu. The sequence continues at coordinate 26,078,573 of CM038045.1, forward strand.
AATTATGGCCATTTCAAAAGTGTGGCAATCCTTACCTTTTAATTCCTATACTCAAGACCTGCCTGATTAATTTGACAAACCAAAACCAAAGGTCATAAGATACATCTGAAATCATTTTGATCCTTTGTAAGAAAGAGATGCTGCCATAGAACGCAGCCTGTTTGCAATCTCTGTGAAGGTCAGCCTCTCCGACGGTTCGGCCGACCAGCATTGCTCCATCAATTTTCTCCATGCAGGATCACAATTCTCAGGTACTGGAGGCCGCAGCGTGTTGCTCACAATCCCACCTATCAGGAATGAAATCAAAATTGATAAATTAGAGTTGCCCAGAAATTAATGGAGACAAGTAGTAGTCAGGCAACATGCGCATTGGCTGCCAAAACATCACCTATGATAACTCCATAGTGCAAATCAGCATATGGTTCTTCCCCAGTAAGGAGCTCCCACATGACAATTCCGAACGAGAAGACATCGACCTGTGGTCATTCATTAGGGTAAAAAGATGAAACGAACCAAGAAACAGAAAAGCCATTAAAGTGACTCATGGAGATTCGGATAACCTTTTCAGAGACACGACTGCTGCTGCCGTTTAGAAGTTCTGGAGCCATCCAAGGAAGTGTTCCTCGCACACCACCAGAAATTAGGGTATGACATTTCACCTTTGATAGGCCCAGATCACCAACCTGCAAAGATGCAGTACTGCAGTGAGCTGGTCATGGCACAAGTAATGCCAACATTCCAATACTCCAGATTTGAGTTGTCACACATCAATATGATCATGCTGCACAAATTCACCAAATATAACATCCTACGTGTGCAAGAACAAACCATTCATGCAAAATTGCATGTAGCCCCACATTTTAAATGAGATAATGATGACTTTTTCTCTGGAGGATTAGCATATGCAAACGTGTATCTCTGATGGAACCATCAGATCTCTTTTAAAACAATAGTATCTCAGTTTTATATTGCGAAGATTATATTAGTTGTGAACATTACATGGTATCATGATCTTCTTCTTACTTTAGTACTCTAATAAAAATCAGACATAACCGGGAACAGTGTTTGAGCATCTCTACGGTGAAACACAAGAAAAAAATTACTCATAGAGGACCAGAAGAAGATCCTTTACATGATCCGACATGAAAAAATTATTATTACGTGCTTTCAAGAAAAGAATTGGAAGGGCTGACCTATACATTAGAATAAATAGTGTAACCATAAGCAGAATTATGAAGGCCTATCCCAACTAGATAGGAAGATCTCATGAATGCTGCTTTTTATCCGCACTTTCATAGCAGGTATTTTTAAAATCCCGTCTCACAACTTTCATTCATTCCATCTTAGGTCTTCCTCTCCTCTTTCATGCCTTTACTGCATGATATTTTAGTCCATCTTCTACTGGAACCTTCCCAAATCTAGTTGGGTCAGTAAATTCTAGATCATCTAGTATTCAATATGCTTAATACATTACTCCCTTTATCGTTTATCCTGGTTTGTCTCACTTCCACCACAACATTCATCCACTACATATTAAGGAGCACAAAATCCTAAATAAGCATGGCAGAACAGAATGCAACATCCTATGGTCATGAGGGGCAAAACACAATCAACAGCTACTTCATAACAGGGTGTTGCAAGAAACCAACAACAGTATACAAGATTTGGGTGAAGTTTGTAAAAGATACAGAGCACCTGAAAGAGTTGACAGATGAAGGAAATTGCTTTCAAGGAGATTGTTCACAAATGACTTCATGCATGGGAAGGTTTTAAGATAAAATTTCCATCATTGTTTTTCAAATATTAAACACTTCACTAAAATCAGACAGTTTATTGATATTTCTAGGGCAAGTTACCAGCGAGGCACAAGTGAGTTCAGTGATTAGACAATGTTAAATCCAAAATATAAAGGTCCTGCTAGACTAAAAGTTTAATTTCAAGGACCAATCCCTGACCAGTGCCAGCAACATGAAGGGAGGAGAAGGGGGGTCATCAGGAGGCGCAGAACTAGGCATGATAAATCAAGGCTGCAACAGTTATGGTATTCTAGAAACAGAGGCAAGAGACAAGAAAAATTGAGAATGGATTAGGTTAGCACCAGGTTGGAGTATATAAACAATATTATAACATATTTATTAATAAAGTATATAAATCATTATACATAAAATAGTATATTATATTAAGTTTTGGGCTAAACAAAGGTTGACCTGAGTGCAGAGCATACAGATGTCACTATGTCAGTATCACGACAAAATCTAATCCTAAAACATCCCCAAGTTTGAGTTTACTTTGCCCAAATTAACTTATGTCCAGCCTGGTACACCTCAAGGCAAAATGAGCCCATCACCAATTTTAGCTATCATTTAGTTGAATACAACAATGTGGTCAGGTACATATGGCATTAACAATCTAGCTAGTACAAATACAACACAATATGAAATTGATAACTTCTACAACCTTTGCTATCCACATAAAATTCAAAAGAAAATTCAAAATGCAGAAAAGATTGTTAGATCAAAGTGTGGTGCAAACTGAAAGGGTTAACCAAAAGCAAACGAGATCAAACCCAAAGATAAGGTCGATTGAGATAACCAGTCCCAACTGTCAAAACATTCAGATACTCATTTTTTGGTGTAGATTTTTGTGAGGACCCATAGGGGCATATGTTTAGTCCCACATTAGCCATGCATTGGATTGATCTTGGGCACCCATATGGGACCTAGGAACCCAACCCATGGCCCATGTATGCTTGGGTGAGTTCCTGGATCATTTCAAATAGTACTAGGATCATTTCAAATAGTACTAGAACGAACTCAACCCACGGCCCATGTATACTTGGGGACATTGAAGCACAGGTCTACTTAGGTTGACCAAAATCTGATCATGGTATTTGTGATTGAATGTATGGCACTTGTGATTGAAATTATGGTACTTATGATTGAATTTGAATGGATTTGGACCCCGAGTCTCGCAAGAATGCTAAAGCTTAAATGGGGAAAGTATGCGAAGGTCTATGTGTTTTCAATCCCACATTGGTTATGCATTAGGTTGATCTTGAGTACATATATAGGGTTAGAAAATCTAGATAATACCTTCTGGTTAGCCCTTTGGGTGAGATCTTACACTTTTACAAATAGTATCACAACGAAGGTGGCTTATAGCCCATGTGGATTAGAGGACACTGCAACATGAGCCGATTAAGATTCACCACAAGCTGATCGTGATATTTGTGATTGGATTTATGATATTTATGGTTGGATTTAAATGGATTTGGACCCTTGACCTAGTGAGGATGCCAATTCTTAAATGGAGGAAGTAGGTTAGGACTTGTGCAAGCACGTATTTAGTCCACATTAACCTTGCACTAGATAAATCTTTACCACTTATACAAGCCAATGAACTTAAATAACACCTTCTAGCTAGTGTTTTTCGGTGAAGTCCTACGTTGTTACAGTTTGGAAGTCAATGGTAATTAACCTTTCTAAAAAATGACTATAAGATGCCAAAATGAGGTGAGAGTCAGCTTTTGTTATTTCAAAGCTTGGTTAAATATGTGAGTGTTAAAGCACAAAATGACAAGTTTCACATCCATAAGCTAATATTGGACTAGGGCTTCTACATAAATATTAATTCATTATTAGTCTTCTTGTCAATCTTCAATTAGATACCCACACTAGACAATCCCTTAATTTCAAAACCTTTCCATATATTGAAAGAGACGAAGAATGGATGTGAAGACCAAAAGAATCCCAAGTAAAATAAAGTGCATCCCAATGAACAAGGCTCCCCCTACTATATAGGATCTAAGAAGGGTCGGATGTAACTTGTCTTACCCCCATATAAGGAGAGTTTGTTTGTCTGTTTCAAAACTGTGACATCTAGGTCACAATGAAACAACCTTACCATCACACCAAGGCCTGCCATCTAAGAGAATCCCATATCCATGCCTTTTTTGTCCTCTGTGCACAAGAGGGGTGGGGGTAGTTCGAAGAGGTAATGTGCTAGCATAGAGCATCTTGAATGATGATCAATTCTAATGTTTGAATGTCCTATATGTGTCCTTTTCAGTTTTCTCCATGCCTGGTGGCCTGATCTCTAGTATCACAACTCAAGCAGCATTTGTCCCCTAATTACGTCCTCTTCTTCAGAAAATGAACTCAAATGTTTTCCTTAACATGCTGAAAATGCATCATCTATGTTTCTTCATTTACCTCAAAAACTGCAAAAATTCTGTCAAAGATCCAAAATTTATGCACTAAGGTAGCCATCTTCCAGATTAACTCAAAACGACATTTTGTTGAGTCAGAAAACTTTCACAACCATCTACAACTGGACCATCCCTTGAGAAATCTTATGCTTGAGTCCATTGTCACATCTGTGGACTATTTATAGCACAAAGTTTTCAGTGGCTTATACATTCAGCATCGAGGAGGATCTGGTAGTAATCTATCCTTCACATCTTCGCTGCAACCAAAATATTCTTAGGTACAATCTTTTGAAGAAATATTTAGTATTCACTTTAAAAAAAAATCCAAAATTTAGTTAATGTATTACTATCTACTTCTTCCAAGTTTCCTCACATCTACTTGGTCATGGACTGTTTGCATGTTGGTCTCTTACCTGTTTACCAGGATGAAAGGTCCAGATCTCTCTATCTTAAGTGATTGACCAATATAGAAGAGTATGATTAGTTTCTTCTTCGGCATATCCAGGCAAAGGCAATTAATTATCTTCTATATTTTCCATTGTCTATCCTGTTTAATCAAGGCCTCCAAAAGATGGAATCTCTTGTTTACAGTCAACCTTCGTCAAACAGGGACTGATATCTCGCCAGGCTCTGTAGCTTGACAATTAGCACCCGAGGGGTCACCCATCCTGGACTAAGTTTATCTTTCACAAGATGCAAAGAGTACAGCACTTCAGTGAAAAAGTAAACTTGTGAAGCACAGAAGTCTGTCTTAGTTTTGTGATATCAGCAGTGAAGTAAGCAATTATATTAGCACACATCCATATGTACCATCAAAACTTCGAACAGATAGCTCTTTACATCAAGGGTAAGACTGCAATATGTTCTCATAAATAAGATGTATAACCCCAAGAAAACTTGCATTGATAGTTGTCTATGATTGGCTATCTAATTATCATCTACCCAATGTTGTTCATTATTTTACCAAAAAAAAAAAAAACCCTACAACCTCATCATAACTAGAAATGTAGAAGAAAAAGGCATTACAAAGTTTTTGAGATCAAGACATTACAACCATAGAAAGTAAAAGGTCCTCAAGTCATAGGAAGTTTCTATATGCAACGATTTCCATACAACATAAATAAATACCTTGCAGATTGGACGTTGAGGATCCCTCAAGTTGACAAGTAAATTGTCACTTTTCAAGTCGAAGTGCACGATGTTTTTTCCATGCAAGTATTCCATCCCAAATGCCACATCCATAGCAATTAGCAGACGTTTACGTTGGTCAAGTGCCCTGTTGATAATAGTAATAAATCAACTTGGTTTGAAACAAGTCTATGATAATAAGCAATGACACTTGAGGAACAAGATCATGGGCAAGGTTTTAAATCCCGTGGGACAGGGTTGTCCCGGTTTTTTCCTGGAACGGGATGCATCAGCATCCCACCCCGTCCCGACACTTGGGACAGGGGATGTCCCAAAGTGTCCTGATTGGGATACTGGGACGCTGACGGGATATCCTATCCCGTCACATGGGATAATACCCTGTCCCGGTATCCCATGGATTGTCCCGCTAGGGCCTGAATCCTTGATCATGGGAATAAGAGGATGACGGGTCTTATGATGATAAACGATGACACCTGCAGAACAAAATCACAAGAAGAAGCAACATTAAAGCAAAAACATACTTGTCATTTTTTTGCAAAGCTTGTCGAAGAGAACCATTAACCATGTATTCTGTTACAGTTGCAACAGATCCCCCAGGGCCATCCAGAACAACACCATAAAATGCTAAAACATTTGGGTGGTGCAGATCAGCAAGCTTGCGGGCTTCATTCCAAAAATCAGCCCTCTGGAGATGTATAAGAAAAAATAGAAGATTAAAAAGACATGAAAAAAAAAAACAAGGAGCACCAAATCGCTTCCAGATCCAGACCATGCGTTCTTCCTCTGAGGGCTTTCCAGCAAAACACCTGTCATTAATTCTTTTTATAGCAACATCTGATCCCCTCCATTTTCCATGATACACTGTACCAAAAGTTCCAGAACCAAGTTCTCTCAGCTCTTCAAGATCACTATTTTTTATTATCTGAAAAGCCAAAAACAACCAGGGATAAATTCCTCAAGCATACAAGTCTGATATATAAAATAATATAACAAACAAGTTAACAACCTGCAGGTGCCCGATATCCTCTGTAATCTGAACACCAGTATTTATTTTATCCACACGTTTGTCCTTCATGTCCTGATTCAAGATAGATTTCAGAGCCTTGGTTAACTCATGAATATTAAAAGAAAAGGAAGGTACCTTGGCCACCTCAATTTTTTGAACAAATACTTCTCCCCGTGATCCTACATCATCCTCAACAGCCTCTCCTTTGTCAAATTCAGGTGTTGATTCCTTCATTTCATGGGCAAGGAACCCAGAAACAGGAGGTAAAGATGACTGGAGAACTGATGCTGCTACACCCTCAGCAACAGCTTGGAGCTGTTGCTTTATGTGCTCCTCTCCTGAGCCTTTTGCAACAAAATAACAAGGTAAACTTGCACTGAGTATTTATAGGCTAACATGTGACTAAATATCAACAAATCATACAAATGCATGTAAGTCCCTGGGGGGAGGAGGGGGTGTAAATTCTAACCTTTTGTGAGTTGAACAGGTTCTTGGCACAAGTCCTTGTTCGGCAAATCCGGTGGGTGGTGAAGATTACCTTCTTCTGATAATGCAACAACATTTGACTCATCACTCTTTCCCAAAAGGTTTTCAATGCATGGATCCTTTGACACCTTGCTGGGTCTTGGAGGCGGTGCACCCCGTAGTACTTTCCAAGGATCCTGGTTGCTGAAAAGTGAATCCGATGAAGATGGTTCTTGAAAAGCTTCCACATGCTCAGTGTGGCTAGTTGCATTCAATGATGGAAATGGTATACTACCGCTTGGAGGAGGAGCAAAGAAATAGGGCATATCCTTGGAGTGCAGCTGAGTGGCCTCATCTTTCCAACCAGCAACAGGGATAATGTTATTATCACTGTAAGCAGGAGTGATACCAGAAGAACATGCAGGCATCAAATTAGATATTGGATGCTCGATCCCTACTCCAAGATTGTGAGGGAAGGGCCCATGGTTTCCTATGATGTTTGGTGCTTGGCCAGTGCCAATGGGTTGATGATTGTTCAAGTAAGTCATATCCGAAGTGGTAAATGGCGGTTGCTCAATTGGTTTAACACCATCTCCCTTGGAAACAAATCCAGAATTCACAAAGTCATTACCAAGAAACAAAGCATTCCCTCCAGGATGAGGTCTGACTTTTTTAAAACCATTCTCTATGGCCAACGGTGGGCCATCAATTTTTGCATCACTAGAGTGTACAAAGGCTTTCCCCTGATCATTAGTTTCTGAATTCTTGGACGGACTTAAATAAAGGGCCTCCATCCTCGCATCAATAGGACGAACATAGTCATGTGAGTGTCCCGTCACATAATCCTGCATCACAGGTTCCGCTGCCTGAACATTTACATTTTTAACACCAGTAGCACCAATACCAGGACTGGTGATGACTTCCTGCTTGACTGGATACTGAGGTGGTTGCAAAGTCTGCCATAACTGTTGCTGCTGCTGCTGCTGCTGCCACCGCTGAAAATGGTCGTCAACGTGAGATTGGGAAGGAGTGCCCAACAACATTCCACTGGATGCTTGTGTATCACTTGATAAACCAATTGCACCAGTGTTGCACAAAATTCTCATAGGATCAAGATTATCTGCCTTCTGAACACCTGACTTCTCACTAGCATATTGTGCCTCAGGAATCTGACGGAACCCATAACCTCCTAATTGAGCTGTGGCAGCTGAGCTCTCTGCTTTTGGTTCCACCAAATTGTCACCTGAAGCTCCAGCAGCTGAATGCAGAGCCTGTTGCCTCGTTGCATCCTCCGATGGTTGACTGGAAAACATTGGGCTACTCACAGAAGTGCTTCCTTGGGACCCATTCCCACGGTCCTGTATTAGTGAATCAGAATGGACATGGGGCAGTGATTTCTGGCACATATAGCACTCTTCTGATCTCAATGCCGGAAACTGCAGCGGACGGGAAACTGCCTGTCCATACATCTCGGTATTCTGTGCCAGCAGGTATGAAGAAGGCAAAGGTGGGAGCTTTGACAGAGGCTGGAAAGCCTTATAATTCTGATCACAGGTAACCGGCATGGCTCTTCCTCCATAAGGGTTCTCCGAGCTAGGCTCTACCATTGTTTGGATTGGCTTCGAGCTACCAGCTTGAGAAGCCGGAGGGGATGTAGTGATGGGCACACCAGGCGTATAAGTATCCATCGGGAAAGGAGCTAAATTTACCGATTGCGGCGCTCCCATCATTCTCAATTGCTGAGTATTTATGAATTGGTGAGGTTCTAAGTAAGCTGCCTGCGGCACATAAGGGGCCAAAGGAGACTGCTCCGGCCGAACCAAGGTAGGATTTTGAGCAGGAACGCCCAATCCCAGAGCTGAGACATTGACCCCCGGAAGCCCCGGGGAATCGGGAAACACAGCCGGATGGGTTTCACCCACATACGCTGACCTAGAAGCATCATAAGATGCACGAACAGTAGGGGAAAGAAGTGAGGGGGACGTACCTTCATTGGCGCTCTCCCCAGCGTCGCCCCTGATGGTGCCGTCGGAATTCTGGGTGGAGGAAGCAGCACTCGCGACACTCCCCTTTCTCCACATTCCGCTTCCGCTGCCACCACCATCGGCAGTGACCCCATTGACTGCCTCGACGTACCCCTGTCCAGCGTCATCAGCGGCGAGGTTTGCAGAGAGGTCCGCGTACTCGGACGGGGAGAAGAGGAAGACACGGAGCTTCGCGGAGCCGGGTGGCGAGATGGAGGCGAGCTTGTCATACTCCTCCATCATATTAACAAGGTCCTCGGGGCAGGAGACGGAGATAAGGGCATCAAGATCCTCGCCTGGAAGCTGGTACTTGATGACAGCGGAACCGCCGAAGACCTCCGACATCTTGCTCGTGAGTTCGGCGAAAGATACATCCTTTCGGACGGATATGATGCGGGTGTGACCACCGACGTAGCGGAAGGTGCCGTCGCTGGGCCGGAGGAGGATCTTGCCGCCGAAGCTGCATAAAAACTTGACCTTTTTGTTGGGGTAGGAGTTACCTTCAGGGGAACCGGCGGAGACGGCGGTGGAAGGAGGGGAGGAAGTAGGGGGAGCGACGACGGTGGCGGAGGATGGGGCATTGGGAGCGGAGGTGGGGACCCAGGGAGGAGGAGGGTTGGGGAAGGTGTCGGAGGGGGGTGAGAAGAGGAGGCGGGAGGCGGGACCGTGGGGATTGGCCACGCGATTGAGGGGCAGGGAGCGGGGATCTTTTGGGGTGGAGTTCTGGTCGACGTCCATGGTGGGAGGGAGAGGAGAATTAGGGTTCTAGGGGTTGGGGTAGTGGAAAAAAACTAGAAACGACGAGGAGAAGGAAGGCGAAGCGGAGAGGAAGGCGCTTTGGGCAAATTAGAATAAAAAAAAAAAAAAACTTATTTTATTTTATTTTTTTAATCTTCAGGAAGAAGGAAAAGGAGCAAACTTTGGTGGTTTTCAGGTGAAGGAAGAATTGGATAGAGATGATGGAGGAGGGCGGTGGGATGGATTCTAATTTCTTGGTTTCTTTGTATTCTTTCTCACTTTTTCATCTTAGACATCGAGAGGGGAAAAGACCGAAGGGAAGTACCACCATACCAGACTCGAGGCTGAAGGCGGAGGTCTATTTATTTTAATCCGTTAATGGTACTATTAATGCTGAAGACCATGGAACATGGAACACCCGTCGTGTGACTTCACCGCGGGACCCACGTTGGAATGGTAGATGTGAGGGGTAAGCGTTTGTTGATCCGCAGGGCGCATGAGATACATACAAAGAGCCAAAAGATTTTTTTCCCTATAAAAAAAAAAAAAAAGTCGGTCTTCCGAAAGCGCAAGCAAACGGGACTTTCCACCGTTAGATTATTTTAAAATTACCGTGATCTATGTTTTTGAGATTACCGAGTACAATCTCAAAACAACCTGACGATACGTGCTTTCCGAAGAGGATCCTTAAAAAAAAAAACTAAAAAACTTTATTTTTTAATTTAGAATTAACAGATTTAAAAGCTATTTTTTATACTACCGATAGTGCGATGATTGAGATAGTGTAGACATGGAATAATATATAATCATTATATTTAGTATATTATTTAAATATAATTAAAAATAAAATTTTATTATATTTGATATATTATCAAATAATAATAATAATATATAAAATATAAACATGTACATTAATATATAATAATTAATCTATAACTTGAAAATTTATTTTTTATTCATAACTGTTGCGGCGTCTTCTTCCGAACCGGGTTTGGTCGGCTGTGCTGGAGCGCTCCTCTCCCGGTACCTGCAACAAAGTCTCCAAGAACCAGCGGTACTCCGGCGGAAGACACTCCAATGCCTAAATTAGCGGGAGCTTGAAGGCAACAGAATGGAGGAATCGAATAGACAGCGTGTAGGAAGGGAAGAATACCCACCCCTAATGGAGGTTCCCCGGTCACCTTATATAATTATAGAATACTGTCAAATTCTATTAAGGGACAGGTGGAGGATGCCCGATTTGTCCCGAAGAGAATCAGGATGATGGCCAAGTAGCACGAGACGTGGCCACGGGGTGGTGCTCGTTATAATAGAATTCTGGTATCAGCTGGAGAGGGCTTCTAGAGCCTTCGAGCTACTTCCGGAGTGAGAATGAGTCGGTCGGACCTGACAGAGGTGAGTCATACGGTCGAGGGAGAATGTCCGTCAAGCTTTCAGGGGGGAGCAGACCGGTCGGATCTCAACGGAAATGGATCGTTCAGACCTACACTTCGGTGGGTCGACCGGTCGGCCTTCTGATAAAATGGATCAATCGGACCTCTATCTCAGTGGATTGTTCGGACCTCTACTTTGGTGGGTCGGCCGGTTGGACTTCTGACAGAGTGGGTCAGCCGGACCAATTGGAAGCCCACCAGCACCGGTTCAATTCAGAAAAAGCTAGTTGAGTACAACAATAACTTCTCATAAAAATATATAGTTAATAATTATCATTATTCTTATAATTATTATTATATTATATATTTTTATTAAGTAATTAAAATAATATTATAATAAAATAACATATAAGTGGGGTTAGCTAGGCTTAATCAATTTTGATTATCTGAAATTTTATTGGTTAGGAATATTTTTGTTCCAAAATAATTTTAACATATCACCAATATTTGTTGGTGTGCTATCACTTTGGATATGTGACAGTGATAGCATCAATGTACAATATAGTGACACTATCACCAAATTTATTAATAAATTATTTATAACTAGATGAGATTTTATAATATTAAATAAAATAATATCAATTTACATCGATGGGGTGATGTGAAATATCACCCCTACCAAATAGTACATGCATATCAATGGTGATACGATCATCGAGATTATATAAGCATTAGAGTGAGGTAAGCACTGGGATGATATACAAATACTAGGTGATCTATAATTAGGGATAAAAATGAGTTGAGTCAAATCAAGTCATGAGTGATCCCAACTTAATATGATTCTTTGATCAGGTCCTAATATTAGATTCGAACCAACCCATTAAAAAATTGAGTCAAGTTAGGTCGGATCCACTATCAAAGTTTTCGATCTAATGGGTCATTCTGGTTGGATCAAGTCCATTAATAATTAGGTTATAATTTCAAAAAAAATAGATCAAGATATGATCCAGGTCAAATATAGAAACTTTATTTTAATTATTATATAGTCAACTATTATAGCTACAAAATAAATAATAAATAATATTATTTTTAAAATAAGTTAAGATATAAAAATAATTATAACTCAATTTTTATATTAAAATAAGTTTCATACAAATTTTAAATTATAATTTAAATGTCCAAATAGGTTTGATCCTAATGGTATTAGCAGGCTCAGGTTGGGTTGAGTCGGGTCCAAATTTAGTAAACCCAGATCTAATCCAAAAAATGGAATATGTCCAATTTTAAAACCTAATTCGAATCCATGAGTCCTTAAAAATAAATTGAATCGGGTTTAAATGGTTTGCACCAGGTCATGGATCAACCCGATCCATTTGCAACCTTATATGTAATCATTGTATTTAATATATCACTGGAATATCATTAGGAATAAAATTTTATTATATTTGGATCGGGTCACGGGTCAACCCGATCCATTTGTAAATGGATCGGGTCATGGGTCAACCCGATCCATTTGCAGCCTTATGTGTAATTATTGTATTTAATATATCACTGGAATATCATTAGGAATAGAATTTTATTATGTTTGGTATATCACTAGAGTTGTCAAAATGGATTGTAGTCCATGGGCTAACCCATTTGGTCCTATAAATAGGCTAGGCTGGGTTGAGAAATTATGACCCATTTATATGATCAGACCTTTTGGCTCAGCCTCTATAGCCCATGGGCTGAACCAGGTTAGGGTTAGGCCACCTGATGAGAGCACCTTTGATTCATCTCCATTATCCAATCGGTTCTTCTTCTATATGTGATAAGGGAGCGGAGTAGGTGGAATCACAACATGTGGCAGAGGAGAGGAGCAACGACACCAATAGTGATAGGGGCAGACTCATGGCGTGCGATGTAGGAGGCAAGGTGCAACCGTGTAACCAGTTGTGACAAGGAGGCAATCTCCTCCCCTATCTCTGTCTCCTTAACCTAAGGTCCATAACTCCATCTCTGGCCTCCTCCCATGACTCTGACCTCCTCCATGCCTTTCGACCTCATTTCCTGGCTCCTTCAGATCCACCTCCTAAACCTAACTCCACCTCCTTAACCTAACTACACCTCCAGCCTCCTCTGGCAACTCTAGCCTCCTGTACAACTTTAGCCTCCATCCTAAAGCCAGCTTCTGCCTCCTCCATGCCCTCCGCCTGCGGCAATGGCAAGTAGTCGAGAACTTTCATCAGATAACAAGGAAGAAACTCGAGGTGGGCTCTCCGAGCTGCCTACCTCTTCCTTTTTTTTCCTTTTTTTTTGAATTTTGATGGGTTGGCCCCGCCTGAACCCACGTAGGGTTAGGCTGGGCTAGAATCTTTTGATCCATTTATTCAAAGGGGTTGAACCTGGCCCCGCTCATATATTTTCAACCCATGTGGGCTAGGGCCAGGCCGGGCTAGCCCATTTTGACAGCTTTATGTATCACCAAGTAGTAATATTGATAACGTATAAAATATCATAAATAGACTTGCATATTAGTATGTAATAATTATTCTACAATTTGATTAAGCATTCTTCATTTACAACTCCTTACAAAAAAATATAGTAATAGTAATAATAATAAAAAATTATTATTATTATTTAGGTATCTGTTGTCGCCTACACCATCGTGGCCTGTAGCTGGAGCTGACCTCGGATGCCGACCTCATCGCACGGGAGCCTACACGCGTGCTTAGACCTGCAAAACAAAGGAGACCCGGGCCAAGGATCCCGACGGGGGCACTCCGACGATCACGTCAGTGACAATCTAGGAAAACAGATCCTCCCCTGTGGGCCCCTTGCTCAGACTCCACACTCGGAGAGGTGGATTTAGCATGAAGTAGAGGGAATGGAGCTGGGGTAAGAGCAGCTGAGGAGAACTCGGGCCTTGTGGATGTGTCTGTCAAGACCCTTCCGATGAGTCTCTGGTAGCCCAAAGCGCTTGCCGTTACTCTCCTATGTGCTGCCCTATCCCTCGTTCGCTCGAGTTAGACTTGCTTACCTTCTTCTTGGGAACCCTCAGAGAGTCCTTTTTGCCCTGATCCTTCCCAGTGGCTTACCTTAGGATCTTCCCCCTCTGCCGACACTGGAGGGTTAACATTTGGCAGTGCTTCATGCCGTGCGCATAGGTGCCCTTCCTCGTCGTGATAAGGGGTTGTGCCGCATGCTCTGACTCTATATCTGGTCGTCCTTCTTCGAAAAACCTGGCAGTGCCTTGATCGGGGGGCAGCCGCCTCCTGGATTTGAATCTTTCAGAATAGTTTCCTCTTCTGGGTGGTGTAGAAGGTCGATCGAGAGTGCGGTGCTCTGGACAGGGCGCCTTTTCCTATATGGTATAAACAGCAGCAGGAGTGATCATGGCATCCTGGGAGGTGCTTCTCCATGGTCCTTGGGCATCGACACGTTGCCCGAGGGAAGTGGCATCGCAGGATTCGAACGAGAGCTCAACTTCGGTCGATGTGGGCTCTACCCCGAGGGAGCCACCCGATGAGGAGCTCGAAGAGAGCGGGAGCTCGACTTTGGTCGAGGTGGCCTCGACCTCGAGGGAGCCACCTAGCGAAGGAGCTTGACTTCTGCCAAGGTGGGCTCGACCTCGAGGGAGCCACCCAACGAAGGAGCTTGAAGAAAGTGGGAGCTCGACTTCGGCCAAGGTGGGCTCGACCCCGAGGGAGCCACCCGACGAAGGAGCTCGAAAAGAGTGGGAGCTAAACTTCGACCGAGATGGGCTCGACCTCAAGGGAGCCACCCAGCGAGGAGCTCGAGGAGAACGGGAGCTCGACTTCGACCGAGATGGGCTCGATCCCGAGGGAGCCAAACGGCGAAGGAGCTCGAGGAGAGCGGGAGCTCGACTTCGGTGGAGGTGGGCTCAACCTCAAGGGAGCCACCCAGCGAAGGAGCTCAACTCCGGCCAAGGTGCCTCGACCTTCGGGGACTCACCTGGCGAAGGGTTTGATGTGGCAGCACACGGCATTGGGCCGGATCTGACAGAGATTCCATGTCAGTGATCTTGCTACATCATTTGCCCCCCACTCCCAAGTCCCGTTGGCGAGCGACCCTCGGGGCGAAGGGAATAAATGCGGTGTTGACGTGGAAAGATGGAAATCGGGCACCATAAATACCATGATCGCCAGGGCCATAGGGGGTGGACCTTGAGCCAATGCGGGGATGACACGTCAGCCGGTCCGAGGAAACATAATGACCGATGCAGGATCCGAAGCAATTTTTGGTGAATCAAAGCATCATTCCTCGCTGATTTAAACACGCGGTGGTGATCCGATGGAGACAGTTGCGAGGGGGGTACGACCGTTGCCTGGTCATTTCAAAAAGAGGAAAAACTTCTTGAGAACATCACTTCTTTTGAATCCTTTGTGCCCGGCGACGAACCAGAGCCTTTCTCTTCTTCCCCTCCGGGTGTTTTTGACTTCCAAAGCCACCAAGTTAGTCTTCTGCAGTCTCCTCATGTCCTTTGGTCTGGTAGAGCCCATCATCAGAGCCCCTTCGGACTCCAACTTCCTTCCTTCATTCTTCATCCTTCTTTGTTCCTCCCTGGTCTTTGCTAGGATGGCCTCTTCATGCCATCATTTTCGTCCTTCAGGCAATCTCGATGAGGCGGGGCCCTCTCGATCGAGGACTCCCTCTTTTGATGAGGAGGAGGAAGTCCTGCTCGAGGTACGCAGGAACCTTCGTCCCAGCGAGATTATGATAGGGGGCCTAGGGCCCGCCCTCCTCTTCCTTTCATTCCCGAAGTTCTCCTTGAGCCGTCCCGCTCATCTGGTCCCGACGGGGTCACCTCGGTGATAACCAGGCAGGACCTTGCCATAATCCAGGAGGCCTTCGGTATCCCAAGCTCCGTCTGATTCTTGGTCTCTCGATCGGGGGAGCGGGTCACCTCCAGTGGCTCAGGCCGGATCGCCCTCTAGAGGAATCCCTTGCAGGAGGGCTTCGACTCCCTTTCCATCCTTTCTTTTTCTCCGTTCTTAGCAACTACCGTCTTGTTCCGGCTTAGCTGGTTCCAAATTCGGTTAGGACTATTTTTTGTTTCATCTCCATTACCACTTTCACGAGATTATGGCCCGTTTCTCCTTGTTCAAGGCTTTCTTCACCCTGAAGCGCCACCGACCGAGGACGAGTGGTGGTTCATTTCTCCTCGTCCAACAGGGAGCTCGACCTCGATTTTCGGCTTCGGTGCAGGGCTTCGAAAGTTTCTTAGCTTGAAGTGCCGAGCTTCAAGAGTTTCCAGGCTTAAGGTGCCGGGCTTCAGGAGTTTTTGGGCTCAGAGTACCGGACTTCAAGAGTTTTCGGGCTTAGAGTGCCGGGCTTCAGGAGTTTCTGGGCTTAGAGTGCCGAGCTTCAAGAGTTTCCAGGCTTAAGGTGCCAGGCTTCAGGAGTTTCTAGGCTGCAATATTACTGCAAGGCAAAGATGGTTTGCACTAAAAGGAATACTATCATTAATGGGAGGAGATCTTACATCATTGGTAATACATCATCAAGTTATCGGCATTCCAAGTCTGCGGGAATCGGGTGCTGCTGAGCTCAGCGAAGTAGTATGCTCCATGGGGGAGAGCTTCTACCACCTTGTAAGGGCTCTCTTAATTTGGGAAGAGCTTGCCGCACTTCCAAGGTTGAGAGGCTTCCGCACGCCACAACACCAAGTCGCCCGCTCATAAGATCTTTGGCCTTACCCGCATGTTGTAGTATCGAGCTACCCGCTGCCGATAGGCTACCATCCGGAGCCAAGCCTTGTCTCTCATTTTCTCGAGGAGGTCCAAGTTTAGAAGAAGGCGAGCCGGGTTTTCATCTATATCATATTGCTTTACCCGCAGTGTGGGCACGTCGAGCTCGACTGGGATAACGGCTTCAGAGCCCAAGACGAGGTTGAAAGGCATTTCGTCCATGGCCATTTTGGGTGTCGTGGGGTAGGACCAAAAGATGCTAGGGAGTTCTTCTACCCACCTATCCTTGGCCTGGTCCAATCTGGTTCAGAGCCCCTGGAGGATGGCCCGATTGGTCACCTCAGCTTCACCATTCATCTGGGGGCGGGCCACCGAGGTGAAGTAGTGGCGGATTTCGAGGTCGACGTAGAACTCCTCGAACTCTCGGTTATTGAACTATCGTCCATTATCGATGATGATGCTGTAGGGGAGCCCAAAATGGCAAATAATCGACTTCCAGAAGAACTGGCAGACCTTGGCCTCGGTGATCCGTGCCAGTGGCTCTACCTCCACCCATTTGGTGTAGTCAATAGCCACTATTAGAAACTTACATTGTCCGGATGCGGGAGGAAATAGACCGAGGATATCCATCCC
The DNA here is from genome assembly GCA_021397845.1 of Areca catechu. Taxonomy (NCBI): domain Eukaryota; kingdom Viridiplantae; phylum Streptophyta; class Magnoliopsida; order Arecales; family Arecaceae; genus Areca; species Areca catechu. Next base: position 26,095,858 of record CM038045.1, read on the forward strand.
CCACTGAGCAAAAGGCTAGGGAGCCGAGAGTTGGGAGAGTGGCACCACCGGTTGACGTTGTATGCGGCCATGGCGCTAGTAGCGATCGCACCTCTTCACGAAGTTGGCAGCATCCGCCCTCATAGTCTCCCAGTAATAACCCTGACGAAGAGCCTTAAATGCTAGCATCATGCCCCCCACGTGGTTCCCGCAGAGGCCTTCGTATATCTCCTGAAGCACAAAGGCTGCCTCCATAGGTCTCAGGCATTTCAAGAGTGGATAGGAATAGGACCTGTGATAGAGCTGTCCATCCATTAAGACAAAGCACGCAGCCTTCTTCTTGACTAGGGCATCTTCCATGCGATCTTCCGGCAAGGCGCGTCATTGATGTACCTGATGTATCGATCCATCCAGCTAGGCCCGGGGTGACCTGCTAGACCTCCCCGGGAGCTTCATAGCTCGAAACTTCCAGGTATTCAATGTGGACGCATCCCAGCGACGAGTCCAGTAGGGTCGTGAGCCTCGAGAGGTCGTCGATATGAGCATTCTCTCCACAGGGGATGTGGGAGATGCTGAAAAGTTGAAAGCCCGTCGTGCTCAAGCGTACCTGTTCCAAGTACTTCATCATTTGGGGGTCCCTTGCCTCGAACTCTCCGGAGACCTGCCCGGCTACCAGCTGGGAGTCGGTGAAGACCCTTAGGTTGGTTACGCCCAGCTCGCGGAGACTCTCGGTCCCACGAGGAGTGCCTCATACTCCGCTTGGTTGTTGGTTGCTGCAAACCGGAAGTGGAGCACACATTCAACCACGACCCCATCGCCGTTGGCAAGGATGAGGCCCGCTCTGCTCCCTCCTGAGTTGGATGCACCGTCCGCATGGAGGACCCAGATCTCCTCCTCGATTTCAGGCTCCAGCTGGTGTTCCGAGATGGTCTCCTTGGGCTCTTCGCTCATGCCCACACACTCGACCAGGAAGTCAGCCAACACTTGAGCCTTTTGGGACGACCTCGGTCGGTACGCAATGTCAAACTCGCTGAGTGTCAGAGCCCACTTGGCCAGGTGCCCGAAGGTGTCGGGGTGGCCAAGTATGGCCTTTAGCGGTTGGTCCGTCATGACCGCGATAGGATGCGCTTGGAAGTATGGCCTGAACCGCTGAGCAGACATTATGAGAGCGAAGATCAACTTCTCAGAGCGTGTGTACCTGATCTCTGCATCTCGAAGAAGCTTGCTGGCATAGTACACTAGCTTTTGGACTCCGTCCCCATCTGTACGGACAAGGACCAAACTGACGGTCCCTTGGATGATCGCCAGGTACAACAAGAGTTCCTCTCCATCCTCTGGTCTGGAGAGCAATGGTGGCGATGCCAGAAATTTTTTTAGCTCCTCAAAGGCCGCCTTGCACTCCTTTATCCAGACGAAGTCGTGCACCTTGTGCAGCGCCTTGAAGAAAGGTAAACAGCGGTTAGCCGATCTCAAGATGAACTGGCTCAAGGCAGCAATCCGGCCCGTTAGGCGCTGGACCTGTTTCTTCGAGGTAGGGTATTCCATATCGACGATTGCTTGGACCTTCTCAGGATTTGCTTCTATTTTCCTTTGGGTGACCATGAAGCCAAGAAACTTCTCTGCCGCCACGCCAAAAATGCACTTTGCTGGATTCAATTTCATCTAGTGTAGGCAAAGGTTTTGGAAGGCTTCTACCAAGTCGACGATGTGGTCTGACTTCGGCTTGCTCATAATGAGCATGTCGTCTACATAGTGGTGCGGTCACCAGGGCTAAAAGAAATCAACAAGTTGAACTCACATCCCTGTGGATCACCTGTGAGTAAAATCCTGAACCCAACCCTATTTACCATGTAAATATTTTATTTTAAATTCTGTTATTTTGGTTTAGTTAAGGTAAAACCTTTTTACCAACAGTAATTAGGGTTTTATTTATTTTGAGATAAAATCCTTTTTATCCAGTTGAGTCGAAACCCCAATTGAGTCAAACCATATTTACCCAATTAGGATCTTAGTGGTCCAATTTAATTAGCCCTTTTTATCAACTTTAAATGGGTTTTTATTTGAAAGCCTAATTAAGTATGGTTGGTTCAATTAGTTATTAGTTGGTTAAATTATGTGGTTAGTTATTCATTGAGTCCATGTAATTAGTTGAGTCATTGAGTCCTGTATTACAAGAGGGGACCCAAGACAACATCCCATGTACACCCAATTGAAGACTCAAGACAACCCATGTGCTAGTCCAAGTCACAACCTCTTCGTAGCACCACTTTTCAAGGATTTGGACATCAACACATGTCATGTTTGGACATGTCATTGGGACAACACCATTTGGACATTTCATTTTGGGACAAGAACACAAGCCATGTCACTTGTGTTTGGACATGCAACAAGATTAAGACATCATCACATGACAACACCCTTTGGTCAGCCACTTAAGAAGGAGTTAGCACCTCTTATTTTTTTTTAAGAGGAATAAAGCAGAAGGAGATCTCCAAATTGGCACCCTCCCACTCCGTTCCTTCACGCCAAAACCAAGAAAGAAATTGGCGAACATTTCAAGGAGTTCCAAGTCATCTCAAGTCATCCAAGTGGAGAAGGTTGGAAGGTTTTCCTACTTCAAGAGTTTTGATAAAACAGGTTGAAAGCTGCTTAAGTTCCTATGACTCAAGAGTCTCACCAAAACTCTTGAGTCTTCTTCAATCCAAACTGAAGAGTCTACTCACATATAGAAGTTCAGATCAGTCCAACAAGTAAAAATCCAAGATACCCAAGAGTAGGATTCTAGGAGTTGTAGTCCAAGAGAACACAAGACTAGTATTTGTGTCCCTTACATCATTGATTGGGAGTCGATAAATACCCCACCAGCCCCCCTTGTAATTCATCATTTATTCATCAATATACAACAAAATTCTGTCGAATTTCATTCCTTTGCTGTGTGCATCGCGGGGTGTGAGGCCCTTCCTTTGTTATACGGAACATCGCGGGGTGTGAGACCCTATTTATCCAGCCATCAAGAAATCCAAATCCACCATTTATAAATCCTCATTTCTTTCATTCTTTCCTTTCCAGTGCTGCTTTTAATTCGTGTTTCTTTCTTTGTTGAGTGTGCAGGTGATCAAGAATCGAAGCCAGGTTTCCTTGTCTCTAAACCAGCATCGCTTGAAAGATCGGAGCCCGAAATCGAATTCTTGAAACCCTACCATGAAGATCTTGAGAGTCCCATCATATCCGATTCAAAGAAGCGTTTCTTCATTGGTAAAATCTAAACTTATTCCCTTCTCATAATTTCTGACTCGTTGAATAGATAAACCCTAGTTTACGGTGGTTTCTTAACCACCAAGTCATGTTTATTTTATTTACTTTGCGGGTAATAGCTAGTAGACAGTCTTTCTTTATTAAATGCTTTGAGTCTCTAAAACTCAAAAAATCTAAAAAAAATAATCTTTATTTTTCTTCTGTTAATTAGGTTTAAATATCAGTAATTTAATTCTGATTTTTTGTCCTGCATCAGTTTTGGTATCAAAGCAGGCTAAACTAGGGTTTAATTTTTCTTGTGCTGACTTAGTTTCTCTTTAAGAAACTAGGATTTAATTTTCTTGTGCTGACTTAGTTTCTCTTTAAGTACTCGGATTGAGTGCTTCACCATGGCCATCCAATCATAGAAAAAAGTAGGGCTGCAAGACCTTCATCTCCCATTCAAACAAGATTTTCTATGGCGTGTAGGGGTGCTGCTGTAAATTGACCATTGAAGAAGAAAACAAAGAGATAGGCATCTTTAGGGTTTTAATTTCTGCATCTCGGCTATCTTAGTACATAGTCTATTATTTTAATTATTTCTGTCTGTAGTTAACTTATAAAAATATAATTTTTATTTTGCTAGATTTGTGATAATTGAAAGTATTTTCTAAAATTTTTTCATGAATTATTTCAGTCTATAGATTTTTTGTCTGTCGAAATACTACCTGAGAACAGTTTTGCCATGTTTTCAGCAAAGCTAATTTCAGCAAGTTTAGGATTTTTTGGATAAAATTTTTTGCATATTTTAATATTTCCTGCATATTAGATACTTATATGTAGAATATATCCTTGTTTAAAAAAAATTAATTAATTTTTATTTTCTTCTATTTTTGCTTATTTGCATATTAGGGTTTCATCTTGTGTGTGCATCATTAAGTAACCTAATCTTAAGGGCACTTGAACATTTAGATTGGGGCAAGGTTGGCCGGAGTCAGACGATTCATGGATTTTTCGAGAGGACTTATAGTGCCTCAACCTAGACCTTCTCGAGAGATATGTGAGCCAGCCTGATCTTCACTCGACAGGGGTCGAGTTCCTCCCACCCCGGGAGAATTGGTGGGGACACTAGAGGCACCAGAATAAGACAGAGGCTTCTTAACCCTCTGTGGATTACTTAGTCACATTCGAGTCCATTTGTAATAAAGCTTAGTTCATCTAAGTTATTTATTTTACTTGAGTCCTGTACTAGTCAGCTTATGTTGAGCTAGTTATTTTCCGGAGATCAGTATATGTAATGACTCATATAAGTGAAGTACAAGTAAAAACCAAGCCAGTCCAAGTGAAGACCAACCCAACTAAAGCTATGAGGATCATGGAAAGCCTGGGAGAAGAAATCAGAAGCCCGAGAGACAAGCCCGAAGCCCTGAAGCCCTGAAACGCAGCCCTGAAGCCCTGAAACGTAGCCCGAAGTAAATTGGACCAGCCCAGGCCCAAGAGGGGAGATAAGTGGTGCCAAGCATTATTCTTACCACCCTTGGTCGGCCACTAGGGTCACCTCCCTTGGCCGACCAAGGCAAGAGGAGGGAGAGGAGTTTTAGGGATTTTCTACCTAGCTTTCTTTCTTATTTTCTAACTAGAGTTGGATAGGGATTCAAACACCTATGTAATATTTTTTTAGCCTTACTTGGGGGCCAAGTCTAGGAATCTATTTAAAGGGCCCTAGTCTCTTGTATGAAGAATTAATTTTGATATGAAATAATATTTGATTCTCCAATTGCTGTGTGCTACCTTGCTGTGTGCTTGAAGGGATTCTGTGTGAGCCCTTCCTCTTCCCGGTGTCCTGCGACTGCTTCCTGCCACCATCCTGCTCTCCAAAATCCTAGCCACCCACTCCAATCCTAAACTTTCCTTTGCTATTTTTCCTTTATTTCTTCTTCCCCATGGTATTTTCTAACCCTTGGAAGGTTGTTTGCAAGTCCCTCGACTCCAACGAATCCAACGACTCCAACCGGGCCGCAATCGGACCACCGAGCAGAAAGCCGGGTATCCGCGGGTCTCTAGCTTGGTTTTCCAGGCCGTATCTAGAGTGAGAGCGATCTCATCGCGTACGATCTGCACCAGGTGCTTCCACCGTTGCCAGGTACACTCCCTCTACCGCCATTAGCTCTATTGTAGGTGAACTAGCCCAACCGAGGCTTCTCAGCCTCGGCGGTCTTTCTTTTTCTGTTACTTTTAGGTCCTATCTTACATGCTTTAGTTTCTTATCTTGCATAGTTTTCCTTGCTTAGATTCTTGGTCTGTTCTTCGGGATTAATCATATAACCTAATATTAAAAATACAAAAAAATACTTACGTGCATATATAGGTTCCACATCATCTTCCCCAATTGGGAAGGCCCTTATCGAGTCACGAAAGTAATTCAAGCCAGAACCTACCGGCTTGAGCATTTGGATGGATGGCAGGTGGCGCGTCCGTGAAATGTAGACAACCTTCGCAAGTATTATCAATAAAGGCCACAACTTCTCTTACAGCCCACTTCTGAAAGTCTGACTTCGATCGGTAAAGGCTCTAGGGCAGCCCACTTTCGAAAGTCCGACTCCAATCGGCAAAGGCTCTAGGATAGCCCACTTCCGAAAGTCCGACTCCGGTCGGCAGAGGCTCTAGGGTAGCCCACTTTCGAAAGTCTGACTTCGGTCGGCATAGGCTCTAAGGCAGCTCACTTCCGAAAGTCCGACTCTGGTCGGTAAAGGCTCTAAGGCAGCCCACTTCCGAAAGTCCGAATCTGGTGGACAGAGGCTCTAGGGCAGCCTACTTTTGAAAGTTCGACTCCGGTCGGCAAAGGCTCTAGGGCAGCCCACTTTCAAAAGTTCGAATCTGGTCGGCAGAGGCTCTAGGGCAGCCCATTCCCGAAAATCTGACTGCGATCGATGACAACTTCAAAACGATCCACATAGAGGTCTGGTCTCAAGTTCGGACGAGCCGACGGACCAACACTTAGAAAAACTCCTAAGTATTTAGGTTCGGACTGAGCTACTATCCGGCAGCCACTTTGGAGGTCTCAAGTTTGGACGAGCCGATGGACCAACGCTTAGAAAAATTTCTAAGTGTTTAGGTTCGCATTGAGCTACTGTCCAGCATCCATTTTCAAGGTCTCAAGTTTGGACGAGCCGACGGACCAACACTTAGAAAAATTCTTAAGTGTCTAGGTTCGGACCGAGCTACTGTCCGGCAGCCACTTCGAAGGTCTCAAGTTCGGATGAGCCGACGGACCAACACTTAGAAAAGATCCTAAGTATCTAGGTTCGGACTAAGCAACCATCCAGCAGCTCCTTTGGAGTGTCTACGGTCTCATCCAGCTGACCGTCGACACTTAGAAACATTTTAGAAGAAGGAACTTCAATCAGTCCGACCAACCCACACATACAAAAATGTACGCAGGAGATGTGACAAAAAGAAATTTTATTATATTATAAGAGAAGTTTCTTACAAAAGAGATGGTCAAACCTTTACAAACATCTTAGGTCTGACCCATTAGAGATACAGGTATGGCTTCGACTTCGACCCCCTCGACCTCCCCCGGAGCTTCGACTGGGATGATCGCCCCTCCCGCCTAGGCTTCGGCCTGGGTGCCCGCTTCAGCCTCCTCTACACCAGCCTCAGCCGGGGGTTCGACCCCTTTGTCGATCAGGTTTGCCTCCTCTTCCGCACCTTCCTCTTCTACTTGTTTTGGTGATTGTAGGAAGGCGAGGTCAAGCTCCGGAAATGCATCACTTACCTTCGCCAGGCACTCTTCGTACCCGTAGTTGAAGCTGACCATGCATGCCTCATTCATTTCCTATGTGAATTCGTCGGAGGCCTTATACTTCTTCATGGCCACTTCGGTCGCCGTCACCATCAGCTCCTGGGTTTTCTTCAGCAAACCCTTGTATCTCTCTGCCTTCGCCTGGTGGCCCCTTGAGCGCCACTCAGACTCGACCAGGCGCCCCTCTTCTTCAGTCAACCGGCGGGTCAGAGATTTCAACCTATGCTTCTTCCTTTTCAAACTGGCTCTCCGATCAGCTAGCTGACCCCGCATGCCTTCTGCCTCTTTCTTGAGGGTCTCTACCTCTGCCCGACAGGCAGACAACCCATCCTTGGTGGCCTTCTGTGCCACCTCCGCCGTGGCTTTGGCCGCCTCTGCCTCTTCGGCCATCTTGGCCGAGCGCTCTATCAGGTACAACAACTCACCTAGGCCGTCGTCCATTAGCAGCATGTCTTGAAGGAGCTGTAAACAACAAGACAATATTAGTGGCTCACAGGCAATAAAGCAAAGGCTAAGGGCTCGGATACTGGTGACTTACCCCCATCATGTGATGAAAGGAACTCCTGGTGGCCTCGTTCACTGATCGCCGATCAACATCCATGATGGCCCATTTGAACAGGTCTTTGACCCGCTCGGCATCATGAATGGCGCGCCATTTCTGACGCTCCCCGTCGCTTGCTTCGCTGGCTTCCCCCTGTTGGCTGCTCTTCCTTCAGCTACATTTCCCCCTTCGACTGTAGGGGGAACCACCTCGATCATCTCGATGAGCAGTGAGGTCGGGGCCGTCTCTCCGTCGTTCGATAGCAATCGGTCTTCCCCTGTTTGGGTAGCCGACTGCCCTACTGAGGGTGAGCACTCCGGTGCCCTCACCACGAGGCGCTTCGATAGCGGTACGTCATCTTCATACTCTACGGAGACAACGTCGGCAGCCCGCTCCTCTGCCCGTTGCTTCTTCGACCTCTTGGAGGTTAGCTCCTCCATCCATGGCCTCTTCGACCTTTCGGACGCCGGCTCGGGAATCCAGACGCCCCTTCTCTGCATCGCCCATGCTGAAATGGTCGCTTGGTCTGGCTTCATTTTTCTGCCTGCCATAAATTAAAGTTGAAGTTAGTAACAGAGATAAAGCTGACGGAAGAAGAGATAGAAGATCTTCGACCAGGGCTTCTACCCTATCCAGGCTTTGATGTTGGCTGATCCTAGCCATGTGGAGATTCTCCTCTCGGAGCAGGTCATGCATAAACATTGCGTCGTCCTCATCCAATTTATTGAAATCGGCCTTGTCGACCCTCGACACCTTCCTCCTATCTACGGACTTCAGCCTGGGCTCTCTCCAAATCGATTCAAAACCCCAAGATTCCAGGCTATCTACAAAGATATTCCGTGACTTCCACCCGTGGATAGCCGATGGAAGCTCCCCTAATATCCTCCGACCAGGGCGGGGACTGAACATCCACCACTCCTGGCTTCAGAAGTCCTTTTTCAGGAGAAAGAAATTTGAAAAGATGGACAGCCTCGGCTCGACTCCGGCCCTCTAACAGAGAACCATAAAACCGCAGATCGCCCGAATGCAGTTCGGGGTCAACTGCGTTGGGGACACTCTATAACTATTGAAGACTCGAACAAAGAGGTCATGGAGAGGGAAGTGGAGGCCAGCCTTAAGATGGTCCTCGTACATCGGGAGGGCTCCCGGATTCAAAGGACCGTTCACTCTACCCTCCTGGGTCGGAATGGTTATATGCAGGGTGGAGGAAATGTTGAATATAACCCTAAGGTTCTCCGCCCTCTCCCTGGTCATTTCAGAAGGAATGTTGCTGGGACCCGGCTCCCTATGATCAGGACTCCGCCTACCGGAAGCCATTCTAATGAAAGTTGGAGAAGAAAGAAGGGATGGGCGGGAAACTGACCTGATGGTCTGGTTTTCTAATGGAGCGAGACAGCGGGAGAGGGGGGTTCTCTCTCCTCGAGCGCAAATGCTGTGGAAGACTCCCTCCGGGCCTCCTCCCCCTCCTTTTATTGGCGCTGAGGGGCCGCTTCCTAGCGCCCTCGAGCACCGTGATCCACTGTTAGACGATGCGATCTCCCAATCCTACGGAGAAGCCGATGGGATGCACCGGATCATGCATAATCGTGATCCATGTAACCGCCCAACCAGCGGTGGATGAGCAGCTCCGGACACTGCGCCAACCGCTCAAATTTTGCCATGTCGCCCACGTCGTGTCAGGAACTCAATGGATGGGCGTTTCAGGCTGGCAGCCCATCATTACGCCCCACCAGCATTAACTGCTCCCCTGCCACCACTTCCAATGCGATGCTGACACTTGTCCTACGGACAAGATTTCGGAGTAGAAGGCGGTCGGTCGTAGCACGCTGGATCGGATTTGCAATCATCTCAAGGATCGATGCATTAAATGCCAAATAATGCTCTCGTTCTTCGAAGCTGCAGAACCGCTCGAAGGCCAAGAGCAATGGGGGCAACTGTTATACCCAACTGACTCACCATCGAACTGGACCGCCATATCTGCTGAGGTCCGACCGGGTCATTTTTTACGGACATCCGGGCGACCTTCTCCTACTGAAGCTCCGACGGACGCTCTCCTTCGAGGGTCCGATCGATCTACTGAAGTAGAGGTCCGAACGACCCACTTCTGTTGAGATCCGGTCGACCTTCTCCTGTGAAGCTCCGACGGATGCTCTCCTTCAAGGGCCCGACCGATCCACTGAAGTAGAGGTACGAATGATCCACTTCTGCTGAGGTCCGGTCGACCTTCTCCTGCTGAAGCTCCGACGGACGCTCTCCTTCTGAAGTCCGACTGACCCATTGAAGTAGAGGTCCGAGCGACCCACTTCTGCTGAGGTCCGACCAACCCGTTCCAAGGATCTCAATAACTCCAGAAGCCTCCTCCAGCTGATATCTGAATTATGTTATAACAGACTCCTGCCACATCAGCACCACTACTCCACTACTCTCACGACGTCACCCTATCTTGGTGCCACGTGGCCACTCTCCAGATTCTTCTAGGGCCAGATCAGTCTTTTCAGGCTTCATCCCTAACGAATTTTGGCATTGTTCCGCGCCTATATAAGATAAACTGGAAAACAGGGCGGTAAGCAAGCGAAGGCAAGCACTAGCATTTTCTCCGTTCTCCATACGCTGTCTCTTTGATTCCTCCATTTTGTTGCCCTCAAGCTCCCGCTAACTTAAACATCGGAGTGTCCCCGCCGGAACACCACCGGCCCTTGGAAACTTTGTTGCAAGTAAACCGGGAGAAAAGCGCTCTAGCCCAGCCGTCCAAGCCCGATCCAAGAGAAGTTATAGCAACACCACTGTTCCCACATTGTTATGCTCCACTTTCAACTCGATAAATCTAACATCATCAACTAGCAAAATTGGGATAGGAGATTATAATTTTAAAATCTTTGTTTGCTAAAATTAGAATATATGACTTGGCTGTTCGCCATCTCTTCCTCCTTCCTTCTTATCTCGTCCCTTTTTTTTCTTGGCTTATTTAGGGATATCAAGATTCACCTAAGGTTGCAGCTTAGCACATAAATAGTGAAATTCATATGTTGGACCGGTAAATTTGGAACACATGATTGGCAACAATGGTTTCCTAGGATGGTATCTTTGCGACAATGAAATTATCAACTTTGTATCCTTAACCAATAAAACTTTAGAGATGGAATTGGTAAAACTTTGCACTTGATATTGATAAAATCCCAATTTGCATGGGATTGGTTTTTGGAGAGAATGTCGGGTGAATTCCATACCTAGAACTAGTAAGGAGCGCATTATTTGCAAAATGGTTTTTACTGAACTAAATAACTGGGTTTATGCAACTAGTAAAATTGGGGCAAAATTTAGTGAATTTTACTCCTTTGATTAGTAAAAACGGAATATTGGATCATGGAGCTTGGTCATTAGTGTACAGTAGCAGGAGAAAGAGAATAATAACAAGAAAATAAAGAAGAAGGGGGGGAACAGAAGGAAGGGCGATGCAAGCTTGGAAGCCTGGAACAGGTTTCAGAGTCACCCACCGGAAGAATAAAGCAAAATATGCAAAGAAAACAAACCTGAACAAATAATTTTGAAAGCAAATATCAATTTGAAAACTGGAAGATAAAAGGATCTAGTTGCGTAAACGAAGCCTAGGAAGAGGGGTACTTAATTGCTTTTCACCTTGTTACCAAAAGGTACTTTCAAATTTGAAAATAATAAGAAAATCAACTCATCAGGTAACCAAATCAAGAAATATCGTTGCTCTTGGTCTTAGTGGCATGATTGGAATCCTTCTAAGATATTGCTTTGTCGTTTCAAATATGATCGTGACAAGGTCTAGCATCAGTTGTCCTGGAACTCCAAATCCATCTCAAGTAAGAGCTAGAGCTTTCAGACAACAGATGGCTGTGCTTAGATTCGTTCTAATGAAAGTGTACTACGGGTTATTTTGTGACATGACGTTTGTGTACCATATCGGTTAGATGGCTATGGTTAGATTCGTTCTAACGGTAGTGTGTACCATGGGTTATTTTGTGACGTTGATGTACCATATCGGTTAGATGGGTATGGTTAGATTCGTTCAATGATAGTGTACAATGGGTTATTTTGTGGTGCGATTACGAGTTTTTTTAAATAATAATTTTTTTATTAAATATTTACCAAATTACTGTTATCCTTCTCATATTTTTTAAATTAAATGTTGCACGCGACGTGAAAAGTTTACACCGAAAAATCGTAAAGTGTACTTATGATTTCAATATGAAATCGTCGGTACAACATACAATTTTATCAAATAAACTATCCCTATATCGAAATTTAATAAAAAATATTAAAAAAAAATTAAAATTATTTTTTAAAAAATTAATGAAAAATCGTAGATTCTATCTACGATCGATTTCTCTACATAAATCATTTCCTATATCAAAATTTAATAAAAAATTTTAAAAAATTAATTAAAAATTTTAAAAAATTAATTAAAAATTTAAAAAATTTAAAAATAAGAAAAATAATATCATAATAGACGTTCATCGAGCAGCGAGATTAGGGGTGACGAGATGCGAGGATGATGATATCGATACGAGCCCGGGCACCCACATACCAGTGCCCTTAAGATCTGATCTTGCTGCTCGATAGATCCGGTCGCTAGCACAACGTGTAGCTCCACCGCACATGGCATCCGTCGTTGCAGCAAGGCTGACGAAGATTATCGGGATAGTAATCGTCGCTCAGCATGTCGGTGGTATTCGATCTTATATATGAGCAACCACTCGGTCATATCATAGGGACATTTCCAGTGGTCGCACTGTGCAACGGGTCCGACCGTCATGAAGGTGCGGAGCTCTACCACACACGATACATGTCCATTATGCATGCATCAACAAATATACTATATTCCACATAGGTCATTCTTTTTTCATTTCAGATTTTAATAAAAAGTAAAAATTAATAAAAAAATCTTTAAAAATTAATTAAAAAAATTAAAAAAAATAAAAAAAATAAGAAAAATAATATTATATTATATTATAATAATATATTATGATATATTTACATTATAATAAATATTTTATATTCTTAAATATAATACATTTATTATAATTTATTAAATTATATATTATGTATTATAATATAGTAATTTGTTGATGTACGTATACCAAACATGGTGGTGGCGGTGTTGTGTCAAGTACCGTTGATGCAGCATAACGAGATTGGTGGTCAGATCGGCAATCAAACAGGCACCGTCCTGGCAGCTGATTGGCTATCGATCAGGAGATGGACTGGTGGCCAGACTGGCGATCGGACCGATTACCGGATTGGTGGCCAGACTGGTGATCGAACCGGTGGCCGGACTGGCAGTGGTCACCTTAGTCCGATCATCAGTTCGATCGCTAGTACGACCACCGATCCAATAGTTAGTTTGATCGTCGATCCGGTCGCTAGTCCGACTCTTGATCTCATAGCCAGTCTGGCTGCCAGGAGGTGCTAGTCCGATCGCTGGTCTGGATGTCAGTCTGGCCACCAATCTGATTACTAGTCCGACCACCAATCTGATAGTCAGTCTAGTCATCGATTCGATTGCCAGTCTGGCTGCCAGGCAAGTGTTAGTCCGATCACCAGGTTGGTGCCAGTTCGACTCGAACTAGCGACTGAACTGGTACCCGACAGGGGATCGGACTGGTACCAGGTTGCCGACCGAACTGGTACCAGGCTAGCAACTGGATGGTATCGACCTAGTGATTGAACTGGTGGCTAGATTATCATCGAGTTGATGGTTGGACTGGTATTGACCCAATAGATAAATTTGCGACCAAACTGGTGACTAGATTACTAAATTTAAAAAATTTATACTATTTATTTGGTGGAGAATAACCTAAGTTATTCTTTTTCTATTTCAAATTTTAATAAAAAGTAAAAAACAAAAAATTAATAAAAATCTTTAAAAATTAATAAAAAATTTAAAAAATAAAAAAAATGATATTATAATAATATATTATGATATGCTTTATATTATAATAAATAATTTATATTCTAAAATATAATAAATTTATTATAATTTATTAAATTATATATTATAATATAGTATATTTGTTGATGTATCGATCATGGTGATGGCGGTGTTGCATCAAGTACCGTTGATGTAAAAAAAAATTTAAATAATACTTTTTTAATAAATATTTATTAAACTAGGATAGGGATGGCAATTTTTATCGATCCGATGGATATCCGACCTGACCCAACCCGCCTAATTTATAAACGGATATGAGTTATTAAAAAAAACCCGACTCGGGTTCGAGTCGGGTACGGGTAGTAGTATGCCCTGACCCGAACCCAACCCGTTTATATATAAAAAAATTATGTTTATAAAATATTTAAGTAAATTTGATATGGGACGGATATACCCGATCATACCTGACTCGACCTGACCCATTTAGTTTTTAAATAAACTAAGTTTTATAAGACCGGGCATACTCGACCCGATCCGATCTACACGTAATTTTTTTATACCTGACCCGACCCGACTCGAGACGGGTATGGGACGGATAATTTTTTAGCAGGACGGGTATGGATTTTGGATGACCCGACCCAAACCCGACCCGTTGCCATCCCTAAACTGGGGTGGGTTGAAATAAATTTACCAAACTGGTGTAGTTTGGTATGAGTGGCAGTCATATTAGAAGCCATCGGTTCAATCAACGATTTTAAATTTCAAAATAATAATATCTAAAATATTTAAAATAATATAATAAAAAAATTAAAAAAATTAAAAGAAGTTGCATGTACAACCTGTAATTTTATCTTAAGTGAAGTCGCAGGTCATACTTGCGACTTCATCTTATTTTTGCACTTTTATTTTTAAAATTAAAAATTTAAAATCAAAATTAAAAAATTAAAATATATATAAGTAAAATCATTAATTGTTACCTCAATAATAATATAAAATATTAAAATTATAAAACAAAATTCATTATAATATATAATAAGTAATATAAATATTATAATAAATATATTATAATATATTAAATTATATATTATTATATTATAAAATATAATAAATATAATAAATATTTTATAATATAATATAAAATTTATAATTTAGTCGGTGCCGGTCTGGCCGTCAGGTCGATCACTAATTCACCTATCGGGTCGATACCAGTCCGACCATCAGCCCGGTGCTAATCTAGTAACATGTCCGATCACCAGGTCAATACCATCTGATCACCAATCTGGTACCAATTTGATCGATAGCCCGGTACTAGTCCGATTCCCTGTCCGATACTAGTTCGTTCGCCAGTTCGAGTCGGACTCGCACCAATTGGGCGATCGAACTGGCACTGGCCTAGCGGCCAAACTAGCAATCAAATCGATATCGGATTGGCTATCAGATAGGTGGCCGGACTGACAATCGAATTGGTGACCAAACTAAAGACCGGATCGATGACTGGACTGGCATCGATTTGATGATCGGATTGACTATCAAATCGATGCCCGGATTGACGGCCAGACCAGCGATCAAACTAGCACCATCCTGGCAGCCAGACTGGCTATCATATCAAGAGCCGGACTGGCAACTGGATCAGTGACCGGACTAGCTATTGGATTGGTGGCCGGACTAGTGACTGGACAGACGATTGGACTAGCACCGACCTAGCAGCCGAACTGGCTATCAGACCGGTGGCCGGAGCCGGACTGGTTATCGGACTGATGGCCAGATCGATGATCGTTGCCAATCCGGCAACTAGTTCGATCTTAGTTTGACCGCTAGTCCGGTCCTGATCCAATAGCCAGTCTGGCTGCCAGGACGGTGCTTGTCCGATCGCCGGTCTAGCCACCCATATCGTTGTGCCGCATCGATGGCACTTGATGCAATATCGCCACTGCCATGTTTGGTATACGTACATCAACAAATATACTATATTATAATATATAATTTAATAAATTATAATATATTTATTATATTTTTAGAATATAAAATATATCATAATTATTATTATAATATCATATTATTATTTTTCTTATTTTCTTATTTTTTTTTAATTTTTTTAAAAAAAATTTATTAATTTTTTAAAATCTTTATTAATTTTTTAAAATCTTTATTAATTTTTTTAAATCTTTATTAATTTTTTAAATTTTTTATTAATTTTTTAAATTTTTTATTAATTTTTATTGTTTTTTTACTTTTTATTAAAACTTGAAATGAAAAAAAAGAATAATCTACGTGGAATATAGTATATTTGTTGTGCATGCATACCAGATAGGTGCGTGTGGTAGAGCCACGCACTTCCATTGCAGTCGGACTCGTTGCACGGTGTGACAACTAGAAATGTCCCTATGATATGACGGGGTAGTTGCACATATACAAGACCGAATATCATCGATGTGCTGAGCGGCAATTACTATCCTGATAGTCTCCATCAGCCTTGCCGTAGCGACGAATGCCATGTGCGGTGGAGCTACACGTCGGCTAGTAGCCAGATCTATCGAGTGGCAAGATCATATCTTGAGGGCACTAGCAGGTGGGTGCTCAGGCTCGTACCGCTATTGTCATCCTCGCATCCCATCGCCTCCAGTCTCGCCGCTCGATGAATGCCTATCCTGTCATGCAACATTGATGACACTTAACGTGACACCATCGCTACAATGACCGATACACATACATCAACAAATATATTATATTATATTATATAATATAATAGATTATAATATATTTATTATATCTTAGAATATTAAATATTTATTATAACATAAAATATATCATAATATATTATCATAATATTATGATATCATTTTTCTTATTTTTAATTTTTTGAAAAATTATTAATTTTAAAAAATTATTAATTTTTTATATTTTTTATTAAATTTCGATGTAAGAAATGATTTGTGTAGAGAAATCATGGGTTGTACTTGCAATTTTATATTGAAATCACAGGTATAATCCACGATTTCTCATATTTTATTGAAAAATTATTAATTTTAAATTTTTTATTAATTTTTTATATTTTTTTATTAAATTTTGATGTGGATATAATTTAAAGGATGAAATCATATATTGTGTCATTTATTTTATATTAAAATTATAGGTACAATCCATGTTTTCTTGGTGTAAACTTTCAGCTCCGCGCACAACATCAAATTTAGAAAATATGCGATGGATAACAGTAATTAGTAAATATTTAATAAAAAATAATATTATTATTATTTTTTGATAAAAAAAAAAAGGTAAATTTTGATATGGGTACTCTCAATTGTATCCCAATTCTGTCGGGCTATATTCAATTCGGGTTATAATTTTTTCGTATATTCTTTTCATTATCGATGAATACGATACCACTAAAATATTATAATAGTACATTTTTTTATTAAAAAATTATTATTTCAAAAAAATTTATCTGATGGCACGCCGTTCTATATTGGTCCCGATGCTTTATTCTTTTGCCTGGCTGCATCAAAGGGGCAGGTGGAACAGAAACTGGGTAGGGACCGGTGGGATCGGAAGAGACAGTGGAAAACAGATAAATGGGGACAATTGGAGAGAGGTGCAATAAAGGAGGTGGAAGGGCGCTGAGAAAGAGGAGTCTCTAAGCAAGTAAGAAAACTTGATTGGTGGTGAAATCATAATTTATTAATGAAAGATGTTAAATTTTTCGGTCTTTTATACATTTCACTAGTTGACCGTACCTGATCGTCTCGTTCCGGAGGTGTTAGCCATTTTGAGAAAAAGGATGCTCTAAATGTGAAAAAAATTATCCTTTCATCTCTTTATAATTTATTTCATCTTTGATCCATTCCACCTTATTGACCGAAAACAGAGTTCCTTCATCACAAACTTTACGTGTATACCTACCTACATGTCTGTGTCGTGCATTTATAGGAAGTGATGACGTACCAATAAATAAAAGTTAAAGTTAATTAGTTTTTAAAAAGAAAATGGATTAGATTTTTTTACAGCAAAATTCAAATCAGAGAAGAAAAAATAGTCGAGATCCGGCCGACCTTAGACAATGCTGAAGTTATTTAAATGGAAACTTATCATGTTTCTTTCCAGAAAGAGAGAGAGAGAGAGAGATCAGGCCTACGACCGTTTTATTTTAATGCCTTATCTGGAATTCACCAAACTTCCTTACCTAATTTTTGCTTATCTATACTTCCATTCCCAATTGACCAGACTTTTACTGCAGATCAGGGAATAGCTCATATGACTGAGTGCACCATGAATACCACTGCGAGGTCATGAGCTTGTGTAAATTAAGAGGGCTACAATTGGTGGCCAGCCTTTGGAGGGGTCGAATACTACTAGGTTTGGTGAAGTAGAGTACGGGAGATAATTCCAGATCAAAGCACAGGATCTAATGGGAGATAATTCCAGATCAAAGCACAGGATCTAATGGGGGATTTGGTGCTTTTGGATCATGCGGCAGCCGGTTCTGCATGCGCGCTATTGTAGACACGACGGGCACCTTCTTTATGAACGACCACCTGACATGCGTTCGCGTGGCAAAAATGTAGGAGGGACGAGCATGGTGGACTTCTGTGAAAGATGATGGATGATGACCATCGAATAAAATAGTACATGACCACATATCATATCATGTATGATGTAGTGTCTGATGGCTATTCAATTTTTTTGAGAACGAACCGCGGCATTTATAAGTGTGTGAGCCGTGCCATGGAGATTTTGACTGATAGATATTATTGTTCGAGAATGTTCTTGGAAGTTGAACTTTTCATTTAAAGATTATCTTTTCCATGATTATCACTTTCTACGATAACATTCATTGGACTCGAAAGTTCAAAGACACGTCTACCTATGAATGCAGCTAATTTTCTGCATTGATGGGACCCGCTTTGCATGGAACCCCGCCCTTAAAATATCAACATTGAACTCCCATTGAACGAGGAAATGAAACTGTAGGGTAAAAAAATGTTGAACGAGGTCATGGAAATTACCAGGTGGTGAGCATACAAAAGGGCTATTAAATCACAACCACATGCACCCCTGAGTTCCGTATTTATTGAATTCAAAACGTTCCATCCAAAATGCAACGACACCCTCATAAAAGAATAGCAATGATAACATGGGGCTTAAAATGATTCAAATGGTTAATGTAACCTTTTATATGTATATATAATTTTTTAGAGAGTTCTCTTGGATGACATTTGTATCTTGTTAGGTTAATGCACCACAAGCATTGATCCAAGAAATATAGCACATTCCATGGATACTAGAACTTAACAAATTTTCTTGCATCTTCATTGTTGTCTCAATCTAGCTTCTTAGCTAATATTCATCGGAAGGATATAGCACCAAATGTTATGAGTAGTATTCCGGAAGTATATAAAATTTTGCCATTATACCAAAATCAGTACAAGCATTTCATATTGGACGATGGAACGAACATCTTATTTTCTAATAAGATTTTCTCGATTGTTCCTTCATGGTGCTTTCATTCTAAAATTTATGATGGAATGAGAGCTATTGCTTGCACAGATCAAATTTTTTTATATGACATAACCAATCATTATTTTTTTTTTTCGACAAGTCAAGTCATTTGGTAACGAAATAAGTTATTCCTAAGAACAATTAGTGAGCTATATTTATGGGCATTCCTCGTCTCTCCAAGCGCCCATTCATTTATCATATTTTTTGAAATAAAATATATTGGCAAGATCTTTTTGGGCTAATAAGAACTCCGGGGACCGAAATAGGCCCTTCATCTCTCTCTCTCTCTCTCTCTCTCTCTCTCTCTCTCTCTCTCTCTCTCTCTAAGCAGTAGAAAGGCTCTTCATGTTCTAGGCTTCTCACGAACCTGGCTCTCTCTATCCATGTTCAAATCTAATCAGAGGCAAGCTAATGCGATTGATTCATCTACAGCTAATTTGATGCAGACAGCATGATTTTGTTTTATATGCCGCACCAATTTGAACGCGCAAGGTCAGTCCAATTTGAACTGCTTTTTTTTGTTTCCAGCAATTATATATTTAATATATATATTGGGAGGGGGTGGGGATCTAAAACAAATCCTACCGTCAGATCGATGGCCCAGCGGAGATCGGGACGAAAGCATCACACGCGGTGTTCCCCGTGTCCGTAGGATACTCACTCAAGGCCGCTCCCATCCATCGACGTCAAGGAGGTCGGCAGTCTGACTTCGAAAGGGTGAACGATCGCTTGAGGATCACGGGGCCTCACCGCTAAGTCGGTGCATGGAAGCGAGAATCGAATAATACCCATTTAGATTCGTTTTTACATCCCAATCTAACCAAATATGAATAAAAATTATATATCAACTAACATTCATCACTATACCTATATCCAATTATCTATTAAAAAAAAAAAAGAAAAAAGCAAGATACATTCTATCCACACACACGCATACAAGAATATATGGATTGAATAGATGACTATTCAATCCCTATTCAAAAATACCTGTTGGGATATGGTAGATTTGATCTAATTATGTTGATTTGATGAGAAGTGAACTTGGTTGATCAAGTAATAAATCGACGTCCAAGAGGTGCAAAGCCGATTAATGAAAGCCTAAAGCCAATCAATGAACCGTAAGGCCGATCAATGCTCAAGAGGTACAAAGCCGATCAATGTCCAAGAAGTACTAGGCTGATCAATGCCCAATGGGCACAAAGCCGACCAATACCCAAAAGAAGTTTATTATTTAGGCTGACTTAAATATGCAGTCGACTGATGTTTGAAGGTGATCTAATAAGTCAATCCTGATGCTATGTCGACCAATCTGACGGATTGGTCAAAGAGGTAAACCATGAGAACTATAATAGATAAAGATCATTGCACGTGCTAGTCCACTAACGAACTAACCGTTTACAGTTTTCTTAGCTGGATTCGGTTAGGATCGTAGCCTATAAATACTGATGAGTAAGGGACCTCTTAGAGGTTTTTCAATTCAAAACATAGAAACTCCTGCACACTCTCTGCTCTAGTTTTCTCTCAGATCTAATCTGTTTTAGTCTGGACTCTTTGATTGACTTGAGCATCGGAGTGTCCCCCCACCGGAACCTTCCCGGGGAGAGGATTTATTTACAGGGTAGGAAGATCAATTCAGTTGACAAAGACTTCTATCAAGTAATGAAGAAGAGCTAGATCAACCTACTGAACTCATCTCCAACGAATTCGATCCAAGCTTGAGCATCACAGCAATCTGCACATAACAGATTAGCGCGCCAGGTAGAGAAACTCGATAAAAGAATTTTCAGGAATCTGAAGGGAAACATGATAAAGGGTAGTGATGTGGCCAGAACGCTGACATGGCACGAGGCAGCTGATGTGGAGTCACCATCAGACGCCACGGCAAGCTTTCAACATAAGCGCCTTTGCTGAGCCGAGCTTCCCTGAAGCGATACCTTTGCTCGCCGAAGGCAAGCTCCGTCCTCCGCCAGGCCCGTTCCCGCAAGCCTGGAACGCCTAGGCCGGAGCCGAGTCCGAGTTCCCACCTAAGGCGGACCCCTCGAGATCGGGCCCCGTGGTCAGGAATTGAGCTCAGCCTCCTCCGCCATGAGGCGCCTCTCCGAACTCAGGTCCCCTAGGCTGGGCAGCACCCCGGCACCAAGCTCGTCTGAGGTCGGGCCCCATGGTCAAGAGTCGAGCTCAGCCTCATCCGCCATGAGGCGCCCCTCCACGACCGAGCTCGGTCGACCTTCGTCTTGCCGAGTAGCACCAAGACGAGTCTACCAAAGACAGGCCCTGCCTCTCCAGCTCGGCCCTCTGTTTAAGCCAATGCACCGGTCGCCAAGGGAGCCATACCTCTCCTCCAAGGACAGTGGCGATGCTCCTGAGGGCTGTACGATACCAACCATGCCGCAATCAAGGCGCCATACCCTCCGCCGATCTGCCGTACAACTGGAGAAAAGACCTTACCGGAGGGCACGGATCCCAAGACCGGCAGCCACCGGTCGAGGCCCTGTCAGACTCCCAGGAGAGGGATAAGCGGAAGGAATGTCAGAAGTCTACGGAGGCTTCCCCGACCGTCAAAACAGGAGAGACGTCCCGTCTACGTCACGGTACCTCGCCGTACACGACAGCAAGGGGAAATCCCGAAGCAAACCAAGATAGAAACTCCCGCCAAAAAATAAGCAAAAGAGGTATCGGCATCTAACCTAAAAAAAAAATGACACCCATAGCATGCTTTTCAAGCCAAGAGAGGAACCAGAGCGACACAAGGGAGAAAGGCCAGAGAGGAGGGCAAGACCACCTCGGCCAACACCACTCCCAGCTCGTCCTCATCTTTCACTCACACTATATTCACTCCTCCTAGCGTGGAGCTTATCCAGAGGGGCTCGACCAGGAGGATCTGTTTCCTTGGATCGTCACTGACTTGATCGTCGGAGTGCCCCCGCCGGAATTCCCGGCCCGGGTCACTGACGTTGACTTTCTTGCAGGTCCCGAGGCACCGGAGGCATCTACCGTGGGTGGACGCGGAACACCCACGCCACCAGCAGCTACGGGCCATGATGATCCGGGCGGCAACAGATTGGCGTGCCAAGTAGGGGGCAGAACGACATTCGATCTAGTTCAAGCCCCGCTCAGCCGGACCACCGGGGGGATGATGACCACCCGGGCCAGGGGAGCTTCTTCCAATCGTGCGGAGTCATCCCTTTCTCACGGGAACCCGCATGGACCGGAGACAGAAGCGGAGCCACCTACTCCAGTCTAGCCACCTTCATCAGAAACCCAGCTGGTTGCACTTGCCCGACAGATGCAAGTTCTTGCCATGGCAGTGCGCCAACTTCAGTATCAGCACCGGTCCGTGGCTACCCACCAGCAACCAGGGACCCCGGCGGCCCATGCCGCAGCTCCCCGCGATAGCCTGCACTCCTCCCAAGGAAGGCCATCACAACCGCGGGTCACCACTGACAACCGAGGCAGCCATCAAGTTTCGATGAAAAGACAACGAGCCGGCTCTGCCAACGGAGAGAGCCACTCACTAAACCTCGGGTGGGAGGTGCCTAGACCCCGCCGAGGCAAGAAAAGTAAGACCCCCCGCCACGGGTACTGCGCATCTATGTCACATTCTCCGTCTCCTTCGACGGAGGGGTTCCCTGATGAAGTTGCCAGGCGCGCGACGGGTAGGCGCCTGGAGGAGCATGAACGCAAGTTGGTAGAGTTTGATCGTCGGTTCGCTAGCATGCCGGGCTCTGCTAGTAAGCCAGCGGGCTATGACGCTCGTCCCCCATTCTTCTAGGAAATCCAAACGAAACCGATCCCATACCATTTCTGGATGCCGCAGGTGGATCCTTACGAGGGTACCACCGACCCCTTGGACCACCTGGAAAGCTACCGGGCTCTCATGAGGGTCCAGGGGACCACTGACGCCCTTTTGTGCATCGCCTTCCTTGCTACCCTACGGAAGGCCGTTCGAGTCTGGTTCACTCACCTTGAGCCGGAAAGCATCAGCTCCTTCGCCCAGCTAGGACAGAAGTTCGTGGCTCACTTCGATGCTTGCAGGAAGTTGCCACGGGAGGCAGACAGCCTCTTCTCCATCTGGCAGTAGGACCGTGAGCCCTTGCGAGACTACGTGGCCCGCTTCAAGACTGCCGCGTTGGAGATCTACAATCTTGAAGAGCTAGTGGCCATGTTGGCGCTAAAGCGAGGGCTCATAACCTCCCGCTTGACTTACTCGTTGGATAAGAAGCCCCCCAAGGCCTACACCGATCTCCTTCTCCGGGCCCAAAAGTACGTCCGTGCTGAGGAGGCAGACCGTACGAGGCGGGAGCTCGACGGAGGATTCCTGAAGAAGACGGCCCCTGCTGAAGTGTCCGGGACTCGGAAGCTAGCAACCTAAGCTGAAAGCTCCCGGAAGGACCGGCCAAGACTGAGGAGGACCCTCATTCCAGAAGAGGCCTACACCCCTCTCCTCGCCCCGAGGACAAAAATTCTTATGGAGATCGAGGGCGAGGAATACTTAAGGCGCCCACCGCCACTGAAGCCGTCTGCCACCCATGACAAGTCAAAGTACTGTTGCTTTCATCGCAACCACGGTCACAGCACCGAGGAGTGTTGCGATCTCAAGTGGGAGATTGAGGAGCTCACCAGGAGAGGCTACCTCGGAAGGTATGTGGGGGGCATATCTCAGTTGGAATCCCAGGCACTCGTCGCCCTTCCACCAGTCCCAGCAGTCGGCAATTGTCCCACTGAGGAGCCGGTGGGGATGATACACCGAGGGGCAAGGGGTGGAAAAGCCCCGAGCATCCTGTGAACCTGCCACACAATGCCTAGAATGATAATGGGCAAAGCGCCTTTCGACCTCGTCTTCGACACGGAGATAGTGATTCCAGTTGAGCTCGGCGCGCCCCCTCCTCAACCTGGACCTCCCCGAAGAAAAGAAGGCCAGAGCCTGGCTTTGGATAGCAGCCCACTGGTAACGGGTCGCCCGACACCATGATGCCCGGATGAAGTTGAAAACTTTCCGACCCGGCAACCTGGTGTCGTGCCGAGCTGAGGCGTCTCCACCCAAAGAGTGTGGTAAACTCTCGCTAAATGGAGAAGGCCCCTACAAAGTGGCCGAGGCCCTTCTACAGGGGCCTGCTATCTCGAGGATCTGGATGGAATCAGGCTCCCCCCGGTTGTAATATGAGGAGCTACTATCAATAATGTAAGTTCTCCCTCCGTTTGAAATAAAGGTCCTTTTCCTTTGCAATGGTTTATCTACCTTGCAGGAATGACAAAGACCGGATGACCCTCCGGCACCGGCGAGCCCAGCTCCCCGGCATCAAAGACCAGATGGCCCTCCGGCACCGGCGAGCCCAGCTCCCCGGCGAAGGACCTGGGAAGCCCACAGGCACTCAACACCTCCGAGCCTAGCTCCAAGGTGAAACCTTCCGAGCCATGTAGCTCGCCAACTCCGACGTCCCTGAGCCCAGCTCTAGGATGCCCGTCGAAGCACGGAGAAAAGTCCCCCGGCACGAAAGACCTAGGAAGCCCCCAGGCACCAGCGAGCCCAACTCCCCGGCACCAAAGACCAGATGACCCTCCGGCACCGGCAAGCCCAGCTCCCCGGCGAAGGACCTGGGAAGCCCCCAGGCACTCAACGTCTCTGAGCCTGGCTCCGAGGTGACATCCTTTGAGCCATGTCCTCAGATCGTCAAGTTCTCACATCCCTGAGCCCAGCTCCAGGATGTCTACCCATGACCGGAGCTCAGATCCCCGGCCAAGGGAATTCTCTTAACCAATGCGCCTACGAGCCCAACTCCAAGGCGCCATCTCAAGTTCTCGCATCTCCGAGCCCAGCTCCAGGATGCCAGCCCAAAACCGGAGCTCAGATCTCCGGCCAAGGGAATCGCCTCAGCTATCACCGTCTTCGAGCCCAGCTCCAAGATGACAATTCCTGAAGCATGACCTCAGAACATCAAGTCCCGGAGACAAGCCCTCCGGCCACCACATCCCTGAGCCCGGCACAACGGGGCCAACCAAAGCCGGGCACCGTCCTCCGCCAGGTCAGCTCCCGCAAGCCCGGGATGCCTAAGCCGAAGCCGAGCATGAACTTCTACCCAAGGCAGACCCCTCGAGATCGGGCCCTGTGGTTAGGAGTCGAGCTCAGCCTCCTCCACCATGAGGCGCCCCTCCGAGCTCAGGTCCCCTGGGCTGGGTAGTATCGTCGCTAATCAAAGCCCAGAGAAAAGCCCTCTCGCACAAAGACCTGGGAAGCCCCCAGGCACCGGCGAGCCAGCTCCCTGGCATCGAAGACCGGACGACCCTCCGGCACCAAAGACCGAATGACCCTCCGGCACCGGCGAGCCCAGCTCCCCGGCAAAGGACCTGGGAAGCCCCCAGGTGACCAACGCACTTTCGAGCCCAGCTCTAAGAAACCATCTCAAATCATCAACGTCCCCGAGCCCAGCTCCAGGACGCCAGCACAAGACCGGAGCTCAAATCTCCGGCAAAGGGAATTGTCAATTAATGCACCGTCAAGCCTAGCTCTAAGGTGCCATTTCGAATTATTGAAGCTCCCGGGCTCGGCATCACGGTGACAGTCGAGGCCTGGCCCCGTCCTCCGCCAGGTCCGCTCCTGAAAGCCCGGGATGCCTAGGCCGGAGCCGAGCACGAGCCTCCACCCAAGGCGGGTCCCTCGAGATTGGGCCCCGTGGTTAGGAGCCGAGCTCAATCTCCTCCGCCACGAGGTGCTCCTCCGAGCTCAGGTCCCCTGGGCTGGACAGCATCATCGCCAATCCAAGACCGGATGACCCTCCGGCATAAAAGACCTGGGAAGCCCCCTGGCACCGGCGAGCCTAGCTCCCCGGCAACAAAGCTCAGAGAAGAGTCCTCTGGCACAAAGACCTGGGAAGCCCCTAAGCACCGGTGAGCCTAGCTCCCCGGCATCAAAGACCGGATGACCCTCCGGCACCGGCGAGCCCAGCTCCCCGGCAAAGGATCTGGGAAGCCCCCAGGCACTTAGTGCCTCCGAGCCCAACTCCAGGATGCCAAGGCCTAGAACTCAGATCCCTAGCGCTGCAATCCTCAAGCATCAACGTCCCTGAGACTGGCTCCGAGACACTAAGGTTCAAGACTCAAACTTTCAACACCAAGGATCTCAGCCTTCGACGCCTCCGAGCCTGGCTCCAAGACAGCGACCATTGAGTTATGCCCCTAAGCAGTTGAATCCAAGGTCAACATCCCTCACCGGCATGACCTCAAGCTCAACGCCGGGTCCATGCCGCTTGGAGTCCTCAGCTCCTCTCTCGGACATCCCTGCACCAAAAAAGAAGAAGTAGCAAAGAAAGGGAGGAGAAGAAAGAGAGGGGACATTCCACATTGCAGATGATGGAGACACCATGATCGCAAAAGTGATTTTCATTACCGAAAGAGCTTATTACATTATCTTCCGGGCCCCGACAGGCCGGGTGACCCGGTCAAGAAAAAAGAGAAAAGTACAAGTGAAAAAAGAAGAAAGATCCTATTCTAAAGGGCTAGCTCCTTCCCCGGGTGGTGCACGGCTAGGACCTCTCCCTCCTCCACCTCTGTAGGAGGAGCGGGTTCAGCCACTGAAGCTGTCGAGGCTGGATCAGCTGCCTCCGGCTGCGGCGCAGGTGCTGCCCTCGCCGTCGTCGGTGTCGGTTCCCTGGAGCCGGGCGCTTCCGAGGTTGCTGGAGCCCGAGCCTCGATCGGAGTAGCTCCTTGCTTTATCACCACCGTCGTCGTTGTAGAGGAAGCCTTCTTCCCCGGGACGCGGAGCGCGGCCAGCTGCTCCTTGGACAAAACCGCCTGCAGCTGGGATTGGCAGTATGCGAACCCCTTGGCGAAGGAGTCCGTCGCTGCTTCCTAGAAGTCCTTGAGATACTCCGAGGTCGCCTTGAAAGCATCCACAGCGTCAGTGGCTACCTTCTCTGCAGCCTCGACCCGACGCTGGACCTCTTCGAGCTCCACCTTCAGGTGCTCGGACACACGGACGGCTGTCGCCAGTGCCTTCTCGGCGGATTCGGTGGAACAGTGGGAAAGAGCGGCCTTCTCCTTTGCATCGGCAGCTCTCTTCTCGACCGTGGCCACCTTCTTCTCAGCGGAGGTGGCCCTCTCCCTGGCCGCCTCCGACACGGCCCGAAGCTCCTTCAGCCGGGCCTACTTGGACTCGAGCTTGCTGTCGAGCTCCTTCCTTTTTCTAGCCGCATCAGCAGCTTCGGTCTGGAGGCTCTTCACCTTCTGGCTAACCTCCCGGACCTCTGCATCCTTGCGGCTTACTTCAGCCTTGAGGGACGTAAGCTCGGCTCCCTACTCTCTGTCCCTTTGTAACTAGTTGCGGCAGTAATTTCTTATGAGGATCAGCTCTCGCCCTTGCTGCAGTAAGAAGAGCCAAGTTAGCAACAAACTAAAAGAGGAGAAGGCAAGAAGATGTCAAGGTAAAATAGAGCTATTTACAGCGTATAGCTGGGCGAACGACGCCGTGATGATGTCACCGAGGAGTCGCCCACTCCCCACGCTCTTATCGCATGACTGGACAGAGAAGTCCATCATGTGCTCCGCCAGACTCGCATCCTTCATTAGGGACATGTTTGGGCCCAGTCGGAAAGGGACTCGGTGGTAGTCCCTCTCTTGTGTTCCCGCCAGTTCGGCTCCTTCGGCTGCAGAAGATTCCCTTGGCGCCAACTGGGAGATCGGCACCACATCCGACCGGACTTGGGGTGCCGGCCTGGCTTCTCGCGCCCCCCTGTCCCCCTCCACACTGGCGACCTCCGGGGTAGGGGGTGCCGGCCTGGCAGCAGTGGCGGTTGACCTCGTGCGGACAACCACCTCGGGCTCGGACGCTGCCACGGGAGGCTCCAGGACGGGCTCGACCGCCCTTTTTCGCCTGCGCTCCTCCACCGGTGCATCCGCCCCAGCCTGCACCGGCCTCGCCCCGTCCTCCGTTCAAGCTCTCCTCGGTGCTAGCTCGGCGACCTCAGTGGCCTGCTCCCGCTCCTCAGAGAACGAGAGAGAATGAGAGCAGCTCGTCCATTGAGAACTTCATTGCTGTACTAAGACAAAAATAAGGTCAGACCCCCCCCCCCCAAAAAAAAAAATGAAGAATGAAAACGACAAAGGGGATGGCCAAGTGGGACTCACCCGACTCCTGCGCCAGGCCCACTCCAGCCTTGCAGAGATTTTGCTCGGACAGCAAAACCTCAAGCGAGGGGATCTCTGTCGATCTGAGATGCTTGTACAGTTCGACGTCGGCCTCCTCGACAGTAGAATTCTAATTTGGGGATCGATCTGGATCACTCCAAACCCAGTCAACCCCCTCTATGGAAGCGAAGAAAAACCTACTCTTCCATCCCTTAATGGAAGAGGGGAGGACAAACTTTATTCCCGAGGGTGGGAAGAAAGAGACCACCACCCCTCCTCGGTGGGGTGATGTTTCAAGGTGAAAAAAGTCCTAAAAAGAGAAAAACGGGCAACAATTCCATGAAAGTGACACAAAACTATGAAGGCAAAGATGGTCCTAATGGCGTTGGGGACCAACTGAGCCGGGACTAGGCGATATTTGGCCAGGAATGAAAGGAAGAATGGGTGGAAAGGAAAATGGAGGCCCCCAGCTAAGGCCTCCTCATAAAGGGCGATCCGCACAGGACCACCAGAAGTCACCCGCTCCCTCGGGCGAGGAACGGAGAGACGGACGGACTCGGGAATCTCGTAGGCTTCCCGGATGGCCAGCAGATCTTCAGAGGTAATCACTGAGGCAATCCCCCTAGGACCCGTCGACCGAGAAGGCTTAGGCTCTAGAAGAACTCAAGGAGGAGGGGGAGAAGACTCGGGTTCCCTGATGATCACCGGGCCCTGGGCGGGTCTCCTACTAAATTCAAACCTCGCTGCCTCCATCTCCTCGTCGGAGGAGGAGGGAGTCCTCGACCGGGAGGGTCCGGCTTCGGCTTGGCAAGAAGGACGGAACTCCAGACCGAAATGATCCATGGAGGAAAGAAAGAAGAAAGAAGAAAGGAAGGGACAGGAGGAACCCTAAGATGACCCCTAGAGGACGAGAAGAAAGGGGGGCTAACCTGCAAGAACACTAGGGAGTCACCGGCGGCCGGAAGGGAGGAAGAAAAGGAAGGATGCTCCTGCGGGATGCTGGGTGCGCAAAGCTTGAACGAGGGTAAGCTTCGAAAAGACTTACCCCTCCTTTCCAAGCAACTTATGCCCGACCGTACCTTTGCGGCCCCCCAGAAGGTGCCCGCCGCGTGTCGACCATCCATTGGGCCAGCGTGCCCATCCGACCACGATCGCTCCGACTTCCGTGCTCGCCTCGACGGCCCCCCTCTTGCGTGGCCACGTGGTGTCCTCTCACAAGCTCGTAGGACTGCAGAGCGAGGCGCCGCCGATTTTGGCCATTATTACGCCCGATTTCTCCGCCTTTCCACGTCAGTGCCATAATTACGCCCTTCGCCTCAAGCACCGTGCGCCAATAGGCCAGAACGCTTGCGTGTCATGAGGCAGCTGACATGGAGTCACCATCAGACGCCACGGCAAGCTTTCAACATGAGCGCCTTTATCGAGCTGAGCTTCCCTGAAGCGACACCTTTGCTCGTCGAAGGCTAGCTCCGTACTCCGCCAGGCCCGTTCCCGCAAGCCCAGAACACCTAGGCCGGAGCCGAGTCCGAGTTCCCACCTGAGGTGGACCCCTCGAGATCGGGCCCCATGGTCAGGAGTTGAGCTTAGCCTCCTCCGCCATGAGGCACCCCTCCGAGCTCAAGTCCCTAGGCTGGGCAACACCCTGGCACCGAGCTCATCTGAGGTCGGGCCCCGTGGTCAGGAGTCGAGCTCAGCCTCCTCCGCCATGAGGCGCCCCTCTATGACCGAGCTCGGTCGACCTTCATCCTGCCGAGCAGCACCAAGGCAAGTCTACCGAAGACGGGCCCTGCCTCTCCAGCTCGGCCCTCTGTTCAAGCCAATGCACCGGTCGCCAAGGGAGCCATACCTCCCCTCCAAGGACAGTGGCGATGCTCTTGAGGGCCATACGATACCAACCATGCCACAATCAAGGCGCCATACCCTCCACCGATCTGCCGTACAACTGGAGAAAAGACCTTACTGGAGGGCACGGATCCCAAGACTGGCGGCCTGTCGATCGAGGTCCTGTCAGACTTCCAGGAGAGGGATAAGCAGAAGGAATGTCAGAAGTCTATGAAGGCTTCCCCGACTGTCAAAACAAGAGAGACGTTCCATCCACGTCACGGTACCTCGCCGTACACGACAGCAGGGGGAAATCTCGAAGCAAACCAAGGTAGAAACTCCCACCAAAAAATAAGCAAAAGAGGTATCGACATCTAACCTAAAAAAAAAAAATGACACCCATAGCATGCTTTTCAAGCCAAGAGAGGAACCAGAGCGACACAAGGAAGAAAGGCCAGAGAGAAGTGCTAGACCACCTCGGCCAACACCACTCCCAGCTCGTCCTCATCTTTCACTCACACTATATTCACTCCTCCTAGCATGGAGCTCATCCAGAGGGGCTCGACCAGGAGGATCTGTTCTCCTGGATCGTCACTGACTTGATCATCGAAGTGCCCCCGCCAGAATTCCCGGCCCGGGTCACTGACATTGACTTTCTTGCAAGTCCTGAGGCACTGGAGGCATCTCCCATGGGCGGACGCGGAACACCCGGCGCCACCAGCAGCTATGGGCCACGACGATCCGGGCGGCAACAGGTAGAATACGGAATTTTCTTAGTTGAAGAAGTTCATCATTCTCCAAGAGAGAACGATCCTATTCTGGATGGAATGCATGTTGCTCATGCTGGTAATCTGGATCAAGAATAACTGGGTTATCCTTTTGAATAAAATGGAGGTACTTATTGCAGCAATCCAGAATCTCCAAGAAATAACTGCAAGTGGACTACTACGACCCGTTGCTTCAAGGAGCAACCCGCGATCTTCTCTCCATGTAAGCAAACATCCAGGTCCAAGTCGATGTTCACCTTGTCAACACTCTTCAGGACAGCACTCTCTCCTAAAGCAACGCCCCTGGTCTCACCATCATGTTAAGAGGCGGGACAAAGGGAAGCGCCCTCGATCTTACTCGACATCTTCAGGTGAATCAATCCCTGGCAGTGCTCAGACTCCAGATCTTGGAAGGACTGATAACTTTGAGAGAAAATTTAGAAAGTTGGAACTACAGATCGCCAGGCTCGACGAATAGAGGAAGACGGAGGATGCAATTCCAATCTATGACATCCTGCCTCCCTTTTCCAAAAAAATAATGGAGGAAAGGATTCCTCACCATTTTAAAATCCCTCAAGTAGAACTGTATGATGGATCGACTGATCCTCTTGACCATCTGGGTAGTTTTAAAGCCCACATGCTGATCCAAGGAGCGTCGGATGCGCTTCATTGTCTTGCTTTCCCAGCAACTCTAAAAAAGGCAGCAAGAATGTGGTACTCTAGTCTCTAGCCAGGCACCATTCATTCCTTTGAGCAGTTGGAAAGGGTATTCATCTCCCACTTCAGAATAAGTAGAAGAATGCCAAGGAACTCCGATAGTTTGTTCTTCATTCAGCAACAAGAAAGAGAAACTTTAAGAGACTATGTAACAAGATTCAATTCCGTCATGTTGGAGATCTCAGATCTCAACGAACACGTGGCAATGTTAGCCATGAAGAAGGAATTGCGAGCCTCCAGGTTTACATTCTCTTTAGACAAGAAATTTCTGACCAGCTATTCTGAACTGTTGGCCCATGCCCAAACATATGCTCAGGCTGAAGAACAAGCCCTGAGCCGATGCCAAGTGGAATAAAAATCAGCATCGAGTAAGAAAAATTCTAAAGAAGATGGGCTTCGATCTCCTGGTGTCCGACCAATTCAACGACAAGCTCAGAAGCTGAAGAACTTGGTCGACAGGAGCTACGCCAACAGATTTGATGCTTACACCCCCTGACTCTTCCAAGAGAAAAAATACTGATGGAAATAGAAAAAAAAAATTCCTTCAAAGGCCAAGTCCAATGCGAGCTCCGCCTGTTGTACGCAACAAAGCTAAATATTGTCGATTCCATCGCGATCATGGACACACTACAGAAGAGTGTATCCAATTGAAGGATGAGATTGAAGATCTAATCAAACGTGATTATCTGGGCAAGTATATCCGTAACCAAAGTCAGAATCGACCAATTGAAGCAACAACACCAAGGTTGATGGCCCCGAGAATGATAACTGATGGAACAGAGCTCCCTAATCAACAACCAACCGATGGATTAGTCGGAATGATCCATCACCAAGCATGTTACGAAGATGACAGGATTGCAAAGAGACTTCAAAGGAGAATTAGCTTTTCTGACGATGATCTACAAGGTGTTTAGATGCCGCACGACGACCCTGTAATAATTTTTGCGATAATTGCAAATTATGATGTACGCAGAATTCTGATTGATAATAGAAGTTCTATTGAGATTTTGCTTTATGATGCTTTTGTCAAAATGAACTTGCTAATTGATAAGCTACAAAGAACTCGTATACCGTTGACTAGATTTGGCAGAAATTCCGTGGGAGTAGAGGGATAAATTATGCTTCCTGTAACCCTCGGAACAATGCCAAAACAAAGGAATCTCCCTCTCACCTTTATGGTTGTTCGGACCTCTTTTGCATATAATGCAATTTTAGGAAGGCCCATCTTGAACAAATTTCAGGCCATCATGTCTACATATCACCTGCTAATGAGATTCCCGACCCAAAATGGAATTGGAGAAGTAAGAGGAGATCAACAGATGGCTCGTCAATATTTAATTATTCAGAATAAACAACCAATCGGTAGCTCAACTTCGAAGCAAATAGATCCGCGTGATCAGACTGAAGGAGCAAGGACGTCAATAGAAAGAACTATCCATGTCCCTTTGACGAGAGATGATCCGACTAAAACCGTTCAGATTAGAAGTTCACTTAGTGAGGATCAAATGAGAGAATTGATCGACTTCTTACAAAAGAATGCTGATATATTTGCATGGACAGACACCGATATGTTGGGATTCCTTCCGAAGTGATCATGCATGAACTTAAGGTGGATCCACTTAGTCAGTCTATCCATCAAAAAATGAGGAACTTTGCCCCATAAAGGAAAAAAGTCATCAATGAGGAAGTAACCAAATTGCTTGATGCTAGATTTATCAAAGAAGTTCATTACCCTGACAGGCTTGCCAATGTGGTAATGGTAAGGAAAGCTAACGGAAAGTAGAGGATTAGCATAGATTATACTGATCTTAACAAGGCATGTCCTAAAGACAGTTTTTCTTTATCTAAAATCGATCAACTTGTTGATGCTATGGCAGGACATAAATTCTTGAGTTTCATGGATGCTTTTTTTGGATATAATCAGATACAAATGAATCCAGAAGATGAGGAAAAGACATCCTTTGTTACAGACCGAGGAATATATTGCTACAAAGAAATGTCTTTTGGTCTTAAAAATGTCGGAGCTATATATTAGAGGTTAGTGAATAAGATCTTTGAAGATCATATTGGTAAAACTATAGAAGTATATGTAGACGACATGATCGTCAAAAGTAATCAGGTCGATGATCATATTAAAGATCTACAAAGAGCCTTTGATATTCTATGAAGAAATCACATGAAATTAAATCCAACTAAGTGTGTTTTTGGCGTAACTTCTGAAAAATTTTTAGGCTTTATGGTTACAAAGCGAGGGATTGAGGCTAATCTAGAAAAGATTCGAGCCATATTAGATATAAGGCATCATCTGAATAAGAAGGAGATTTAACAGTTGGCTGGACGGATTGCTTCATTGAGTCGATTTATTTCTTATTCAGCCGAAAGGTGCTTGCCTTTCTTTAAAGCCTTAAGACAGTCTAAGAAATTTAACTAGTTGAACAACTGTCGGTTGGCATTTGAGGAACTTAAAAAGTATCTAATAAATCCGATCCTATTATCTAAACCTGAAGAAGGGAAAAATCTATATCTCTATTTGGCTACGTCTGATGAAGCAGTTAGTTCAATATTAGTAAGAAAATAATCCGATGGGCTACACAAACCCATCTATTACATCAGCAAGGTCCTTCATGATGCTGAAACAAGATATCCAAGATTTTAAAAAATTATTTATACCTTGGTAATATCAGCAAAGTGCCTAAGACCGTATTTTCAATCTCATCGTATCATCGTATTGACTGATCAACCTTTAAGAACTATTTTGCAGTGTCCTGATACTTCTGGTCGGATAGCAAAGTGGCAATAAAGCTAAGTGAATATGATATTACCTATCAACCTTGCTCTACAATGAAGACCCAAGTGCTGGCTGACTTCATAGCCGAATGTACTTGGAATAACAATGAAGACGAAACTTAGGTGTCCGTTGAAGCAGAAAAGACTGATTTTCCTAGGGTTCTCCATGTGGATGGAGCTTCAAATTCTTCAGGTTGTGGGGCTGGATTGATTTTATCTTGTCCAAATAGGGACGTCACAAAATATGCTCTCCGATTCTCCTTTAGAACTTCTAATAATCAAGCTGAATATGAGGCTTTTCTGGCTGGATTAAGAATTGCAAAAGAACTAAATATTCGAAGATTAAATGTACTATCTGATTCTCAGTTGTCATCAATCAGGTAAAGGGAGACTTCGAAGTTTGTGACATAACTTTGGCTCTATATTTGGGGAAAGTTCGAGAACTTGGAGCTTTGTTTGATTCTTGGAACATCAATCATATCCCTGGAGCTGAAAATTCTCGAACTGATTCATTATCTCAGCTAGCTACTTCGGCACCCGATTTAATGGGTCAGACTTTTGTGGAGCATTTGGAAACTCCAAGTATTTCTGTGGATGACCAAGAAAAGGTCCTTCAGATATAACCAGAATTGAACTTGATGAACCCTATAATCGGATATCTGACCGAATGAATGTTACCTGAAAACAATGCAGAAGCCAAACAGCTCCGGAAGATTGCTTCTCAATTCATCATTTTAGATGGACTATTATATAAAAAATCATTCTCTCAGCCATTACTGAAATGTTTATCTCCTTCGGATGCTGAATAGTTTCCCAAAGAAGTTCATGAAGGTATATGTGGTGACCATCTGGGAGACAGATCATTGGCTTATAAAATTATAATGCAAGGATATTATTGGCCATCTATACAGAAGGATGCGGTGGACTTTGTAAGGAAATGTGACCCCTGTCAAGGATATGCAAATATACAAAGACGTCTTGCTAGTCAGTTGACACAATTAACTGCTCCATGGTCATTTGCCCAATGGGGAATGGATATTCTTGGTCCATTTTTCCTAGCTTCTAGACAACGAGAATTCTTAATTGTTGCCATTGATTATTTTACCAAATCGGTGGAAGCTGAACTTTTGGCCCAAATCTCGGAAAGTAAAGTCGAGGCGTTCGTTAAAAATGCCATTATATATAGATTTGGAATTCCTCACGCCATCATTACTGATAATGGAAGGCAATTTGATAATCAGAAATTTAGTGATTTCTGTGCCCATTTTCCACATCCTTCATAAATTAACTTCCATCGGACATCCACAAGCTAATAGAGAGGTGGAGGTAACCAATCAGACTATCCTTCATAGATTAAAGACTCGATTGAATGAAGTTAAAGGATCTTGGGCCGATGAACTCAATTTCGTTCTTTGGACTTATCGTACAACTCCTTGATCTACAATAGGAGTATCTCCGTTTAACCTTGCCTATGGGAGTGAAGCCATGTTACCCATAGAAATTGTTCTTCATTCTAGAAGAATAGATTGCCTTGAAGGGTCGAATAATGCTGATCAAAGAAGAGTTGACCTGGATCTGCTTGAGAGCTCCAGATTACAAGCACAATTGAGAATGGCAGCATATTGACAAAGGGTGGCTCAATATTATAACTCAAGAGTCAAGGCTCGAACCTTTCGATCTAGAGATCTTGTCCTACACCGAACGACGATATCCTGACCAACTGATCAAGGCAAACTTGTCCCAAACTGGGAAGGTCCTTATCGCATCACTGAAGTTATGCGACTTGGAACCTATCAAATTGAAATCCTGGATGGCTATCGATGGCTAGACCATAGAATGTAGAGAATCTTCGTAAATATCATCAATAAAGGGATTTCCTCTCTTCCGTTATTTCTATCTGAAAGAAAAGTATTAAGTTGATATATTTTTAAAAGGTTGGCCTGATACGCTGACCACATTCTAACAAATAAAGTTGGTCTGACCCACCATCTCATCGATATTTTATGATCAGAATAACTGATCAATTAAAAGGTTGGCCTGATATGCTTATCACAATCCGATAAATTGAGTTGGTCTACCCACCATCTCATCGGTATACTAATATCGGAATAATCGATCGATTAAAAGGTTGACCTAATACGTCGACCATGATTTAGATAATAAGAGTTGGTCTAATCTACCACTCTATCAGCATTATTATCTTAAAATATCGAAGACATTGGAAGGATGGTCCAATATGTTAAACTGATTGTTATAGTTGGCTTAATATGCTAACTACGAAGCATCAGAAAGAAGGAAAGGATTTCATTGATAGTCAACTAAAAGAAAATATTGATTCATCAGAAATTTTGATTACAGGTATTATTCAACTCTTTCTTGATTGATTTGGACAAGGGCAGCTTTCTCTCGAACAGGTGCATATTCAGCTGGGAAAGCTATCGGATCATTGATTGGCTTTTTTGCTTCATCTTCTTCCATAATCTCATCTATGGAAATGGAGAAAACGTCAAGGTCAATATACAACTTTTTGACCTTTTCGATGCAGTCTTCAAAGCCGATCTTATAACCCTCTGTCTCTGCTTCGTCTATTTCATCATGAAAAGCTTCGGAGTTTTTAAATTCTTTAATTGCATGAAGACTCTGTTGAATCGCTGAAGCAGCCTCTCGTTCGATTTGTTCCAATTTTTGTTCAAGGAAAGCTGTTCTTTCTTCCATACTGGATTTCTAGCTCATTACCTTTCCATAAGCCCGAGTTTTTTCCTCCATGGCTACATCCGCCCATTGGAGTATTTTCCTCCTTTTCTTTGCATCGGCTAAAAGCTTCATGGCTTGGTCTTCAACCGTTCTCAATTATCTTTTCAACGACAAGTTTGTTCCGGTTGCTCGGACTAGTTTTAACTCCAAGGCTATTCGACAGGTATCAGCCTTGTCCTTTTCTTCTTTAATCGATATTAACTAGTTTTGGAGATCTGCCTAAGAGTTGATCGATCGGAGCCAGTCTTCCTCGAGCATGGAAATGTCGTTGATAAACTGGTAAAAAGAGTCAGGATGCTGTTAAAACAAGAATAGAAGATTTTCTAAAGGGAGAATTGATACCTACCTTCAGTATTCCTGGATTAATAGAGAAGAAAATATCTTCTACTTCGCACCTGTGTGCCGCCTCCCAATCTTTCCAAAGAATAGCGGACTGCAACACGGTCTTTGCTAGCTTCAGATTGTCAAAGCTTGCATCTGCAACAAGCATCTGGATGCCCTTGCCGTCATCCAATTTAGATAACTCTTTGGCAATCGAGGCTTTACCTTTCCCCATCGAAGTAGGTTTGACGGACATGCCATTTTCTGGTTCTCTTAAGGAAGGATCAGATAGCTATAATTTCTCTTCATCAGACAAGGATGCGATATATTCAGATGATTCTTGCTTGGTGGAAATGTTTTTCGATAAACGACTTCTTTTTACACATGACCTTTGTTCTATAAATCGTGTGGATTTGGTTCTCTTCTTGAGTGTCCGACGAAGTCTCTCGCTATCTGGTTTAATCTCTAAGATATGATGAAGACTCTTTCGAGATTTTT
Organism: Areca catechu; assembly: GCA_021397845.1. Taxonomy (NCBI): domain Eukaryota; kingdom Viridiplantae; phylum Streptophyta; class Magnoliopsida; order Arecales; family Arecaceae; genus Areca; species Areca catechu. Next base: position 26,133,594 of record CM038045.1, read on the forward strand.
TGAAACAAAGAAGTTCGAAGAAGAAAGTGTCCAAATTACTTGAAATAAAATTTGCCTAAGAAGTGGGTCCAAAATCTCTTTATATAGAGAGCATCGAAGATCATAATTCATGATCCAAATTCTGAGATGTCTCGAGATTACGACACGTCTATGATATTAATTTGGTGGAATTCATATGCTGTTACTGATTCTCAAAAAGTCGGTTATGGAGAGAGGAAAGATAGTATTTGATTTGAATTTGAATCATGTACGGTTTCTAGAATACTGACCGGCACAGTTTTACAATATGCAAAATAACTATCCTTCCAATAAGAAGGCAACATTTGGTAAAAATGATATGCTCATTTTATTATGATGTATCGGAGTTAATCTTGAAAATATCTCATGAAGATTCTTCTTCTCAAAAGATAAAAGGAGGAAAGAAAAATATTTGACGAATCCGACTGAAATATCGGATTATCATAGGCCCTGGTAAGCTTGGAAAGTTAAATGACATCTCATTATGATTAATCTAAGGGCCGACTGATTTAAAGATCAGCTCTCTTAAGTGTTCAATGAGTGATAATCACTTCTTTAGAAGAAATGGGCAATTATATTTTTCAATAAACCTTTTTCATCAATAACTTTGGTTTATCGTATTTGTTCAAAATTGATTCGGTCGGATCTTTCCGAATGCTTTGTCGATGTTTGTAATCTGATGATATTGGATAACCGTTCGTATTGTTTGGATAACTTCATATTTGAACTAATCTTTCTTAAAAAAATTTTTGTATGATCCGATGGTTCCATACTTAGAAGATTTTTCACTTGTAAAAGTTTAAACTTTTACTTATAACTTTATTACTTATCGAGTGATTTATTATATTTTCTTTTGAAAAAGATGTCTGCCTTGTTTAAAGATCGACGGTCTTTGTTTAAAAAAAGAAAATTGGATAGGTTGGTTTGCTATTTTGATTTGCATTCATTGCTTGAAGGCAAGAAAAAAAGTTCTTCATTTCATATTAAAAATTAGACAAGTCCATACATCGGTTATATAAATTGACTTTCCACATTTTATCCAATTACATTTTCTTCTTCAATCTGTTCTGAAACGGGAGCCATTATCGTCTCTTCTTCTTGAATCTGGACGTCCAATATTGGCTCTTCATGCTGATGTTCAACTTGCTTATCGACCTGATCTTCTTCATCAGATTCTTCTTCGATTTTGGATATGTCCAGATCAGGGTAGCATCTTTTTATTTTGTTCAAATAGTCTTAATAGTCATAATCATAGCTTTCGACACCAGCCTCATGAAGTTTGTCTTGGAAAGCCAATGATCCTTTATAGTTTTTAACGGCTTCCTTGGTAGCTTGCTCTGTTTTCTTTTTTGCTGCCGCAACCTTCTCTTTGGCTTTTTCAAGCTTAGTTGTAGCCGATCGAAGCTTCTTCTTCTTTTTTATCAGCTTCGATTCCATGTCGGCTAACTTTGATTGAGCCGCTTTAAGTTCTGTTTCCAGAACTGATGTTTGGGTTGCCTGTTCTTCTAGCTTCTTTCCCATAGCTATTTTTAGTTCTTCGGCAACCTCTTTTTCTACCTTGGCTATGTTTACTTCATTGCGCATAACTTGGCGGAGTTGATCAAAACTTTTTAAGCTTTCCTTCGTTATGGTGATTCCGTAGATAAGCTGCATGTTTTCATAAGTTTACTTGATCATATTTGAAAGAAAAAAGAGACGATCATTTACTTAATCGTTTGAAACGAAATTTAGTTTTATACCTTGAGCATCGTTGTGTGAAATGACAAGATTGTCTCATCTATTTGCTGGGACTTAGTAATCTCCCAGTCTTTCGGAATTATGGTCAACCTCGGAATGCGATGGGCCAATACCGGGTCACCCAAACCAGATTCATCTGCATAGACATGGAAGTCAATCATGATATCCTCAGCAGAGAATCTCTCCTCTTCTTCCATCATCGAGGCTTTTCCTTTGTTGACTTGGTCGGTGGGAAATGATGATGGACCAGATGTAAAAGTTCTGACTGATTGCCTCTCTTGCAAGGGAGGATGAAGAGACGTAGAAAGAGGTACTTCATCATCGTTCAATACTCTGGCTATCAGTATCGAAGATTTTGGAGCCGATGAAGCGGCCGTCTTTGTCTTCCTGGATTTCTTGGCCTCTCTTTCCTTTTGGTCGGACGGAGCGGCCATGGCCTTCCTTTTCTTCGACATCTATTGAAGCCTTTAAACATCCACCATGACTGATGTATCTGCATAAGCCGAAGAATCGGATGTTAGAATTAATCATCGGGAAATGAATGAAAGAATAATGTCGACGATAAAGTACCCAAGGAAGGGTTGGGGCTGAATTCAGCCAAAAATATACCTCTCTCGTTGAGAAGCTCTTTTATTGGGGGAATCTCTATCCCCGCGAGCTTCTCATAGTCTTCCTTATCTGCCATCAGAATCTTTTTGCCGTCGATCGGAGCTGTTCAGGGTTCCTTACGACTAATGCTAAAATTCCAAAGGATCTTAGAGACTATATAAAAGAAGTAGGGCTTCCAGCCATGAATGGTCGAAGGAAGCCCAACGGCATGGGTTGATCACCCACCATCCTTGGCCATGAAAATCTCGTTTCAATACAAACAAGGCCATAAAGAGATAAGTTATTGGGATTATGTCTACGTCCTTGCAAAGAATCAGAAAGGCGCAGATTATTCGAATACTATTGAGAATTAATTGGGCCGGTAGTACATGGTATAACTTAAAAATCTTGAGGAAAAAAAGATGGAGTGGAAACCTAAGTTCAGCTCTTAAATGTTCTTCATAGACCATCAAACTACCTGGAGGAGGCCGATCTATTTGTTCTTCAGAATTTGGAATAACTACTACAAAATCATTCGAAATATTATAATACTTTTTCAGCGCAAGGACCCTATGTTCTGTTAAAGAAGTCCTAATGGCATCTATCCTGACTGATTCGGCCTGGTTCTTCTTCTTCTAAGAATTAGAACCTTCGGGTTCGTTGGTACGATTGGTTTCTAAAATCCTAACCATGGAAAAAGGATGAAGAAAAGAAAGATTAACTTAAAATAGAGGGCGAGAAAGAGAGGAGGCCGACTTGAAGGAATTCTTTTGCTCCAAAGGTGAAGAAATCATAATGGCGGAAAACCTATTTTCCTGGGAGAGATGATGCTTATATAGCGGCGTTCAGTGATTAAGATTTTTTCCTTGAACACCGAGATTAGCTCTGATCATGCCACCTATTCATGATATCCGATGAAAAAATATGGCTCTTCGGGAAACCGAAGCGACTGCTCATGATTCAACGACAGACATATTGGTGACAAGACATTTACATTTATTTGACGATGATAATCTTTCAGCCTTAGTAAATTTCAAAAATGGCAATGATGACAGCAGACTATGGCAGTCAGTTTTTTATAACTACTCTCCCTATCGGAGATCGACACATCATTAAGACACACTGCTCGAGAATAGGAGCGTCAGTTTGCAAGCAAAAAAAAAAAAAGAAGCTTCTGACAGCTTCTGACATTCATTTAATGAATTCAGAAGCGAGGGGACTAGTGTTGGGATATGACATATTTGACCTACTTGTATTGATTTGATGAGGAGTGAACTTGGTTGATCAAGTAATAGATCGGCGCCCAAGAGGTGCAAAGTCGATTAATGAAGGCCTAAAGCCGATCAATGAGCCGTAAGGTTGATCAATGATCAAGATGCACAAAGCCGACCAATGCCCAAGAGGCACCGGGCTGATCAATGCCCAAGGGATGCAAGACCGATCAATGAGCCGTAAGGCCGATCAATGCCCAAGGGGCACAAGCTGACCAATGCCCAAAAAAGTTTATTATTTAGGCTGACTTAAATATACAGTCGACTGATGTTTGAGGGTGATCTAATAAGTCAAACCTGATACTATGTCGACCAATCTGATGGATAGGTCAAAGGATATAAACCATGAGAACTATAATAGATAATGATCACTGCACGTGCTAGTCCACTAATGAACTAACCGTTTATAATTTTTTTAGCTGGATTTGGTTAGGATCGTAGCCTATAAATACCAGTGAGTAAGGGGTCTTTGGAGGGATTTTTCAATTCGAAACAGAGAAACTCCTGCACACCCTTTGCTCTAGTTTTCCCTCAGATCTAATCTGTTTTAGTTTAGACTCTGTGACTGACTTGAGCGTCAGAATGTCCCCCCACCGGAACCTTCCCGGTGAGAAAATTTATTTGCAGAGTTGGAAGATCAATTCAGCTAACAAAAACTTTTACCGGGCGATGAAGAAGAGCTAGATCAACCTGCTAAACTCATCTCCAACGAATTCGATCCAAGCTTGAGCATCACAGCAATCTAGACACAATAATACTTAATTCTAATTATAACTCATTTTTTATTTTTATAAAAATATATTATTATATTAATATATTATTTATTTAGTGATATTTTTAATTTTTTATTATGAAATTTAATTATCTAATATATATCCATATCTATTTAAAATAAAAATAAATATAAATTCTATATTTAATTAATATATATATTATTAAATAAAATAAATATGGATAAAAAAGACTGGTATCAATCCTGTAGTCAATATCATACGTGGCACGAAACCATAAGACGGCCGCAGCTGTAAACACGACTAAAAATGACATCCAAGCTCAAGGGCTATGTGGTTTTATTTCAAGATTTTAATATCCATAATTTCTTTGCATAATTGGTCGGATGTTTACGTTGGAGACAGAAATTACATCCAATCCAAGGTTTTGGTAACGTAATCTGCGACCTGTATTTGATCAGAAACCTCGATGTGGTGCACGGCCCAGCCCATGAAACGCCTCAATAAGTGATCTGAAGTCCAGCCCGTCCATCAAAACAGATGCTCAAATCTAATCGGGCCTAACCATTCGTGTGCTAGAACAAAAATTAAAGAGCTAATGAAACTATGAAACCATGCTTCAAGAAGTCCATCAACACCACATCCAATAAATACTACAGTAATTAAATTACGAACAAGAAGTACTTGATCGCTAACTATATAATAACAATCGACTAAAAATTAAAAAGAAATATTTTACTTACAAAATACTCAAACATGCTCAATATGTCATTATTTTCTTTTCAATTAAAAGATATATAAGTAGTATAATATTATATATAATATATGTGTATATGTATACATACATATCTGCACATATGTAATAAATGAAGTAATTTATATGTACATTTGGGGTTAAGGTTGCACCGTGTACAGAAAATCTTAAACCCTAATTCAATGCAAAAATTTCAATGGATCGACTTTGATTTCATTACCAACCCGTCCATCGTTTGGGTTTAGGTCAAGTCCAAGTTTGGCATGGAGCTGATTAGCTGGAGCGACACCCCTACTTGCTGATCTGGCCGAGCTTATAAAGTTGGGTCGTGTAAGATTTTTGCTATGAAGCTACTAACAACATGTCTTTTGAGCAACATCACGTATGGCTAAGGATGATAATGGGTTAGATTTGGATCGGATCATCCAAAACTCATACCTGTCCTACTAAAAAATTATCCGTCTCGTATCTGTTTCATACTCGTCTCGGGTCGGGTATAAAAAAATCATGTTTGGATCAGATCGGGTCAGATATACCCGGTCTCATAAAATCTAATTTACTTAAAATCTAAACGGGTCGGGATGAGTCGGGTCAGGTATATCCGTACATTCTCTAACTTATTTAAATATTTTATAAACATAATTTTTTTTATATATAAACGGGTCGGGTTCGGATCGGGACATACTACTATCCATACCCGACCCGAACCTGAATCAAGTTTTTTTATATAATCCATATCCATTTATAAATTAGGCAGGTCGGGCTTTACCCATCCTATTAGAGTCGGGTCGGGTCGGATATCCATCGGATCGATAAAAATTGCCATCCCTATGTATGGCTAGACAGAGAATATATGAACTTTTTTATTGGAAAAATTATAATTTCTCGAAAAAGACAAATGAATGATTGTATTTTGAACTTTAGAACAATTTTTTTTCTCCAAACCATTGATAACATCTGGCTAAAATGAAAAAGTAATATTGCTGCAATGATCATACGAATTAGTAAACCAAACAATCTGAATTACAAAAGTAATAATGTAAATGTATGACAAGATAATTATTTCGAGTATCTCTCATATTTATAATCTACAATATGGCTTAGATACATACACTAAAATGTTTAATTAAGTAGGTACACGGAAACAATTTTAAAGCTTTCCAAACATTTTGAATCTTTTATACTCTCCTAAAAAGCAAGGGAATAACGAACTCTGGTTCTAATGAGTTGGATTATCTTTCAGCTCATGAGCAGGTTATCTTCACTTTCTTCTTTAGCTTATTTTCATATTGCTGCATTCAGTTACAGATCTCCCATATAATATCTTTACCTATCAAGTTGTCACAAACACCAAGTGATTTTCATGCAAATTGCCTTTTTTCCTTGCTGCACAATTATCTATAATTCACTTATGCTCAGTTATGGATTATGTTATATAAGCCGCTATTTTGCTATATATGAGTAGCATTGATGTTTGTTAGGGAGTGTAATTTTACCAGTGCTCCATTAATATAGTTATCTTTTCTGCCACACACACACACACAAAATCAACTTAAAATATTTAACTTGCTCCGATCTATTACAAGTAGGGCTGGAAATGGGCCGGCCCAGTAAATTTTGGACTGGCCCAAAAATTATATTTTAAAAAAATTTTAACCAAATCCGGACATCCCTTTGGTTCAAAAATTAAATGTACTTTATTTTACAGTCCCGAGACTAGTCCAATATACTTAAAATTTGGTTCAAAGCCTGAACCAATTTCAAGCCGGTCCGAAATTTATTGAACTGGCCCAGCCCAGTAATTCCAGACAATGAATTTTTGGACCTGCCAATTTTCAGCCCTAATTACAAATTGAGTAAAATTATTTATTAAATAAAATAATTAGATTTAGATATATTTAATAAATAAATTAAATTTGGATTGGTAAATTTTTGATTTATCGTATATTCATTTTGCACCGTATCTTTCCCGGCCTAAAATCCCATTACAATCCAAATATTTTTTTTATTAAAAAAAAAATGAAAGAATAAATTCCGGCATACTTATCCTGCAATAATTCATCCTACCAAATAATATTCGATATAAGATACTTAGATTTGCATGAACATATCTTGAATTCATGATCTATTAATAATAAGACAAGATCTTTACCGATCGTTTCCCGTCTTAGCAGTGCCAAATATATATATATATTTTAAGGCAAATCTCCACTTTCTCTCAATGGTGGTGTGTTAACGTGACATAAAAAAGCGGAAGTGGACCTGGGTTATCTAGAAGTGAGCTTTTAACATTTTACCAGCCACGATACTGACAATAAAAGAACTCCTAGCCAAATGTTCCGTGCATTGGTATGCGGTGGCGAGCATCTCGTTCTCGTACCGTTCCAAAAAGGGATGGATGATAAATTTTTCTATTTTTTGCAGATAAGATGTCACGTTCCAGTGGGCATCATCCAAAATCTCTTCTTTTTTTTTTAAGATAATAATAACAATAATGCAATTAGATTACAATAACAGGAGAAATTTATGAACCGTTCAGTATTATTATTGATTTTCTTTTTTTGAAAAAAAATAATGAAACACTATATTTGCAGATTGTCTTTGCCCAAAACTTCTTGTATTCCTTATATTTAGTTTTATTTTTTTTCTAAAATAATAATTATTTACTCAAAAGTTCTACAAAGATGTCATTCAGCTAGCTCAATTCCTGAAAACGAAAACAGAAGGAAAAAAAAAAAAAGCAAATCCAAATAGGACCCAGTAAATGGTGAACTGCGCATCTAAAACAACTTTAGTAATGGTAGCTGTGAAAGCAATCACAATATCAGCAATCATAAAATTCTGCACTTAGAAATTATTGGTGATCCAACCTTTTACATTCAAAAAAGAAAGGTTATACTTAGTTTGGTCTACAGCGGAACCTATTATCCATGCTTGTGCCTATGATCTCACCTGGATCATGTCCTTAATGGTTCCATGGCTTAGCGTGCAGGAAAAAAAAAAAAAGAAAAAAAGAAACTTAGAAGCATGACCATGATGAACTCGGACGACTTCATAATTTAAGGGAAAATACGGCACCGCAGCATCTAAAGTCGGCGGTCCCGCACATTTTCGATACTCCTTGCATGACAGGCAATACCGAGTAACCCCTGAACCTCATTGCAGCCACCATACTCAACATATACAAGTCCGTCCGCATGATTTTAAGAAACATCCGACCAGATGCCGTACCTCGTCCCGGCGGTTGGCGCCGGCGGCGAAACCGGGAGCCGCAAAGGGGGCTTCCTGCAACGGACCGCCTCGGAGTCTTCCCTGCTGACGTCTCCCTCGTCGAAGTTGAGGGCGTAGCTGAGGGGGTCGTACCGGAACCCACCGGCGCGGCGGTGGTGCCTCCCGATCCGGGACACGAGCCTCCGGCACCTCTCCCGGAGCTCCGGGAGCTCCTTCGCCTTTGCGTGGAGCCACGTCGACGATGACCGGAGCAGCGACGCCGGCCGCGCTTCCTCCGGTGGACCGCCGGTGCCGCCGAAGCAGAAGGAGAAGAAGGCCGAGCAGCGGAACTTCTTCTTGCGAGAGGATGGGGGAGAGGGGGAATCATCGGAGCGGCGATCGCATCTCATGGTGTCGCTCTTAGAGTTAGGGTTAGGTTTTGGGAGCGATAAACCGTAAAAAATGGAGTTCAAAAGGGGAGGAGGAGGAAGTGGATCAGTTTGGGGAAGGTGCTGGATGGAAAAAATCGGGACTTGATTTTTTTTTTTTTTTTCTTTAATGTTAAATACGGTTAAGAAATGGCAACGGACGCGGGACGCCAGTTCCTATGGTTCCTGCGTCGCTCGTGCCCTCGCGTACGACAAGGCTGATGCGACTCGCACGAACGAGCCCTAAGATTTCTCGGATATGCGTAACAAAAAATCGTACTGGAATGGGAGGCCAACAGGCTGATCCGTTTTATTATAAGTTACAACCTGGTGGATCTTCAACGGATGGAATGCAAGGCCAATTATTAGGGAGGATGACATATTCTTCTCCAACATCTAGGTTTAGTGACTATCTGAAATATGAATAATTTTAATTTTTAAAAAAATAAAAATATTTTGATAATTTTTTTATCATATATAATAATTTATCAATTTTTTTTATTTATTATATCATGATCGATACTCGTATATACATGAAAGCAAAATAAATGGTGTCCTGATTACTATTTCAATAAAATCAAAATAAAGAAAATATTTACGTGATTTAATAGGAAATAATAAATGATATCTATCCTATATACCATCTTCTAAATATCCTATATATCTGGTCATACTATATTAGTATATCAAAAAAAAAAAACTATTCCAGCAAAACTATGAATTAAATATAAGGCATGATGACTTTTCTCTATATTAAATTGATGAAGGTTCTGCCACCAGGCCTACTCATCACCTCTTTCCTTTTTTTTTTTTTAATATTTAATGATCTTTTAATAATATTAATATCATTATTTATTTACCTTTCACTATATTAGATTCTTTCCGCTTATCATTTCTTGTTGATAGAGATCTTTAATGATCATTTTATGATATTAATAATATTATTTATTTATCTTTTATAAAATATTAATGGAGTTAATAATTATTACCAAATTTTTTTATTTTAAAAACTCCTTTAATTAATGCAGGAATGAAGTATCATGGTTCTTAAACTACAAAAAATGCCAAATTTAATGCTATTCATATATGCGACTTAATATATAATAGAAATTGACATGGAACTTAATATATATAAGATAAGATAAAATTAGATTAGATTTTAAGATATTTTTTATTTTAAAATATATCATCTTTAAGGTATTATTTTTATTAATTATATAATTGATTATAAAATAATATATTTTTTATTATATTAAAAATTATTTTATTAATAAATATTTTTATGAAAAGGTTCATGAAGAAATCTTTTTGGATCCTTGAAAGTTACACCTTTTCTTTTCTTTTCTTTTTTTATCAGCAAAGCTTTTAATGGTCTTCTTTTTTTAATTAATACATGTAAATATAATGAATAAAATATTATACTTTTTATATCAATGAGGTTTTAAATTATTTTTTTGAAAAGTTAATGCCTATAAATAAATGCTGCATGAATTATCAATAAATAAATATTAAATATTAATTGAGAAGACTCTTTTTCTTTTTCTTTTTCTTTTTTTGATTAAAACGGTATATTCATTGCACAGAACGGATACGAATATAACCTAAAGAGTCGGCTAATATAATATCTGTAAGCTATACAGGGGCAGAGTGCCAGTCTAACTATAGGACAAAATCCGTGTGCTGAGCCACAAAGGAAGCTACTTAGTCCGTCGCTGTGTTGGCCTCCCTATAAGACTTTTTTCCTTTATGTGGGATGAGAGTGCCTTGAGATACATCCTGAATGGAGGCTCTACTAACATGGAGGCCTTCATTTGAATATATTATTATTATTATTATTATTATTATTATTATTATTATTATTATTATGTTCATACCCATTCAGTCTAAGATAATTTTTTTATTTTAAAAGAATATAACATTTTTAAAATATTATTTTTAATTAATATTATCATTATTCAAAAATAAATATATATTTTATCATTGCAAAAAATATTTATTTTATCAATAAATATTTTTATGAAAAAAATGGAAAAGAAGTTTCTTTGGATTCTTTAAAAGTAGTCTATTTGGATCCTTTGAATAGTTTTTTAATTGGCAGAACCTTTAATATTTTTTTTAAAATAAATGAATACAAATAAATGTCCTATGAATTATTCATAAAATAAATATTAAATATTAATAGAAAAATCTTTTTCATTAATGCAAGATATGAGTGCCATGGGATATGGCAGATGGAAGCACTTGCATCCATTTAATCTAAGATTTTTTTATTAACACATATAACATCTCTAAAATATTATTTTTTTAATTACATAATTTTTTTAAAAAAATAATATTTATTTTATTATAATATAAAATATTTATTTTATTCATAAATATTTTTGTAAGAAAGTTTAAGAAGAAATTTGTTCTGATCCTTTGAAAGTAGTCCATCTAGGTCATTCAAACACCAGTTTTTTTAAAAAAAGCAAGACTTTTAATAACTTTTTTTAAATTAATGCATCTAATAAATGTTCCATGAATTATTAAAAAAATAAATATTGATAGAGAAAATTTCTTTCATTAATGTGAGATGTGAGTGTCATAGAATATATGATAGATAAAAACTTTGCTAACACAAAAGCCTATATTTTAATATATATATATATATATATATATATTAGATTTGTAAAATAATTTGAACGATACCATTATGCCAAGAATAACTTTTGATCGTTCTTCTCGAGAGTACTTATGTTGTCATAAATAAGTTTAACTGATATAATTATTTCTTGTTTATTCATATTTTTGTGCTAATAGTTTTTGAGTCATTAGGCTTATGAAGGTCCTGTAACCTACCTTATTCCCTAAACAAATGTTGCCTTAATTCCATTTGTTAGTTCTTAGAATTTACTTTGCCTTGTTTCTAAAACAAATATTGCTTAGTTCCATTTGTCTATGTTGGAGCAAAATCGCTCCACGGAACGTCGGGGTCCTTCTTGATGTCCATCATAGTGGAAAGGTAACGCACCATCGGAAAGGGATGGGACACATCGTCCGCTCCCGTCATGGAGGCGTGCCCCCATGGGATTGCACGCATAAGAGAGAACCAAGGAGATTAGAAGGGAGTTTAAGGTTTTGAAGAAGAAAATGGATCATGTCTTATTATTCCAGATGTTCCAGACGTTCTTTATATACAAAAGAAATATGTATAATCCTAGGTCATAACCGACATAGCCCTAAAAAACTCCCCCTCTCTGAGTCATATGAAAAAATACTCAAACTCGAGTCCATGTATACGCATGTCTCACATGTTCTCTTTATCTTGTGTCAAGACCTTGACCCAACATGACTCAGAGCCTTGAGAACTTATAAACCAGCTCCTAAACCTGTGTGACTCCACTTAAGACTTGGAGCACCACATTTACCCCAACAATCTCCACCTGATGCTATAAGTCTTGACAAGCTCCGCGTGACCGTCTGCACCCTTTTTGCTATCTCCAGAGCTGACATCCCCCTATCGAAGCCACCTCGCTTCCCTAGCTGGAACATCGACCCGTGCTCCAGAGCTCCCGAGACTCGTGCTCAACCGCACTCCTGACCTCGAACTGATGTCTCCCCGCGACTGCAACACCAACTCGTGCTTCCACAGTACACCTAGATAACTGTGCAAACCTAATGCCAATATTAGACCTCTTCAACTTCTGAGCTCCCTATGAGGCCTTTGGGATGACCGCCTCCTTAGCTGAAGATTAGTATAAGTTCCTTGGGACCAACCTATACCTGCTCCATAACACCAACTTGAGATCTCTGTTATAGGCTCCCTTCTGCTAAGCAGCTGCATCACTCATCCTGGACTTCCTGGAAAGACCTACAACGATCCTAAACCGGCACTCGCTGCACCCAAAGCTCCACCTGACACAGTCTTCACAAAGCCACGCCAATCTCTGCACACTCTGCTCCACCTAGCTAAGTATACCCCTAGCACTCGTGCTAGGATCTGGGTAGTATCTCTGCACCTCCCGCTCTGAACTCGTGCCAAAGCTCTCTCTCCAGCTGTAAAGACACCTCCAACTAGTGCTCCACCTGAAACCAAAGTCCACCTGATGCCGCAGAAGTCCCACCGAGGTTAACCTCCCAACGCTGCATTCCGGGGTACCTTGCACCTCGATACATCGTCGCTGCCTCCTTGGACCCTTCGCTCACTATGAACCTCTTCGAGACCATTTCGGATACACCGCCTCCCGCAGGCTCCTTCGAAACCCAGGAGCTCATCCCAACTCCTCTAACCCAGCGATGAACCCAGCAACCATCTCCAGCGGCTGCTCCATCATGTCCCAGCCTGTCCCTACCAAGACACTCATGGCTGCATAATGTCCCTGGCACTCCCTGAGATGTATCCCCTCAGTCTCCCTGAGTTGCCATCTCCATCAGCTCCAGTCTCTGTTCCTAGGCCAATGCCACCATACTGGGACACTCCCGATTGTCCAATACCTCTGGTGCTCCCTGAGACTGTCCCCTATCTCTCTGAGCTGCCTCTGGCATCGCCTCTGCTAATGTACTCCAGTCTCCCTAAGATATCCATCTTCCGAGACCCATCTCCAACCAGTCAACCATGTGGGATACCACACCCACATACAGCTCCATCACAATCAAGGTAGTTGGAGTACTACCGATCGCTCTCCTTTATAGTGACCAAGAGCCTGGTCCACTATCAATGGAGCTACCACTCATGCTCTGAAAGATCTCCGATATGTATCACTCCACCTATGCTAAACCACAGATCACCCGACCTGCCATCACTCCACGGCACAGGACCCGCAGCTCTGCACCACCGTCGCGAGCTCCTGCACCACCGGATCCATCATCTTCGATAAGATTCACTTAACCAGCAGACCTCCGCACTGCTCCCAATACCTCAAACCTCTGTCCGCCTGGAAAGCCAAAGATGGAACAATCCTGCTCATGCTGCCCACACGCACAGCCGCTGTGCCATGATCTCTACATACACATCACCTATGATTTTATACTATCACTGGATCCATCCTAGCTCAATATGAAGAGCTTGAAAAATGAAATCCAACGACGCAGACGAGACTCAAATTGTAGTTCAATTGAGATGCCGGTCCACCCTAAACCGATCCAACAGTTCACGCACGCCAAGCCGGTCCACAACTGCCATTGCTGTCGGTCCACGACAGATAACCGTGGACCATAGCCTCTCTAGGCCACCGCCGTCGCCCCCAGCACTGCGCCGCGCCTCCGGTGGCTGCCCACACACCGTGCCGTGCCACCGGTGGCTACCTGCACGCTGTGCCGTGCCACCAATGGCTGCTCGCATACTGTGTCGCACTCAATCCGCTTCGATCGGGACCGCGCATCGCCTCCGGCAACTTCCCGCCGCCAATCCTCGCCTCTGGTGAACTGCCCGCCGCCATACCTTGCCTGATCTGCTCCGATCGAGTCACCGCCGCTTCCGCTGCACCATGCACCATCCATAGTGGAGTCGATGCCCTGCGCCACCCTGCGACCGACGAGCATCCGCCGCTTCCGCCACACCCTGCACCGTCCATGGTGGAGTCGGTGCCCTGTGCCACCCTGCGACCGACGAGCAACCGCCGCTTTCGTCGCCGCCCTGCGGCACCTTGTGACTGACGAGCAACCGGTGATGCCCCGCGCCACCGTCTTTCACCGGATCTTCCTCTTAAGACCTCCACATCCAGATTAAACCGTGAGAAGACCTCACGGTCTTCCTCTCCTCACGGTGATCAAGCCCCCATCAGGGGCGATCCTTCACGGACTCTCTCTCTATTCCCAGGGAGGGCATCAGGCCCTCACCTCCAGATCTTAGCACCAGAGATTTGCACCACCACCGCGAGTCCTCTTTCCTACTTCTTTCATGCCACCGTATCAAGATCGGCTCTGATACCAATTGTTGGAGCAAAATCGCTCTACGGAACTCCCGGAATCCTTCTTGATGCCGCCATGGCGGAAAGGTAATGCACCATCAAGGAAGGGATGGGGCACGCCGTCTGCTCCCGTCATGGAGGCGTGCTCCCCATTGGGTTGCACGCACGAGAGAGAACCAAGGAGATTAAAAGGGAGGCTAGGATTTTGGAGGAGAAAAAGGATCACGTCTTATTATTCCAGACGTTCTTTATATACAAAACAGATATATATAACTCTAGGTCACAACAGACCTAGTCCTAAAAAACTCCCCCCTCTGAGTAAAATACTCAAATCCGAGTCCATGTATACCTATGTCTCATATGTTCTCTCTACCCTGGGTCAAGACCCTGACCCAACATGACTTAGAGCTCTGGAAACTTATAAACCAGCTTCCAAACCTGTGCGACTCCATTCAAGACTTGGAGCACCACATTTGCCCCAACAGTCTATTCATAGTATGCCTTTGTTGACATCAACCTAAATTGAAGTAGGGATATACAAATAGTTTGGTTAATCAAAAATCAGATCAAACTATTAATTATTTTGATATTTGGTTTTGTTTTTCTCTTAAAAATTTGGGTATTGATTTAAAATCGAGCCAATATTTTTTAATCAATTTAATGTTTGATATTTAATTTGATAATTTCAATTAATCAAAAATTAAAATTATAAAATGTAATAAAAATCCATCTTTACCTTTTTTAAATATATGATAAATATTATATTGGTAAATTGTAAAGCACTTGAAATAACTTTATTGAATTGATTTTTTTTTTTTTTTGAATAGTTTGTTGGTAATTTAGATTTAAATAATAATACTAAATCCAGGTACAATATGGTCGTCCAAATAATAAAATTATTAAAGAGCTTCGTGAACTCAAATCAAAAAGCAGAAGTTCTAATTGCGTATCTGGCCCAGATAATCCCAGCATCTACAGTTGCTTGCTCGTTCGATCTGCCAAGCCTAAAACATGGGCCTTAGCCAATTTCACTTGCCAGTCATCTGAACTCTCTGCAATGGTTCAATAACAAAGAACATGGAGAGATTTAGATTTGCTTGCTGGTGTCAAAGAGCACCGTATAATTACTAATAATGCACTAGGAAGAAATCAGAATAGATCTTGCACCCCAAAACATTATCATATCAAATGACAATAAAGGAGGAGAAGCAGAAGAAGTCCAGAGCATAGAATTCCATGGGTGAAGAGCTGCACAAGCTTTGGGAATTTGAGGGCGATTGGTATGATATTCTTGGACGTTTTAATAGCAGCTCCATGTAACGTGTGGCAGCCGGTCAGGGATTCAACAGGCTAAGCCAGGTCGAGCGCAAAACCTGTTGGCTGGCCCGGCCTGATCCAGGCCCAAGATTGTAATATTATAGACCCCAGCCCATCTATGTCTCCTCGTCAAGCAGAATTTAACATTCGAACTTTGAGGCCCAAAAGAGGCTTTGTGGACTAAAATTGGAGGCGTGGTTTTCTTCGGAACGCATGAGGCTAGGCACCTGTGCTATTTTGTGGATATTAATGCATGTCTAGATCGATGCAAAATCTGCCTTGTGCTTTTTTTTACTTTTTTTAATTTTGAACTAGAAGGGAGCTTTAGGTTATGGCCTCTGTAGGCTGCCCAAAATGAGCAAGCCGCCTCCTTGATACTGCAAATCCATGAATTCTAGGGAGTATTATATTTGAACCATATCTCTGGAACAATCATCGAAGCAAGTTTTTTAATTTGATAACTTAGAGCACTTCATATATATATATATATATATATATATATGTATATAAGCTAGAGTTCAAAATGATTTAGATAATATCTGTCCAAATTTATTTTTTTATTCAAATCTATCTAGATGTGGATACGAATTTGAGCATCCGATTAATATCAGTATTTATATCTATATTCATTAATAAAAAATGAAGATGGATTATTTGATAAAATCCAAATTCATTTATAATTTTATTTAGTATTTATAAATTTTCAAGAGAAATAAATGATCATGTTAATATACTATTAAGTTGGTTCATCATCTACTTAGTAATATATTTGATTATATAGTAATAAATTTAATATTCGAATTATATCTGTATTTATATCTATATTTTTGGCATATAATTTGTATGCATATGTATTTCGAAATAAATATAAATATGAATTTTTATATCCAATTAATAACCTTATATACCTGTATTTGTTTAATACAATAAATATGATTATGAATATATAAATATCCGATCTATTTTTAGCCTTAAGTCCCTGTGCCAAATAAAAAAAAAGGTTACAAGATTGTAACCCAGGCAAAACATAACCAAGATTAAAAAAAAAAAAAAGGTAAATGCCTAAAAGGAAAGGTAAAGAGTCTTGTCCACACGATCTCTCCCCTGGATGTTTATGCAGTAACGCCATCTTACACAAATGTCTCTAATCATCCAAGAGCACTGGTTCTCTACAATAATGCACTGCTCGGATGGTGCAACGCATACATCATTCATCAAATAATGAATGGCATCGCACGGTCTGTATCCATGCATGATTATCCACCGTACAATGAAACGTGATGCAATGCATGTCTTATGATCCGGACTCATCATTCAAAGGACCCTTGAGTTTTTTTTTTTTTTTTGGTTCTTAAACCAAAAAAAGGACCCTTGAGTTTTAAGTGAAAGGACAGAGGCGATGCAAGGTATACAGGAGCATGGGCTCCAGGGTTGCGCGGGCATGGAGTCATGCGCCAAATAACAAAACTTGAATCCTTTGCAATGCATGGAGGGTATTGATAACTGTACGGTTATATATATATATTTATTTAAATATTTGGGTAAGACAAAAGGGATGCGCGGAGGGACCTGCGTTGTTTGATATTTGATTGCGGCGTTCAACGCACTCAGCGGTGCGTGGGCCAGCCGCACCGAAGGGACCCTGATCGAATAATGGAATTTGCCGGCGGAAACTTCAAAGAAAGTTCCCCTTATCCTTGTCGGCCCAAACATCATCGCTTCCATCCCGGTGATCTCTTCGCACCTCTCGTGGCTGTTCCTAATTCCCATGGATCACATCAATTCCATGCCACTTAGTGGGCAGTTACGGCTGCGAAAAGGCGGTTGAGGGAACGCCCTCCTCATGTGTTTTCTTAAGCTCAAATGAGGGCAGATTAAAGATGAAGCATTTATAACCCCTTGCCGTTGGTGTTTGGGGCCGGGAGGGTCCATGGTGATCATGGCCGGGATGCTTCCAGGTGTAGAATGCGCTCGAAGGCGCCGGTTGCGTCAGGGAGGATCCATGGAATCGCCAAGCGGTTCGAGGCGGTCGTCTTTTTGTCTATATACAACAGGATACGAAACACATCTTGGTAGGGGTAGCACCTTCATGGTAACCACGCCCACCCATTTAGAGCTCCATGATATGTACCTTCCATTCCTCTTTTTTTTTCTTAAAAATAAGGTTTCTGATGAGTCATCCTTCTGTACGTCTTCCTAAAAATATGCATTAAACTAGCAGCAAAGAAGCACCTTAATCAAAGAACTCCATGAGGGGACGCTTGGAGATGCTGCTCGAGAGGCCAAGGAGAGGCTCGACGAGAAACTCAGGGCCCGAAGAAGCTTAGCCATCATCAAAAGGTGGGAATCAGATGCATGCGTCTTGATCCTTCGATCTAATTCTATCTATTTTCTTCTGATAAATACGATCTCCTTCTTGGAATCTAATTACTCGAAGGCACCGTAGCATGGGAAGCATGAGACCCGAGAAGAGTAGAGGTGGTGAAGAGGGAGCAACTCCCATGATTCTTGGCAAGGCACAAAGAGAGGTGTTCTCTTCGAAGAAGAGCACGAGAAAGTTTAGTTGGAGCAAGTTGGGGTGGAAGGCATCGGAGCAAGCAGAGTGTGCAGTCTGCTTGGAGGAGTTCAGGACCGGTGATATTCTAATTAACCTGCCATGCGCTCACCGGTTCCATTGGAACTGTGCGGTGCCATGGCTGGAGAACAGCTCCCACTGCCCATGCTGTAGAACGACGGTCTTTTCTTAGCAAAGGAGTGGTGATAGCAGCAGTTAAAACAGAGTATGAGAAGCTTGTGGATGAACTGCATGAGTAGTGATCTGCTTACTTGTTACTGAAAAGCTCATGAGTGTGAATTCTAAGTTTCATGGCAGTCTGGTTTTTATTTATTGAGTGTCCATCGAGAGGGGAAGTTTATGCAAATTATTAATGATTTACCTTAAACCAATTTCTGTCATCTGGTTATTGGAGACAATTTAACATGAGAAAGGTTTTTCCTAGCTCATAAATTTCAAGAACGATATCTTTTTGTCAAATTAAAATTCTGATGCTATTTGCTTGATCTTGTTCCCTCATGGCTCCTGAGCTCTAAATATGAACGAACGACACTGAACCATCATCCATACGGAGTGGATGGGGTGATTCAACCTGGAATATATATATATATATATAGGTAAAAGGTGGAGCTGAAAGCTATATTAAATAAGAAAGGTGGAAAATATAATTTGTTTGATGAAAGTAGTTGGATCGGGAAGATACGGAGAATCGCCGAATTAAGAGATGAAATGAGTGAATGACTCCATTGATGCGGCTACCATGTTGCCTCAAAAGTGTTGGGTGAATATTCAACAACTTTGTCAAGTAAATATATTGTATTGTGAAGGAATTTTCTACTCCAATATCAAACTTCATCAGTTTTACCTTCTAGTAAATTAACAATTCTTAATTGATGATCGCCCCGAAAGATTGAAACCTTCCACTCATGCACCAAATTGAAATAAGAGAGGAATCATGTGGTATTTTGTTAAACAAGTACAGGTATAAATTTTGTGATCATGGAATCATCAAAGTGTTGTCAATTAATGTAGTAAATATGAAAGACAAAACTTAGTGTTGGGATATGTCAGTTCAAGCACAGATCATCAACCGGTTCAACCGGTTGAAGATATTTCTCTCGAACCATGCACTATCAACCAAAGTGTCCAAAAAAAGCCGAACAATTGACGGACAAGCCAAAACCGAAGCTCTCAACCTCATCTGAAGAATCAGCATGTGGCCTCTGCTGAAGACAGGACCCTCGGCCTGAATCGAAGACATGATCTTCACTATCAGCTGAAGACAGTCTCCGACCTACGTCGAAGACAAAGTCTTCGACCTATGCCAAAGACGTGATCTCCGTTCTGTCTCAAAGGAGTCCGAAGACGAAGGCACCCCTTCAATTCGGATACAAATATTTTTCCAAAAAGGAATACCGAAGGCAGATCTCCGTTCTGTCTCAAATCTCTACGAACATGGCAAATAACTGTTATCATCGACTGTACAACTACCTCCAAAGCATGTGATCAGTAATTCTAGCAGCAACGTCTCCGGCCTAGCTGGAACCGTTTCGTAACCGTCCACGATTACGAACGAGGGGGAATGAATTAACTCCCCCCATCGTAACCGCTGGAGGAAGAACGGAACCGCAAGCCAGACCAATCAATATAAATACTGGTAAGAGGGGATACTCCAGGTAAGGCACAAGATACTCCCAAAAATTTCAGAGTCATTTCCTCTTCATTTATCCTCAAAATCTTCCACATTCTGTGGCTGGAGCCCGCCTCTAACTTAGGCATCGGAGTGTCCCCCTCCGGAGCAACTCCGGTCATGGATTTGTTTTGCAGGTGAACCAGGGAGCGGACCTGCGATCCAGTAGCTCCACCCGATCAGAAAAAGGGACCCTACACCAACAGATTGTTACGCCAGGTAGGGGTAGCGTCTAAGCATCCATTGTCAAGCTCCCTTCATTGAAAAAGGGGAAGTGTAAAAAATTCTCGATAGCAAGAGAAAAGGCTCAGATCGCCTCAGCAAGTCGAAGTCGTGTTCCTTCTCAAGGGGATGAACCTCTGGTAGAAAACGACATTTCACCTCCCACGCTAGTCGTGGGACAACAACAGTTTGAGAATCTCCTAAACCAGGTCGACATTCTCATGGCCATGGTTCAGGACTTCTAAAATAAAGTTTTTCAGGTGGGGCATCTGCCAGCCACCTCCAGATACAACTCTCGATCCTGGAAGAAAAGAGCCCCTCGAGAGGGGTCCACTCATCTTTCCCTCCATCCTCGACCCTTCTCTGAGGACCAAAGTTCACAAATGCCTAGGCCCACTGACTCCCTGCAAAAAGGGAAAAGTCCTAGGCAAACTCCCTCCCCTTTCTCTGAAGACTCCGCTCCCATGGAAAACCCGCCGAAGCAAATTCTTCCCGATTACGATGGGAAGTTTAAGGCCATCGAATCGAAGATTGAGAGAATCCAGGAGCAAAGAGATCACAATGACTTAGTGGCGTGTGATCTGCGCCCTCCTTTCACCGCTCGCATTATGGCCGAAATTGTTCCTCGAACTTTAAGGTCCCTCAGATGGAGCCCTAGGACGGCACCTCCGATCCTTTTGATCACCTGGGCAGTTTCAAAGCCCACATGACGATCCAAAGAACTTCGGATGCAATGTACTACCTCACGTTCCCAGCCACCTTGAAAAAAGCTACTCGGATATGGTACTCGAGCATACGCCCAGGTACCATCGATTCTTTTTTCGAGCTAGAAAAATTATTTGTCTTGCATTTCAGGACCTGCCGTAAGACCCCCGCAATACGGATACGCTGTTCCTCCTTCATCATAACGAAAGAGAAAGTCTACAAGATTACATCTCCAGATTTAATTTAGCTATGCTCGAGACCTCCGATCTCAACGAGCACGTGGCCATGTCTGCACTGAAGAAGGGGCTTCGTATATTCAGACTCACCTTTTTCCTAGACAAGAAGTTCTCCAAAAGCTACGCTGAGGTCCTGTAGAGATCTCAGAAATACGCCGATGCCGAAAAACAGGCAGCAAATCAGTGACTAACTGAAGGAAAATCCTCTTCAAAAAAGAAGAACAACAGGGGACAAGGCCCACTTACTCTCAACAACAATAACAACAACAACAACAAATATGCTGACTGACGACGGAGTCCCAGGCTTAAAGCATCGGGCAGGAGATTCGACTCCTATACCCCCCTCAACCTTCCTCGAGAAAAGATCCTCTTGGAGATAGAGAAAGAAAACTATCTCCAACGATCACGTCCCATGAAGGCATCATCTTCTGCAAGGAACAGGAACAAATACTGCCAATTCCACGGGGACCACGGCCATAATACTGAAGAATGCATCCAGTTAGAGATGCTATAGAGGATCTCATCAAGAGAGGATATCTGGGGCAGTACGTTGGCCGCCAAGGGCCTCGGTCAGAAACTACAGTTCCCCAGAGGGCCCCTGAAAAGGCTGCACTACTGAATCAGAGGCCCACCAACGGAGATGTGGAGATGATACATCGACCTACCAACTGGAGAAGAGCCAAAGACGATGCCCCGAAGTGGCTCAAGGATAACAATGCTATTCTCTTCTCCAATGATGACCTCGTGGGGGTTCAGCTCCCGCATGATGATCCTATTATAATTTCGGCTATCGTGGCCAATTACGATGTAAAACGAATCTTGGTTGATAATGGAAGCTCAGCCAATGTCTTGATCTATGATGCATTCTCTCGGATATGTTTGCTTGAAAAAAAAATTGCGAAGATCTCCTATACCAGTAACTGGCTTTGGAGGCAATCAAGTCGATGTCGAGGGAAAAATAGTACTGCCTGTAACCCTCGGCACCAAACCCCGATAGAAGACACTGCCGATCAATTTCACGATGGTCCGAACCCCTTTGGCCTATAACGTGATTCTGGGATGGCCCGCCCTGAACAAATTCCGTGCCATAGTGTCAACCTACTATCTCCTGGTACATTTTCCCACCAGGAATGGTGTCGGAAAGGCCAAAGGAGATCGGAGAACGGTGCGACAGTGCTTGATGATTCAAGACAAATATTCTAATGACCCTACAACTTGGGATCAACTAGATTTGAGGGACCCGACCACAAACTCTGGTGAACCCATAGAGAGAACCATCTCAGTGCCATTGACTAAAGAGGACCCCGCCAGGGTCATGCAGATCGGAAGCATGATTGATGAGAAAACCAAAGCAGAGCTGATTTGTTTTCTTAGAAATAATGCTGATGTTTTCGCCTGGTTGGCTTCGGACATGTCAGGGATTCCAGCCGAAGTAATTACTCATCGGCTGGAAGTAGCCCTTGAATATAAGCCAGTCCGATAGAAGAAAAAAAGTTTTATCCCAGAAAGATAAAAGGCAATGGATGAAGAAGTAAGCAAGCTCCTCAAGGCAAGATTCATTCGAAAGGCTCACTATCCTGAATGGTTGGCCAATATGGTAATAGTGAAGAAAGCTAATGATAAGTGGAGGATCTGCATTGATTACACAGATCTCAATAAGGCTTGCCCAAAAGAAAGCTTTCCTCTCCCAAAGATCAACCAACTGGTCGATGCCACTACTGGGCACCAACTGTTAAGCTTCATGGATACTTTCTCTGGATACAATTAAATCCGAATGGATCCCCGAGATGAGGAGAAGACGGCCTTCGTCATAGACAAAGGTCTATATTGCTACAAGATGATGCCGTTTGGGCTAAAGAATGCTGAGACGACATTCCAAAGATTGATCAACAAGATTTTCAAGGAGCAATTGGAGAGAAATATGGAGGCCTATGTCGATGATATGATCGTCAAAAGCCTTCTGAGAAAAGATCATATCAAAGACCTGGAGGAATCTTTCAACATCCTACGATGCCACCGTATGAAGCTGAATCCTACGAAGTGTGCCTTTGGGATGACTTCGGGCAAGTTCTTAGGGTTCCTCGCTACCAAACGGGGGATTGAAGCAAACCTTGAAAAAATCCAGGCTCTTAAAGATATGAGACATCCATCTTGTAAGAAGGAAGTATAACAGCTAACAGGAAGGATTGCTTTCTTAAGCAGATTCATCTCTCGATCGATCAAGAAATGTCTCCCTTTCTTCAAAGTACTTTGGTAATCTCGAGGCTTCGAATGGACCGAAGACTGCCGTACTGTTTTTGAAGAATTGAAGAAGTACTTAGAGACCCCACCTCTACTATCTAAACCACAAGAGGGGGAAGTACTCTATATATACCTTTCTGCTTTGGACAAAGCAATCAATTCAGCCCTCGTCTGAAGAGAAGAAGACGGCTCCCACAAGCCGATCTAATGCATCAACAAAGTCTTGCATGATACTGAAATGAGATATTCAAAAATGCAGAAGCTGATCTATTCTTTAATAATTGTGGCAAAGCAACTACTGCCTTACTTCCACGCCCACGCCATCGTGGTGCTGACTGACCAGCCTCTTAAGGCCATTCTTCGATGCCCTGATACTTCAGGAAGGATAGCCAAATGGGCTATAAAACTGAGCGAGTTTGATATTAGTTTCCAACCTCGATCGGCTATGAAGGCCCAGGTGCTCTCAGATTTCTTGGCTGAATGCACCTGGAGGTCCGAAGATGAAGTACATCCAACCGAAGAGGCAATTTCGATGGACATGGAGTCTGTTTGGGTGCTCTATGTAGACGGAGCCTCCAACTCCGCTGGGTGTGGAGCTGGTCTCATACTGGCCGAACCAGACGGCCACACAATGGAATACGCACTCCGATTTTCCTTCCATGCTTCAAATAATCAGGCTAAATACGAAGCCCTACTTACAGGACTTCGGATCGCCAAGAGCTTAGGAGTTCAGAAACTCCAGGCCTTTTCGGACTTCCAGTTGGTGGTGAACCAGGTCAAAGGAGAATATGAAGCTAGAGATCCCACCATGGTATAGTATCTGAAAAAGGTACAAGCCCTATCTTCTCAATTGGAGTTCTTTAAAATCATTCATGTTTCTCGATCGGAGAACTCCCAGCAGATGCATTATCCAGACTTGCTACTACCATCCCAGAATCTCTTGATCGCACCTTTATCGAACACCTCGAAACTCTAAGTATAGTTGAAGAAACCTTGGAGGTACACAAAATCGAGACCGAACCAAGTTGGATGGATCCCATCCTCAAGTTCCTAAATGAGGGCGTATTGCTAGAAGACAAAACAGAGGCTAAAAGGATCCGCTGGATGGTATCCCAATACATCATCTTAAACGGGACTCTCTACAAAAGATCATTCTCTTAGCCTCTACTGAAATGCTTGGGACCATCAGATGCTGACTACGCCTTGAGGGAGGTCCATGAAGGAATATGTGGTGATCACCTGGGGGGCAAATCTTAAGTGTACAAAATTATATGCCAGGGATACTATTGGCCCTCTATTCAAAAAGATTCAGCCGACTTCGTATGGAGATGTGATCAATGCCAGAGGTATGCCAATATACAGAGACAGCCAACGAGTCATCTGACCCAGCTGACAGCACCCTGGCCCTTCGTCCAGTGGGGCATGGATATCCTTGGCCCATTTCCACTGACGACTAGGCAAAGAAAATTCCTTATTGTGGTAATCGACTACTTCACCAAATGGATCGAGGCTGAACCACTGGCTCACATCATGGAAGGCAAGGTCGAAAACTTTGTCAGAAATTTTATTATATTTCGGTTTGGAATCCTACATACGATTATCACCGAAAACGAGAGGCAGTTCGATAATCCGAAGTTTAAAGACTTCTATGCTCGGTACCATGTATAGCATAGGCTGACTTCTGTCGCCCATCCATAGTCCAATGGAGAGGCCGAAGTGACTAATCGGACCATCCTCCATGGCCTGAAGACAAGGTTGAACGCTGCCAAAGAGCTGACCTTCGTTCTCTGGGCATATATGACGACCCTGAGAACAACAACCGGTGAATCTCTGTTCAACTTGGCATACGGTACGGAATCCATCCTTCCTATCGAAGTTTCTCTCCAATCCCTAAGAATCGACAATTATGAAGAGCCTGAAAACTCCGATCGCAGAAGAGTTTATCTGGATCTGCTGCCGAGTACCAGGCTCCAGGTCCAATTGAAAATTGCAACATATCAACAAAAAGTCGTGAAATATTATAACTCCAGAGTGAAAGAACAGATTTTCCGCATGGGGGACATGGTGCTGCGAAGAACTGAAGTATCCAGGCCGACGGAACAAGGCAAGCTTTCTCCCAACTGGGAAGGACCATACCAGGTCAAAGAAGTCATACGTCCAGGAACGTATCGACTCAAGACTCTGGATGAAAAAGTTTTATCCCGGCCCTAGAATGTACAAAACCTTCGCAAGTACTATCAATAAACGAATCCCAATATTTTTCATGAAAATCTGTTCAGCTCTAAACAGCTCGTTGCATCAACAGAATGACAACGGTGTCAACTGTCCGATCGAAAGAATCGACCAGAAGCGCAAATGCGGGTCTGATCCACTCACCTTATCGGTATGCCCGACGAGCGCAACAGGCAGCCCAATCAGATTGCCAAATGATCGAAGGCACAGGGACGGTTCGTATAACCTGCCCTACGGTAAATCTGAAGATGCGCCAGGGCGGGCCTAATCAGCCTACCCTATACTAAAGAAAGGTGCAAAGATGGTTCATATAACCTACTCTACGGCAAGTTCGAAGACACGCCGGGGCGGACCTGAGCAGCCTACCTTAACCATGACAGGGATGCACAGGGATGGCTTGACGTCCTACCCTACGGTAAATCTGAAAACGTGCTAAAGAGAATCTACGTCGCTCACCCTGTCAACAACAAACACTCAGTGAGATAGCTTAACCGATCCCATTCCATATGCAGATCCCTAATGGATCAATAAAGTTTATACTCTTGTCATCTACACTTCGGGGTACGTTAAGGTGTACCAATCACAGGGAAAGAAAGAAGTGTGAAGAAAGTCAGTTCCTCGTTTCATTTCTGGAGATTTTTACAAAAAAAAATAAAAAACAAAAGAAAAAGAGAACAAAAAATAGTGCAGATAATGGGAAAGCAGAAGACTCCGGAGCCTCTCCATCCTCCTTTCGAAGACATGATCTTCACTATCAGCCGAAGACACAGTCTCCGGCCTACGTCGAAGACAAAGTCTTCGACCTGTAAAGACGTGATCTCCATTCTGTCTCAAAGGAGTCCGAAGACGAAGGCATCCCTTCAATTCGGATACAAATATTTTTCCAAAAAGGAAGTCCGAAGACAGATCTCCGATCTGTCTCAAATCTCCACGAACATGGCAAATAACTGTTATCATCGACTGTACAACTACCTCCAAAGCACGTGATCATTAATTCCAGCGGCAACGTTTCCAGCCTAGCCAGAACCATTTCGTAACCATCCACGATTGCGAACGAGGGGGAATGAATTAACTCCACCCATCGTAACCGCTGGAGGGAGAACAGAGCTGCAAGCTAGACCAATCAATATAAATACTGGTAAAAGATGACACTCCAGGTAAGGCACAAGATACTCCTGAAATTTTCAGAGTCATTTTCTCTCCATTTATCCTTCTCGGAATCTTCTCCATTCTGCGGCTGGAGCCCGCCTCTAACTTAGGCATTGGAATATCTCCCGCCGGAGCAACTTCGACCAAGAATTTATTTTGTAGATGAACCAAGAAATGAATCTACGATCCAGTAATTTTATCCGATCAGAAAAAGAGATCCTATGCCAACACATAGGAACACGATTACAAGGTGTTCATGGACCTTGATCGAGATTTGGTTGCAAGATGACCTTGGAAGATTCAGTTGCCAGTATTCACAAACGGCATCTTTCTTTCCTTCTTTCTTTTTGATGGGACGCAAACAGTATCTTATTATCGGTTAAAACTTGGCAACATGTTATGGAATTGTCGTGTAATAAGAATTTGGTATTCTTATCGGAACCATCTAGAATGGAATAATTTAATGCCACCAGGAGATTCACACCCTCTCTTTCATTTTTTTTTTTTAATTCATAAATGATGGTATTTGTATAATTTATCTTGTGAAACTCATGAATGTCAAAGAAGGTTAACTTGTCACCTGACTGAGCTACGTTAATAATTAGAATGGTCAATGCTTACCCTCGCAACATTGGAATACTCTTAAAAATATATTATCTTGTGAAACTCATGAATGTCAAAGAAGGTTAACTTGCCACCTGACTAAGCTACATGAATAGTTAGAACGATCAATGCTTATCTTTACAATATTGGAATACTCACAAAAATATTAGGTTGCATTTGATGCATTGTCAGGTAATTTTAAAAAATAATATGAATTATAAAATAATATGAATTGCCAGTAATATTGATTACATGTAATATTAATTATTATATTTAGTACATATATATGATATTACATAATATAAAATTAAATTTTAAAAATATCCCTAAATCAAATCTATATTTTATACATTTATTAAAAAATATATTTTAAATATTTATATTAAAAATATAAAAACAAAAAAATATTATTATATTAAATAGATGATATATTTTATATATTATTTAAATACATTAAATAATATATTAAATTGATTATATTATAATATATTGTAAAATATATTATAAAATATTAAATAATATAATATATTTATATTATATTATATTATATTATATTATATAATAATAATTTATTATATTATATTATAAAATATAATGTATATTATATTATTGTAAAATATTAAATATATTATATTATATCAAAAGAAAGAGGAAGGGAGAATAGGAGGGTAATTTAGTAATCTGGATTATCCGGAAGGTAGATTACCATACTTTTCAGAGATAATCCAGATTGTTGCTTAAAAATAGTTCAGATTATCAAATAAAATAGATTGCTATCTAGAAAAATATATCAAATATAAAAATATGATAATATTCTATTAAATTATCGATAATCTAGATGGATTTCTTGATACCAAACAAAATCTTAGAGTTTCTCCGATCAAGCAATCCTAATCCTAACTCAATTATATGAAGGCCAACATTTTTTTTTATTTTTGCCTCAATTGCATCAGCACCTACCTCCTCGTGATTCATTAATTATGAGCTGATGAGAGAATCTCAAGCATCATAATGCGTGCACATGCCTCGAAATTATCTTAAATAACTCGTGCCTTTATTCTAGTTGGGAAGTATCCACATTGGAACCACGTTACGTGCACCTTTTTCTCTTGGTGGAATGGATGGAGCCTTATTGGACTGCATGTGCGCATGCGTGGCACCGCAAGATGCAATGCATCCATAAATGCCGTCCATCACAGGATGAATGGCCGTGCCCATGCAACCACATCATAGATAGAATTGACGCACCACATCCATCCATCATAGATAGAATTGACGCACGGTATTTATGGATTGCACCACATCATAGATAGAATTGACGCACCACATCCATCCATCATAGATAGAATTGACGCACGGTATTTATGGATGCAACGTGTATTGCAGAGATCCGTGCTTAATTTAATAAGCTACTCCTGATCTAGCTGCTCAATTCTAATTCGTGAGATTTCTCATCCTCTTCGATCTCAAAGCATATGCGAGTGCTTCAGCAAGGGGGGGGTTGGCCCAGATGTTACGGCTTGCCAGTATCCAGATGGTTTGAGTGCGGAGAAGAACGCAATTATTTGGCCGTGCCTGTCAGGTACTCGGGCATAAAATTATTAAGGCAAGCAAGGGAGAGCACGAACGAAGAAACGATAATGGAGGTGGGGACGATGTCGATGGCGAATAGACCTCCACCGATGGCAATGGAGAATGAATTATTGAGGTTGGATGCGATTGCGCATGAAAGTGGCCCCGAAAGGAACGTTTGTTGTCTTGTACCGCAGGACACTGCGGATAAATTCTTGGTCTGGAAACCTCCACAATCAAGTTTCATCAAAATTAATTTTGGTGGATCTTTCGGTTAAAGTGCATGATTTATCATTAGCAATTGTTTGGAAAGTATCGGTTCTTGTCCACTTATAGTTCTATTCATGTCGTTCTGATAATGGTAGTTTGCCCCGGATTGGACGCCATGGTTCGTCATTTTCAAAAAAAAAAAAAAAAAAAAATGTATTAGAAGGTGATTCCCTGCATTATGGCTGTTACTGGGATTCAAGACGAAATTACCTTACTATCCCCAGTTGTTAGGAAAGTCAAAACAGTTACCATACAAATTCTGATCTTCTTTTACAATTACATTTTTAAAAAAGCTAATCAAGTGATAGGTTATCTTGCTAATTAAAGAGGCTACTACGACCCGAAGATGGACAAAATGAATGAATTTTCTTCAGCTATTTAATCAGTTTGCATTGGCTGCTATATGTTCGGCTATGAACTTTGTACCTGCATAACCCAAAAAGAACAAGAAAATCAAATCTTGCTCATCTGAATCTAAACTCATGTATCATCACTCATGAAACATGTATATGCTGCTTACTAGCCTCCATGAGGGTCTTCCGGTCAGACTGAGCATAAACATCGAGACAAAATATATTCTTTTAAGCTAAATGTTTGTTAGAAATGTTGTTTAAAACGAGGGGAAAAGGAGAGAGAAAAGGAAAAGTTATTTTTTTACTATTGTTTACCGTGGAATTTTACTTCCAAATCATTGGGCTCGCAGCGGAAGCAACAACGGTTAAGCAGCCGAACCTCTTTGACCTTTTCAGGTGTTTGTCTCTTCGGAGACGGCTGATATAATCGTAACGATATGGAGACCTTTACAGCAGCCCAAGTTTTAGCTTGCCCATTGTTAGTCGTGTTGGGATCGGTATCAACTCGTTTTGATACTGGTTATTGTGGAAGTGGAACGGTATCATCGATTATCGATGTCGATACCATAAGAGAAAAAAGAAAATGTAACAAATATAATTTTTCAGGTATGTAAAAGGTTTCACTATGAAAAATAAATTTACAGATTGAATTCTCTCTCAACCCCGTACAAGATCTCTCAATAAGAAACTCCAAATCCTTCTCTCAAACTCTCAATCAGCCCTCTACAAGAAACCTCTTATCATTTTTTCATCCTCTCTCTATCTGTGTTTCTGCCCATGAATTTGTAGCCTTCACTGCGAGGGCGCTCCGATGGTCAAGTTAGAGAGCAGCGAGATGGAACAGATCCCTTAAGACGGGTTCCCGAAGGGCTCCCGTGCTTAGAGGAGATGTTAACAAAAAAAGTATGGGAAAGAGTGGAGTTGAGGCTCAGCTCCTTGTGTTGAGTTCACCGAGCTCGCACCTGAGGACTCCTCAAGGACTCCCCGGATCCCTCTCTCAGTGTCTTTTTCCTCTTTTTTCCACTTACCTCGCTGCCCGCTTTTACCATCCCTTTTATATCATCACGTTGCCTCCAGCTCTCCCCCTTCCCTTGGGAGGCTCCTTACCACTTCTCGCCTTTCTCCCCCCCC
Source organism: Areca catechu (assembly GCA_021397845.1). Lineage (NCBI taxonomy): Eukaryota > Viridiplantae > Streptophyta > Magnoliopsida > Arecales > Arecaceae > Areca > Areca catechu. Next base: position 26,164,494 of record CM038045.1, read on the forward strand.
TCCTTTCCTCTTCGGGCCTGGGAACCCTCTGGCCCCATCGCCTTGCTTGTCGTGCCTAACGAGAAAAAAGGGGGGGAAGGATACTGGCAAGGCTTTGGGCCGAGCACGGGTGCTCTCCTTCCGAGGCGTTGACGATGAGCGCCCAGCCGTTTTGGGCTCCTGCCCACGAGGATTCCGCTTCTCGGTTGCGGGGCCCATCCGATCAATGTAAACGAGGTTTCACGCGTCACTGCAGACCGTACTGGCGCCCCCTACGAGACGCAGCACGCGCTACCCAAGTGGCGATCTTGAAACCCGCGCCCCCACTCCCGGAGGCTTCACTGAGCAGGGCTGGCCTCGGTCGAGGTGGACCCGTCAGGGGGCGCCACCTGGCGGAGGAGCGGAGAAAGGCTTGACTTCGGCCGCGGTGGACCCGTCTCCAGGTGCCACCTGGCGAAGGAGCAGGAAGGCCTGGCTCGACCTCAGCGGAGGTGGACCCGTCTCCGGGTGCCACCTAGCAAGGGAGCAAGGGGCCGCCAGCTTCGGCCGAGGTGGACCCCTCCTGGGAGGACACCTGGCAGAGCGGCAGAGAGGTGCTCGACTTCGGTCGAGGAGGATCCGTCTCCGAGCGCTACCTAGCGAAGGAGCAGGAGGGCCCGGCTTGACCTCGATGGAGGTGGACCCGTCCCCGGGTGCCACCTGGCGAGGGAGCAAGGGGCCGCCAGCTTCGACCGAGGTGGACCCCTCCTGGGTGGACACCTAGCGGAGCGGCAGAGAGGTGCTCGACTTTGGCCGAGGTGGACCCATCTCCGGGCGCCACCTAGCGAAGGAGCAGGAGGGCCCGGCTTGACCTCGGCGGAGGTGGACCCATCCCCGGGTGCCACCTAGCGAGGGAGCGAGGGGCCGCCAGCTTCGACCGAGGTAGACCCCTCCTGGGCGGACACCTGGCGGAGCGGTAGAGAGATGCTCGACTTCGACCGAGGTGGACCCGTCTCCGGGCGCCACCTGGCGAAGGAGCAGGAGGGCCCGGCTCGACCTCGGCGGAGGTGGACCCATCTCCGGGTGCCACCTGGAGAGGGAGCGAGGGGCCGCCAGCTTCGACCGAGGTGGATCCCTCCTGGGTGGACACCTGGCGGAGTGGCAGAGAGGTGCTCGACTTCGGCCGAGGTGGACCTGTCTCCGGGCGCCACCTGGCGAAGGAGTAGGAGGGCCCGGCTCGACCTCGACGGACGTGGACCCATCTCCGGGTGCCACCTGGCGAAGGAGCAAGGGGCCGCCAGCTTCGGCCGAGGTGGACCCCTCCTGGGTGGACACCTGACGGAGCAGCAGAGAGGTGCTCGACTTCGACCGAGGTGGACCCGTCTCCGGGCGCCAGCTGGCGAAGGAGCAGGAGGGCCCGGCTCGACCTCGACGGAGGTGGACCCGTCTCCGGGTGCCACATGGCGAGGGAGCAAGGGGCCGCCAGCTTCGGCCGAGGTGGACCCCTCCTGGGTGGACACTTGGCGGAGCGGCAGAGATGTGCTCGACTTCGGTCGATGTGGACCCGTCTCCGGGCGCCACCTGGCGAAGGAGCAGGAGGGCCCAGCTCGACCTCGGAAGAGGTGGACCCATCTCCGGGTGCCACCTGGCGAGGGAGCAAGGGGCCGCCAGCTTCGACCGAGGTGGACCCCTCCTGGGTAGACACCTAGCGGAGCGATAGAGAGGTGCTCGACTTCGGCCGAGGTGGACCCGTCTCCGGGCGCCACCTGGCGAAGGAGCAGGAGGGCCCGGCTCGACCTCGGCGAAGGTGGACCCGTCTCCGGGTGCCACCTGGCGAGGGAGCAAGGGGCCGCCAGCTTCGACCGAGGTGGACCCCTCCTGGGTGGACACCTGGCGGAGCGGCAGAGAGGTGCTCGACTTCGGTCGAGGTGGATCCGTCTCCGGGCGCCACCTGGAGAAGGAGCAGGAGGGCCTGGCTCGACCTCGACGGAGGTGGACCCGTCTCCGGGTGCCACTTGGCGAGGGAGCAAGGGGCCGCCAGCTTCGGCCGAGGTGGACCCCTCCTCTCTCTTTTTTTAGAAAAAAATCATGTGGTACTGACCACGTCTGGCTGGACTTGACACGCGCGCCACGTCAGCGTAGTAGCCATATCAGCTTCATTTTGAAAAGCTTATAATTGTGCACAAGAATAATAATTTTGGAGGTCTTAACTTGTGTTGTACCTTCATGGATAACTTATAGTTTATCCCAAATTTTCTTTGCCGAAGTGCAAGTGAAAATTCGGTTAAACTCATTAGCATCCAAAGTACAATAAAGAAGGTTCATGGCTTTGGCATTTAGTTCACCCATTTTAATATCATATTCATCCCATTCCTCTTCCGATTTTGGGATGTCTATGCCATCAACTTTCTCAATGGGTATGTGTGGTGCTTTAAAAATTATCTTCCATAATTGAAAATCAACAACTTGAACATAAATTTTCATTCTTGCTTTCTAATAAGTATAATTGGTGCCGGTGAAAAGTGAAGGTCTATTGCTTGATTGACCTTCACCAAAGATGTGCTCATTTGGGTTGCCATTGAACTTTTTTCTTAATCATTAGATTAATGGCATTGAGACGTGGATCTGATACCACTTGTTGCCCAGTTGGCCAATCCAAGAGGGGGGTGAATTGGGTTTAAAAATAATTTCAACAAGTATGTGCCTTTTTAAAACTTTGTGTGGTAAGTGAAGTATATAAAATATTATGTGCAGAAGCAAATAAGTATGCAAAGATAAGAACAATTACAAACACCATAAATTTAGAGTGGTTCGGAGCAACCCAGCTCCTACATCCACTATCCAAGGTGTACACTTGGAATTTCTGCTATATTCTTCTCGAATACAGCCAAATTATTTTTCTATGGGCTCACAATCCAAAACCCAATACAATGTTAGTTTTTTTGGGCTCACTAACAACCCAACTTGATTTTTAAGGCTCGCCAAAAACCTAAAAATAACTTACAAGTTATAGTCACCTACTGTACTTGAAACAACTCAAAATAGAGTATCAAAAGGAAGCAACATAAAGACAAACCAAAATTGTTGAATGGTTGCAGTTGAAGCTCTTAATGAAGCCTTCTTGATTGCTTCTTTAATGCTCTTCAAGGCTCACTTAATTCCTCAAAGAATAACTCAAGAAGTTGGTGGGAAGTAGTTAAAGAACTTGAGTCTTTTCTCTTAAAAGCGCTTAGAATATTCAAAGCTTGGAAAACCTTTTTTCTTCACTTAAATCCTTCATTTATAACTCCTTGAAGTGTTTCTAGGTGAATATGGCCGTTATAATTTCTTGGAAATTAAAAACTAGCCATTGGAGAGGCTTTTTCTTTAAGAAATTTGAATTTTGGAACTAGCCATTACTGTTCAAAAACTGGGATTCGAGTCGGCTCGTAGACTTCGTGTCAGCTCGGATGACTGTGTTCTCAAAACTAGTTTATCTTCACTCTGGAGGAGTCGGCTTTATTCTTTTTTGAGTCGACTCGGATGACTATATTCTCAGAACTAGTTTTTCTTCACTCTGGAGGAGTTGGCTCTATTCTTCCTTGAGTCGGCTCAGATGACTGTGTCATGAAATTTTCATACTGTGCCAAGAAAATGTATCAGCTCTAATTATTGAGTCGGCTCTAGTGAAACTTCTCCAAATGCTTCCAAACAACTTCAAACTTCTTCCAAACAACTTCTAAGATCTTTAAACTTAAAATTACATCAATTTGGCCCTTTTTACATGAATATACAAACAAATTTGCCTGGGGCTCTTAAATATATGAAACTTTTTCTATGAGTACATTGATATACTACAATACTCTTAGAAATGTAGGGTGAATGATTGTCCATTTGAAACATCCTACAAAACTTTTTAAATATTTAAAAAGTGTTAGTATCAAATGCATACTCCAATGTTTTGTTATCATCAAAATCATTCCAGGGGTCAACAATCATTGACGCCAAGGTTAACATCACTAGGGTGGATTTCGTCGCAGGCCATGGTGGTTCTGACATGGACTTTAGACAAGAATGCCACGAAGCGGATCCTAGAGGGAGACTGATGGTGAGTCTTGGGTGATGATGTTGGTGGAGATGATGAGGAGGTGGTCAAAAATGGTGCGATCCCTGAGGAGGCGCAAGTCCACTTCTTCAACCGTCAAATTGGTATCCTTTTTTATTAGCCTCATCATCCCCTCATCCCCTCCATTGATCATGATCACTGTCAAGTTCCCAACTCCCCAAGGAGGATATCTCGGCCATTTCAAAGACCTAAATCCGAAGAAGACCAAGCTAGACTTATCTAGAATATTGCTCCGAAGGCAAGACTCCGCCCCAATCGGCCTCTTCCTCCTAGAGATCGGCCACCATGAATTGCTCGGGACCCATGGAAGGCATCAAAGTGTGAAGAGCTCAGATCTGGAGTTGAGGATTGCCTAAGCGAAAGTTTCATGTCTATGAGGAAGAGAGAAGAGGGGGGTTGAGGCAAGTGGCACTGGCTTGTGGGGCATGTGGATGGTGGAATGATGGGTTATGTTTGATGGGACAAGTGTAGTTATGCAAAGATTTGGCTTGCCCATTTCAAAAGTTAGTTAGTAAGCCTTCTGATTCAAGTGAAGGCCCAAATCAAATGGCCACTAAAGAAGAGGACACCATGCCAAGAAGGTAGGCAGCGTAGGTTCACCTCATGTGCCATCAAATTGGGGGACCCAGGATTATTATTATTACTTTTTGATTCCATAAAAAAATTAAAAATAAGGTTCCAAGAGGATCTTGGTGATGGAAATATAGGTATATGAGCTCTCAAACTATGAAACATTTGCCATCTGGGGTGTGAGAAGTGGGTGATAGTCTTCGAGCCTACTTCGACTTCTAGGCTTGCTCCATCGCGTATGCCTCTCCTACTCCGGATCCTATTGAGGAGGGAGGGACACCGTGAGAGGCAACCAAACTACTATGCCCTAACAGGGGGCTACTATCATGGAAGGAACTGCACCACATATCGGGCATTACTTTTTCGCTATGCTATGTAGCAGCAACTAGGATGTGCACCTGCTGGACCAGTATATTGAATTGATCCGTGCTTATCTCCACGGCCGACAAAGGTAGCATCATTGATTGTGATGGCGACACTAGAGTCAAAAGTAGCATTAGGATGCCATGAAGAAACTCTACATGCCATCCAGAAAAGGTGCTCTTTTATTTTTCAAAAAATGAACCTAGGACCTTTTCTCTAGCGCCAATCAGTTACTATAAATTTTGGCTCAAAGTCATAATAAGTGCTGACTAGCAGGAGTCGTCACTAGAGTGACCTACATAATAAAGTCCATAACCGGAGCTGGCTCCAGCAAGGACCCTCCAATACTCAAGTCAAAGATCTGAAACAGATATAAAGCAATGAGCGTAAAAAAGTGTTGCTTACTTTAGATTTTCAGGATTTTGATTATTCAAAAAAAAGAGCTAAGAAAATAAGTAACTCTAAAAGTATCGAGCCATTAATCATACCGTTCTGGTATTATAGCCCTCACTCACTTCAATAGAAAGAGGAGACCATTACTGGCGATATTACGAGTACAAGATTTTAGCTTTTATATGCTCTCCACATTGGTAGTTATTATGTTTGATCTCTTCTGCATGGTATAGATGGTAGTCTTATAAGTCAAGAGGTTATTTAATTGAAATGTTAAAATCAATCATAAGACTCAAATATAATCTGGAATAAATGATTAAGTATGAAGATATCTCGGTTCTGCATGAAGATCAACTACTTGCAAAAATAACTAAATATTCTCAATCTGAGACTCACATAAAGTTGGCCCAGTCCAGTATGAAAATGCCTTGGCTGCTTTGAAGATAATATCTAAATCCAAAGACTCCAAAAATATCCCCCATAATAGGTAGGAAAATTATAATCCTATTCCAATTCAAGACACAGCTGGAAATAATGCTCGAGCATTCAACTTAGCCTCGACGCAGGTCAAGTTATCACAATAGAATTTATAACTTAATTCATATAAAGTTAGCTGATATATCTAGAAAAGGGCTCGCTGTCCAACCGAAACGTAGATTAGGCTTCTAATTGGAATCGAATTAAGTTGTAGCCAGGCTTCACCAAGTTTCACCCTGCAAGCTCGTGCTGTACCCGAATCTTGATTTAAGAACTTCGAAGTTAAGTTTGAGCGGTGATACGAGGATGGTTGAGAAGGATTAAAAGAAGGGTAGAAAAGAGCAAAAGGTAGATACTACTATAGTGGTAGCGTGGTTGGTTAAGGCGCGGCTCAGCTCTTGTATATAATCCACTTGTTACGGGTTGAGCAATGATCCCGTAGATGACTCGATTAAATTTCAGATTAATTCTAGGATACATGACAGGGGGCTGAATGGCCGAAACTTCGACGCCGCAGTGGGATTAGGTTGATGTACTCATCTAATTGGTGAGAAAAGCATGCAAAAAAATTACAGCCCGAAACAAATAAAAGTCTAATGAATTGGGATTCGAGCGGGGAGCTACACCGAGAGGTTCGCCCCCCTTCCCTCACCTTATTGTTTACCAAAGAAAAAAAAAAAAAAAGAAGCAAGGTAGATCGAATGGATGAGAACATCTACGAGGATTTAACTCGTGAGGCACCCAAAGCTGGAGAAAAAAATGAACCCAATAGTTGCTGCTTTTAGTAATGAGTTCTTATGAATGGAGGGAAATTACCAGGAAAATCAGAAAGTAGGAATAAAAAAGAAGGGATATTCTCATGTCTCCATCCTACCGGGCGTTGAAGAATCCACAAAGATGCTCTCTCTCTATCTATCTATGGATTGTTTTGTTGTATATTTTAGAACTTCTCTTTTTTTGGGTGAAAGGAAAGATATTTTTTTCTTTTCTCCTTATTTCTTGGAGAGGGGGAATGAAATGCACGATCATCCAAACGTCAACTGGTTTGCTGGGTTTCACTTCCCATGATTGGCTAAAGATCTCTTCCGCACCACTCTTTTGTTGTTAATATTTAAGAAAGGACGGGAAATTCAAAGAAATAGGTGTGCCCCAAAGGTGTTTGATGAAACGATACCAAAGGAGTTGGGAATAGGTTATTAACGGTCTCTGGCCTACACTGCTACAAATACAGGAAAACAATTTTTTTTTTTTTTTTTTGAAAAAAATAGAGCTGTTGGCGCCTGTGATTCTTCTTCTTCTTCTTCGTGTTATTTTTTTATTTTTTATTTTTTTTAATTTTTTATACAAACAAAAGGGTTTGGGGGGGGGGGGGGGGGGGTGTAAAATCCTCGGTGTAGCTTCCCACTCAAGTCACCTACGAGATCATATTTTTAATCCGTGATCGAAGAGAGACGAAACCGCTCTTCTACGAACTATCTTTGATTCCTATTTAATATAGGAATCGTGCCGCACAAGGAGAATCCAAGGACAGCCATGACACATGGTGTGGGGATCGTGGCGTAAAACTCGCAGGCGGGCCGCTACTGCAAGGGCGGTGCGGAAGAATCCGAGACTCTTTACTGCTTGATGAGGCGACGAGCGCACCAGACAGCAGCCAGTCAGAGGCGGTGGTGCAGGAGGCGACAGAGAGACTTATTGTGGGAGGGACGAGCGTTCTGGTGGCCCATCGGCTGAGCACCGCATAGAAGAATTGTGATCTCACTGCTGTGGTGAGAAGGAGATGTTGGTGAAGAGGACCTTGCCTCGCATGGCCTAGGAACCCAGTGGAGCTAGTCAGCCTCCAGCAAGGCATCTAGTCGGTTTGTTCATTTGCTCTTGATGTTTAGTGGAAAACCGCCGTTCGTGCTCAGCTAGTGATTCGCACGTACAGTGCACAAGAATGTAGTTGCCGAAAATCACTACGTTAATTTACTGGACTTCAACTGTTAGCGATTAAGATCGGCGCCTACCTTTTAAAGCAAAATAGCCCATTACTAGCCCAGAGGAGCTCCTAAAGCGATTTTCTATAGTCGACACCGCTAGGGGAAAACGGAATCAGCCCAAGAGAAGTCCAGTTTAAAGAACTTCTCTAGCAACGATCAACTAAAATGTTTGCTTACTCTTGCACCACATGCGCTACCGACATAATCCTTCTTGTTTTTACTTAATTCACTCTTTTAGCTTATGAAATTTATATATCGGTGCTGCTTGTAGCAGATCACAGCCTTCTTCCAAGATCGGCAATATTTATCTAACACCATAAAACTCCCCACTACCCACCTGGCTTATTTGCATGTCAGGAAAATAACCAATATTAACATAAGACATGGTTCTGCTGACATTGCTTAAATTTTATAAGAAAACTTCTTTTCGCTTCCTTAAACATTTTTTGTATTCAGAATCTTCGAGACTTTTAAAGTACACCACATGCAATATGAGGTAAATTCATAAATTTTGAGTCGATATACTTTCGTGTGGAAGTCACCTCAGCTCCAATACTACGACCTTAATATGCAAGCAGTACTTGGTATCCAAACCTCAAATCTGATAAGCACCTCAAATCAGATGCCGGTTCAGCCCTGTCACCGTTGCATCACAGATAAGTTTAATGCCGGCAATAAAGTGCAAAGCATTTATTAAGTCCGGAATGCTGGCTTTAACAACAGGTGAGGGTAGCAGAGTTCCTTTGAAATAGTAGGAAGCACAGATCGTTAGACGTATCTTAGATTCTGTGGCCAGCAACCGTATTCTGGTCTTAAGATGCACCTAAGTTGTACAGTGTGAGTGTGCATGCTCATGCAAGAACATTAAGCCATGGGAGCTGAGGAGCATTTACGGTGCTGGCAAAACATTTGCCATCAAACATTTCAGATGGCTACACCATCAGTATGTACACAGGTTTAAGCGATATTTACAAGTTTGAGGAGCTCTCAGCAATGCCCTCACAAACATCTCCACGGCACAGAGGGCACACCCTGCAAGATTCAGTAGTAAACAAATAATTCAATGATTACAGTGTTGCATTGATAAGTTGATGCATTACAAAAAGAATGAGCAGATATGGCCATACCCATGTATTTCTTTAAGCCACTTATCAACACATGACATGTGATACTCATGGCGGCAGGGAAGGACTCTTATTTTATCTCCATCCTCGTACTCAGCCAAGCAGATGTAACATCTGCTCAAGAGAGACAGCAGAAAAATGTTTATACCAGGTCGTAACGAAAACATACATGCGCATACACCCACACACACAAGCATGCCTCATTTAGCCAGCCAGATAAGAAATTATGATAAACAAGTCATTGTGCAAACTAAAGATGTTTCAACCAAACCGTGTGCTTCAACAATAATAGAAATAGGTTATATCAGTTCAAATAAATTCATTTAATGGCAAACAAGATAGGCAACTAAATGGTCAATAAGAAAAATGAACTCCAGGAAATACAGATAAACATAAGAAATGTGCTTGGCAAGAAATAATTAGTGTCTGCCTTCTTATTAGAGAAATGACCCAATACTAATTAAAAGCAATAACTAATGTATTTCCACACCAAATATATTACACAATTTTACTAACATATGGCAGTATTAAAAGATATGACATTTCTAGTTATTAGTTGCTGGGTGCAATTTTTAGCGAGGTCTTGCCACTTGCTTTTATCTTCAAACTGAACATTCATTGGTTTACAGAGGAAAAGGGAACTTTGACCAGAAAAGGCAAAAGTAATCTCATGAAAATAACAGTAGCATGTCTGATTCTAGTATTGAAATTGTGACCGTTACTACAGCACATTGCTCTAGCATCAGGAAAATTCATTGATTTCACAAACAAAATCGTAAGATTAGGCTAGTAAAATGGATCTCCTTAGGAGATAGATTACCCTAAAAGTTTTTCTTTGATGCAATGAAATTTGTCACATCATCTTCAAAAACTGCTGCTGCTGCCCTTTTTTTTAAAAATTTTATTTTTGGCACATAAAACTGCTTCTTCATTAAACACTGATTAAACCTATCCAGCCTGAATAAGGCGATAAAATGCATGCCGATAAGCAGCTGAAAGTTAATAATTTCTATACAAACAAAATGATGGAGATTACGACTTACTGTTCCACATCATCTCCACTTCCAGCTCCATCAAGCTTTTCATAATTCTTGGAGGGTAATGAATTAACAACAGATTCTGGTGCTGGAAGTGAAACCATTGAAAGTGAAAGTGACACTGGCTGACGATGGATTTCATCCAAGACCTGCAGGGTAATTAAGCATCATAAGACATATAGACAACTTACAGCAAACAATATGCCTCATGCGGTGTTTTCATTAAGGGTGGCAATTTACAGCCCAAGCCACAACCAACTTGAGAAGAACATGTTCAGGCTTGATATAACGGCTCAGTTGTAAACAGGTCAACCCAACTTGACCTATTTAATAAATGGGCCAGGTTCGGGTTTAAAATACTAAGCTGTTCAACCCATTTTAACCCATTTAAGAGAGGATGGGTCAACATGGTCACAACCGACCTATTTAACCCATTTAGAACATGTTTAACATATTTAATCTGACTTAACTTGTTTACTGAGCAGGTATGCAGGTCCAATCAGGTTACATGTTTAATAAAAAAGGTTGGATCCGGTTTTGGGTTTTTGACCCATTTAATAAACAGGTCATGCTTGGGCCATCATATTTCCAACCAAGATTTTCAGAATCAGTACTAGAGGTTGTACTGGTGCACAACTAGTTCTGTATGGTGCAGATCTATACCGAGCTATTTCGGGCTGTACTGAAAACAGGGAGAGGGAGGGGGAGAGGAAGAAAAGAAGAGAGGAAGAGAGTGAGGGAAGGGGAGGGCCGAGGGCTAAACCCTAACCATGGTGGAGAGGGAGGGAGGGAGAGAGAGAGAGTACACGGGGGACGGGGAGGGTTATAACCAAATCGATGGGGGAGGTGGTCAAACCAAAGGGGCAGGGAAAGGGGTTTTATAAGCAAACCAAACCAAACCAACCTGCTAAACCATTCGGACTTGCCATCAATTTGGTTCGGTACAGACTGAACCACTTAGTTCAGCAATTGCTATTTCCGACAAAAAAAATTATCAACCCAACTTGATGAATTTGCCAGCTCAAATTTTCATCCACAAAGATGGGTTTTGGAAATCATTGTCATCAGCAGCAATAGGAGCCCTTTTGCAAATCAACTACAAAGTCAACACCTATAAAGCCAACAGAAGGCCCAATGCTTGCACATGCAGCTCAGTTAGATGAAAATCGAGCAAACCAGATTGTGCATAAGTTGGACAAACTGGGTCAGGTTGTGTTCGAGTTAAAGCATGTTGTTTAAGTCCTTTCCCCGGTTAAGAGTGGACAAGCCCTAAATCCTAACCTCATTCTGATGTTGAGAAAGTAGATGCCAGTTGGCTGTTGTCTGTAGCAGACAATCATGAAGGCAATAACTGGCAGATACCTGGAGGTGGAAGATAGCAAGCAAGGAAGGCGACAGTCCATGAAATCTTCTCCTCTCCTCCACCTACATACCTCCTTTGCCTTCTCTCCTCCCAGGCACCTCCTCCACCTTCCTTTCCTCCTCTCTCTGCTTAATTTTTAAAAACTTTTCTGATTTATTTCTATTTTTCTAGTTTTATATATTTTAACTAATTTTAACATTTTTATAATTAATTTTTACTGTAAAACACCTAGTTCTTGCTTAGGCAAATGCATACGTCCTCAATGCTGTATACTCCAACCACGTGCATGCTATGGCCACATGCAAGAACCTTGATGATGATTAAAACAGAGAGGCATGAGAGTAACAGCACATATAATTAATGAAAAACTTTTGAGGTATATTTGATATGGTCACCTGCAGCATACATGTCATTGACACAAGTATATAGTTTACTAACTTCATGCCAACTATATAAAACAAATAACCGAAAGAAATTTTTTTTTTTAAAAAAAAAAAAAGAAGAAAAGAAAAGAACAAGAAAAAGTGATATGTTGTAAAACCTCCATCTATTTTCCACATTAGCCCTCAACAAGGACCTTTGAACTTTTCAGCAATAATAACAGAAACAAATTGTAAATCAGTTGTATACCCATAAGACAACAAAAAAGAAACAGATTAACAAGAGTTTATAAAGGAAGCTAAGCAGAATATAATACAAAAACCTGCACAAGGGCTACTTTGATCATGGAAAACACCAGGCATAGCTGGCTCATGTTAGATGCAGTGTCAGAAATAACTCATTCATATATAATGCATGTATCTACATGATCTGTAATAAAAACATTGAATAGGTGACCAATTTAACTTGCATCAAAACCATGAAAACACACCAATTTAACATGTTAAAAGGATTCAGAATTGCAAATTCCAATTTGACTGAAGAATGTAAAGCCTAATGGAAAATAAGAATTTAACTTGCATATTATTTAATAAAACATCATGGTGATAGGATCTGTAAGTTAAACCAAGATGTACTTTGACTACCAGAATTCTTTCGGAACTATCATAACAGGGTATAACTAGTTCACAAGTAACTTCCTGTGACCAGTTATGCTCAAATGCACAGATATGCTTGACAATATCCCCTGCTGCTTCTTGCCCATCCTTTAGGTCAAGTCAATAATTTCAGCAACAACCTATCCACTATCATCTCAAAGTCTAATAATATAGCGAAAAGATTTCATAATTTCTGGTAGCAATCAGGAAAAAACATATGATATACTCAACAGCAGGACAATGAAACATATTGATAAAAAATTAGCCAAGGTCAAAAGTTTCAACAAGAAACAATATAAGATTAAATAGTCATTGATAATACAGGTTGGTCAAGCTAGAGGATGGCTAAATTAAATACAGGGTGAAACAATTAATATGAAGGGAGTTACCTCAAATAAGGCTTCAGCTAACATGACAATTCTTGAAATGCTTGCTCGAGTGCTTGACTCTTCAGTCATTAAGAGTGAATCACAAGAGCATGTACCATCTGGATGGAGCCCTGATGGACAGAAGGAAGTTTGCCTATTGCCATCATCATAGCCAGCACGAAGCCGTTCTCTTATCTGCAGCAAGATAAGTATCAGGTGTCAGAAGAATTACCTGATGTGGCAGATCAATTTCAACATAAAATGCTAGAAGAAATAACAATAAAAGACTTCAAGCTGCTTAGCCGCTTATCTTGTTTAGAAATTTTACATAATAAACTAAAAGGCAGGTAATTGAGAAAAAAGTAAAGGCATCTTCACCAAGAATCAGGCTATGAAGACATCTGGATATTCTGGCCTACATATGAGCAAAAGATGTGAAAGAGAAAACGGTAGCTATAACATCCAAAGTTTGTTAACAGCTGTAGGTTAAGTATGCATGGTTGCTTCATCATTATTAAGAGCCTTGATAATGTCTTGATGTGGGTACGCAATCTAAAGGGATGCACACACTTACCATGAATAGCATTAATTACATGTGATGCACAACTTGAAGAAATAAAACTGGATAAAGGATCACCTCGGATCTAGAATGCCACCTTAGTCCACTGGGATGATAACGTCTTCGGCGCATATAGATGGAATCATCTTCAACCCCATTCCCAAAAAGATCATCGCCAATGTCAAGTAGCCATCTGTCACGAGATCCTAGATCATCAATATCTTCAGTTGACAAAAATATTGACGGAGAATCAATATTCCTAGAACTGCGTCTCGAGAAAGCATCCCAGAACAGTCTCCTACTATTCCTTCTTGCATCACTGCCACTTGCTTCCCCAGTACTACTGGGTAAAGCATTGGAAGAGATACTGACCACATCAACATGAAGCACAGTTCCATTTCTTTGTTCTCTTGAACCATCAGAAGTAAGGAAAGCTGAACCAGCAGAGGTTATGTTTACAGCAGGTTCTTCACCTGACAAATTCCGAGTCGAAGAGGAACTCGAAGTAGAAGAGGAGCTAAGGATGTCCAGAATATTTGAAGGATTTTCAGTAGGCGAAATCCTGCTTGCAGGTGAATGTCCAGGTCCCAGATGAGGCGTGCTATTAGAAACCCTCATTGGAGATGTCTGCAAGCCACAATCACTTGGGGGACTATCTAGATCAATGGCTGGAGCTAATGTAGTTTCCACATTTCTCAATAATGGTTCCGAATGTTCTGGTTTTCTAGAAGTGCTTGCTAGATCACAACTACTTTCTGCATGAGAAGCATCTCGACCAGAACTTGTATTTGGTAGAGAAGGAACAAGATCCTTACTCACAGACAAGCACTTTGCAGGGTCACTAGTTTCACCATTTCTTATTTCTGTTGAGCGCTCCATAAGGTCAACATTGCTGTTTTGACCAGATCTCATATGTTCAATTGTGGAGCTGGAAAAGTTGTTTGCTAAGGAGGTCAGAGGAGACTCCTTCACCAGGACCTGGAGATTATTAGCTAGCACTGGTTCTTGAAGTGTGGATGACACCACTGACTTCTCTGAGTGCTGAATTTCCATCTGCAAATAAAACATGTCATTGTGCATCTTCAGGTCATGTATCCTAAATCCCATTGTACAATATGAGGTAGCATTAAAAAATAGGAACTAACATTTTGCCAAGAACCATCATGAAGAGAAAGCAGCCAAAAGATAGTTACAAAAAAAAAGTCTATTGTACAGATGATGTAAAAGGTATTCCTAGCAATATTTGCATAATTTCTCTCTACAAGGGCAAGCATTTGGAAAAAGAAAAATAATATAGTAATGTTTTACATGCTCAGAAATTACAGATCGCACACTTCAATCTCACATAAAAAAATTTGATTTGAATATCGAATGAAAGAGGAAGTACAGCTGCACGAGACAGATATATAAATCATGCTTTAGGCTGGCATCCCATATCTAAAATTGATGTCAATAATTTACATAATTGTCTTTATGTGAAACCTACGATTTTCATCACACAACCATGTAGATCTTTCAAATTCCATTCTTACCAATTCTACCTCATAATTAATGGATTAAAACCATCAAACTGATTGCATGTAATTATAGTCCGCATTGGATGAAGTAAAAGAAGAATAATTATTGTCTTGAGTTGCCTTGATGGATAATCAAATTGAGATGGCGTAAGCATGTACTATGAAAATCAGAAGGGGCTGAGGGGTACTTTAATCTTTTTTGGAGGATGTAAGAAATGAGACAAAGAACCAAGCTTGTAATAACATCTAAGGTCTCCCTAAATAGGAATGGTTTGTAAATGAGGATTCATAAAACTGAGCCCAAATAATTAGGAAAAGAATTGATGGTTATTATGGTTGCAGTTTGCAATATGGGAAAAGTTTTTTTTTTAAAAAAAAACATTGGTTCCAACTTCCAAATGTTTTGTCTGGCATGTCCCTATTCAAAAATTTGGAAACCTCCATTCAAGAGGAAGGATTGCCAGCTCATCCTTTAAATGTGCCTGATGCACTACTGGCCCTGAAGCAGTAAATAACAGAGGGGGAATTTGAAAAGACTTATTTTACTCTTTGTGGCTTCTATATGTTTTTTCTTTTTTAACAACCGAATCTGCCCATCTTATTGGTCCAGTAGTCAAAGGGGGGAAGGAAAGATTATGTCCCGAGGTTGTGCAAACAGTGTTTAGAAGTGATGTAAGTTTTCTTATAGAACTGCTTAGCCTAAATATTGAAGTCATATATAGCCTAAATGTTGATGTCAAAAATTCAAAAAATTCTGCAACAGATCTTCAAAACTTTTGTAACCTCTATTTTATAAAAAATTGTGCAGATTGTGAACTTTACATGCTACAAACTGCAAATGTCTTGGTTAAATGTTCTACCACAATTGAAGTTATGCAAAGCCTTGGCACATGCAATACTGCAATAAAAATAAGTAGGTAGAAAAGGCCATCAAATTTACCGCTTCCTGTTATCTTTACTCTTCAATTATAAGGCTACCCCTATTCTTCTCTTACATATACAGTCTTCACCTGACAGCTGAATTGCTTAAGAGATAAAAAATAACGATAGAAAAAGCCAGCAGATTTGCTGCATCTTATTATTTTTACTCTTCCATCATAAGGCTACCCAAATTCTTCTCCAACATACACAAACAGCCTTCACATGATAGCTGAACTGCTTAAAAAAGAAAATAAGGACACGCGGCGCGCACGCGCGCACACACACACACACATATATATATATATATATATATATATGGAATTTCCTTTTTCACTCTTCTTATAAATTAAAGGTATATTCCCATGACTAAAATATCAGACCACCATAACAGCTTAATTTCATTACACCTTGTAAAAATATAGAGCAGTGTCAGACCAATATACTGCTGATGCAATCACAAAAAAATCCTCTCCTTAGCTTGTCTTCCACCAGCCAAACCAAAGCCCAAGAAGGCCCCCAAATCCACCAAGCAGTTAAAAAGGCAAAATTCATGTAAGATCTGTAAGTTGACTATGCGATACAGTACTGGCTTGCAGGATGACATCGGCCTTCCTCAGCACGCTAAGTAGCCCACATGTCCATACAAGCCCTTCCTTTGTTATAAGCATTTCAAAGTGAGTTTTGCACTATGAGTCTACAGCCACTGCATCAGATCCATACAACTGAAAAAATGCAGTGTGCATCAGGTTGTGACACATCAGTCATGGTGGCAGCTTATGATTTTGATGTCAGTCATCCATGCACCCAACCATCATTCAATATAAAGTTAGCCAAAACTGACCATGCAGCAAATTGGATACATTTTTTCACCTTTTTTGAGCTGCGCTTAGGTTTCAAAAGCCCATATGAGTTCAAGTGTTATCATAGGTTAACCCTCTATACATTTAGAAGTTGAAGAACTGATTAAAAGTTGAGGTCTTTTTGTGAGTATCCAGGGTTCTTGTTTTAGCATAGTCATAATGACATAAAACCTCACTATCAAACTTTTTAGCCACAAGAGAAGCTCTAGTGCTGACTCCAGCTGTACAATGTACCAAACTCTCATATTTTTTCCATGTCAAATTCTTCAAGCCATGAAATGGGACTGAAAGATAAAGGACTGAGTAATTTCTTCAGGTGATCATTCTGGTTTTCTATATTTAGGAACAATAAGTTACTTCCCTTTATTTAGATTGACTTACTTTTGAACTCCTTGCCTTTACTTATTCAAAAACTCAAATAAGATCGTGTCTGCATGGGTCATGCTAGAGATCTTGTAATATCAATACAAGTCTCATAAAAGATTTTGTGAACATTTACTCCTTGAATCCTAGTCTCCTTGTGCTTTTGATATAGTATCTTTAACATTATTTACAACCCTTCCCCTAGCTAGCTATCATTAATAGAGACACAACAAAAAAAAAAAGTGGAAAGACTCTAGGTGGTTTAATTTTCTTATTTTACTCCCATAACAAATATAGCTATAGCAGGCGCTATAGAAAGAATGTTTGTCTTCTAACAGTCGCTAAGCTTGTTTGAGATGAAAAATGGTGATTGTGAGCCCAAATCCACAATTACATAACAACCACAGTTATCATGTTGTTCCCCCCTTATTGCTAAGACACTTCTTTCAATTCACCATATTTTTCTTTTATTTGTCATAAATTTCAGCCATTATTCATTGCCCTATTTAAAATCGTTAAAGAATGTTTTCAGATTATAAGAGCAACAAGACAAAGCTTAATAAACGTATTGACCAAAGCATTAACACAAATAGTTACAAAAAGGAGGTGCAAAACATAAGCATCCGTCTTAGATACAACCTAGAAACTACTACATCTTTGCATATGCATACAATGTCACGCAATCCCATCATAAAAAGCAAGCTAAAAAGCTAATAATCATCTAAATGACAACAAATTCAATGTTCTAAACATAATCCAGCGGTTAGAGGGAGAAATTCTTTTTAACAAGTCGTGAAATACTTATGGACCAACAAAGTATATCGAAATCCGTAATAAAGAAAAGGGCAAAATTAAAAATTTCAACAACAAGAGTCTTAACCTAAAATTCCATGCAATAACCACACAACATTATTAAACAAAATTGAAAGTCAAAAACAGAAACGGAGGGGGGGGGAAACACCCACCTCCACAAAAATCATGTTAGAAGCACGAAAAAATATAAAGCAATAATCCCATTTCCAGCACTGACCCTTTCTGTCAAAATCAAAGAATCAAATCGTCCAGCATAAAAATTAAACAGATATCCAAGAAACGAAAGAATCAAACAGGAAAACAGCAAGGATCTCTAAAAATTCTTTCAGATTTTAGCCTGAACTGAGACCTCGGCAGAAGCGGAGGAAGAGGAGGCGGCGCCGCCGCCGCAGAGGAAGGAGGCGAGACCAAGCCTCCCCCGGCTTTCGGCCCGTGGGCCCGGCGGCCCCGGCTTCAATCGACTGCTCCCAGAACCCATTTTCTCGATGAGTCGGAGGAGAAGGAAGAAAGGAAGGAGAGAAGAAGAGATAGGAAGGAGGGGGTGGAAACCCGGGGTGGCAGCGGAGCGAGGAAAGCGGCCTCCAAATAATTTCGCCCCTTTTGATTCTTTCTTCCCTTTTGGAGATGGAATCCAACCACGTACGTCCGAAGCGCGGGCGAAGATAACGTGGTGGGTGCAAGGTACGTCGACCAACGGTGACCAGACTCGAGTGTGATGTTTGACTCGTGACCCAACTGATACGTGCCGGGCTTGAAGGGTAGCGGTCGCCATCATCGTCGCTTTCCTCACCAGTCGTTGCCTCGTTGGGTTCGATCGATGCACTGTATCATCTGGCGGAGACCGGCCCTGGTGCAAAGTGACGGCCCTACCAACGTTACTTCAATCGAGCCGGCCGAGCCAAATCGCCGGAGATACACGCGCAATTCGTTTCAAAATATTCTGATTCACAACTTGATTCGTTCAAATCTTGATATTCAAACTTAAAATTAATTTAATCAAAAAATAAAATATTTTTTATGGACTCTAATATCGACGAGCTATACTCAAATTTAAATTCGAACTTTGATCATAATAATAAAATATAATTAAAATATAATATAATATTATATTTTAAAATAATAAATTAATAATGTACTATAAAAATATAATATTATTTAAAATATATATCTAATTAAATAAATATTTTATTATTTTAATATCATTTGAAAAATTAATCAAATTATCCCAACTCAATAAAAACACGGTAATAATCGGATCCGAGTCGAGGTCGAGCAATTTAGAAATAGTTCATTTTCACCTCCAATAATTAGGGTAGAACTTGGCTGAGCCAAGCCACATCCTTACCCGAACCGGATCCACAAAATTTTAGATTTGGGCCAGGCTGAAGCCCAAAAAATTTTGAAAATATCATACCCGAACCAAGCCCAAACCCGGTCCGAGCCTGATTGGACCAGTTCAAATCAAAGCTGGCCTGAATAAAGCCCGAACGATCAAAATAAAAAAAATCAACCAGAAATACAAGGGTGTCGGGACTAGAAGAGAGATCGGAGCCGGAGGGGGTACAGGAGGTAGGGGGCATCGGGTGCAAGCGCCAAGGCTGTGAAAGGGATATCGAAGCCGAGGGGGCTATGAGGATGCGCAGGGAGAGGGGGCATTGGGTGAATGCGCCAGGAGCGAGGGAGGGAGATCGGAGTTGAGGGATAGATGTTGCACGTTGGGTGGCACAAGGTGCACCACCGAGGCTAGGATAAGGGAGGCAGCAAATGGCAAGGGTGGCGACAGAAAACAAGAGAGAGAAGCATGGAGTGGCATTACGGCAGGGGCAACGGGCTGGATTGCTAGAAGTCTGAAAATGAGAGAAAGCAGTAGCATCCCTAAAAAGTCTTGGGCTCGAGTCGGATTTAGGTAGGCCTATTTCTGGGCTAGATTTGGATTGATCCAGATCGGGTCAAAGGGACATCCAAGTCTTGTCCAAAAATTGAATAGAGCCTATTACAAGACCCGAAGCCCGATTTGGTCAACTTGGAGCTTGAATCGAAGCTTGGCTTGAAGCCCATTAAGCCATTGTGGTCCGATCCTAGTCCACATATCACCTTTCTATTTTCCATCGTTCTCAGCATGTGAAGACTAATATTCTATTTTAAATATTAAAGACTTAACCACGCAAACTACGGTGGTCACCTTGTTGCAATAAATAACGACACGTTAAACGTTTCCCAAAATAAATAAGGTTCCACGGCGGGCCAACATCAGATGAAATTCCTATTCGTTAAAGCATTGAGCTATATAGGACAAGGCATGAGCTACACGGTACTCATACAGAGACGTCGGGCTTGAATCCTGCACGTATCTCAAGGATTTCAACGTGGTTGATATAGCCCGGGATAGCAGATTACAAGCAATCTCAAGCTAGCACTTGGCACTATTCCATGTTATTTTGAAGCGGTCAAGGTTGATTATCGCAGCACATAAGGGTTGGGAGTCACGGTAGGTACTAATTAATGCAATGGCATGCACGCTTCTCTCATAAGCCAGCGAGCCACGACCAGAAAGAACATAATAAATAAATAACGAGAGAACAGAAGGGAAAACTCGAAAGCTCAACTCACCGGGCAGATCGCGGGATAAGGAACTATCCAAAGGATTCAAAGAGAATTCATATCCACCCTAAGACCAAGCAAGTTGGCAAGGACACACCAAGTGTTAGGATATTCCGGTTCAGCTATGAATCGAATCCCGGTTCAACTGGTCGAAGTTCTTTTCTCCGGATTACGGACTTCAGACCAGACAAGGGACAGGCCAACTGCAGGCAACCCACTGCTTCTCAGCGGACTATAACATCCGAAGGCCAATCCTTCGGACAACGTCTTCGGCCTCGACTGAAGACCAAATTTCTCATCGACTTCCGGAGACACGTTCTTTGGTCCCTGCCGTAGACACGATCTCCGGTTCTGGAGGAAATACCAAATCTTCGGCCCACGAAAAGAGAAATCCGAAGCTTGGACCACAATCTGGTCCAGAAAAGCAAATGTAACCAACGGCTACAATCGACACTCATCATGCCATGATCATGGCGCACAACTCTTGCTGCCACGCCTCCGATCTGGCCGGAACCGCTCAATGACAACCCACGATCGCCAATCATGGAAGATATTGGCTCTCCATGATCACCGGAAAAAGAGCGGGCTGCAGGCTGGAGGCCTTCTTTTAAATAATGGTAAGAAGGATGGCTAGAGAGGTACGCTAACACTCACGCTCACATACGTTCATACATTCTCAAAGAGCTTTTCTCTCACACTCTCAACACCCCTCCCCATTCTGTAGCTGGGATCCGCCACTGACTTAGGCATCGGAGTGTCCCCCGTTGGAACAACTCCGGCAAGGAACCTGTTTTGCAGGTGAACCAGGGAGCAGTCCTGCAGTGCAGCAGTTCCGACCGACCGATTCAGGAACTCCATGCCAACAGATTGGTGCGCCAAGTAGGGGGCATTAGCACTCTTTAAGCTCCCTCCCAAACAAGGGGAAGTAAAAAGTTTTTGATGACGAGAGGAAAAACTCAAATCGCTTCTACAAGCCGAAGTCGTGCACCGTCCCAGAGGGGCGCACCCCCGAAGGAGAACGATGTTCCACCTCCCACAGTTGTTGTGGGACTACAGCAGTTCGAAGCTCTTGTGAACCAGGTCACCAACCTTACGGTCATGGTTCAAGACTTCCATGACAGAGCCTTTCCGGTGGGAAACCCACCGGCTGCCTCCAGGCATAGCTCTCGACCCCGAAGGAAAAGAGCTCCACGGGAGGATTCTACGCACCCCTCCCCCCATTCTCGGTTCTCTCCCGAAGGCCGAACTTCGAGATTGCCCAGATCCGCTAATTTCCCACAAAAAGGGAAAAGGCTTAGGCAAACTCCCTTAGCCTCCTCCGGAGACTCCACTTCTGTGGAGAGAGCGCCGAAGCAGACTCCCGATTATGACGGGAGATTCAGAGCCATCGAATCAGAGATGGCAAAGGCGCGAGAACAGAAAATGCGGGATCTTAAGGATCCCAACGACTTGATTGTGGATGATCTATGCCCATCCTACACCGATCGTATCATGGCCGAGGTCATTCCTCGGCACTTCATGATTCCCTAGATGGAATCCTACAACGGCACCTCCGATCCCCTCGATCATTTGGGCAGCTTCAAGGTCCATATGATGATCCAAGGAACTTCGGACGCAATGTACTGCTTAGCGTTCTCGGCTACCTTGAAAAAGTCCGCTCGGATGTGGTACTCGAGCCTGCGCCCAGGTACCATCGATTCCTTTTCCAAGTTAGAAAAATTATTTGTCTTGCATTTCAGGACCTGCCACAAGACTCTTCGGAATACTGACACACTGTTCCTCCTTCACCAGAACGAAGGAGAAAGCCTGTGAGACTATATCTCCAGGTTTAATGCGGCTATGCTTGAGATCCCTGATCTCAACGAGCACGTGGCCATGTCAGCACTGAAGAAGGGGCTTCATACTTCCAGGCTTACCTTTTTCCTGGATAAGAAGTTTCCTAAAAGCTACGCTGAACTCCTATCGAGGGCTCAGAAATATGCCGATGCTTAAGAGCAGGCGGCAAATCGACGACTGATTGAAGGGAAACCCCCTTCAAAAAAGAAGAATAACATGGGACAATGTTCCCAAACTTCAAATAACAATGACGGCAAATATGCAGGCCGCCAAAGAAGTCCTCCCAGGCCCAGAGATTGGGAGGAAGATTCGACTCCAACACCCCCCTCAACCTCCCTCGAGAAAAGATCTTCATGGAGATAGAGAAGGAGAACTATCTCCAATGGCCTCATCCCATGAATGCCTCCTCTTCCATAAGGAACAGGAATAAATATTGCCGATTCTACCGGGACCACGGCCACAACACAGAAGAGTGCATCCAGCTGAAGGATGCAATCGAGGATCTCATCAAGAGAGGGTACTTGGAGTGGTACATCGATCGCCAATGACCTCAGTCAGAAGCAACTATTCCCCAGCCACCTCCTGAAGAGGACGAACTACCAAATCAAAGGCCCACCAATGGAGGTGTAGGGATGATACACCGACCTGCCAACTGTAGAAGGGATGAGGACGAAGCTCCAAAGCGACTTAAAGATAACAACTCGATCCTCTTCTTTGACGACGACCTTGCGGGAGTTTGGTTCCCACATGACGACCCTCTTGTAATTTCAGCCGTAGTGGCCAATTATGATGTACAGCGAATCCTTGTTGATAATGGAAGTTCGACTGATGCCTTGATGTACGATGCATTCTCTAAAATGTGTTTATCTAGATATCAACTGCAAAGGTCCCCCATACCACTCTCTAGTTTCGGGGGCAACCAAGTTTATGCCGAGGGGGAAATAGTGTTGCTTGTAACCCTTGGCACTGAACCTTAACAAAAGACACTGCCGATCAATTTCACGGTGATCCGGATCCCTTCAGCATACAATATTATTCTAGGGCGACCCACCTTGAACAAGTTCCGGACCGTGATCTTCTCTCACTACCTCTTGGTGCGCTTCCCCACCAGGAACGGTGTCGATGAAGTTAGAGGAAACCAGAGGATGGCACAACAGTGTCTGATGATTGAAGACGGGCATTTCAAGGATTCGACAACTCCGGATTAGCTGGATCCGAGGGATGCAACCACAAATCTTGGTGAGCCCATGGAGAGGACCGTCCCAGTACCTTTGACAGAGGAAGATCCCTCCAGAGTTATGCAGATCGAGAGCACGTTTGATGAGGGAACCAGAACAGAGTTGAACCGTTTCCTCAGGGACAAAGCCGATGTCTTCGCCTGGTTGGCTTCCGATATGTCAGGGATTCCTGCCGAAGTAATTACTCATCGACTGGAGGTTACCCCTGGGTATAAGTCGGTGCGGCAGAAGAAAAGGAGCTTCGTCCTAGAAAGACAGCGAGCTGTGGACGAAGAAGTTGGCAAGCTCCTTAAGGCGGGGTTTATCAGAGAGGCCCACTACCCCGAGTGGTTGGCCAATGTGGTGATGGTAAAGAAAGCCAGCGACAAGTGGAGGATATGCATGGATTATACAGACCTCAACAAGGCTTATCCAAAAGATAACTTCCCTCTCCCGAAGATTGATCAGCTGGTCGACGCTACTGCCGGCCACCAGTTGCTGAGCTTCATGGACGCTTTCTTCGGCTACAACCAAATTAGAATGGATCCATAAGATGAGGAGAAGATGGCTTTCATCACTGATAAAGATCTCTACTGCTACAAGATGATGCCGCTCGGCCTCAAGAATGCTGGGGCAACATTTCAAAGGTGATCAATAAGATGTTCGAAAAGCAACTGGGGAGAAACATGGAGGCCTATGTTGACGACATGATCATCAAGAGCCTCCTCCGGAAAAACCATATCCGCGACTTGGAAGAGTCATTCAATGCTCTTTGGCGCTACCGCATGAAGCTAAACCCGGCGAAGTGTGCCTTTGGGGTCACTTCAGGCAAATTCCTGGGCTTCCTTGTCACCAAACGAAGGATTGAGGCGAACCCTGAGAAGATTCAAGCCTTGAAAGATATGAGACATCCCTCCTGCAAAAAGGAAGTCCAGCAGTTGACAGGGAGAATTGCCTCCCTGAGCAGATTTATCTCACGGTCAGCCGAGAAATGCCTTTCATTCTTCAAGGTACTCCGGCAGTCAAAGGGCTTTGAATGGTCCGAAGACTGTCGTGCTGCCTTTGAGGAGCTGAAAAAGTACTTGGAGACCCCGTCATTACTCTCCAAGCCACCAGAAGGCGAGGTCCTTTATTTGTACCTCTCTGCTTCAGATGAAGCAGTCAGCTCGGTTCTTGTCCGGAAAGAGGAAAACGGATCTCACAAGCCAATCTACTATATCAGCAAGGTCATGCATGACGTAGAAATGCGATATGCAAAGATGTAGAAGCTGATATACTTTTTAGTGATTGCGGCAAAGCGACTACGGCCATATTTTCAGGCCCACGCTATTGTGGTGCTAACCGATCAACCTCTCAAGGCCATTCTCCGATCTTCGGACACCTCTGGAAGAATAGCCAAGTAGGCTGTGAAGCTAAGTGAATTTGACATCAGCTTCCAGCCCCGAGCGGCTATGAAGGCCCAGGTGCTCTCTGATTTTTTGGCTGAGTGCACCTGGAAGTCCGAAGACGAAGCATCTTCAGTAGAAGAAGAAGCCCCGAAGGAGACGAAGTCCATTTAGATGCTTCATGTAGACGGAGCTTCCAATGCTACTAGATGCGGGGCTGGACTCATGTTGGCCAAACCTAACGGCCATACCATAGAGTACGCACTCCGTTTCTCCTTCCATGCCTCCAATAATCAGCCGAATACGAATCCCTGCTCGCCGGACTTCGGATCACCAAAGATCTAGGAGTCCAGCAACTTCGAGCCTTCTCGGACTCCCAACTGGTTATAATTCAAGTTAACAGAGAGTATGCAGCCAAGGATCCAACCATGGTGCAGTACCTAGAGAAGGTACCGGCTTTATCCTCCCAATTGGAATACTTTGAGATCATCCATGTTCTACGATCAGAGAACTCCCGGACGGATGCATTGTCTCGACTGGCAACTTCAGCACCGGAGTCTCTTGGGCGCACCTTTGTGAACATCTTGAAACTCCAAGCATAGCCGAAGAGGCTGCAAAGGTGCGCCAGATCGATGCTGAACCAAGCTGGATGGATCCCATTATCAAGTTCCTAAATGAGGGGGAGCTACCAGAAGATAAGGCAGAGGCCAAGAAGATCCGCTGGATAGCGTCTCAGTACGTCATCTTAGACGGAACCCTCTACAAGAGATCGTTCTCCCAGCCACTGCTAAAATGCTTAGGACCCACCGATGCAGACTATGCTTTGAGAGAGGTCCACGAGGGCATATGCGGTGATCACTTGGGAGGCAGATCTCTGGCGTACAAGATCATTCGACGGGGGTATTACTGGCCCTCCATTCAGAAGGACTCAGCTGATTTCGTGCGAAAGTGCGACCAATGCCAGAGGTATGCCAATGTACAGAGACAGCCTGCGAGTCACCTGACTCAACTGGCAGCCCATGGCCTTTTACCTAGTGGGGGATGGACATTCTTGGCCCATTCCCGCCGGCATCAAGGCAAAGAAAGTTTCTCCTAGTGGCCATCGACTACTTTACGAAGTGGGTAGAAGCCGAACCATTGGCCCAGATCACAGAAGGCAAGGTGAAAAATTTTGTAAAAAATTCTATCATATTCAGGCTCGGCATCCCACATGTCATCATCACGAACAACGGGAGATAGTTCGACAATCAGAAGTTCAAGAATTTCTGCGCTCGGTACCATATCTAGCATCGGCTAACATCCGTTGCTCATCCGCAGTCCAACGGAGAAGCCGAAGTCACTAACCGGACCATTCTTCATGGTCTAAAGACAAGGTTGAACGCCGCCAAAGGACTTTGGGCCGAAGAACTGACCTCCATTCTCTGGGCATACCGGACTATCCCGAGAACGGCCACTAGCGAATCTCTATTCAACCTGGCATACGATACCGAAGCCGTGCTACCTATTGAAGTCTCCCTACAGTCCCTGAGAATTGACAACTATAAAGAGCCCGAGAATTTCGATCGCAGAAAGATTGATCTGGACTTGCTACTAAGCACCAGGCTCCAGGCCTAGATAAATATGGCGGCGTACCAGCAAAAAGTCGCCAAGTACTACAACTCAAGGATGAAAGAACAAACTTTCCGTACGGGAGACATGGTATTGCGAAGGGCAGAAGTATCCAGGCCAACGGAATAGGGTAAACTCTTCCCCAACTGAGAAGGCCCATATCAAGTCGAAGAAATCATTCGACCAGGAACATATCGACTCAAGACCCTGGAGGGGAAGACCCTATCCCGACCATGGAATGTACAAAATCTACGCAAATACTATCAATGAATGAGTTTCTAAAAATTCCTGTGCAAAGCTACTCAACCCTGTTCAACTCAGAACAGCTAGTTGCATCAACTGAATGACAACAGCCTAAGTGACCTGATTTGAAAAATCGGTCAACTGCGTAAAGGAGAGTTTGATCCACTCACCTTATCGATATGCCCGACGAGCGCAACGGATGGCCTAACCAGGCCACCAAAAAGATCAAAGGCGCAGGGATGGTTCTCGAAACCTACCCTACGGTGAATCCGAAGACGCGCCGAGGCGAGCCTGAACAGCCTACCTTAATCATGACAGAAGAGCACAGGGATGGGATAAACACCCTACCCTACGGTAAATCTGAACACGTGCCTAAAATGACCACAGTCATCATTTCTATCGATAATAGACATTCCTAGAACGGTCCAACTGACCTCACTTCTTTTCTATAGATCGAAGATGGTCCGCGAAATCCACACTTCGGACAAAGCATCATACAACATATTGCAAAAAGTGCATGGGAAGAGGTAAAGAAAAAAAGATACTTCATTTCTTTTTTCGATTTTTACAAAAAAAAAAAAAGAAAAGCTCTCATGAAGAGAGAAAAAAAAAGGGAGTAGCACCGGAAAGATATGAGAAATTTTCAATAACTCTCCGCCGGGTTTTTCCCATACCGATGGGGAGAGATCTGGAGGGACAATGAAGGGCCCCCGGGGTTCCCGTCCGAACCAGAATCCGACCCCTCATCGAAGTCGGAATCAAATTCATGTCCGAGAAAGGGAACGTAGGGCTTAATGCTGTCCAGGCCCTTCAAGTTATAAAACTTGGAGGCTTTCCTCCGACATTCCCGGAATCCCTGATGGAAGGAGTCCAGAGCCACCCCAGTGAGTTCGTCCTTGAAGGCAGCAGAAGCCTTGAAGTTTGAGATGGCATCTGCCGCCTCCCTCCTTGCTTCCTTCACCTCCGTGGTCGCCACCGTGACTTGGGCCCAAGCCTCCCTCAGTTGGGCCTCCAATAGGCGGACCTTCTTTTCAAGGCGGTCCACGAGAGGCTCCTCGTCATCATCCCCAGCCCAAGGGACTTCGGACTTCGCTTCCTTTTCGGGTCAATGGCCCTTCTCTTTGCCGCACGGTGAAGTTCAGAAGTGCTGAACCTCATCTCTAATGGAGGGAAGGAGCCTACGGAAATGATGGCCTTTGACAGTAGAAGGCAGGGTCTTATTTATAGAGACCCTGCACCCGCGACCGACTGCGGGGAGGCATGCCCCACGTCCGTCCCAGCCGCATCAAAAAGTGCCATGTATCCGGACGACGCTTCGAGAATCAGAAAGTCGCTCGGGAGCCATCCCCAGGATAACAACTGCCATCACTTCGAATCCGGAGAAATCCTCATCGTGCGACGGCATCATTAATGGTTTCTTTTTGGAAAAAGGAGACCCGGCAGCTCACAAGGTGCAAGAAATCATGACTGTATAAATATCGACGTGCCACGTGGATAACAAAGACAGCAATCAAACTTCCCTAATTATTGCTTGACGGGGAGTTGACGTTTGTCCGCCCCAACGGGTAAACTTAAGGAAGATGGCACCGGCTTGACCAATCGTAGACGATCTTCGGCAACAGAGTTCTGGTCCGTTCTAGAGTTCGTCTCCGTCAACTATCAACTAAACGGCCTTTGGTTACGACTGTTCGATTAAGTGAAAGAAAGAACGATAAAACTAGTTCAAGCTACACATGAAGCATAACAATGCACACAAAAAGAAGGAAGAATTCATTTCAGAATTTGGAAAAATTATCGTTCATTGATAATGCAAAGGAAAAAGAAGGAAAATACATCTAGAGCGACTCAAGTCACTCAACATCAGCAGGAGAAGACTCCACACCACAGGACTGGAGCAACTTATCAATTTGCTCTGAGAGGACCTCATCAATCTGTGCCGGGACTGGAGAACCTTTGGCTTGGACTCCTCTGGCCTGAGCTTCCTCCTGAACCGAAATCGGAGTTGGGGTCACCTCCGGATTTTCAACTAAGATAGTGGCCTCCTCCTCCGGACATGGCACCTCCTCGACCTCTACTATGGCTTCGACTCCCTCCACTTTTTCTTCTTCTTCTCCGGCTACATCGAAGGGAGGAATGCCAGAAAGGTCGAGATGAGGGAAGGCCTCCTTCACCCTGGAGAGTCCATCATTGAAGCCGTGCTGGTAGCCATACAAAGACGCTTCACTAATCTCCGTTTGGAATTGTGAAGACATTTTGAAGTTAGCCACGGCATCATCTGCTTGGTTCTTCAATGATACGGACTCCCTCTTTGCAGCTTTGAACTCCAGGATCGCCTCTTCGGCCCTCCTGGGAGCCTCCTCCGCCGTCTTGGTCAAGCTTTCTATCTTCTCCTGATCCTTCTTGGTGGCCTGTTCCAGGGATTCGACTTGTTTCCTGCTCCTCCTCCACCCTGCCTCTTGCCCCGCCATTGTCAGATGGGCACCTTTCAGTTCGCCCTTCAGTTCGCGAACTTCATTGTTCACCCGAGCAAGACGGTCCTCTATGGACTGCTTCAGCTCTTCAGCTACTTCCTTATCAGTCATGGCAGTCTGAAGCTCCTCTTTGAGACCATGGATAAGGCTGTCAATGTTACCTAGGCCCTCCTCCATGAAGGTGAGGTCGTAGACCAGTTGCATCAAAAGTGAGGGGTCATGGATCAAACAGCTCTCAGGACAAAAGGGGCGGTGAGGATCATACCTGTTGTAGGGCGGAGAAGGCAGAATCGGACACTCTGGGAAGGTTCTGATTCCGAAGAACCGCCAAGTCATGAGGCAGTAGTGTGCCCTTCAACGCCTGCCTGGCTACGGCCGGGACCAGCAGTCCCCCTGTAGGTGAAAGCTCCGAAGAGTTCGTCGAACGGCCTCCAGCTGAGGAAGCCCCACGAGTGAACTCTCCTTCGACTTGCCACGCTTTGCCCCTTCAGCGGCAGGGGGGCAAAATGGTGGCACATCAACTCCTTGAGGCGGGCTCCCCGTTGTGCGAACTAGGGAGACAGCCGCCAGTGGAGTTTCGACTGGATAGGATCTTGACGGAGCCCCTTCCACAGCTGCTGTATCTTTCCCTGAGGTACCCCGGGAAGACGAAGTGCTTTGGTCCCCCTCGGGACCATCCCTTCGAGCCCTCTTCCGAACTGCAGACCTAGTGAGAGGGGCCTGTGCAACCCTCTTCTCCGAAGTCTAATGGAGCTAGCTCACACCGAGCTTCATCCCGCCACCTACAAGCAAAAGAGTTCACTTCAATAGACTGAACCACAACAAAATCAGAAAATAGGAGCAGAAGCCCCATCGCTATACCTAATGAAGGGTATCTACTGATCCCTGCCCGGTAGAGATTTCTCTCCTCCAACAGTTCTCAGATGGGGGCAACTTTGGAGTTGACCAAAAGGTCGTAGTCCAACTGGTCGGCCGCCAAGACCTTCTTCCCGTCGTTGGCGGTCAGGCGAGGCTTCTTCCACACAGTGTCGAAGCCCCATGGATCGAAAGACACCACAAATACAAAAATGGGTTTCCACCCGTGGATGGTGCTGGGCATGTCCTTGATGACCCTGCGGCCCGACCTAGGACCAATCACCCACCATCCATTGCTGTGGAAGTCCCTCTTGAGAACAAAAAGGGCAGTGAACAAATTGGTCCTAGGTTCTACGTTTGCGATGCTGCACATGACCAGGAACCCGCAGATGTTCCGATTACTGTTCAGGGTCAATTGTGCTGGCACCACTTGGTACAAGCGAAAAATCTTGACGAAGAAGGAGTGCAAGGGAAACCGAAGACCAGCTTTCAGATGATCTTCGTACACAGCTAGACACCCAGGGGGAGGTTCGTTCACTCGTTCTTCGAGTACGGGGAGAATGAAGGGGAACTCCTCGGGAATGCGATAGCATTCCCAGAGAAGGGCCGCCTTATCCTAAGAAATAGAGCTGGGAATCGACTTCAAACCTATTACCTCACCGGCCCCCGAGGGCCCAACCTGTTCTCCTTGACTTTCTACGAATCCTTCCATGACAAAATAGTAAAGCAATGGAGCAGAAAGAAGATTCTACCTGCGAAGTAGACTAGTAGTCCAGAACAAGTTGGACGAGGGATGAGACGATGTTGAAGAAACTTTCTTTGGCCAGACCTTCGTCCTTCCCCAAAAGAAAAGCAAGGGTCTCTGAGGCCCCGCCAGGGGTGATTTGATCCAAGGTTACCCCGGGAGGTAACTACATTCTCAAAGAGCTTTCCTCTCACACTCTCAACACCCTTCCCCATTCTGTGGCTGTGATCCGCTACTGACTTAGGCATCGGAGTGTCCCCCACCGGAACAACTCCAGCAAGGGACCTGTTTTGCAGGTGAACCAGGGAGCGGTCCTGCGGCGCAGCAGCTCCGACTGGCCGATTCAGGGACTCCATGCCAACACCAAGTTTCCATGGTGACACGGCACGGTACTCTTTTCTTACAAACATGCATATTGGCATTACCATCATGCCTTGTCAACAAAACCTAGTTGACAATAAAATTGTTCAGGTATTTTATCTGCCTTTGATTGCTAGGCTGGAGGTTGCTATTTCAATTGATGCTTCGGCACAGGATGAGCATTCTGCAATGGCAAAAATGATGTTATATCTATAATAACCCAAACCCAAACATACCCACAAAGATTAATCAAAACAATATATTTTTTTATATTTCTAAGTATCGAAGATCTATATTATCTAGCCGATGTGAAATTAAATACATGTCCACATGGATTCTTATATAGTTTTATGTAAAAGTTAACTTCCTTGAAACTAAGGATTCAAATCTATTTAAATCCTATTAAGAATATCACAAATTTAATTTAACCTCGTTGTCCGCTATAATACTATTTATAATAATTCAAAAAAACTAGTTGAAAAGTGATATGGCTAGAAGCCGGCATGCTGACGTGTACCCTATGATCGGATGCCATGTCAGAAGGCTGCCGCAGCAGATACCCCGTGCCGGGCTCCGCTAGGTCTAGCTCAGCCCTTCTTCGCCAGGTCAAGCTCAGCCCTTCTCCGCCAGGTTGACACCCGCTAGCTCGGGGCGCCTAGGCCGGAGCTGAGCGACCTCCTCCGCCAGGTCGAGCTCAGCCCTTCTCCGTTAGGTCGATACCCGCCAGCTCGGGGCGCCTAGGCCGGAGCCGAGCGACCTCCTCCGCCAGGTCGAGCTCAGCCCTTCTCCGCCAGGTCGACACCCGCCAGCTCGGGGCACCTAGGCCGAAGCCGAGCGACCTCCTCCGCCAGGTCGAGCTCAGCCGTCTCCCTGCCAGTTCGACGATTGACTCGGACAAAGCCGCCGGCCGCTGGGGAAATGGAGCCATCCCACCGGATCGCCGGCGGACCACCCAAGGACAGCAGGAGAGAACCTGTCCAATCATAATAACTACTTACAGACGCCACTCCCGGCGCGGAAAGGAGGAGCCCCTCCCAATTAAGACATTGCCAGGCTCCCCGAAATGGAGCGAACGGGAGTGATGTCAGAATGCCCCGAAGTTTCATCGTCGCCAACCAGGGAGGATGTCCCATCCACGGCAAGGAACGTCGTCGCACACCCCTGACAGTTCGGACCATAAGATAAGTCCCGTCCACAGCATGGGACGCCGCCACACGCGCCTGACAACACCGGGGAGATCCCGAGGTAGACTCTTGACAACCATTCGGGTTTAAACGAACCTAGGACAGGCCCGAAAAAAAAGGTAAGCAAAAAAAAGAAGAATGAGAGGGCAGGAATGCTCGAGAATCCCCAAGGATCCAGGGGGCGAAGGGAAAGAAGGCCACTAGGGAGGACCCGCCCACCTCGGCCATCACCTTTCCCGGCAAATCCAGTGCCCCCGTTCGGATCTCATCCCCGCACTACTCACTCCTCCCAGTGCGGAGTCCATCAAGAGGGGCTCGACCGGGAGGATCTGTTCTCCTGGATCGTCACTGACTTGACCGTCGGAGTGCCCCCGCCGGAATCCCCTGCCCGGGTAACTGACCTCTTCTTTTGCTGGTTCCAGGGAGCGAGATATCCCAGATCAGCAAAGGGGGCAGTCCGACCTCACTAGCAGCTACGGGCCACGACGATCTTGGCAGCAATAAAAAATATTTTTTAAATTCTTTGATCATGTATAAATGTCTAGGATCTATTTATTGCATAGCTAATATAAAACCAAATACCTGACCGTACAGGTCCTTGCAGTATCATTCATCTCTATGGATTTTTAAATTTGCCTGCTCGATTATTCATCTCAAGTGGTGTAAGCATCATGCCAAGTATGCTCATCCAAGCAAGCAAGTATAACATATACACGAACATGAAATTTCGGCATTCCCCTAAAATTTCAAAAAGAAAAGTGAAATGTTATGGTTGCAAAAATTGATGGGGTGAAAATAAACTATCCTCTATCAGCAAGCTAAATCAAACTCTATACAAATCAAATGGTAGAAAATATACCAAAAGTCCTTGAAATTTTTGCTTCAGTTTTTATTATTTGAACTGTCACGAATCAGGAGAAGAATTTTCTTGCAGTGATGTGTGCGACCTTGCTTCAGGGGAGACCAGCTTTCACTTCTTTCCTATCTGCACCAAATGCCTGACACAAGGGCAAGAACCAGTTCCATCTCACATTTCAGCAAGAACTTGCCAAGAATATGGTCATGCAGACATGAGAACATTGACATGAGCTTTGTTTGTTGGCTGACTATATAACATTAAACGAGTTGATCTCTGCAAACTGGTTTGTAACAACAGTATAAGTGATTTGAGATTAAATGTTAGCAACATTAGGTAGCAAGAACATATGCGGGTCAGCAATTTGGGAGTATCATGAGGCACAAAAACTCCTAGAAACAGATTAAACCATGCATCAAAAATAAAAACAAAGATGCGAAGAGACCATGTCTCCTAGCTCATTTAACCTCTACACCGAAACCTCTCACATAGACATTAGTAAATAGCTCGGAAGGATCAGGCACAGGGCTCTCCTGATAAATGGGGAAGGGAGAAATTATGATGACCAGAGAAACAGAGCATATTGCCACTAAATGTCTAATGATTTAGCCAATCTTCCCAGATTGGTGGCTACCCTGGCCTGAGCTATGGCCTCATCCACCTCCTTTCTCACTTCTTTCTCGATATCCTGCACGAATATTTGCAAAAACATGAATATGATTATATGACAAAGAAAAAAAATGAAAAAGTATAACAAGTTTCCATCTATTAAAATTTACATGATAAAACTTGCAGAGTAGATCAGACCGAACTAATTCTGGAAGAACATGTAATTAGTTGTAAGAATTTAGGTGGTTGACTACTGGCATCCGTCACCGCAGGGGAGAGGGAGAGATCCAGGGTTCAAACTCCGGTGGCAGCATCTCCGGTTTATTTCT
Source organism: Areca catechu (assembly GCA_021397845.1). Lineage (NCBI taxonomy): Eukaryota > Viridiplantae > Streptophyta > Magnoliopsida > Arecales > Arecaceae > Areca > Areca catechu. The sequence goes on from CM038045.1 coordinate 26,198,603, forward strand.
CCAAAGAAAAAAAAAATATAAGGACTTGAATAGGACTGAAAATGGACCGGTCCAAAGATTATATTTTAAAAATTTTTATATCAAATCCGGGCATCCCTTTGGTCCAAAAATTAAATTGACTCTAATTTACAAGTCTAAGACTAGTCCAACATGCTTAAAATTTGGTTCGAAGCCTGAATCAATTTCAGGCCGACCCGAAATTTACTGAGCTGGCTCAGTCCAATTCTGACTAATGAGCTTTTGGACCGGCCCATTTTCAATTCTAAATTCGAGTCAATACCTTGAGCCCAACGGCGGTGGCTAGCTCATTAGATAAAATATCAACTACCTAATTCTTTCAATTGGATCGCGCTCCTGCAAGTGTCATTATGATAGAGAAGGCCTGATAAGATGAATACTTGCACTCGATTAGCAATGCAACAAATGGCTTGAAACTGAGCTGTCTCACGCCACCAATCTCATCACGGGTGCGGTAGGTGATCCCAGGATCTGACATGGAGTGACCATGGTACCTGTAAGAGTCCATTTCAAGAATCTGCCAACCAACAATAATATATGAGCTCGCTTAATACTTGTCACCACATAGAAAAATAAGATGACCTCCAGTATAGGGAACAAAACATCAAGTCTGAATGCATAACATATACACATCACAAAAAGAAACAGGAGATGATGCTTCTGTGAGGCCCAACCCAAAACGTAGCCCATATAAATTTGGACTGAAGCCGGCAATTGGGATACCGACTTCAGTTCAGATTACCCTTGGCATCGAACTGCCATTTTGTTCGACGGAGGAGATAGCGAGGAAGGCAGACGGCGTACGGGAGAGGGATTCCTTCCTATAAAGGAAGGCTTCTCCGCGTGCCTTGACCCTTCACGAAACCCTTTCCTCCGGTGCCGACGAACCCCCCTCTCGCGTGCCTTGGCTCCTTTCCGGAACACGTTTTTCTTCGGTGGACGTCAATCTCACCGGTAAGTTTCTCTGTCCCCATCTTCTTTCGGGTTGGCATGAGCAGGGGTGACCGACGGGAGCCCATCCTTTCTCGAGCGTGGGGTTGAGTAGGGTCGACCAGCCAAGATGGGGGGGGGGGGGGATTTACTTCGTTTGTTAGGTTTTGATGGGTGCCAGACGGTCGCCGGTGGTCGCGCCGCCATCCGCTCCGGTCAGCAGAGTCCCTCCTTCTCGCTGGTCGTTGCCGGTAGCCATGGGGAGGCCGGCTCGGTCAAGTCAAGAGAGGAGGAGAGCAAAGGAGTTCGGGAGAAGAAAGAAGAACAAAAAAAAAAAAACAGGGGCCTAAGTTTCGTGGGAGAAAAAAAAAAAGAAGAAAAGAGAAGAAATAGAAAAAAAAGAGAGAAAGAAAAATCTACCTAAGAGTCCGTCGCTGGGGTGGTTCCCGGTGGCTGGAGCTACCATTGGTGGCTCACCCGTGAGGTCCCTCTCCATCGTGGATGAGGAAGGAGAGAGAGGAGAGAGAGAGGAGAGAGAAAGATGAGAGAGAGGAGAGAGGAGGGAGAGAGGAGAGAGAAGAGAAACCGAGGAAAGGTAAATTTTGGACCAGAGTTAGAACTAGATTAACGAGAGTGCCCATGATAGTTTAGTTTTCATTTTAGTTTTATTAAATAAAAATTAATTATATGTTTAAATTGTTGGTCAGGATCGTCGTTGTCCTAGGAAGATCAGATCTATGTTTGAATTGTACTTGTTGGTAGATTATTTTTGGTAAGTTATCTTGACATCTGATATTATATGCCAAATATGTTATATATTTATGAAATATTAAATGCATGTAATATATTTTAATTTGCATTGGATTGTATTGGATTGCATTGGGTTGCATGCATTGTGTTGGTGTTGTCGCTCTCTAGTCCGACTATGATGATCATACGAGGATCTAGTCTCCTTGTGGGCCTCCAGCAGGGCGATCGCTGGCACATGACCGATGAGCGGTATGTGAGTCAGGAGCTAGTTGCCTTATTTTAGCTATGCATGGCAGGCACATGCAGAGGATGCATGTTTCTCGTGTAATACTCAGAGCTAGTTTTCCTTATGGGCCTCCAGTGGGACGATCACTAGCATGACCGGTTTCGGTATGTGAGTTAGGATCTAGTCTCTTGTGGGAAGAGCCATGGGCCGATCGTGGCCATAGTCAGAGGGACTAGGAGAGTAAAGTAAATGGTTGCCATCCATAGTCGTGTCGGTGTCGGTTGAGATTAAGTATGCATATTTGCATCATGTTACTGGATATATATTATTATATTGATGGACATCTTGTTGTATGGTGTGTTTGTGCTTGCTATTTATTAATGGCATATTTGTGTATGTATACTGGAAGTGTTGATAACTTATTGAGCCTTTATAGCTCACCCCTATTTTTTTTGTATTTTTGTTGCATATCCGAAAAGAATCAATCGGGCTTTGGGATCAGTCAGTGAGGAGCTAGGGTATAGGTGTTAATCCCTGAGTGCTTTGATATTGAATTGAAGGTTAGGCCTGGCATGATCTCTAGGATGATATCTAGGATTGTGCAGCCAGTCGCGTAGCCGATCCAGGTTTTGGATCGGGATGTGATAGCTTCCTACCTGCTGATATGTACCATGTCAAGCTAACATGTCCCCAATAGGTTCTAGCATGATACACATGAATTATAGCTTTAAACTATGGTTTACAATATCGAGTACATGTCGTACTTGTAGGAATTTTATGGTGCTCCCAAGCCTTAAAGAGACTTGGAAGGCCATGACAGGGATGTTCGAGAATCCCTGGGCTTGGGGGCATGTCCCAAGCAGGTCCTGGAAGTATTCCAAGGGATACTCTAAGTCTAAGATTGAGAGAACATGTGAGTCAATTGGGTCAGGGGGCTTGACCTAGGTTTGAGTGTTTTCTCATGTATGTGACTTAGGAGGGAGTTTTTGAGAGATTGTAACATAACCCGGTTTGTGGATTATGGGGTTTTAGGTCCAGAGGTGTAGTTGGTTCCCTTTTGGTTTAAGGGGGGTATGCGTGATCTCTCTTTCTCAGCATGAGGGTTACATCACACAGAAGAAGGGCTTGGGACGTGGTATTCTTCCACGGGCTTGGAGAAGGAAACTGAGAGTGAGGGAGTCCACAGGTTTGGGAATTTCTTCCTAGGTTTCAGAGAGGAGGCTGGTATCTTGTGTCATGTATCAATATTTTCTTCAAGGATAATAATACAATCTCTTTTCTCCTAATCTCTTCTGTATATTTTCTTCTACTTCTTTGTGAATCAAGAAGGGTGCGATTATCTCATCGGGATCTCTCTCACGGTGCTTCCGCGGTTAGGCGCTGATCCGGGATTCACAACAAGTGGTATCAATACCTAGGATTCTCTACAAGTGGTATCAGAGCCAGGTTCAAGCGTGGAAGAGGAGTTTTCTATCCCAGGATCCCATTTAGGTGTTCTTGATCAAGGTGTTTTTTGGATCAGGTTTTCCCATGATTTTGGAGAAGGGTTCATATCTAGGATTTTCTCAAGGTGTTGAGAGGAAAGATAAGATCTGGGGCTACTTTCTATACCCTCTTTACATCAGGTATCTTCTTCAAGGTTTTTTGTCAATCTTTCGCTATTTTGTAATTGTTTTGGATCATGGAAGGCAGTGGGATAAAAATTGATGTGGAGAAGTTTGATGAGAAAGGGAGTTTCACCATGTGGAAGGTTATGATGGAAGATTTGCTGGTTCAGATGGGATTAGATCTGGCTTTGGAAGATAGGCCAGGGAATATGAATGACAAGGAGTGGATGTCCGTGGAGAAAAGGACATGTGCCACGATTAGGACTTGTCTAGCGGATGAGGTTTTGTATGGCGTGTTAGAGGAGAAGATATCCAAGGGATTGTGGTCGAGGTTGCATACCATGTACATAGGGAAGAATATGTGCAACAAGTTGGTGCTGAAGAAGCAACTGTACAGCCTTCGAATGCAAGAGGGTGAGGATGTTGCAGGATACATTCAGCGGTTCGACTGGATGAGCATGGATTTGCTCAACATTGGGGTGGATTTAGAAGAAGAAGATAAGAGTCTATTGCATTTATGTTCACTACCCGGAAGCTTCGATCCATTGATGACTATACTGCTATATGGAAATGAGACGCTAGTGTATAAGGAGATCATATCAGTGCTAAGATCCAATGAGCAGCGGGAATGGATGACGAAGAGGGAGGTCTTTCAGGAGGGTTTGGCCGTGTCAAAGAAGCCAATGTGTCAAAGAAGCCAAGAAAATGGAAGAAGAAAGGTGAACAGGTGAGACGGGTACAGTCCAGGAAAGGCATCATGGTGGGCAAGTGCTACAGGTGTGGTGTAGCAAGGCACTTTAAGCGGGAGTTTCGCTTAGGAAAAAGTGCAAGGATGGAGAAAAGGAAAGCCCAAATTTCTCAGGTTCAGTCGCTGGGTCAAAGGAAGAGTCGGATAAGCTCTTGGTTTCGAAGGAGCCTGCGAAAGGCAGTGTATCCGAAATGGTTTCGGAGGGGTCCACGGGTTGCGGAGGGTCCAAGGAGGCAGCGACATGGTTCGAGGTGTAGGGTCAGGCTCAGCAAAGCAGCGTTGAGTTGTTGGCCTCGGGATTTCGTTCAGTGGCATCAGGAGGACTTCAGTCTTAGGTGGAGCACCGGGGAGAGGTGGCTTCACGGGTGGAGCAGGATTCGACACTGGGTCAGAGCGGAAGAGTGCACAGGGAGGAATCACATCTCGGCACCAGTGCCAGGGGTGCACCGAGGTAGGTGGAGCAGCATGCACAGGTAGTCAAGCATGGCTCTGAGGAGATGGTATCAGTTAGAGCTCCAGTTGCAGTGAGTGCCGATTCAGGTTCGCTGGGTTCTCTCCAGGGAATCCAAGAAAAAGTCTGATACAGCTGCCAGGTAGAAGGAAGGCTATAATGGTAGTGCTAGGGTACAAGCAAGGGTCTTCAGCTAAAGAGGCGGTCAACCCAAAGGCCTCCAAGGGTGCACAGTAGCTGAAGAGTGTTGGCAAAGGCAAGGAGATCTGCACAAGAGGTTGTCAAGACACGCAGTTACATCGGGGATGTGCAGGAGGACATTGCCGGGTTTGCCAAGGCTTGGGGGCACCAAAGTAAAAATTGTAGAGATTTTGTGGTGCTCCCAAGTGTTGGAGAGACTTGAGAGGCTATGGTAGGGATGTTCGAGGATCCCTGGGCTTGGGGGTGTGTCCCAAGCGGGTCCTGGAGGTGTTCCAGGAGATACTCTAAGTCTGAGGTTGAGAGAACATGTGAGTCAGTTGGGTCAGGGGGCTTAACCCAGGTTTGAGTATTTTCTCATGTCTGTGACTTAGGGAGGAGTTTTTGAAAGATTGTAACATAACCTGGTTTGTGGGTTATGGGATTTTAGGTCCAGAGGTGCAGTCGGTTCCCTTTTGATTTAAGGGGGGTGTGCGTGATCTCTCTTTCTCACCGTGAAGAATCAGTGTGAGAGTTATATTACGTGGAAGAAAGGCTTGATACGTGGTGTTCTTCCACGAGCTTGGAGAAGGAAACCTGAGCATGAGGGAGTCCGCAGGTTTGGGAGTTTCTTCCTGAATTTTAGAGATGAGGCTGGTGTCTTGTGTTATGTATTAAGATTTTCTCCAAGGATAATAATACAATCTCTTTTCTCCCAATCTCTTATGTATATTTTCTTTTGCTTCTTTGTGAATCAAGAAGGCTGCCATTATCTCGTCAGAATCTCTCTCACGGTGCTTCCATGATTAGGCACTGATCCGGGATTCACAATAAATAGTATCAGCAGGATTCTCTACGGTACTGGCATGAGAGTATCAAATATTTTTGCCGAGCACCGGCCTGATGCATGAATAGCACGAGAAAAGCGTAATCTAATCACGTCCGTAAGCATGGCAGGCAACCAAAGTCAACGATCCAATATATTCATTTTATTCAATTTCCAAATCATAAAAAGCGAACACATAGTTCTAAGTGGTCCAAGTACTTTCCCATTCAACCATTAATCAAAGCTAATCATTTGCATGATAGATAATAAAAAAAACAAAAGAAAAAAGAAAGAAAAAATGTTTGGTTTTTTTTTTTTTTTGGTAACCCAAGAAGGGGGAGAGGAGTTAGACCCCAGATGTGGTCACCCCCAGACGGTCCCCCACCCCAACCAGGATATGTTCGATACACGGCGCATATTAATTTTTTCGCAGCCATTCCCCACCCGAAGGTGAGTACGTCAACCTGACTACCACTGGAGTCAGCCGAGTGAACGGGATTTATTATATATACCTTTAACTTTTTTTTTTGGTTGTGAGACTTTTCTCACAACCAACTGGCAGGGGTTCGAATCTTGGTTTAGACATATTTCGACAAAAAAATCCATAAATAAAATAAAAAATAAAAAATGTTTAGATACAAGTCCCTTAAACATTAGAATTTTTGTTTAGATATTTTGCATAATGTAGCTTGTGGATCAGATAAATAAGTTGGACCTTTTGTTGAGGTGCAAGTCTCTCATTTGTCTCCCATTTCTATTTTTCTTCTATTTTTTGTACACAAATTTAGAAAGGCTGTAAAATGTTAGACTTTCTTCCCTTCCTTTATCTCCTCTAAATATACTTCTTCTTAAATTGAAGCCAGGTGGCTGATTCCGCCAGCCTCCCCTTTGTCCTCAAAAACAAGTCTCTCATGACTCACATCTCCCTCATACAATCATAACCCTCTACCTTTAGCTTCCCTCATTGTGTTTCCATCTTTCCAATCTCTCCCATGTCCTCCACTCCCTGAGCTATTTAGCATCCCTGACTGTGTTTCCATCCTTCCAACCTCTTCCATGTCCTCCACTCCCTAGGCTATTTAGCATTCCTGACTGTGTTTTCATCCTTCCAACCTCTCCCATGTCCTCCTCTCCCTGAGCTATTTAGCATCCCTGAACGTGTTTCTATTATTAGGAATTATTCCCTTTTTATGGGAATTATTCTGAAACCATTTGAAAGTAAATCCCAAAAAATAAACATGTGATATCATTGAGAATAACCAAACAATAAGCAGAAGCGTATCTGAAACCATATTTGAAAACCTGGATTTGAAGGTCTATTCATATGTCGCACGGCTAGCCTTCCAGATTCACACGGGTTTCCTAAAGAGCCCTTTCTTACTTCTCTAGGATTTTCTTCTCTGATGATGGGATATCGGGGAGAAAGGAATAACACCGTGTAATCTGGGGACCATAACCACTTTTATATGACAACAGCATTATTATGATTTCTATTTTTGCCCATCATAAAAATAGAAATTACCCTTAAGTCTCTACACATTAAAAGGCCCACATCCTATTAGATACATTAAGGCCCCAAATAGTTTAAAACATAATTGATCACTTTTAAGAGGGCCAAACCTTAAATGACAGCCCACAAAATATTATTATTTATATACAAGCCCAATATTGGATTAAGGATCCAACAATCTCCCACTTGGGCTATATGTATAACCTTATAACATGCTTTGCGAAAATAACCAAATGAGCTCAACTTTACTTTGCTGTCCTTATTAAAATGTATCTATAACCAATCCGGTCCATCAACCACACCAACATAGGATCAAAGCGATCTTTGTTACAATTATCGTAACTCAACCCATCAATGGTCACATATATCAATGCAATTGAATGATATGGATTATGATGTGGATGTGTAGCATGGAAATTTCACGTAATATGACCTTAACATGCCTATTTCCAACTAGTCCACCCTTAAACCTCAGTGAGATCAAACCAAACAAAAACAAAGTGTAAATAAGCCGAAACTTTATTTCTACAGAAAACTGAAATAACTGAAATAACTGAAAAATGTCTGTATTACAAGAGCATCTAAAATATACAAACTCCCACTAAAACTGAATATCCTCTGCTGACATGACACCCATATGAGTAGTGTGCTCATGAAATATCTTGGGTGGCACTCCTTTAGTAAGCAGATTCCCAACCATGGAGTTTGTACCTATGCGCTCAATAGACAACTTTCTACTCTGAACTCTTTCTTTAACAATCAGGAACTTGATATCTATATGCTTTGATTTCGTTGAGCTCCTATTATTATTAGAATATAAAACTACTGACTTACTGTCACAAAATAACTTGAGTGGCCTTTCAACACCATCCACTATACGTAACCCCGTGACAAAATTCCGAAGCCATATTCCATGATTGGATGCCTCATAGCATGCTATGAACTCTGCTGCCATGGTAGAAGAGGCTATAAGCGACTGTTTAGCACTCTTCCAAGAGATAGTACCTCCGGCAAGCAGGTAGATATAGCCCGATGTAGATTTCATACTATCTTGGCATCCAGCAAAATCGGAGTCAGTATAACCAATGATCTCAAGCTGATTCGACCTCCGATACATGAGCATGTAGTCTTTTGTTCTCTGTAAGTACCGTAAGACCCGTTTAGCTGCTTTCCAATGCTCAACTCCTGGATTGCTCAAATATCTGCCCAACATCCCAGTGACGTACGCATTATCCGAATGCGTACAAACTTGAGCATACATTAGACTCCCTACTACTGATGCATAAGGAATCTTCTGCATTTCCTCTTTCTCCAAGTTATTCTTAGGGCACTGATATAGACCAAACTTATCTCCCTTAGCCACAGGGGTATCTCCTGGTTTGCAATTTTGCATGCCATACCTTTTTAAAACCTTCTCAATATAGCTCTTTTGTGATAATCCTAGAATATCCCGAGAACGATCCCAGTATATCTGTATGCCTAATACAAAAGAGGCGTCACCAAGATCTTTCATCTTAAAATTCTTAGCTAGAAATCTTTTGGTTTCGTGCATTAAGCTTATATCGCTGCTGGCAAGCAATATATCATCAACATATAAAATCAAAAAAATATATTTACTCCCACAAAACTTATGGTATATACAATCATCAACCAAATTCATCTCAAAACCGAACGAGATGATCACCTGATGAAATTTGAAATACCATTGTCGAGATGCCTGTTTGAGTCCATAGATGGATTTCTTAAGTTTGCAAACCATGTTCTTTGGATCTTCCGACACAGTTTTCTGGTTGCACCATATAAATTGTCCCATCAATATCACCATTGAGAAACGCTGTCTTCACATCCATCTGGTGTAACTCAAGATTGAAATGCATCACCAATGCCATTATAATCCTGAAAGAGTCTTTCGAAGAAACCGGAGAGAAAGTCTCTTTATAATCAATGCCTTCTTTCTGTGTAAAGCCCTTTGCGACAAGACGAGCCTTGTACCTCTCCACATTGCCTTTCGAATCCCTTTTAGTTTTAAATATCCATTTACAACCAACGGGTTTCGCACCTTCTGGCAATGAGATAAGATCCCATACGTCATTGTCTTTCATGGACTTTATCTCATGGCGTCAATCCACTTTTGAGAGTCAGAACTTTCCATGACTTGACGAAAGTTGATTGGATCATCTTCCATCACTCCAATGTCTACCTCATGTTCTTGGAGAAATACAATGTAATCATCTGGCACTGTACTTCTTCTCTCTCTAGTGGATCTTCTTAATGGCATAGGTTCTTGAGGTACTAGAGTTTGTTCTTCTGGAATAATTTCTTGAATGGGAAGTTCTCCGACATTGTCTTGATTTGTTGTGTCTTGAACAATATCAGAAATAAAATCCTGACCAATGCCAATGACACCAGTGGGAATATTAACATATTCCTCTTCAAAGACAAAGTTCTTAGCTATATCTCCCCCCACAAACTCAACATCCTCAAAGAATCGTGCATTTCCCGACTCGAAAATTGACTTAGTCGTGGGATTATAAAACTTATACCCTCTGCATCTTTCAAAGTATCCAATAAAATAACAACTCACCTTCTTTGAGTCCAGCTTCTTTTCATTAGGCCTATAAGGCCTTGCCTCAGCTGGACATCCCCAAACATGTAAATGATTTATACAGGATTTCCTGCCCTTCCAAAATTTATAAAAAATTTTGATAATTATTTTAGTTGGAACTCTATTAAGAACATATACCAGTGCTTCATAAGATTCATTTATGCTCCTAATTTCGTTCATCCATTATCTTTTCTATTTCTCACTCATCCCCCTTCTCTATCAATTCTATCTACCGTCCATCTTCCGCGTGTCCCAGCGACAGGTTGGATCCTAATATTCTTGGAAAGGTTTGGCAAAATCGTAAATGCAACCTAATCCTGCTCGTCGTGGTCTCCGCCTAAAGACCGCTTGCCCGTGGGCCTTAGCGCTCCCGTCAACAGAGTCCTCCCTTCTTCGCTTAATCGTCGGCTTCCTTTCCTCTTCCTGTCGACCGTCGCCTCCCATGGCTTCTTCAACCGTTAACCGCTGGCTGAGGCCCGAGGTATGCCTCGTTTTCCTCCTCCTCCTCCATCTCTCTTCTTTCTCTCTCTGTTTCTTTCTCACTTTTCTTTCTTCTTTTAAATCTCCCTTTCTCTTTCCGATGATTCGTGAACTGGGGTTTTAGATCTTCACTGCAATCCATTTTTTTTCTATATCCGTTTTTATGCCCCTTCCTTTTTACGATGATTTGTATGGTTTTGTTTTTTGATTTTTTTCTTTTAATTTCCAGGTCTATCCCCTCTTTGCGGCGGTCGGAGTGGCTGTGGGAATCTGCAGCTTCCAGCTGATCCGCAACATTTGCATCAATCCTGAAGTGAGGTTAGTTACCGGTTGGATCGTTAATTTAACTGCACGTCGCTTCTATGATTTTAATTTTGTTAATAGCTATCTGCAATTGGTAGTAGTTTGATATCAAGCTCCAGACCATAAATCTTCCGAAGATCTGTAGTTCTTGTGGTCGAAAATGGCTAAAAAAATGGGTACCCTTAGCAAATTATATCTACTATTATGTGAAGTTCAAGTGGAGGCCCATAGTTGATTGCATCTGGAAACACCATTAGAACTTAGAAGTTTTTTATTTCCCCTTCCTGTGCGGATTTAATTGAACTGGAGGTTCAGAGTTCAGTAGAACTCTATATCAAGCTTCTGCGAGTTATTCTTAGCTTTCACAGATAGAAGGGAGATCCATGATATAACTTCAAAGACATACTTGACCATGGAAACTATGTAGTATTTAGAGGAAATCTGTCTCTTTTTTTCCCTGTTAAGGATTTCGTTGCTGGACATGCTCTGAGATGGTAGGTAGTGTTACATTTGTTATTTGAAGAGAGAAGGAGAAATGCTGCATTGCCCCTCCAGAGAAGGGATGTTGAGGTGCCTGGCACCATTTCCGAATCATTAGTTATTTCATCTGGGTATCAATGTTTATTATAACATCAGGTGGTTAATGACCATTTTCAAATCATCATCCCACTTCCCACCCAACCCCACTCGGCTGCTGCATAGCAGTCTTAATATCTTTATATCTCTTCTGGAGCCAATTGGCATGGTTGGCCACATTATCTTTGGTAATGTCCATGACAAACCTCTCATTCACAGCCCTTGCAGAATCATTGAAGGCAGTGGGTCTGAAGCCCTTGTCGACCTTCAAGCCTTGTTGTGCCATCTCCACTAGAACCTCAATAAGATACCAGGCATTCTTCTTTTCCCATCAATTATTAGGGGTTCCCTTCATAACAGCTTTTCCATCCATTTTTCCCTTGAAAGCTGCCATGGACTCCATAGTTACTGTTTTTCAAAGCGTTCCATCTCAGATCACAACATTTGTCATCCACATATATACTTAACAAACAAAATTGTAGCACAAGCATGATCTACAAATAAAAATTACCATGCACGATCAATAAATATTAAAGCAAGAAGACCGCAATATGTTATGATCCACATAATAAGTGAATGTTGAGAATATATCAAATATGGTGAATGTCAATAAATCAATCCTCATAATCCGAATCACTGAATTTAAATTCACTCCAATTTGCTTTGGTAGCTGCAAGGCTAGGATACAACGCCACATATGCTCTGCAGTGCGATACCTACTAGCTTGCCATTGCCTACTCTAATCCCTATGCCATCTCTGGCTCTCGGGCTGAGAATAGAAAGCCTGCTCAACCTCTTCGCCATCGGATAGTAGCTCATCTTCAGGCAATAAGAGCATAGGATCATCAAGTGCCAAAGTAAGGATGAAACCGTGCAGCATGCAGCAAACATGCATGGCATTGATCTGAGTTGGGAAAGCAAAAATGGATGTGATGTCAAAGTCTTGAACTGAGTCTTTAGGATTCCAAATGCACATTCAACCTTTGAATAACAGAGGTTAAACAACTCCCATTCATTTTCTGGTCTACAACTCATGCATTTCTTCAAGTGATAGCAGGCACGGCGGTATTGGGCAATTACACCAGGCATTGTTGTGTGCCCAGTATCAACCAAGAAATACTTTCCTGTATAGACCAATGATGGTCTATGATATAGTCTAAAGCTAATCTATGGATGGGACATGTATTAGCGTTTTACATGGGGGAACATGAAGATGCTTTGGAGGAGGGAGGCTAATGCATCTTTCAAAACAATGGAATCATTCACAGAGCCCTCCTATCCAGCAGAGACGTAAGTAAATCTACAGTCAGGATTGACAGCTGCTAGGACATTTGGGGTTGGACCCTTTTTGCCATGGAATCGAGCAATCTAACTAAATACAAGTTACCTTGAAGTATAGATAGTAAGTAGGGTTTGACTCTCATCTCTTGATGTACCTAGCTAATGGGCTTTTGAACATAAAGTTCTAGAATGAAAAAATAGCATTCAATATGCTATTGAAGTAGCAGCTGACTGCCTTCCTAGATCTTACAAATATAATGCCAATTATCCTATTTTTGGTATTATATCCAACAATTTGGAGTAACATAGCCAATTGTTCTTCAGTAGTCTCATGGATGGTATCTTTTAGAAGCCTATAGTCCCTAAGTAGTCCAGCCAAGAAAAGAAAGCGCTCGACATTCTTATAGAGGTAATGGACACAATTTCTTGTGCCTCAATGTGAAATCCTATGAAGATGACCATTCTAGTATGTTTTTCTACTACTAGAAGATTCCTTAGGGATGTTTCTACTCATCATGTTTGTGAGCCTAATATAAAACCACTAGCACACCATTAAGGGCTTGTTTGGATGTCTAGGATTTATAACTTTAGGATACAATTCATGATGGAATGTAGGTTTTGATCCTATAGAATTATACATAAAATTCTATTGGAAGAAAAATCCTGTGTAATTAATCTTATCATACATTTAGATGATAAATTAGGATTTGCTCATAGTCCCTCCTCTCTCTCTATTCCTTTTACCAAAATAATAAACTTATTGTTATCAAAATATCATATTAATTATTATAATTATAAAATAATTTATATCAAGAAAAGCTAACTTATCTGTGTATCCCTCGCTACCAGACTTTATGGAGGCCTTATTTCCAATTTTATGTAGAAAGATTCACTGTGCTACATCTTTCTATATCAACTAGGGCTCTACCCACCTGTCTCTCTGTACCTAATTGGGTCAAGTGATAATAGTGTGCTTGTTTTTGGTTTTGTATTTGGGCGCAGGCCTTATATTTTCTCTTGTATCTTATAGCATGTTTCATACTATGGCTTATATAATTTTAGTGATGGCTCCTTTTTTCTACCCAAAAAAAGAAAAAATCTTCTCCCGTCTTGTCATCACATGATCATCTCCCAATGCTACAAAACCATGGACCCGAAACTTTTGCTGCTGCTGTAGTAGTAGAAGTGGGCGGTGCCGCTCCTTGCCTCCCTCCTCTCTGCCTCCCTTCTCTTCCTCTCCTCAAGCCAAACCCTCCCTTCCTATCCTTCTCTTATATCCCTTACTCTACCGCCGACAAGCCCCTTTTCATCAAGCCCAAGCTCCATGTCCCCCTTTTCGCCGACAGCCGGACCCTCTTCTTCCTATCCTTCTCCAAGATCCCCTTGTTCTTATTGTGTTTTTCTCATAAAGCTCTTGTCATATAAAAAAATACATAAAGTCACCCCAAAATCCAAGTGTCAAGTGTTTACAAAGAAACTTGAGATCCAAGTGAGACGGCATGTGTTGTTTATACCAATGTTCACGGTACCAAGGACCATGTTGGCCAAGTACCTGTTACGGTAATACATCGACACTTCAGTTTGATACAGTTCAGAATTATTTACAATTTTTATTATTTTTAAGGTTATTTTAAGGTTTGTGAAACTTTAAATTTTGATTTTAAGGGTGTCCTAATGTAATTTCATTTTATATTGATCCTGAGAGATGTATGATTGCTTAATGAATGTAATTATAATAATTAAAAATATATTTGTAATAATTAATCATAGCAATATATATTTTGAGCTTGAAAAATCCCAACCTGTACTCCCTTTGTGCTGTCTATAGTGCTCGTAGACATCGGATCCTGTTCATAGTTGGGACCTGACTTCAATTTAGATAGTATGCCTCCTTATGTATCATATAATCCAAGCCTCTTGGATAGCCACTCAGATACCAATCTTTTATTTGATATTGGGCTAGCCATCTCTCCCCCATATGATGGAAGATCGTGGCAGCAAAATCTAATCCGTAATCTAGTTGAGGCTGCGGAGGATAGCCACTTGAGCGCGATGCCTCAAATGAAGGATATACGTACAGATCATATTCTAGCCATGCAAGTAGGATCTGGTGTATGATGAGGATCTATAGACATCTAGGATAGTAGGATCCTACTCTACATACTGATGAGACCTAGCTTGGGAGGTTCGTTTTTCATATGTTATTGTAACCTTGCAGGCCTTATGGTGAGTGTCGCAGTTCACATCCTACATGGCATAAGTGAAATGTGACTTGTCAGTTAACCGACTCGTGTTAGGTGGTTGAGTTATATGCTTCCCCACCATGTCCACTACTTATCCCGTGGTCATTAGATGCATAATCGCTCGAACATTTGTAAGCATCATTGCTTGTATTGCAAGGCTCCTCATTAACCCTCTCCTATAGATCTGTAGCATCCTTTCTCTTTCTTGCTGCTCTGAAAAAATAATTTCTTTTCTGGCTAACCTGCCTAACTGGCTCTGCTAGTTGGCTTGACTAGGCCCATCACCCTAACTAACCTTGTGTTCATGACTGGACCAGGTGCCATGATAACCTCTCTTATCACCTTCTTATCATATCTCTAGGTGGATGTCTCAGACATTGAGCCTTCTGATCCCGTTTAGTTCCCTTTTGACCCCCATGGTTGCTCCTGCTTCTGGGCACGGGCCATTGTTATCATGGCATGTGTTGTGCCTTGCATGTAGGCTTCAAGAGACCTTGGCCTTTTAGTGTGCCTTGAGCATTTGATTACTTGTTATTGGGTACAAGTGCGGCTACTCTAGGAAAGTATGTGTTATAGTTTGTTGCCAATTCCTGATTGATTAGTAATTGATAAGATATAAAGTCAAAGACAGCCGTAACTAGTGTCGCATGAGAATTGATTTCTCAAATCAAACTCTGATATATGCTGGGGAGCCTTTGCAACATCAATAAATCAGGATATGAATAACATATTGTCAACAAAATATAAGTAAATATTTCTAAAGAGAAGAATTTGACATAGTCATTTTATGTATAATTTTCAGCATCTCTGGCCGCTTCACCATTTGTTATCCGCTGATAAGTAGCAGGCCTGAAACTGATCATTTTCTGATGGTGAATGTGCTCTAATGTCACATTAGTTGCCTCTGCTGTGATGATCCTCCTTGTTCTATGTGTTCTTGGAAACATCCTAATCTGCAGCCCCACCCCTCATTTTTGCATGTTGTGCAGATTTTCAATTCATTTGTTCTGTTCATCAATCTTGATAGGTGTCTCCATATCCAAGTCTGTTGTCATGACTAGTTATATAATGTGTTTAGTTTTGACTTATTTTTTATTTTTATTTTTTATAGCCCTCCATGATTCCATCAACATTCATTCTATCCTACTTTATTCGGTGATACATTCTTCCAAAACCCCGTAACTGCATTCACCACTTTATCTATACTGCAATTATTGAAGACCAAGTCTCGAAGTTTATATTAGTGATGTAAAAATCCAGGGCTTGAGAAAATTCTGTAATATATTGAGATGGTATTCTTCACAACCTTTTGTTGTATGTATGAAGGACATGCAAGAGATCCTTGCAATATATGAATGCGCTTTTATTTCCATATGGAAGAACTGGTATCAGTAATCATTAAAATTCAGGGTCTATCTCAATCAACTCATCCGGCCTTTGGCCTTTCTCTGATTCACTGCATCTGAAAAACTGTATCCCTACATCGTCTTATTTCATATCTTTATGTTCTTGTAGATGTGCTGACGTTCTTTTTCGTATATATGGTGATTTTACCAGGGTCAGCAAGGAAGGCAGGGCTGCAGGAGTGCTGGAGAACTATGCTGAAGGACATAAGTATGCAGAGCATGGTCTCAGAAAGTTCGTTCGCAATAAAGCACCAGAGATTATGCCATCAATCAATCGGTTTTTTGCTGATCCCAAGTGAAGCCTTTTGGACCAAAACAATGCAAAATATTTGTCGTGGTTATTAATCGTGTTCAACTTGGTTGCTCATTACAATAATTATGGTCATGAGATTGGATGACAGCTGTTTGTGATTGTGTTTGACCACCAAATTATATTGTGAATAATGTGCTTTTAATTGTGTTATATTGAAGATGCATGGTTGCTTCTCCTGGATTTTAAGAAACTTAGTTCTTTTTTATGTACTGTGAAAATATGTGCATCCATGGTTTTTCCTTTTTCTTCTTCTTTTAATCCTTTTTTTTTTTTTTTAAATGAGTTCTTAGTCCATAGTCAATGATACTTGTAGTTTATCTATTATCCATTGTTTTCATCTCTGGTTCATCGACAAGGCTTGTGACCTGCGAACTCAATTATCTATTAGAAGAGAAGATAAAACAAATCTATAGAATGGGATTTGTCCCTGAAGAACAGGGAGGCAGGGGAAAAAGCATCAAGAACCTATTGGTGTCATAACTCGTAAACAGGTCCTCTCCTAACAGCCTTTTTTTTTTAGTTCTTTTTTTTTTTTCCCCGTGTCACATGCACTCCACATAAACTGAATCAATAGCTATAGTTAGGATGAATTGGTGCATCTCAGACTCCATTTTTGCATTACTAAAAACGGTCCCAAAACATGTAAACTTGATGAGAGGCTGGATCGAAGGAAGCTTTGTGCTGTTCTGTACACTTTTTGATTTCTAGTCATGAACACCCAATGATAAGTCAAGCTCCCGCCCCCTCTCGCGTGTTGATCATGTCATAAAAAGAAAAAAAAGGAAAGAAACAGCTCCTCGATGGCAATAAGCAATGCTAATGAGGGAGATTGTCCTTGCAGAGAGAGAGAGAGAGAGAGAAAATAAGTCGAGAGAAGCAATGACACGAGCTGCGACTTGGTACTGACTACTAGGTTTTCATGGCCATATTGGTGCTCTTTAGTGGTTGATGACTTTGTAGTGGTTGAAGTAACAAGCACTCTAGTCTTGGTGCTTGATGACTTTGTGGCAGCTGAACTAACTGGCACTCTTGGAAAGAGCACGTTTCTATGTTGCTGAATCACTTTCTACAAGTTGAAGTGGGGCTGGTTGGGGTGGTTGTACGTGTATTGGGCCTACTTGGACGGTTGGGAGAATGGCAAAGTTTGGGGAAGGAGCAAGCTCGTTGCATCAAGTTGACCTTCCACTCATAATATCCGCATTGTAGTTATGCCATAAATTAACCAACTGTTGAAAGGATTCCATTAACTCTTAAATTTTGGGGTGCTGATGCTGGCTGGCTACCTCCGGGATGCCGTTCTATTTCTCCATTCTAAATCATGGAATCGGGCATCCAAGCAGGTAAAACAAGCGAAAAATGGGTGGAAAGAAGAACGGGTCGGACATCTAATCGGCAAAGATCTCAAACGATATTTTTTACCTCCCCCCCCCAAAAAAAACCTAACAAATGTATATCATCTTAATTTTCTATTTAAAAAAATGATGTTCCAGATAAAAGATTTTTTTTTTGTTTTCATTCACCACGTCAACATTACAAGGTGGATACCATGAAAGATATAAACAAAGTGATAACATCAAGAGAAGTAGAAAACCTTATTGGTATAATAAGCAATTATTTTCTGAAGCAATTATAGCCAAACTAAAGGACATCCAAAATCCGATGACCTGATGCGCTCTATTATCCGACAAAGTGAATAGATATTTTTACAGTTGCGTTTAGGCTTGCCCCGCGTTGTTGCCCTGCTGGAGCCTGACCAAGCCGTGGTAAGATCCCGTGGGCCCCTTTGCCAGAAGTGAGGCGTGAGTCCCCTTCTCCACCACCACCCCTTTCTCCAGCACCGCTATGAGGTCGCAATTCTGTATCGTACTCAAACGGTGAGCCACCACCACACTAGTCCTCCCCACCATCACCCTCTCTAATGCCTCCTGCACCACCTTCTCCGATTGACTATCCAATGCGCTCGTTGCTTCGTCCAACAATAGAATCGCCGGATTCTTTAGGATTGCCCTCGCAATTGCAACCCTCTGCTTCTGTCCCCCTGAGAGTTGTACCCCACGATCCCCACACCATGTGTCATATCCATCCTTGAGGTTGCTGATGAAGTCATGAGCATTGGCCGCCCTTGCCGCGTTCTCTATCTCGGCCTCCGTGGCTCCTTCCGTCCCATACGTGATGTTCTCACGAACAGTCCCGGCAAACAGAGTTGGCTCCTGTCCTACCAGTCCAATGTGGCGTCTCAAAGAACGAAGGTGGTATGACTTTATGTCTTTGCCATCGATCCTCACCGTCCCCTTTAATGGGTCATAGAAACGTTCAATGAGTCCAATGATGGTCGACTTGCCAGACCCACTCTGCCCCACCAATGCTGTGGACTTGCCTGCCGCGATGCTAAGCGTGAAGCCTCTAAAGATGACCACATCCGGGCGTGCGGGGTAGGCAAATTCGACCCCTCGGATGTCCACGTCCCCGACCAGCTTCTCGGGACGCTGGCCCTCCGAGTCCTCGGGCTCGATGCGGGTGTATCGATCCAGAATCGCAAACACCGAGCCCACGGCGTCGGCACCCTTGGCGAGATCGCTGGTCATGCTGCCAGCGTCGGCGATGACACGGCCGGTGCTGACCAGGATCATAAAGGTCTGGAACAGGGATTTCGCGGTGATGTAGCCGTGGGAGACGAGCTTGCCGCCGTACCAAAAGTCGAGGGACCAGGTGCAGGTCATGAGACTTTGGGAGGTGGCGAGGCCGAGCCCCGCGAACCAGGACTGCCGGATGCTCTCACGTCGAGGGCCCTCCTGTGCATGATCGAACAAGCGAAGGATGCGATCCTGGGAGGAGAAGGCGGTGACGGTGCGAAGGTTGGACACCGCTTCGGCTGCCAGCTTGCTGCTCTCTGACTGGGACTTGATGGCCTTGCCGGACATGCTCTTTAGGAGTACTCGACGGGCGTAAAAGCATATGATGATGAGTGGTTGGACGGCGATCATGACCAGGGCCAGCCTCCATGCTATGATCAGACCCATGGTGCATGCTATGGTGACTGCGGACACGGTCTGAATGATCAAAGCCATCCGGTCACCCAACAATGATCTCAGCTGCAAACAAAGGAATCATCATCATCAATTAAGCCAGATATTACTTTATCCATCATCCAATGAAACACATCAAAATTCGATGCGCTCGGATATCTCTTTTTTTAAAAAACTTGTTAGCATCGATGATGCGCCGTGGATGCCCGGCCCAAAGAATATATCGATCATTACTACCGAAACATAGAAATGACATGCACCTTCCTTCCAACTTTACCGTTTGAAAAAGGAAACGTCACGACCTGGGAGGCGGACCCCGGGCACGATCGATCGATGGTACCTTTTTCAAACGGGAAGTTGAAAGAACTATTGGCCACTCCACTTTGTCTCGTGGGGTACCGGCCCTCATGGAATATGCGGTAGAAAAGACAAAACCAACTGTTCGACTGATAGTGGTGAAGAGTTGACAAGCATCTAACTTTGCACTTTTTCTGTGCTCGTCTCGATATGCCTTGTGCTTTCTTTCTATTCTGCCCTGGTTTGGAATTTGTCTACATCCAGACCTACCAATCACACGTCATACCCACCCTCTTAATTACCTAACTAACTAATTAACAGTTATAAGTTCTAAGAGTGAGGCGATCGAGCAGATTATGATGCAGCCAATCCAATGTATACATGCATGCAGCTAGCCATCGTGCGATGGGTGATACGTGCGATACATCATAATCATGCAGTGCATTAATTCCGCGCGGGTACCACAGGTATCCCGTACGTGCTCCAAAATGATAATTTTTTTAAAAAAAAATAATAAATAAAAATAAATAAAAATTAAGGAGTCTATGTTACTACTGACCACGTTGGCATCCTTGGCGAGACGAGAGCAGAGGGCTCCAGTCGAATTCTGATCCTGGTCGAACCAACCCACTTCAAACGTTAGAATCTTCGACAGCATCCTCTCCCTCACCCTCTTGGTGAGATACTCTCCCATGGCTCCAAAGTTATAGTGCTGCCCGATATTGATCAAGAAGGAGAACACCGACAGCGAGAGGAAGATTAGAGAATAAGTTCTCGTCTTAGACTTGATGTCATCATGATCGTTCAAGAAGTAGACCGATAGCATGCTTCCCATAGCAAATGCATATAGCGGCTGTACTGCCCCGAACAGCGTGGCGCTCAAGCTCCCCAGCAATGCCAGCTTCCACTCCGGCACGTTCAGCATCAACAATCTCCGGAATGAAGGCACCGGAAGTGCTTCGGCCGGCTCCGACTCGTCCGCAGGCCCTGCGTTCCCAAAAGACCTCGCGGAGCTGGACCTACTGGCAGCTGAGAACCTCCGGCTCATGCTGTTGCTGCTACCAAACTGAGATGATAATGCCAAGTTTATCACGGATGAGGAGGTGGCGGCACCATCTTCGCTCGCCGTCGAGGTCTGCTGGAGACGAACGAGGGACGAGTAGAGCCCGTCCTCGACTCCAATGAGGTCGTCATGCGAACCGATTTCCATGACCTGGCCGGCTTGGACCACGGCGATGATGTCCGCATTCCTTATGGTGGAGAGGCGGTGAGCGATGACGATGGTGGTCCGGCCGACCGTCGCCAGGTCGAGCGCTTCCTGAACGATTCGTTCCGACTCCGAGTCCAGAGCGCTTGTGGCCTCATCTAGGAGAAGGATCTTTGGGGACTTGACAATTGCCCTGGCTATTGCTATCCTCTGCTTCTGACCTCCGGACATCTGGACCCCTCTTTCTCCAACCTGCGTGCATCCATGAAAAAACAACCCCGTTACCATTTCTTTTCTTTTATTTTTCTTTTTCTTTTTTTTTTTTCGATAGGAAACCGAATTAATAGACCAAGGCACGAAGAAATATTTTTTTCCCCCTGTTTTGGCAAATGACAATGTGAGGAATGGTTTTACCACCAAAAAAAAAAAATCACCATTAAATATGGAATGAAACTTCAAAAGAAAGAAAGAAACATGCCAGATCCAACCGATCTCTGTTGATAATTAAGTATAGCATTGGAAAGATCTAGGCCTGCTCATGGATTATAATGGTGGAAGACTTACCGGATGAAAAATAATAATATGAGAAAGGGGACGCAACGGGAGTTGATCGTATAATATGTACGTTTACCCCCTTATCATTCTATGTTGGAAGTAGCTAGGCAAAAGAATACCTGGATTAAGACAGCTTACAAAAGTCAAGATAGTTTATTCAGACCAATTCATGTATTTATAATTCATTATTTTTTGACTTCGATTGGTGATGAAAAATATGACCCGGAAGTGTTTAGGGGTATACAAAGCGTAAGTTAATTAGCTTTGAATAAGATTGCTTTCATTTTTGACGTCTAAAGTTGTCAAGCAATCGGTTTGCGTGGATTCCCCTGTGATACCCAAAGCATCTACCTAGTGCCTTTCCCAGCTCACCTAGTGGAAGGCACGAAGTGCAGCCCAGCGACCGGGACGGGGCTTTATTCTGCTGTCCTGTAGAGCACTGGCCTTTAGTGGACTTCTCCTATGATGTCCTAACGATCGCCCTTCCTTGTGGCCGTCCATTGAGAACAAGTCCATCAACTCAACGGCCTAGATTGCAGATAATTTCACGGATCGTTTTCCAATTTTGAAGTGGGTGCGTGCCAATCATTACTGGGCTCAAGTACCATATCAGATAAATAATTCCTTGTGAATGGAGGGATGCTAGACAACCACCAACAATTCGGCCAATCACTTCACCGCTGTCGGCATTTGGAATGTAATATCGCGCACTGGGAAGTGACCATCAAGCACAGGAAAGAAACAGTGGTAACAGACGGTAGACGTTAAGTTATATATATATATATATATATATATATATATATATATATATATATATATGGGAGAAAAGAAGTTGATAGTCGCGCATTGTACGGTTCTCAAAAATGCATCAATTTATTTTTCTTTATCCATCATTATAAACTTTAAAATGATCATTGCGTAATTCCATGGTTAACGTAGCTGAAAAAAAATATATATATATATATATATATTTTTTTCATGCAAAAGACACAACCGAACCTACTCGCCCTATGTTGAATGGTTGACGGTTCCACCCTGTTGACAAGTGGCTATTCCGCACCACAT
The DNA here is from genome assembly GCA_021397845.1 of Areca catechu. Taxonomy (NCBI): domain Eukaryota; kingdom Viridiplantae; phylum Streptophyta; class Magnoliopsida; order Arecales; family Arecaceae; genus Areca; species Areca catechu. The sequence goes on from CM038045.1 coordinate 26,221,203, forward strand.
CTTTCAGGGAAGTTTGCACGGTTCGTATCGCTTGCAGGTGAGGTAAGGTCCCAAGAAAATTTATGGAGCGTTTCCGTAGCTAAAGGTGAGGCTATTCCGAGGATTTATGACGATCATAGGTAAAAGTCCACAGGCATTTAAAAGGATCCTTGAAGTATCGGTACCCTTCTCACCTATCCTTTTTGTTTTTAAGTGTAGGTTGTGGAATTTGGGCTACCTACCTTTCATCAAATTGCAAGCATTCAATAAGAGAGAGAGAGAGAGAGAAGCAGGTAACCTGAGTGTCGTAACCCTGAGGCAGCTGAGAGATGAAGTTGTGGGCATTCGATGCCTTGGCCGCTGCCACCACCTCCTCCATGGAGGCATCTTCCTTGCCGAAAAATATGTTTTCCTTGATGGAAGTCGCAAAGAGAGCTGGCTCTTGGCTCACCAATCCCATCTGTGACCTCAACCACTTGAGCTTGAGCTTCCTAATGTCCATCCCGTCCAGCAAAATCTCTCCCTTGGATGGATCGTAGAACCTCTCCAGCAGCGCAATCGCCGTCGACTTCCCCGACCCACTGCCGCCTACCAGCGCCACCGTCCTCCCGGCCGGCACCTTCAGGCTGAAGTCCCTGAAGATGGGGTTCTCCGGCCTCGATGGGTATGCGAACTCGACCGCTCTGAACTCCACATTTCCTGACACGTTCTCCAAAACCTCACCCTCAATGCTATCGGAATCAATCTTCGGTATTCTTTTCATCACCTCCACGATCCGCTCCCCCGCCGAGCTCGCCTCTGAGAAATATTTCAGATTTGAAAGCCCCGACCCGAGAGCTCTGCATGCACAAATCATCAAACAGATGGGCCAAATACATGCATATAGACGGTGTGCGGTTAAATAGATATGAAAATTAGACGTTAAGGCCAGAGATTATATATTACAGGCCACCGACAACGATCGCAGCTCCGACAGCAAAGACGGTGCCGCCTCTGCCGCCATGGTACATGACGAGCCGGCTGCCGTACCAAACCAGGAAGGCCCAGATCGCAAAGGTAACGCTGTTGCTCCCGATGGCGATGCCCTTGGCCAGGCCCTGCCGAAGCCCAAGCTTGACCGAGTCATCGAGCGAGCCGGAGAACTTGGCCATGGTGCGGCTCTCCGCGACGAAGGAGTAGACGGTCCGAACCGAGGAGATGGCCTGCTCGGCGATGGCGCCGGCCTTGTTGTACTCCTCGCGAATCTTTCTGGCGAGGCTCGTGAGAATCCTGCCGTACATGAGACCGGGTATGATGAGGAGAACCACCGTGGGGAGGGCAACCAGGGCCAGCCTCCACAATAGAAAGAAACCCACTATGTAGCTTCCCAAGAATGTAGCCCCGTTCATTATGAAGTTGGGCACCTGCACCTCATCAACCATTCGCATTCACATAAGCATCGGTTATTTTAGACCCGAGGGATGTCGAGACGACACTGGAAATTAAAGGGGATCCAGAATAGACCTTTTCGCTGAGCACGTCTTGAATGACAAGGCTATCGCCGGAGACGCTGGTGATGACTTCGCTCGTAGAGGCCACCTTGAGGTCGAAATACTCCACGTCCTGCCTAAGGACTGCCTTCAGGTATCGTGCTCGCATCCTCGACGCCTGTCGCTCTCCCGTTCTCGAACAGCAATATCCCTCTGCAATCATCGTTAGGATCTCAAAAGGATCTCAGGAGGGGGGAAGGAATTCAAATTAACAAGTCATGATATAACTAAACTGTGGTTAAAAAGATGATTAAGAAAAAAAAAAAAAAAACTTACCTAAGAAACACATCACCCATTGTGCGCATGCCAGGTAGAGCAAATTCACCGAATTCTGGAGAAAAAGAAAAGGGGGAAAAAAAAATGAGAGAGAGAGAGATATATAAGGAAAAATATAAATATTGTGGCACGCATATTATTGGCAGGGATTAGAGAGGAATGCGAGGATGTGTCACCTTGTCAATGTGGTGAGTGAATTGAGAAGAGTCGATGGAAGAAGAGGTGCCAGAGCCGAGATTGTTGAAGATCTTGCTGGTGATAAAAAGCATGATGGGAGTCGAAAGACCGTCTCCGATGGCGCCGAGAAAGCCCAAAGCCATCAGCCACATATCCACGGTATCTGCATGCATAAAGATTGTCCTGAAAGAAGAGAGAGAGGAAGAGCTTCCTCTCTTCCTACTCCCCTTACCTCCTCCATCTCCTTGCGCCATCTTCCCTTCCACCGGCCACTTCTCCCAGAGAGACGCACGCTATACCAAAAGCACCGTAGCCACTCTTGACACCCTTATACCGCTTAAAAAACTTCAGTGGAACCACTTACCTTATATAAAACACGCACATGTGAAAGGTGAAATACTTGTGCGAGACCCGTACGTTTGCTACTGGTTTGTTAACGACTCCATGACCATGAGGGTGGGTCGATTCGTAATATATTATAAAGCATATAAGAGGAGATTAGCTCATTAACTAAATTAAAGTATTTTTTGAACGTCTGGCAGTATAAACTTAGGGGAGAGATAAACATGGCGAAGGATGCAGGTTGACAAGGAATGGCCGCGGCATCGTCATTAATGACGCCTGTTGCGGGTCCTCGGGTTGTGAAATGCACCACAGCTAGACGCAAGGCTTGAAAGCGATGGCCATCGGCTAATCCTAGCTCGTTAAATGTTCTCACGGATAGGTATCGACATTAACTAATAAATAGATCTTGTCACAAGTTTCCTTGTTAGTTTGTTGTAGAGCCAGGATGGGGACAGAAGCACAGCTATTCGGATCTTCTAATTAGGGGAATCGCTTAGGTACCGATTCCTATTTTATTTCGGATCTTGTGGACTTAAATTCTGTCATATTATAATACGATGTATCCTTGCACGCCGACGCACCCGCTGCCGTTGTCCCGCATCCATCACAACTGTGATAAGGTTAGGTCACGTCCCCCACGTAAGCTTTAATTTTGGACAGGTTTGGGCTGGTATGGTTTTCGATCTGTTTCGAGTGAAAATCGGAAAAGTTTTAAGTCCAGATCAAGTCATCTTCTATTCGATCCAATAAGTGACTATTAATTAAGCGGTCTGGGACTTGATTTATTCGGTGTCATAAGTTCTTGATTGGCGGATGAAATCATTATGTGACAAATATATATATATATATATATATAATATATATTATTTTGCAGTGGTCTTATAAAATTATGTATGTAGCTAACTTTAGGAGCTAGTAGACCATTATAGGTTATTAATGTTCAGTTCCTGGTTGTTGTTCTTCAGAAATTTTGTTCTTGTCTCTTGTTGCCCTCCTTTGAGTGGTTAAATGTTTGAACGATGAGTTGATTATTTATGGTCATGAAACCTTGCTTTAAAATTAAATTTGGGTCAAGTTAGATTCTTGCTTGATTAAGCCCCAACATGTCTCCGCAGACCAGGATGCAACTGTTTTTATACTAATTTGAGCTTAAGAATTATTTGATAATGTAAAATAAATAAATAAATAAAATTGATCCATGGCAATCATCTTGAAATCGGAGAGTGTTTTTTTTCTAACTTTAGTAGTTGAAACTAATAAATTTAATAAAAATATAAAAATAAAAGAAAACACGTACAGGTGCTCTATAATTTGCATGGTGGATGAAAAGGAAAAGATTATGAATCGGTGTAAATAGCAAGAATCTCTATACAATGGTTGATATATATGTGACAGTAATAAGCTCATTAATCATTAAAAATAAATTAAACTATCGAGTTTCTCAAAACATAAAATATCATAAAACGAGATCGATCTGATGAAGGCGATATCTACTTTATGCAAGTTTGAAAGGGTGCTTTCACTTGGGATTGTTCACGGATTGTTGATGAACCATGAAAAGCAAGAAAATCTAGACATTAATAAAGTAACATTTAAATGCTTCGATCCAAAAACTTAAAGGCCCTGTTTGGTTGCGGAATACAGTGAAAAATAAGGAGAATAAGCCTCTTATTTTTCCAAATGGCTCCAAAATCGAGGGAGAATAAGAGTTATTCCTTATTCTGGTCAAACCTGGAAATTTCAGAATTCGTAATTCCTGTTTTCGGATTCCAGGAGTGATTTGGTCTTTTATATAAATTTATTTTTAATTTAATATTTATATCAGAATTTAAATTTAATATTAATAAATTTATTTTTAATTTAATATTTACATAAACCATACCAATAAATTATTTGGTATAACATCTTTTTAATATATCATATTATTAAATTATTATTAATATAATAATATATTTATTTAAATATAAAATTAAAAAAGAATTTTATAACTCATTTTATATTAATATTTGAGTAGGGGTATTTTTGGGATTTCAAAAAATTCCTTCCCTATTCTTGGTAGAATACCGGCTTATTCCCATCCCATCCAAACATCATTTAGAATAACACCGCATTAATTGCACTGGAATAAGGTGGAATACTAGATTTTCATCCAAACACAAATCAATAATAACAACAATAATAATCTATTCTTGAGGAATATCAATTCTTATTTCAAAAATCCTTATTCCGTTACCAAACACTATCAAAGTATATTATTACGAAGGAATAAGGATGAGATGGGAGGCCGCGTTTACGTAAAAAGTTACATCAAGAGGTAGAAAACAAGCTGGCCATGAGAGCAGAATAGGGCATCTTTTTGGTTGGGGAAGACCAACGTAAGAGTGGAAATAACCCGGTATCGGTGCACAACAGGAAACAACCCTGCCGGCCAGTACTTACAGTCGTTGTCATGCAGAAAATGACCATGTGACGTCCATGAATTTAAAGGTAAAGTCGATCCATTCATCGATCCTATATATGAACCTGATCAATTTAGTGATACATTTTTAAACTTGGTCAATTTGGGCATTAAATCAGCTGCTATGAAAATTTGGTAGATATCCATCTTGACTTGTGGTTAGCACTTGACTAAAATCAAACCAGTCATGAACCATGATCAAAACTATCTCACAAAAAAAGTCTTTCAAATCTTTCACCAAGATTTGCGTAATATATATATATATAGACTTTTACAAAGACCTGTACTCGATAAGGAAAAAAAAAAAAAAAAAATCCACCTAATCATAAACCCACATTTCTCCCGTGGGGAAGTAGAAAAATGATATCTGAAACGCGCGTTTGAAAAGTATTAAAACCGGTCACATGGCTCCCATGATAATTTCCCGTAAGCTTCTTGATGGTACCCCTCGAGTAGTTCACGAAAAATTATGCCAAGCTACTCGGCGGATTGCAAACACGACACCCCCGAGAGGGCCGGGATTTTTTCCTCATTTCCACCATACTGACCTCATTGCTTACGTAAATCAGCTTTCTACCCAAAAAAAAAAAAAAAAAAAATCAGGGATACGCGCGCATACGTAGCTACTCGCATTGGAACTATACTTTATGGACGACTTTTATAACATATTAATTTTGAATATTTTATTTGCTGATTCTTATTTATTAATTCTAGATTGATTTAAGAAATCCAATTTGGTAATTAAAAAACATGAGGGATATGATGAGTTAATTTTTTTTTTTTTAAAAAAAAAAAATCTCTACCATGGATTGAATGGAGATATATATGGAATCCCATGTGCGTTAAGCACGCATTATTGCTTGGCATTCGTCAAAGCAAAATAACATGTGCAAACGTTTTCTTTTTAAAAAAAAAAAAAAAAAATAGAATGACATGACCAAGTTCCTCTTTTTATATTCATTGTTGTGCAAGAGATCTGAAACAGGCTGGAAATGGAAGCATGTTCTGCGGAGCCCCACGAGAAGTAGCTTGCGTGCCGCTAATTAAACAGGAGGTATGCTGGATTCACTAATTCCACCAAAATTATGTCATCAAGCACGCAACCAAAGAATGCAATCTCCAAGACTTTTTTTTAAAAAATAATAATATTTTTTAATAAAATTTATCAAAATGAGATGGGTTGTGTTACATCCAATCGGCTTTTCTCTTGAATCGGATCGGAGCCGATAGTCCTTCGGCCGAAGCGGATCAAGGGTCCAACCGACCCATTCCGGCGGGAGTCCGAACGACCCACTATGGTAGAGGTCCTTCTGACCCACTTCTCTGGAGGTCCGTCCGACCCTCTCCATCGAGGGTCCGACCGACCCACCTTCTTCAGAGGTCCGACCGATCCACTCCAGCAGAGGTCCGAACGACCCGCTATAGTAGAGGTCCGCCCGACCCTCTCCTTCAGGGATGCGACCGACCCACCTTCTTTAGAGGTCCGATCGACCTATTCTAGCAGAGGTCCGAACGACTCGCTGTAGGAGAGGTCCGTCGGATCCACTCCTTCAAAGGTCCGTCCGACCCACTATAGCAGAGGTCCGACCGACCCACTTCATCGAAGGTCCGACCGACCCACCTTCTGCAGGATCTCATCTGAAGGCTCCAGAAACCTCTTCTAGCTGGTACCAAAATTCTGTTACAACAAATCCTGCGACATGGCCACGTCCTGGTGCCGCCTGGCCACAATCCTGATTCTCCTAGGGGCAAATCGGGCATTCCTAGCCTATCCCCTAACAGAATTTCGCAGTATCCCATGCCTATATAAGGTAAACGGGGGACCTCGAACAAGGGCTAAGTATTCTCTTTCTGCTTCACAAGTTCATTCCTTTGATTCCTCCATTCTATTGCCCTCAAGCTCCCGCTAACTTAAGCATCGGAGTGTCTCCCACCAGAACACCACCGGTCCTTGAAAATTTTTTTGCAAGAACCAGGAGAAGAGCGCTCCAGCCAAGCCCGCCTCAGCCCGGCCCAGGAAAACTTACAGCAACAAATTAGCGCTAGAAGAAGGGGCCTGAACCTTCGTTCCCCTTTCCTCTTCTCTAAAAGGAGGAATCCACTCACCAAGAATAACAATGGCAAAGAAAAAAGCCCAGAACAGTTCCGCCAGGAGAGGTCACTCCCCGTCCAGATCAAAAGTGCCTCTTAGAGAGAACGACATCGTCGAACCCACTATCACTCTGGGACAGCAGCAGTTCCAGACCTTGTTGAACTACATCGACACCCTCACCATCGCGGTTCAGAACCTCCAAGACGCAGCCAACGACAGGCAGTAGCCTCCTGCTGCATCCCAAACCAGTCGTCAACCCACTGCTGAGGGAAGCCGACGGTGTGAAGACCCTCGGCCTCATTCTTATTTTGCTCCAAAGCCCCGAAGGTCACAAGGGCTCATGTTGATGGGAAGAGAGTGAGGTCCGCCTCACCCTCTCCCGCTGACTCGGTCCCAGACGGTGACCAGTACCGCAGCAAGGTCCCGATAGACTACACTACCAAACTCCAGGCATGGAGGAGCAGATCGCTGTACTGGTGGATCAGCAAAAAGCTGACGGAGGGCAGGCGTATGATTCCCGCCGCCTTTCTCTGCTGAAATCATGGGGGAGCATATTCACCGCCATTTTAAAATTCTTCAGATGGATGCCTACGATGGCACCACTGACTCGCTAGATCACCTGGGCACCTACAAGGCCCACATGATGGTGCAGGGCACCTCCGATGCCCTCCATTGTACTGCTTTCCTCGCGACACTCAAGAAGGCCGCTCGGATGTAGTTCTCCGCCATCCGACCAGGTACGATCCACTCATTCCCTCAGCTTGTAAAACTCTTTCTTTTCCATTTCAGGATTTGCAGTCGGACGCCGAGGAATGCCGACTGTCTCTTCCTTGTACTGCAAAAAGAGGGAGAGGCCATTCGGGATTACATGGCCCGTTTCAACTCAACAGCCATGGAAATCCCATATCTGAATGAAGATGTAACTATGTTGGCCTTCAAGAGAGGGCTGCACTCGTCTAGGCTCACCTTCTCACTGGACAACAAATTCCCGACAAGCTATTACGAGCTGCTGGCCCGGGCAAAAAGTATGCCCTGGCAGAATAACAGGCAGCGAGCCGATGCCAGGCTGAAGGGAGGTCGGCTCCTAAGAAGCGGAGCGATAAGGTTCCCGAAGTCCGACCCCCAGCGATAGCAATAACTTGGCCCGACGCCGCAACCCAAAGCCGAAGGACTTCCCAAGGAGGTTCGAAACTTATGCGCCCCTCTCTCTTCCGAGGGAGAAGATTCTCTTAGAAATTGAGAACGAGACCTTCCTACAAAGGCCTCATCCGATGAGGGGCCCCTCAACATCCAGAAACAGAGACAAATACTGCCGATTCCATCGGGATCACGGATACAATACTGAAGACTGCCTCCAACTGAAAGATACAATTGAACCTAATCAGGAGGGGGTACCTGCACAAGTATGTTTGACCCAGAGAAATCAGGCTGAAGCTTCAACTGCCAGAGACCCCCAGAGAAGACAGAGCTTCCTAACTAGCATCCTATCGATGGGAATGTTGGCATGCTACACCGTCGGACCAACTGGAGATATGAAGAAGATCAGGACATTGTGAAGAGGTCTAGGGATTCCAATGTAATCAACTTCTCCGACGAAGACCTCTTAGAATCTCATGTCTCTGGGAATGATCCTGTAGTTGTGTCGGCAGTAATTGCCAACTATAATGTAAAGAGGATCCTTATTGATAATGGAAGTTCCACGGAAATATTGTTGTATGATGCTTTTGTCTAAATGAACATGTCCAAGTCAAGGTTACAGGAATCCCCCATGCCGTCGACAGGCTTCGATGGAGACTCCGTCAGAGTGGAAGAAGAGACAACTCTGCTCGTGACAATCGGGATAGAGCCTTACCAGAAGACTCTTTCCATCAACTTTGTGGTCGTACATACGACCTCGGCTTACAATGCCATATTAGGCCGACCGGCTCTCAACAAGTTCCGAGCCATAGTCTCTACCTACCACCTGTTGGTAAAATTTTTGACTCGGAATGGGATCGGAGTTATGAGGGGAGACCGCAGGATGGCCAGGCAATGCTTAACTATCCAAGACAGGCAGTCGGACGATCATTCACACCAGAGCAGCTTAACCCTAGGGCCAAAGCTGATGGCTGTGGCCAACCAGTCGAAAGGATTTTGTTCATTCCCCTTCGGGAAGACGATCCTACCAACGTCCTCCAAATTAGGAGCACTCTCAGTGAAGAGGTCAAGTCAGAGCTGATTAGCTTTTTACGGGATAATGTCGATGTCTTTACTTGGTCAGTGTCGGACATGCCAGGCATCCCGCCAGAAGTCAGAACTCACCAGCTTAAAGTAGATCCGACCTACAGGCCTGTCAGACAAAAGAAGAGGAGCTTTGCTCCTGAAAGACAGAGGGCAATTAATGAGGAGGTCAAGAAGCTCTCCGATGCCGGCTTCATCAGAGAGGCCCATTATCCCGACTGGCTGGCGAATATCGTAATGGTGAGGAAGGCTAACGAAAAATGGAGGATTTGTGTGGATTACACCGACCTCGATAAGACATGTCCGAAGGATAGCTTTCCTTTGCCTAAGATTGACCAGTTGGTAGATGCCACGGCCGGCCATCAGCTTTTGAGCTTCATGGATGCCTTCTCCGGCACAACCAAATCAGAATGCATCCGGAAGATGAAGAGAAGATAGCCTTTGTCACCAACAAAGGACTGTACTGCTACAAAATGATGCCCTTCGGTCTGAAGAATGCCGATGCCACTTTTCAAAGGCTGATCAACCGGGTCTTCGAAGGGCAACTTGGGAAGAATATGAAGGCATATGTCGATGATATGATAGTCAAAAGTCTCCACAGAGCCGACCACATCAAAGACTTGCAGGAGTTCTTTGATGCTTTAAGGCGTCACCGGATGAAGCTAAATCCGGCCAAGTGCACCTTTGGAGTGACCTCCGGAAAATTTCTTGGCTTCTTAGTCACACAAAGAGGAATCGAGGTCAACCCTGACAAGATCAAAGCCGTCATTGATATGGGGCATCCGACCAACAAGAAGCAAGTACAAAAAATTACGGGCCGAATAACCTCTCTAAGCCGTTTCATTTCCTGGTCGGTTGAGAAGTCCCTATCTTTCTTCAAGACCTTGCGACGGTCGGACCACTTCCATTGGACCGACGAGTGTCGGTCGGCCTTCGAGGCACTAAAGGCTTACCTGAACAACCCTCCATTGTTGGCTAAGTCGATGGAGGGGAGAGCCCTCGTACTTGTACTTCTCGGTGTCGGACGAGGCAATCAGCTCCATCCTAGTTCGGGTCGAAGAAAGTAATCAATAGAAACATGTCTATTATATCAGCAAGGTTCTCCAGGATGCCAAGACAAGATATTCCAAGATGTAGAAGCTTATCTATTCTTTAGTCATAGCAGCCAAGCGACTGCGACCCTACTTCCAGGCACATCCGATAATCATCCTGTCTGATCAACCTCTCAAGGCGATCCTCAGGAGTCCAGACACATCCGGTCAGCTTGCTAAATAGGCTGTCAAGCTTGACGAATTTGACATTTCTTTCCAACCTCGATCGGCCATGAAAGCTCAGGTAATCATTGACTTCACTGCAGAATGTACTTGGAGATAGGAGGCACCTTCACAAGCTGCCGATGCACCTGAAGATAATGCCATTGAAGAAGCAGAACCTGCTTGGACCCTCCATGTAGACGGGGCGTCCAACCTTGCAGGCTGTGGAGCGGGCCTGATCTTAGCCGACCCCGATGGACAGAGCTTGGAGTATGCTTTACACTTCGCATTTCAGGTTTCAAATAACCAAGCTAGTCCGGTTATCGGTTCAATTACCTGTCTAGTCACCAAGTCGATGTCAGTTCGATCGCCAAGTTGGTACCAGTCTAACTCGAACTGGTGACCGAACTAATACAAGGCAGGGGACCGGACTGGTACCAGGCTATCGACCAAATTGGCACTAGGCTGGCGACCGAACTAGCAACCGGATTGACAGTCAGACTAGCACCAACCAGACAGGCAAATTGGCGACCAGCCTAGCAACCAGATTGGCACCGACTAAATTATAAATTTTATATTATATAATAAAATATTATTATATTTATTATATTTTATAATATTATTTATATTTTATAATTTAATATATTATAATATTTATTATATATTATAATAAATTTTTATTTTATGATATTAATATTTTATATTATTATTAAGATAACAATTTATGACTTTACTTATATATTTTTATTTTTTAAATTTTTAAAATTTTTTAAATCTTTTTATTTTAAAACTGGAGGTGCATGAGTAAGATGCGGCTTCACTTTACCCGTAACTTTTTTAATTTTTTTAATTTTTAATTTTATTATATTATTTAAAATATTTTATATATTATAATTTTATATATTATTAAATATTTTTAATTTTATTATATTATTTTAAATATTTTATTATGTTATTTTAAATTTTATTTTTTTTAATTTTATTATGTTAAAATTTAAAGTCGTGGATCAAATTTGTGGCTTCGTTTTACGAATGTAGTTGCCACATATATCAAACTATCCTAGTTTGGTATATTTGTTTCAATCCACCTTATTTGGATAAATTTTAATTTAAAAAATATTATTTAAAAAAATCCCGATCCCTAGCCTTTGAAAAGGACTCCAATGGATGGCATGTTCCGGAATGGTCTTCTTTTTTATCCTCTTTTCACCCTTAGGCTGGACTAGTTTTCTGGCATGCTTCTTGTTTTCCTTTAACTATGAGTTGACAACCGAAACCGCCCACGCAAAAGATATTGTTGGCCATATGGAAGGAAAGAAGAGGAAGAAAAAAAAAAAAAAAAAGGTTGCGGGGGGGGGGGGGAGGGGGAGGGGAGGTGCACCTCAATTAGAGGGACTCTTTTTTCTCAACCACCCCTCTTGGTTCTTTCTTCTAAAGGATTTTTGACGTGACTGTAGAGATGTGAACGTTAGAGGCGCCAAAGTTTCATAAAGCCTAAGGCCTCTCTCAGCCTCTAGAGAGAATTAATAGGGGGAACATTTTTAGCCTGTGTCCCTTGCCCATGCCTTGGAGCACATGAACACACTGCTATTCAGCAGTAGTTCCTGGCAAATCCTTGAGACTGTCGTACAGTCATTTTCCTTCATCACAGCCATCATTCCATGTTTTTCTGATCTCTTTTAAAGATAAGATTATTGGATTGGAAAGAAAAAGTATACATGCATGATATTTGATACGTATCTCCTTTTACTTTTCTTTTTCTTTAGTTGATATGTTTCGCTATCATTTTCGTACGTATAAAGGAGCAATGGAGGATAAAAAGGATTCCACTCTATTTCCAAGATGGTGTGCATTTTATAATTAATGGGACCCGTGAGTGAAGGCCCCAAATACGATTGTATTATATAATAATAGAGAGATTCTTCTATCTTCCGTGTATAAAGATTGCAGGGTAATGGATGAGTGGCTTAAGTGCATTCACAACTGAGAGGGGGCCGGGCAACTCCTCTCCAACACCTATTAATTACTTTTTGATAAATGAAATTTACTAGAATAAATATGTCTGATCCAAAAATAAAGTACCTAACAACGACTCGACTCAAAAGAGATCGATATCCATTATAACCATCCATAAAATATATAGAACCTATATGATTTACAACAAATAATAATGCCATCCAATATACTGCACCAGGATAAAAAATGGACCTTCTTTTTAATCTTTTAAGTTTATTTTTATCCTTAATAATAATTAACAAAATACTTTGCCGATCGAGCCACTCTCTTTCGGTCCTCGGGTGCGGTGATTGACAAGCTGATGCAAAGGCCGGCCGCTTGTCATCCATATGGACCTTAGATATTGGGATGCAGAACTCTAATAATTATATCTTTATTCTAAAGCATGCAAGATTTTTTCTCCTCCACCATCTCAAGCTAGCAGTCTAAATGAAGATCCACGATGACCAACAATCCTTTTTTTTTTTTATAAAAAAGAAGAAGAAGAAGAAGAAGAAGAAGAAGAAGATAACTATAACACCACCGATTAAAAATGTTCCAAGCCTTGCACATTCAATATTTACTTTTTATGCACCAATATCGAAGCATCATTCATAATTAGAAAAGGCTAATTTAAAATCAGGTTGGCAGAGAGTCCAAGAAGAACAAACCATTATCTTTTTCATATATATTAAATTCACGACTTCTTTTTAAATTAATTAAGATTTTTTTTTTTTTTTTTTATGAAAATAAAAGCCGGTTTAATGGTAGCACATGATAGAATATTGGTCAGTTCATGCACCAGTACTGCTCCTACCTTTAGAGTGCCTCTTATCACACAGCTGATGAGGAACGGAGCAAAAAGAAAAAGAACGATCGACCATCTCTCTACATGCATGCGTGGAAGTTGACGGCCACAAATTAAAGCAATAATGGAACTTCGCGTGGCACTTTTTCATATATAAGGTGATCGTGTTTTTTTGGTCAAGATAGGTAGGCACCCCGCAAACAAGCACGCAAGCACTCTCATGATGGACTTCGATGAGAAGATTTGGTCTCTTCTTTCTCGTTTAGAATGACTTTCGGGTTATTCTCACGAGGAATCTCACCACCCTGGCCTCTAGTAGTACCGCGCGCGCGATGTTGAGTGCGTAGAAAAGCTGGTGCACGCCTGCATGCATGTACGAGCTAGCCTCATTTTTTTGCAAGCTTAATTCCTTTCTCAGGCCACCATCCAATTTGGACTCGACCAATATTTAGAGAAGGGATCCATCATACTTTACACCATGTAATTAAATAATGTCAATCACTGGTCAACCACCGAGACAAACACATGGTGATCGATAAAGATCACGGAAATAAAATATATATGGTGATGCACACGGCTAGATGGTGCGCATGGACTGTACTATGTTTTTTTTGACCTGAACTCTATATATCGATCCATCAAGCAAGCCAAATTGAAGTATCAAACTATTTTGCATGAGGAACGATTGATGGGGGATGCCATGATGATAAAGAATGTTATAATGATGAGCGGAGGGACAGGAGCTTATCTCATTTCAGTGGTCTCATCCCCTTTGGTCAGCATGCATGGCTAGCTGGTTATATATTGGAAACTCATCTCGACATTCTAGGTTCAAGTCCATTCAAAAAAAAAAAAAAAAAAAAAAAAAAAAAAAAACATTCTAGGTTCAATCCACCATCAAAAGTTAAAATATTTTTTAGGCCAGATGATTATAGCAAACAAACTTTATTTTTTAACATATTTTATTAAAATAGAAAGATATAAAGAAGAACAACGTACGTACGTACCATAAGCCAGGGGGTCCAAGTCGATCGAGAATATGAACAGACCTGATCGATCTTAAAATTCTTTATGGGCGAATTTTCTAGCTCGTAGTCGTCGACATGTCCATTTCAAGTCCAGCTGGGACGTGGAGCACAGATGTACGAGTATAAGATTGCTCTACTATCCCTTCATGACAAATGCACGCCCATATAGAATATATTGCCAATGAAGAACTAGAATATTTCTCTAACTTGAATAAAAACACAATTCCCTTGTTCTTGTTTCCAAGAGAAACGGGCAGCTAGCTCCCCACCCAAATCAGATAATCGTAGCATGGAGGGGATTGCAGCGAACCGGGATAATTTTTTAAACTTAATCGTATTAGCTTGGTGCTCGACATATACAAGTTAAAACTAATTTTGGATAGATTATGGTTCTTATTTTCCCTGCAAGAAAAAAATGTGGAATGAAAGTGAAATAGTTGGAATCGGGACTGATCGGAACAACTTCATCTTTTATTAAAATAAAATTGGAAAAATTCATAAGATTATAACTTCGAAGACATAAGAATTTTTTCCTTGACAGGTAAGGTTCGATAGCTTTAGCAATGTCGAAAGGGCTAACAGCCTCCATAAATAGATTGATCCGATTAGGAAAAAAAAAAAAAAATCTCAGTTTACTCAATTCTAATCTTGTAAAAAAAATAAATAAATAAATAAAATAAAATTTGAAAATATGGCTTGAGTCACCTTTTCTTTTCTTTTTTTATTAATTAAAAAAAATAAACACATGATCTCTATTCGTAATGCCAGTATCCATCCTTACCCAATTCAAATCGGATTCCTCTCCCTAGTTTCTAAAAGAACATCAACCTTTGCATGCTTGGATTAGATTACTTTTACTAGTTTTAATACAACTCTTTTTATCTAAAATAGATGTACCTAATAAAAATAATCTAGAAAATGCTAAAATATTTTCAAAAAATAGACTTTCACACCTACATCAATTTACTTTGTATCATCCCGCTAAATTCTTCTCAAACTGAAAGCTATGTCCGATTAAAATATTATCTAAAAAAAAAATATTTTTTTATGAAGAAAATTTTTGATTTGATCACCCCTAAAGGAAGTGGTGTTATGGCATAGATCTTGAAAACTTATTCAATTTTAGAAAAAAATAATAATCGAAATTGGATGTCATATGATAAGTTATGGTTTTTGGAAGTTTTACTTAATTATGACTCGGCTTTTCTATCCTTGTATTTGGTCGGGGTCATGGAAAGAAAGATGGATGGGAATTGGAAGGATGAGCGGATGGTTTCCATCCACCATTTGGTTTTGAAAATATTAGAAAGGATAAATAAAAAAGATTTATTGTCCATCTACCATGATCCACAAATTTGTATCCTCCCAATCTAGAAAAATGTCGAGGGATGGATGAGATTGATGAGTAATAAATTATTATAATAACCATGTTATCCCTTATAAATGAATACTTTTTTAAGAGCTCATGCATTTTCATTCGTATTAATATCATCCATTAATCCTTTTTTCCATTCCTCTAATATTTCACCAATCGGAAAGATATATACATAGATCCATCCCTCCTTCATTTTTGATCTATCCTTTCTGCAATCCATTTTCCATATCGAATAGAGCCTATATGATAAGTCTCACTCCTGACCTCTATACATCTCTATGCATAATGGTTAAAAATTGTTTACATTGAGTTCGATAATCCTCCTGGATCAATTGTATACCAGCAGAAATAAGGTTAAGAGGATCCCTTCTTTACTTGGCTAGAGGTCAACAATGCCAACGGAGCATCTTTCTCCTCACAGAAAATCCCACATTGAGTTGCCGTTACACCACCATATGACTAAGATGCTCCAAAGGAAGAATTGTCTAATATGTTCCGTGGAAGAAGTGGCTGAAAACATTTGAGAAGTTTTCTTTCTTCTTCTTTTTTTTTTTTTTGGGGCAAAAGAGTTGTTTGCTTTCACGAGCTGTCCACCTACGTTCTCTTGATCCTATCTAAACTGTATGGTCATTATTATTACCGTTATGTCACTGCTGCTATCTCTATATCAATCTTTGTCCTGGGTTACTCTGTCAGACAAACAGGAGTTCATACAAAGAGAAGTGAAAAGTTGAGAGAACAGGCCATGACACGGGTGATATTGTTTATTCTTTCCATAACGAAAACTGGGTGGCTTTCACCGCCTCCGCTGCCATAAAAAAAAAAAAAAAAAAAAAAAAAAAAAAAAAAAAAAAAAAAAAAAAAAACACTTTGGAAACATCACTTCTTCAACCTAGCCTCCCGTGAAGAAGAGCAAGTCTTCAAGCCAACCCAACTGACCAGTCGATCATTCATTCATCATATCCCAGCACCATGATTTTTATCTGAAAGATAAAATCCGAGTTGTTAATTTAATACGTGGAAACAAGCTAAACGAATAATTCACGAAAGCCAAGGAATCTTATCACTGTTGTTTGAGGTGAAGGGAATCAATCTGACAAACCCAAAAAGAACGGTAAAATATGTAAAAAAAAAAAAGATCTTTACATGGGGATCATCGCAACGGCTGCATGATTAATGTATTAATATGTCATGCATCTCCTTACCAGCAAAATACAACGTTTGTGAAAAGACGTGAAACTTATTTTGCTGTTCATGTCCCAATCAAGCATAGTTAACCGGAATTGGTACTTGGAAGCTTTAGGAAGCACTTCCGGATGCATCGAATCGTAAACAGATGGCAAAATGGCACAAGAGTGCTTTGCTGAAAAGAATGGTAGCCATTCATGATCAAACACCTTTATCAGGCACGATAAACGTAGAAACAGTAAACTTTGTAACGCGCGCGCGCGCGCACGCACAAAGGAACAGCAAACCTATGAAGAAAGCTACCACCACAATTATAATGGCCCTAGCATAACCACATCAACTACTATTCCCTTCAATAAAGCAGATCGCTAAGCCATCAGAATCATAGAAGTCAATTATTTGGCATGGCATATCAGCCTTCAATCTGAAGCAGAGCATTTAAACCTTTGAATCATTGCAGATGCAAAATAAAATAAAATCAAATAAAATTTCCATGACCATACCTGTAGGTAAACTCATGCAACGGCATCATGTGTAGCTCAGCATCGTTCAACATGAGATGCTGGCCTTCGACCTGACTACATATATAATAAGCCTTTAAATCTTGCAGATGAAAAAAATTTGCCAGCAAATCACACAAGTTTGGTGTAGACAAACTCATGTGACATGTAGCCCTCTTGCTCTGAGTGTAACAGCAGTAAACAACAGATCTTTAATATATAGCGCAATATGCTGCCCGACCAGAATTTTACGTTCATTGCTGATAATTTACTGAACCAATAGAGCCTGTCATTCTCATAACACTGAATATGAAAGTATTCGGTTCCCTATGAAGAATTTCATATAAATGAATTATGCCAAAATTTCATCTTAGCCAAAAAGAAGAGAAAAAATAAGTGTTGGCCCGCTAGGAATATTCAGGTAACCATGTAATACGCCCTCCATGAAAAGTACGAGATACTTATAAACCAGGTTAGCGAGGAAAACTGTGCGAAGAATAATTTCTCCCTCGATATTACCTTCTTCATTGAACTGGAAAAGGTTCTACTGCTATGCTTGAGGGATGTATCAGACACGAACCTTTTACAACAAACAAGTAACAGCTACAAACAAGAGATCAGCATCGCAGAAATCATTATCAGACCCTGCCATCCACTGTAGATAACATCTTAATTATTTTCAATCAGTAACCCAGCAATATCAGTAATTTGATCTTCGGAAGCAGGTAATATGTCAAGCAATGCCTATTACACAAATAAGATACTGCATAAATTATATCTATATGACAAAAAAAAAAAACTGAATGGTGTTTCTTACAATAGTGAAATAAGAGGTTGGAATGATCTGGTTAAGGTACGGAAGACAGCATTTTTAAAATCTCAAGGTAATTTGATGGTTCCACAATCTCCAAATAGATTAAGAAGATCATAAATAAATGGGTCGATCAGAACTTCAAGTAATGGATTAGTTGATTGTTGTATTATTATAATGATATAAGAATCTTATGAGTTTTTTCGGTCCATAGGTCCTCACATTAGCTTGAAAAAAAGATGGAAAAACCTACTCAAGGAGTATGCAATGAGTTTCTCTAGGATTATATATACGATGAGCCTGATCCATGGGAGTGGAATGAAAGCTGCAAGCGGAGGAGACATGCAGGTTCTTACTTTCGACCATTTGATCATCAAGGCTAACCAAGAAAATGTCTTTGATATGTATCAGTTGAATCATGGCAACATAAACTCGTGAACTGCAAACAAATCAAGTATCGCAACAGTACTTGCAACAATTACTTGATAAGAAATGACCAAAAAAAAAAGTCACTCCATTCACTTGAGAGGCCATTAACCTAAGGTGGACCCTCAGCCACCTAGCTTAATTAGCACTCCAACCACATTGGGCGACCCATATATGCTGTCTGAATGCTTCGCATGCATCCGTGGAGACCACCCCAGCCTAGACACAGCCCAGAAAGGTCAAGTTTGGATGGATGGTCTCAGGACAAAGCAAAGTGAGCTAAGGTATTAGATGAGTTGAACAGGCCAGGCATAGGTATAACCCACATCCCCATCTCTTGCTAGTAGTGTAACACATTGACTTGGTTGTCCCTTACAAGCCATAGAGCAGCATAAATCTTGATCAGTTATTTCATTTCCAACTTTGTGTTAATTATTTGGTGTTCACTAGTGTTGGATGTTTAATTTTGCATAATTGAGATAATCAACTATTGTTTACTACTAATGTGTATCTTATAACAGAATACCAGCATTTTATTAGTCAACGTGTCATGTTAAACTACCACAACAGGTACTAAAATAGACAAAATTTTCCCTCTATTAACCATCTTTTTCTTTTTCCTTATTTCATTTCTAAACTCGAGTTATAAAAACATATTTATGAAATTTAATTTTAAATTAAGAATAATTTTCAAGACTTATAACTTAGATGCACATCTGAGTGCTGGCCTTACATGTGACAAATATATATACAATTCCCTAATCACCCGCATGCAATCAAACATTCAGAAAACTCATAAGAAAATTTTGAATATAGCCCATGGGACAAAATTAATCCATTCCCGAAAGAATGAAGGTCAAATCATTGACGGTTAAGGCTAGATCAGCTGCAAATGCACACATGTGCTAGCTAGAGGAGGATGATATATGGTCAAATCACTGACTGTTAATACTAGATCAGCTGCAAATACTGCAAACAAACGCTAGAGGAGGAAGAGGAGGAGGAGAAAGAGCAAGTGCACACAAGTGACAGAGGGGTAGGAGGATTCACAACTGACAAACAGGTTGAAGCATGCATAGGATTCATTTCAAGAGATCATGATCCAAGCATCAATTCTTGTCATAACTATTTGGAATCGGCTATACCTATGCCCATCCACCAATCATTCCTATTAAATATTGATTGAGAATTCATATCCAAAGTTTGAGCTACTTTTTACAAACTGAAATTCAACCTGACATCAAGCTCCCTATTTTTCTCAAGACTTGGGGCTTCTTCCAGAAACACATAATGATGAATGCACGTTCTAATAGATACTACCAAGGACAAGGAATAGTATAGAACACTAGCCATGATTTTGTCAAGGTCCCATTTGTGAGAATGCTCACCCATGGATTCTGTCAATTATTTTATGGTAAAGAGTTGATATGTGGAATATGACAGTGACCCGGTAAAGGAATAAAATTCTTTGTTCCCAAAAGAAAAGGCCTTGTCAATCCATGGACCTTAGGTGGTTACACATTCAAACAAAACAGAGACTATCAGGCCTTTATGTTTCTGCTTTTTCTTTCTCTATTTTTGACTTTTGGTAGTTGTATATTGTGCATGTAGATCTGGTGGATCAATCGAAAAGACAAGTGACAAGCCTCAATCTATAATGAATTGTGTTGAGCTCTATTTTAGATAGGAGGAACCGATGGTTGTCTGCAATAGACTAAGCAATTAGGGGACTGATAAGATAAAACAAGATTATTATGAGCAGTTAATTTAACTAGATTAGTTGATTGCTACCTATATCAACATGGATGTGACAGGTCCTGGAATAAATGAATGTTTGGTGAATTCTTATTTGCAAGTTCTTTGGATATAATACAATTTGGTATGATTTGCAGTATTCTGGTTGCAAGCTGCTCGTCAAATCATCCACACCAACAGAAATTACTCAAAATTGGGTCTCAAAATGAGTGTGACAGAATTAGTTTATATATATATATATATAAACCTAAGGTGTATCTTAGGGTGGGTGTTTACTAAGTCAACATGATAATGGAAACTTTAATAGCATTTCCAAGATAAAAATGGATCTCACCAAGAAAGTAAATTTTATCTTCAAAATAATATGAAGGTTTGCAATTCAAAAGATATTAGATAATCTCTGCTGCTACTTGGTACGATAACAAAGAGAGAGAGAAATGTGTTTAGGTTGGATGGGTGGATTAATAAATGCTGGCAAATCGAGCTTAGGCAACACGGTTAATTAACATGGCATCATAAGATTTTTCATTTCTAGTCCACCTTAAGGGGGCATTTGGTATGGGGTAATCCATCCAAGATCAAGAGTGAAGTAGATAGAGATGATGAGATCATCGCATTTGGTTTCACCATGGTGTTCCTACGTGGCAATGATTCCAAATCACCCCCACTCATCAAATCACCGTCCAACCCAGCGATGGGATACCTGTCCTTGAGATCAGGAATCCAAGATCACCCTCAAGCAATGTCTTGTATTAAATTTTAAAGACAAAAATATCCTTTAGTCTAGAAAAAAATAGTATATTAATATACCATTAATATAATATATCAATATATATATATATATGATATTATATTATGTTGCTATTATATATTATAATAATGATATATACTAATTATAATATATTATTAATCATATTATTATCGTATTATGATTCAATAATAATTTTAAATTAGAGTAGAAATATCTTATTGTACTTTATATTTATAGTCAAAAAAGTATTTAATATATTACTTCTATTTGCTTTATTTTTCTAGTCAAAATAAATATTTATATTAATAAATAATATATTATAAGTATAAATAAAAATAATAATTTTATATTAATAATTAATATATTTTTATAGGATTAATAATTTATAGGGCTAACAAATATATTTTATAGAATATATTAACTATTAATATATTAATAAATATATTAATATGTTATTATAACAGATTTTAATAATATATTTTATATGATTAATAAATATTTTTTATAGAATATATCAGGAATACTTTTAGTATTATATTTTAGTGATCTTGGATTTTCATGGAATACCAAACAGGTTACTCGTATATCCAGAAATCATCAATCATTGGACCATAAACTACCAAACATCATAATTTTAAATCACTAGAGATCATATCACTATAGGATTCGAATCACCGATGATCTTAAATCACAGATTCACTATGATGATCCTCTTTAGGTCATCAAATGTCACCTAATATATTAAAACAAACAAAAGAAAAACCCTTTCAATGAACAAGTATGGCAAGAGAGGAATGATTACCGGAACATGGTTCTCGACACACTATAGTAAAGAGGTTCAATTAAATCAACTCAATAGAACAAATGCATGGCTGTCAGGATGGAGGCAAAATATAGAAATATCTTTGACATTCATGAAAAAGAGGTCCAAAACAAGTCACATTCTTAATAGCCTTCAGGTAATACATGTTGGCTTTATTTAGGTCAGAATATTTATATAATGTCCTTTGTCAGCAAGATGTTTTTTAAGGCCAGAATATTTAGGATCCAATGGCTGATACATGCTGGCTTTATTTTTTTTAAAAAAAAATAAGGGAAAAAGATTTGTTTCATCTCAAGCTCTCCTTCAGTCCTTCACAGATAGAATATTTGAATAAAATATATCAAGCTGCCAAGTAGCGAAGAGGTCACAGTCTGATATAATGAACCAGTCTAATACATTTCACAGAAGGACAGACTAAGAGTTAAAGATACATTGCAAACATATTTCAGCATATAATTAATTGTTACCAGAGAAATGAACAAAAAATCAGAACAAAACACCAGAGGAGAAACTCAACGGGAAAAAGTCTATCCAGTAAATTTCCAAGATCTTCACTGGAAACATTTCTGAGCGGTCCTGGAATAAAATAAAAGAAAGATATCATTTCCAAGGTTTGTACTTATTTTGTTCTCTTCTTCTTCACCTTTTTTTCTGGGTTGGGGAGGGGGCGCTGCCAAGAAACATAATCGGAATATATCAAAATTGATTTGATGTACGACTAATCAGTATCAGTTAATTTCAATAATCAAACCTTTTCAATTCAATTATAACAAACTACATGTGTACAGGTAAACCCCAGAACAGAAATTGTTACAAAGATACCAAGGAAAGAAATTCTAACCCATTCGACATATACAGGTCTACAACTCTGTATAAATAGGATTATGCTACCAATATTTTACCAAACAGAAGTAAAGTTATAGAAACCCGACCAAATTTGCTTTCTTTCAGGAAAGAATCATTCATGAAGATTTCTTCAGCCTATGGAGCCCCCTTTTATTACAGGAAGCCTATGTAGAAAGTCCTTTTAACACTTTCAACATTAAGTGAAAATGGATATTCCTGGTAAGACAGGAGATACTCATTGATTCTCTACCATACAAGAATAAACATGAGAACACTTGAATTTCCCACATATACATTTCATATAAGAACAAATCAATCACATTTAAAAGGACTTGTACTCCATATCTCTCATTCTGACATACCGAACACAATCTGCTTGAACAAGTCCACAGACATGTCTGTGGAACACATTTTGATTGAAATTCTAGTTGTGCCAGAAGCCTTTAGGAGAGAACTAATTCATTAACCAGATGTAAGTCCGAATCCAATTAATTAGCCAACAAAATAAAACTAGTCTAGATAACAAAATAAACCTCGTCTGGATAAGTATCATATGCTCTCTGTGAATAATCTGATACTTCTAACATAAATATACATATATAATATACTGCAACTTGATGATAGCAATTATTCTGGTCCCTTGGCCAAAATTTAAGTTGAATTTCATGGATTATTATTAAGACAAATATTTTCAAAAAAAAATTAAGAAAGAAAAAAAAGGGAGCATTGGGGGAACGGCCCATCATTCTTATTGTCTAGTTAAGTTAAATTCATACTGGAACAGCCTCACCAAATCTCCATTTTCTCCTTTCTCATCATTTCTCATGTTAATCCTGAACACATGTTTGGGTTCTTATAGGGAAAATTTACATTGGATGTGATTCTCAAAGAATTTGGCATCAACAGAAGTGGAGGTTGAACAATAATGCTAATATTAAATGGCAGACGAATTCTGACAGATATCTTCAACCAATAGCAACAAAAGTTAAATTCTTACATGTAATAACTTCCACTAAATGTTATTTTGTCAAAATGATGATATGCAGGAAGCAATGTAGACAAGGTCACCTATTTTTGATAATAATGAAACAACAAGGAGAAAATATTTACCTTGGCAACATTGACCACATCACTCATTAAGACCTTTTACCACCACTTCTTGAAAAGAAACGAGTTGCAGGCGATGCAAAAGTGATCACATACTCCAATAGGAGACCAACAGTAATACCAAATAGATGCTGCTCTAATAATGTCAAAGAAAACATGCACAAAGGACATTATAGTTATTAGATAGCAACAAGATCGCATATGGAAAGAAACACAAAGCATTAAGCAAACTATAAATTAGAAATAAGCGAAGTATCATACAATCTTCCAAGCAGATAGATGTGTCTGTAGATTTTCCTGAGATTACATATTCTTGGAATGATATGAAATATGCAAATTTCGTAAGCAAAGGAAATGATATCAATTCCATCAAAAACAAATGTAGATGAGAGGCAATGTATCAGTAGACTTCGCTGTCAGGTAGCACAGTGGAAAACCTCAATGACATCATAAATTGATGATGCCATTATCAATTTGTAAAGACCAGAGAAGTATTAATATTTTCGGCATGGGTGTCGAAAGCAAAAATCTTAAATGCTGATTGTAATTCCACGGCATAAACAAATATTAGTTATTTTACATTTCCATATCCAGATGAATACTATTATGATAATCCGATTTAATACAAAATATTGAACAGTCCATCTGTCGAGCCAATTTAAAATTTTTTGTTTATTAGCTAAATCAATGTACTAAAGGAAATATCTTTGGTATGGTCCGAAGAGCATGCCTGGAATATGTTATTCTTTTCATCGGCTTCATATCTTCAACCTGGTCCGAAGAGTATGCCTGGGATATGTTATTCTTTCCTTCGGTCTTATATCTGTAACCTGATCCGAAGAGTATGCCTATGAGATGTTATTCTTTCCATCGGTCTTATATCTTCAGCCTGATCCGAAGACTATGCTTATGGAATATTATTATTTCCTTCGGCTTCATATCCTCAGCCTGTTCCGAAGACTATGATTATGGGATGTTATTATTTCCTTCGGCTTCGTATCTTCAACCTAGTCCAAAGACTATGCCTTGGAATATTTTCGTCTCTTCGACACTACAGTAAGTAGTTGTTTTCCTTGTTCACTTCAAAAGGATGTGTCCGAAGCATATAACTAACATTTTCTCGAGGAATCCCAAGGAAGGTCCTCCGAAGAGGTTGTTAGATCTACTTCGGATACTCTCTCTAAAATGAGTACATCTGAAACTTTTGGGCGGTCTTTCAACTTAAAATAGTTAAAGGCTGTTCTAGTTGTAACCACCCACATGGTCGAATAACTAATTTTCTGACCGCCACTACTTACTGTTATGAGGAGGTTTTCCTAACTAACTCCCATAACCGTAAGTAGTTACACCTTTGCCTATAAATACTGGTAAGAGGGGACACTCAAGCTAAGCTAACTCTGAGCAAGCTTGAACCATTTTCTTCTTTCTTCTCATCACTCTCTGCTCTCGAGTTCTCCATTATGCTGCCTGAATTCTTGCTAATTTTGACATCGGAGTGTCCCCCACCGGAAAAATTCCAGTCAGGGGAGTTATTTTGCAGGCTCCCATCGACGACGAACCGACAGGCGAGGATTCAGCATCAACAGATTGGCGCGCCAGGAAAGGGAAGATCGTTTTCCTCTTGTTAAAGGAGAGCTTTGATCAAGCAGAAATGGTGAAAGGAAAGATCCAGAATGCTTCTGCAAGCAGAGATCAGCCTGCTTCTTAGGCAACAACCCACCGATGGATGATAGAATGCCATCTCCAATGCTAGGACAGCAACAGTTTGAAGTCCTCTTGAATAGAGTGGATGCTTTGACAGCTCTGGTTCAAACTCTACAGGAGACTGCTGTTCAAAGGCAGTGCCCTCCATCCATCTCACAACCCAGCCATCAAACTGAAAGAAGAGAGGATCGACGTCGGGAACTCACTCCAAGTTCTTCATGGATCCAATCATCTCGAGGTCATAATGCTTCACTGCCAAGACAACGCATGGATGATCACAATGGAAAGAAGAGAACCAAGCGTTCTCCCTCTGTTTTTTCCAGAGATTTTGCACCTGGACCGGTTAGACAAAGAGAAGTGAATTCTGAATTTAAAGAGAAGTTCAAATTCTTGAAGTCACAGATAGCCAAACTCATAGATCAAAGAAGAAGCGATGAAGTGGCTTTCAACTCCCAACCTCCTTTCTCTGATCGGATCATGGCCGAAGTCATTCCTCGGCACTTCAAGGTCCCACAAATTGGAGGTTTATGACGGGACTTCGGATCCCCTTGATCATCTGGAAAGTTATAAAGCTCACATGATGGTGCAAGGGGTATCTAATGCGTTATATTGCCTCGCTTTTCTAGCCACCTTGAGAAAATCGACTCGAATGTGGTATTCGAGCTTACTGTCGAAGACTGTCCATTCCTTTACTGAGCTGGAGCGAGAATTTGTCTCACACTTCAGAACATGTCAGAAGATGCTGCGTAACACTGACAGTTTATTTCTCCTTCAGCAGAATGAAGGGGAAAGTCTCAAGGAGTTTATGATTTGGTTCAATTCGGCCACTCTGGAGATTCCAAATTTAAATGAACATGTGACCATGTCAGTCTTGAAGAAAGGCCTTAGATCATCCAGGTTTACTTTCTCCTTGGATAAAAAATTTTCTACGAGCTACACCGAACTACTGGCAAGAGCTCAGAAGTATGCTACTGCTGAAGAGCAGGCTGCGAGCCGTAGACTCGCTGAAGGGAGGAACCCTTCTAAAAAAAAGGAAAAATTACTTGCAAAGGCCGCGCCCCCTGAAGACTTGTGCTAAAATAAGGGATAAAAACAAGTACTATCGATTCCATCGAGATCATAGCCATAGCACCGAAGAATGTTTTCAGCTTCGGGATGCCATTGAGAACTTAATAAAGGGGATATCTGGGAAAATATATCAACCGCCTGGAACCTCAAGCCGAAGCAACGATTCTTTAGAAAATTACTGATGAAACCGAACTACCTCTTAAAGGTCGATATCTTCTTGAAGGCTGATGATTTCTTAAAGGCTGATATTTTCTTGAAGGCCGATGATTTCTTAAAGGCCGATATTTTCTTGAAGGCTGATGACTTCTTAACGGCCGATATATTCTCAAAGATCAATGACTTCTTAAAGACCGATGTATTCTTGAAGGCCGATAGCTTCTTAAAGGCCAATATATTCTTAAAGATCGATATCTTCTTCAAAGCTGATGACTTTTTAAAGGCCAATCAAATGCCTAGGAGGCCCAAAGCCTATCTTATTAGAGCCTACTGAAGCCCAAGGGAAGGCTTACTGAAGCCTATCTTATTATAAAAGGCATAAGGATGATCTCCGTGATCTACCTTACGAAGTACCGAGGTGGGCTTAACCAGCCTGTCTTAATCTTTTTTCTTAAAAGGCATAAGAATGATTTCCGTGATCTACCTTACGAAGTGCCAAGGTGAGCTTAACCAGCCTGTCTTAATCTTTATTTGAAAGGCATAAGGATGATCTCCGTGATCTACCTTACGAAGTATCGAAGTGGGCTTGATCAGCCTGTCTTAATCTTTATTTGAAAGGTATAAGGATGATCTTTGTGATCTACCTTACGAAATGCCAAGATAAGCTTGATCAGCATGTCTTAATTTTTCTTTTCCTAAATGGCATAAGGATGATCCATGCGATCTACCCTATGAAATGCCAATGTCTGATCAACCTATTTCACTCTCCAAAAAACAAGGATGACCCATATGGTCTATCTTATTTCAGATCAAAATTATTCTAAGTCCGAAGACTTAGTATTATTTCAAGTCCGAAGACTTGGTATTATTATTTAGAAACTTGATTTCTCAAAATCAGGATTATTCATTTATCCTAAGTCCAAAAACTTAGTATTATTTTCAAGTCCGAAGACTTGATATTATTACATGAAAACTTGATTTCTCAAGATCAAGATTATTCATTTATCCTAAGTTCGAAGACTTAGTATTATTTTCAAGTCCGAAAACTTGGTATTATTATTTAGAAACTTGATTTCTCAATATCCAGATTATTCATTTATCCTAAGTTCGAAGACTTAGTATTATTTTCAAGTCCGAAGACTTGGTATTATTATTTGAAAACTTGATTTCTCAAGATCAGGATTATTCATTTATCCTAAGTCCGAAGACTTAGTATTATTTCAAGTCCGAAGACTTGGTATTGTTATATGGAAACTTGATATCTTAAGATCTCGGGATTATTCATTTTTTTTAAGTCCAAAGGTTTAGTATTATTTCAAATCCGAAGATTTGGTATTATCATCTTCAGACTCTTTTCTAAATCTCAGAATTATTCTCAATCATCCTAAGTCTGAAGACTTAGTATTATTTTAAATCCGGAAACTTGTTTCCTTAAGCTTCGGAATATTTAACTTTATTTCAAGTTCGAAGACTTCATACTTGGATGAATCATCATCTCAAAATTAACGTTCTTTGAAAAATTTTTAATGCAAAGATCAGCCAGGCTTTTCAAATCTGTACTGTCTTTTTAGAACAGCAATAGGGAGATGACACGTGTTAACACGATTTCCATGCCATCAAGCAGTTATTATGAATGACAGTTATCAGAGATCTGCCATCATTGCTCCTCCGTTTTTTGTAAACGACAAATTCTGGTACTCCCATTTTCGAAATAAAATTATTTCGAACTTGGGAATGGGGGGCATCTGTTATGATAATCCGATTTAATATAAAATATTGAACAGTCCATCTGTTGAGCTAATTTTAAATTTTTTGTCTATTAGCTGAATCAATGCACTAAAGGAAACCTCTTTGGTATGATCCAATGGTATGCCTGGAATATGTTATTCTTTCTATCGGCTTCATATCTTCAGCCTTGTCCGAAGAGTATGCCTGGGATATGTTATTCTTTCCTTCGGTCTTATATCTTTAACTTGATCCGAAGAGTATGCCTATGAGATGTTATTCTTTCCATCAGTCTTATATCTTCAGCCTGATCCGAAGAGTATGCATATGGAATGTTATTCTTTCATTTGCTTCATATCTTCAGCCTAGTCCGAAGACTATGCCTATGGGATGTTATTATTTCCTTCGGCTTCGTATCCTCAGCCTGGTCCGAAGACTATGATTATGGGATATTATTTCCTTTGGCTTCGTATCTTCAACCTGGTCCGAAGACTATGCCTTGGAATATTTTCATCTCTTCGATACTACAGTAAGTAGTTGTTTTCCTTGTTCACTTCAAAGGGATGTGTCCGACGCATATAACTAACATTTCCTCGAGCCATCCCAAGGAAGGCCTTCTAAAGAGGTTGTTAGATCTACTTCGAACACTCTCTCTAAAAGGAGTACATTTGAAACTTTTGGACGGTCTTTCAACTTAAAATGGATAAAGGTTGTTCTAGTTGTAACCACCCACATGGTCGAATAACTAATTTTCCGACCGTCACTACTTACTGTTATGAGAAAGTTTTCCTAACTAACTTCCATAACCGTAAGTAGTTACACTTTTACCTATAAATACTGGAAGAGGGAATAGTCAAGCTAAGCTAATTCTGAGTAAACTTGAGCCATTTTCTTCTTTCTTCTCACCACTCTCTGCTCTCGAGTTCTCCATTCTGCTGTTTGAATTCTTGCTAACTTTGACATCGGAGTGTCTCCATCGAAAAAATTCCGATCAGGAAAGTTGTTTTATAGACTCCGATCGACGGCGAACCGACAAGCAAGCTACTCCATCCAGCCGATGATGATTCAGCGTCAACAAATACATTATAAAATCTCTATGCATGAATAAAGAAAAAACAGAGATCCCGCAAGCCAACTTTAGAAGCAAGTATAATAAAATAGAATTAAAATACAGGTATATTTTTATGTCCTATCCACTCACATCCAAATCCTCTATAGCAATTTACGCACCACATCCGGAACTAACTTTCCCACAAACTATTCTACTGCAAATCAAAACCTATGCCCGCGTTCATAGTGCTTTCTTTGTGAGAGGACCAGAGCATGCGCAAAACAAAAGGATCACAAAGATTCACAAATTTCCCCCGAGACAGCATCCACGAAACAAAAATATAGAAAAGAAATGTCTTGCCCCAAACCGAAACATGACTCCACTCTCTCTTAGCATCTTGAACTCATGCTACAAGAACAAGAAAGTCGGAAAGCTGAAGGCGGCATCCTCCAGCAATCCTGAACCCAGGGCAGCGCCCATCTGCCTCAAGAAGGCTCTCGTGGCGGAAGAGACAGAGATGGAAACCGCAAGGACAGGGGAGGAAGCTCGGGTCTGTGAGGGCCTGACGAAGGCGTGTAAAGGGTGATGTACGGCTTGATCTCATCATAAGCCATCAACAAAAATGCATTAAAAAGTTTATAAAAAAAATGCTTGCGATTGGCTTCATGTTTTTCTTTGGACGGTTATATGTCTGGATGAACAATTTGGCATGCATTTCACCGCCCCCCCCACCACAAAAAAAAAAAAAAAAGCGTGTAATGCGTGTCGTCTTACAAGTGGTGGTATAAAAGTATTATTTTTCGAATTTTACTAAAAATTCTAGATGGACTGAAAACCTAATCAATGCATCCGAAAAAGTCCAAACATAGGAAAAAGATCCATCTTGGTTTAAGAATCTTAAAAACAACCTGATCTAAAAAAAATAAAAGTAACATCAAAAAGTTCCATGGAAGAATATAATTAAAAAAACTAAGTAGAAAACTAAGAAAATGAAACCAAATCATATGTACGCGGCCCTGAAATGCAGGTAGACAGACAACAATAATGAGAAGAGTTTCTTAAAGCACCAGAACGATCATCCTGTTGGCATCTCTAGGCAGCAACAATGAAAACAAATAATAATAATAATAATAATAATAATAATAAAAAGGAATGAGGTATTATTAAAATTAAGAAGACCATCCTGTTGGTGTTGGTATAATTCTAGATTTGATATTTCTCTATTTAAGAATCACCACCCAATAAAATGGGGTAAATTAAACATTTTAGCTAGTGCTTTTACCAAATTAAAATTAGACTTTCAAAATAATGCTAACGTGGAAGTCACCTTGGACAACTGACAGCCTTCTCTTATTGCTCGAAAAAGTAGAAGAAGAAAGAAATCTTACAACCTTCCCTTCCATCGACCTATGTTGAATCAAAGACCTCCTGAACTAAACTATTTTAAAAATTTAATCCTTCCATCCGTCCTCTCTTTTCTTCTATCTTCCTGGTGCTAACACATTCTACCCTGCCCGCATGGCGGTGGTAATCCGGGCCCCGCTGACCACCAAAGACGCAGATTTTAGGAAAGCAAGAAGTTAGCGTTCCCAATTTGTGAAAATGATGTTGAGATCATAACAATAATAACAGTTGTTATTTTTTTTTTTAATGAAAATAGCAGCCGTTATTTGAAAATTTATTATACCTATTATCTCGAGTTTTTGGTTCTCGCCGCCCAACGGCGAGAAGTTTATCCTCACCTCGTGGTGCATGCGTTCTTTGGATATGTCTCGAGACATCAATCTTCTATGGTTTAAAAGATTGATGGACTTCTAGATAAATTTCATAATACTTTAGGAATTTTATTTTTCGGCCTTAGAAATTTGATTAGCGATAAAGTTTTATACTCCGTGGTATAAAAAGGTGAGCCCAGCTTATATTCTTCCCTACGAGATAATTTTTCAATAAAAAATCAAATTTCATACATATATATATATATATATATATATATATATGATATTTTTATTAGTAATTTTTCTGATATAGAAAATATGAAACATTGGCTTGGCGCACCAATAAAGTAGTTTCATTATAAACCGGAAGTCATGGATTAGAAAAACGAAGACCGCTTCTCTACCAACTTGTGGAGCCTGGTGCACTGGGTCACCCTGCTTTCCAATAATTCAACGGGAGAACCTGTCAAGCAAATGAGCGATGGCATTCTTATTTGAAAACCGATCCCTCACGCATTAGGATTATATTTCACATACAAAAACCTCTAACAAAGCACAAATGAAGCAAAATATAGCTCGTGCGACCATCAACAGAGTAGGTGATGTCTTTTATCATGCCACCACTTCTTCCAGGTTTCAGGAAGTGCTGATCTACCCTCCAAACATATTATCGCCATTCATAAACCTCGAAATAGAAGACCCCAGCCTGTGTTGTATCGGTAGGGTCTTCCACCACTTAACAAAAGTGGACTCCCCAAGCAAGACATCCTTGCCCAGCTTCCCAGAAGAAAGCCACATTGACACCTGCTTTTCGAGTTCCAATACTCTTTCTTTCGTCTCTTCAAAGGGCTCGTTGCTGCCGCTGTCGGTACAAAGTTCTTCGACTTGTGCCCAGAAACATGATTCCATGCTGGACCATGCAGGCATTCGGTGTGCCTGCTCAAGCCATCTTTGGGTGTACCTGTAGCGTCTCGGCCTCCCCTTCACCATGTAAGGCCCCGTGTCCTCGTTCTTTGCATGCCTGTAGTAGTTGGCAATGTCCAATGGCTCAACTAAGCAACGGTAGCTTGTTGCCAGATCCACCCAATCAGTCCGTCCCTCAAAGTTGTCAGGAAGTTCGTACCTTCTCAGCATTTCAACAATCTCATCCCAGAGCCCTGCAAGCTCAAGTCTCCTGACATTAGCATCGAAGTCTTCTTTGTCCTGCTGAAGTTTGAAGGCGTCGTAGTAACCCAATCCGCGCATCTCGCATCTTGCACGATAGTTGCCGAGAGAGCTAAGAGCTTCTTGAATCTTGCTATGGTTGGCATCAATCTTGGCCTGGTTCCTGAGTCTTTGGTTCTCCCATTCTCCCGCTGCACGTAGACTAAGCCTCGCTTCCAGGCTCTGGAATGCAAGGTAAAAATGCATGGTTGATACGGAGGAAGTAGATGTATGCTAACTCAACATTCATTTGGATAACAAAAAGATATAGACAAAGACAAAAGCTTTTTGTTTGTTTTGGGGTTTTTTTTTTTTTCGTGGGGGGAGGGTGGGGGGAGAAAATAAAGACTTAATGCCAAATCAATATATAAAGAGCAGAAGAGTCCTGAGGATAGCATACGCAGTAGATTATATGAAAATCATAAGCAAGGCCTAGCATAGCTTACATCTAAGTTGCTATATTATTTGAAAAATGTCAATATGACACAGCAACTACCAAAGATGTACACAAAATTTGATAAGGGTTGAGAATGCACAGGGGATTATGGAGTAAACAAAATTATATTTTGATCTTAGGCAATCATTTTGTGGGAGTTTCTGTGTTTCCACAGGATATGTGCTTAACAAATGACAACAAAGCTCGGTGATGCTCCTGAAGAAACAATAAGCAACCAACTCGAATTTCTAGTTTGTCTGCATTTTGGAGTTTGGATGAGCATAGCAGAAACCATGCACCATTAATGAAAGAATGTCAAACAGATGGTGAATAAAGATCAAGAGAGGGTTATAGCAAATAGCTCAACGAACAACATGAAAATGTTCAAAAGACTAAGGTAAACTTGGAAGGAAACTCTTAAACTTCGAATCACATTTGCGGGATCCAATGGAAAAGTTTCAGCGTCAAAAGAACCAAATTTAGACATGCACCTAGGCCTGTGACTGATATCTGAATCCACATTAAAGTAGATGAGAAATGCAAGAACGAGAATGTTGATGTAGAAGAATTAGAATTTCTATGATAAAATGCTATAAAGGTGCAGAATGGATACCATAACTGATCCTGGAATCATGGCAAAAATATAGAGCTCAAACTTGGGAATCGAGGTCAAGGATGAAGTGGGGGGTCTGTGCATAATAAAACCAGTTTGAAAATTTGACAAAGGGCATGGAAAGGCATGTGTTTTCAAGTTCTCTGTCCTAGTTGAAAACAAACAATGAAGTAGAATTCATATGAACAACAATATTAAGATGGTAATATGATATGTCTCAACGGACACCCTGGTATTTAGGTTTACAATAGACCAAGTGAGCTAAGAGCCAAAGGTATATGAGGACACACTACCAATTACAAAGAACCAGGATTATAATGTTAATACCCTCCAATTATTTTTCCTAGATTCTTTGAATGCTAAACTATTCTGGAAGTAAATTACAAAGCAAGCAAGCTGATACATTCAAGCATTGGATTACTTGCATTGCCACAAAGCAAGAATTTAGAATTGGTAAAATTATCGAAAGCTAAATAAAAAAAAACTCACCAGCTGAAGATCTTCTAGCATTGTTTCAATTGATTGCATGCCATCACCTATGCCAGCATTCAAGGACAACGGAATCACTTCCAAGCAGTCCATGGAAACTACATCTTGCATAGCTAAGCACTCTTTGATCTTTGGCTCGTAGAGCAGATGCTCCTCTAAACTTCTGTATGCGACCTCAGTCAGGTCCTCTTTGGAAGTTAGTTGGAAACTGTAAAATAGCACCTGTAAAATAGCATCTGGATTCTTCAATCTGACCAGTCGCCCATTATTGCTACAGAAAATGAAAGTTCCAAAGGGTCTGTATGGAGTAAGTTTCACGAAGCCAGGTATGACCTCCAGCAATGGGTTTGTACATCCCATGGCCAAACAGGCCCGATGGCTTGAAATGGACAGAGCATTCCTCAACACAGTGCTATAGAAAAATATGACCAGAGGTTCTACAATGGTGTTCAGACCAAAACACAGTGATTTCGGGCATAAGAAATGCAGAATGGCCTGAAATTCTTGCTTCAAGGATGACAGAGGAGCCATCAAGCTACGTGGAATAATATCCACCGCTGTGACAAAATGTAAGAAGCAGCTAGACCAATCTTCGCGCCAGAGAGCATGGCTGAAAACCCTGTCACCAACTAGGGGAGACCCAAAAGTCACACAGAAAGGAAAAGCTTGATCTTTATTGTCAGACTTGAAGATTTGTTCAAGAAGCCAGATGGCTACAAGCACTGAAACTGAACCTCCTGATGAATGCCCAGTGAACACTATTCGCTTCTTCTCAGCTAAAGCTCCATGAACCTGTAAATTAATGAGCACTTTAACTTGTTCAACATCCTCCCTTCCAACAGAAAACAACTAAAAAAAAATTGAGGATATTAAAAATCTTATTATGATATTGATATATATGTCATTTTCAGTGCACTAATTCTACAAATCTGAAAGAGGAAGTTAAGATTTGACATGGCTTTATCTCTTTGTAAGGCCATAGAGAGGTCTAGCAGTTACATGGCATCAGTGCATCTTTTTAGGTATTCAAAAACTAATTCATTATTGCACTTGTTTAGAAGAGGCCATATCCAGTCCCAACTTCTCCTAAGAACACCAGTAAACCTCATATCAACTTTACAGTTCCCCCAGCTCATCATTGCACTTGTGCTCCATCGGTAGCACTCCAACACTTGCTATTCAAAAACTAATTCATTTCCTTTTTATCCCCATCAATTTAGCTGTTTAATTTCCACTGCACGAGTTACCCAGCTACTTAAATTCTCTATTTCGTCAATGTTTGACCCCTGATGATTGTATTAGAAAAAGAAACTCATCCTGTCAAGTCTCACTATTGTTACTTCACAAGATAACAAAAGCAACTGCGGAACGTGAATCGAATTCCACAACACTCCAAATCCATAATTTGTAGCCTAAAAACATAAGAGCAATTTCATGACCTCCTTGAGAGGCATAAAAAGAAGAATTTGACCAAAATTTCAGCACCTCATACCTCAGCTTGGAGCCTAGAGTCGTTGAGAAGCCTCTGAAAGGATCGCAAGAAAGCCCTATTCACACGAGCAGCCTCGTCGTTGGCGATGCTCCTGAGAGAAGGGAACAAAGAAGAGTCGACCTCCGACTCCCCGAAGGGGCCTCCATGTTCTCCGGCGAGAATCCAGTCGTCGACTGACCAGGACGCCGGGAAGGCG
The DNA here is from genome assembly GCA_021397845.1 of Areca catechu. Taxonomy (NCBI): domain Eukaryota; kingdom Viridiplantae; phylum Streptophyta; class Magnoliopsida; order Arecales; family Arecaceae; genus Areca; species Areca catechu. The sequence continues at coordinate 26,256,793 of CM038045.1, forward strand.
AAGATGGCGGAGGGGAAAGGATGAGAGACGGTCCGGACAATGAAAGGAGATGAAGGGGAGTGGTGGGCGGACATGGAGACAGAGCAACAGAGCTCGACGAGAGCCTTCTCCTCGCCTCTCATTGCCGCGAGGCCCTCTCTCGACGCCATGGCCTCGCGCCCGAGTCCCGAGTGTCGTGACGGGGCTCGATGCTTTATATTTTCCCCGTCTTCCGCTAATCCTCGGGATGCCAATGATGGGTTTGGAGAGCGGGTGGCGGGTGCATCTTTCGGGCCACCTTCCTTCGCTCGAATCCACCGTTGGATCACACATAATCGCTTTGAGAGTTGTGCAGGCGTATGAATGACAGGTTTCGGATTGCTTTGAGAGCCGTACGGTTGGTGATCCAACGGTGGATTCGGGCAAAGGGAGGGCAATCGAGAAAGATACACCTCGGGCCCGAGAAGAGGCCGAGTGGAGTAGAAGGATGTTCTATGAGGGTGGGGCCCGCGGGGAGTGGAGGGCCCGTACCGCATCCCCCCGTCAAGCACGTCGTGGACCGGATCGGGAGATGTTTTTGCGATGCGGGGTACCTGAACAGTTGCCGTCCATAGGGAAAGGTTCCCCAATTCGACGGTTGCGATTGCTTTGGGCGGTGGGACCTGCCTTCAGCTAGCTCGGATCCGAATTGCATCCCGGCTTGGGTCCGGAGCTGATCGAATCAACTACCAGTCAGCCAGCCAATGAACGGTAGTGATACTCAAACGAGGAAAGCATAGGAGATTCTGGGTCCCAGCATTTGTTCAGTCAATCGATTGATTGGCGGGACCCTCTCGAACGGACGCCGCATGGAAAAATCATTAGTTACAACTGTTCCACCGCGTGAGAATTTTGAACCCTCCAATAAAATATTATCCAGATTAAATAAATTTTGATAAAAATTAAATCATAAATATTTAATCATGATTAGTTATGTGCTTTACTTTTTTAAGTAAAAAAAAAAATTAAAATTTTGAATCACCAAGAAATATTTTCTTGGACAGCCTAAAATCGATATAGTAGGATAGTTTTAGTCAATAATTTTTCTAGCATAAATTGCACATAAAATGCTGCCAGATCCATCTTTGCTGAGATTGAAAAAAAAAAAATTATTAATGATTGCTGTCCGATCCATTTAAATTAAATTATAAAGAAACTATCTTAAAAGTTACCCTCATTTTAGCTGGATCTTAAAGATCAATCTTTAACGATAGAACAAGTGATGTTGCTCCTGCAATCCAACATTCTCATCAAGCCTTAATGGCTATAAATAATGTGATCCGACATTCTAGTTCAGTCTTGATAATTCCAAATAATGCGAGTTAAGGTTCTTAACGTAGTTCAAGAGACAAGCTTTATTTGAACAATTGAGATCCAATTGACCCGAATTCTTAATTCATAAGTAAGATCTGGTAGTTGAAAGAGAAGTTGAAAAAAAAAAAAAACAAACATGTATGCAGATTTCATCCTTTCTATGATCCAGCTTCAATGATTCTTTCAGACCGGGACCGTCAGTAATGACTTCGTATCAAACGAAAAGAAAAATATAATATAACTATAACTTTTTTTATGTTATTTAAGTAAGCTTTCTGCTCTTCGTCTATTTAAGCATTCCAGGATTTTAATAGAAAGCCATGTCCATTTCAATACAGTCGTATGATATATGACCAATTTCACGAGCAAGATGCAAATTTTTTCAAATATAGCAGTGTTACAAATTATAACAAATAGATTGGTTAAATAGTTAAATTTTTATTATATATTAAATAATAAATTTTATTAAAAGCCAAGTACAAATTTCTATCATTGATATTGGTGTTTGCAAGATGATAGCCTTGGCATAGAAATACTCATACTCAATTTTGACATCAGCAAGATGCATGGGTATGATTTTTCTTTTCTTTCTAATTACTAATATTGGCATGAGCAAGATGCATGAGTATGATTTTTCTTTTCTTTTTAATTACTTTTAATATTCGACATAATAATGTAATAAATTATAATAAATAAAATACTTCAGTACCTAAATTTTTATTGTGTATTAAGCAAAGAGTATTGTTGTGTCCAAACAAATTACAGCAAGCTTGAAGTAAAAAAGGAATGGATCAAGCTGATTTGATCTAGCTCTCCATCATCTTCTTGGGATATCCAAGTGTTAAAGTAGATATCAAGCTTATTGATGGCGTCTGGACTGGAACAGATATAATATAAAGGAAGACTAGATGGAAGGTGTTCGAAAAATTTGAATTGCCAAAAAAAAGTCCCCTCTCCATTACAATCGTGGATATTTATAGGCTAAGAGTTAACCGCTTACAGCTGGCATCCACTTGTAAAATGATTAATCCAGAGTGTAAACATGTGCAACCAAAGTTGATCGTAAGGAATTAACCGTTTACAGCTGGCATCTATCTGTAAAACGGTTAATCCAGAATGTAAACACGTGCAACCAAACTTGTTCGTAATTAATTAATCTTCTCTCCAGAGTTGGTCGTCTCCTCTCTCCTCTAAAGTTGGTCGTTTCCTTCAGAATTGATCGTCTCCTCCAAAGTTGGTCGTTTCCTTCAGAGTTGGTCGTCTTCTCCAGAGTTGGTCGTCTTCTTCAGAGTTGGTCATCTTCTCCAAAGTTGATCGTCTCCTCCAAAGTTGGGCGTCTCCTACAACACATAATTATTACCAAATTCCATTCTCAAATAAATTTATCGATTACCTGGAAATGGATAGATTTTGTGTCTGTTGATTATTAATCGGCTTCGCACCCTTTGGATGTTGACGAATTATTTACCGACCATATTTGTGCCTTTCAAGCATTGATCGGTTCGATACCTTTTGGGCATGGACCAATTTCAATTTCAGACTCTTAAGAGGTCAACATAAACAGATCAATTTATCATATCCCAATACTAGTCCTTCCAGTTTCTGAGTCCATTAAATGGAAATCAGAAACTGTCAGAAATTTCTGTCCTCGAACGACACGCCCAAATGATGTGTCAAACTTTAACTGGAGAGACGGTTACAAAAATAACCGCCGTATCTTCTTCTCATCATTATAATTTTTTCAAAATCCGAGAAAATTAAAATATCCTCAAAAAAGAAAAAAGATACCCGTCTAATCAGCAAATCGCAACCATTGTACCATAAAAAGCCGTTTCGATCCTTCGAGAAACCCAAATTCCATTAAATATTTTAAGGACAGATGGCTAAATCTGGTTCATTCTCATTATTTACAAAGAGATCTTGGTCCGTTGAAAAGTACTATATAAAAATTACACCTCTCAAAGAAATAGGTTTTCAGCCATTTCTGCCTTTTTGCCTTAGGAGCGGAAGAAAAAACTTCACAGGTCGGCTTCTTTTTTTTCTTCTCCTTTTCGAAGTTAATCTTCCTTTAATTCCTTTCTTTGTCATGGTTAGGATCTTAGAAACTAGTCATATAGAAAATCCTGAGAACCTTGAAGAATCCAGTTCTCAGCAACAAAGAAAACAAACCGAACAAGTAAAAATAGAGGATATTAGATCTTCTCTATCCGAACATAGAATTTTAGCATTAAAACAACATTATAATATTTCTAATGAATATGTTGTAACCCTTCCTCTTGCTGAAGATCAAATAGATCGGCCCCCTACCAGTAGCATAACCATATACGAAGAACACTTAAGAGCTGGACTTAGATTTTCGATTCATCCTTTCTTCCTCATGATCATCAAATTATACCGGGTATTACCATCCCAACTAACCCCTAATAGCATTCATATTATTTGTGCGTTCTTGATTCTTTGCAAGGACACAGACATAACTCCAAAAACCTTACTCTTTACCTCTTTATTCGTATTGAAAAGAGATTTTCATGGCCATGGATGGTGGGTAATCAACCCATGCCACAGTCGAAAATTTATTTTTGGACTTCCTTCAATCATTCATGGCTGGAAACCGAGCTTCTTTTATATCTTCTCTAAAATCCCCTAGGACTTCACAACTAGCTATAGAGAACCCCGACTAACTCCAAATGACAGCAAAAAAGTTCTGGCTTCTGATCAATAAGATTACGAGAAGCTTACCGGGATGGAAGTTCCTCTGATTAAAGAACTTTTTGACGAAAGAGGGCTCTTTTCAGTGGAAATCAGTCCTAAACCCTCTTTAGGTATTTTCATTACTGATATTATTTTATCAGCTTTTCTGATCAATCCATCTTAATCTTCGACTTCTTCTTTATTGTAGACACATCAGTCATGGTGGACGTGCGAAAACTTCGGAAGCTTTCGAAGAAAAGGAAGGTAGAAGCCACCTCTTCTATTCAAGAAGAGAGAAAAATCAAGAAACCAAAGAAGAAGATTCTGATCAACCCAACAACTTTACCAACAATAGCAAGACCTGATTCTCCAATTGTGATAGCTAATGTGTCGGAGGATGACGAAGTTCCTCTATCAGCATCCCTTCAACCCTCCATGCAAAAACAAACGACAAGCATTTTAAGGGATGACATACTCTCTCGCCCTATCGATCAGCTGAATAAGGGCAAAGCTTCGATAAGGGATGAGGAAGAAAGAATCCCAGCCACAAATATTTCGGCTGGTTTACCCATATATGCTGATGATTCGGGCCTAAACGACCCAATGTTGGCTCGTCAACTTACGAAGTCGATAATAATTCCAAGAGTCCGGGAGATAACAAAATCTTAGCAAATTGATGATACAAGCTTACAACTTCATCCAACAGTGTTGAAGGTATGAGTTACACTTACATTTTGAATAGATATTTAACTATCTTTCTCAATTTTGGTAAATCTGATTAATATAAGATATGAATTAACAGCTCATCCATGGGATTAATATCATGGATGAAAGTTTAAAGAACTTTGATCAATTCTGCAAGGCCATGAGTAATGAAGTAAATGTGGCAAAAGCAGAAAAAGAAGTAGCCGAAGAACTAAAGAACTCTATGGAGAAGAAATTGGGAGAAGCGACGACTAAAATTTTGATACTGGAGGCGGAATTAAAAGAAACTAGATCAAAGATAAACAATATGGAATCAAAGCTAAAAAAAAAAAGTAAGAAGGTCCGATCACTGTCCCTTAAATTGGAGGGAGCTGAAGAAAAAATGGCAATGGCTGAAAAGAAGGTTTTAGCAGTCGAAGAAAAAATTTTATCAACAACTAAAAGAATCGAGCAAGCTGTTGAAGAAGCCGTGAATGGGGCGGTCAAAAAATATGTCGAATCAAAAGCCTTCGACGACAAACTCCATGAAGCGGGAGTTAAAAGTTACAACTATGGTCTTGCTGACTGTTTAAAGAAAGTGAAGAAATTTACCCTGATCTTGATACTTCAAAGATAGAGGAAGACTCTGATGAAGAAAATTATGATGAAGAAAGCTCAGATGAAGAAAATCCAACTGATGAACCCATTTCCGATCAAGCGGAAAGATTAACCGGAGCTCCTACTGAACAATTAGTCGGATATCAAATTGAAGTACCTGCACCAGCTTCTCAAATTCCAAAAGAAATTTTACCAGTTTCTTTTGTAGATCAAAGTGAAATAGAGGGAAGTTCTATCGGGGTCAATGTAACAGATTGAAGATGTACCAACTTAGTTTACTTTTCAATGAAAAATCTTTCTTTTTAATGTTTGTCAGATTATGAAAAAGTATAAAATGATCGGATTATATGAACAAGTTTCTAAGAAAAACCGTTCTAATTTTAAAATTCTTTACTTAAATCATAAGCATTAACTAATATTTCAAAGAATTCAAAAGAACTAATTTCAAATAAGTTTATCAGAGCTTATTAAACAGCAATTTCTAACTGCTAATACAAAAATAATTTTGAAATCGTCAATCTTCCTATTTTCATAAAAACTTTTCCCAACGAGGTAGGTGATCATACTTACTTTGCCAATCATAATCTTTTTGTCAGAAGTACGATTGAGAAAGACTTTCCCAAATGAGGGAGGTAATTATGCTTACTTTAATAGGCGTAATCTTTTCGTCAGAGATTCTGTCGAGAGCCGTACAACTGAGGACCGTATAACCGTCTTTATCATAATTTAGAAGGGCGTATAGAAGGGCGCATAAATTTGAAATTTGAATTATATGCTTTTATATTCATACCTTATAACTGACTTTCTGAGAACCAGCGACGATATATGAATTCCCGCTAAATCAGGTCTGAAACGTGTTGAAATCTCCCGTTATCTCGGAACTTGAGCTACGAAACATGACCATCCACATCTTCTATATAAAGAGGTCTCAAGTTTAAGTTTTCAAACCACCTCTGTGTCAAATACTTTTCTTTTGCAATCCTTTGCTCCAAGGCATAGCCTTTATCTTCATCGAATTCCAAAAAATGAAGCCGGGTGATAAAAAATCGCATCAGATGTCAAAAAGAAAAGTAGGACCGGTACGATTCATAGAAGAAAGGTCCTGTGCGAGAAGAAACCGTTTATTAAGAAGTGCTTCCAACAAATCAACAGTTCCTGAATATATATCATCTTCATCTGAAGAAGAAAAAGAGAATCCTTTCGCTCCCGCTTTAGAGGAAACAAGCCAAGATCCATGTGCTAAACATATTCCGTCAGAAAAAGGAAAAGCCCTTGTTAAAGAATCGGCCGATCCAACTGGTAATAAACATGTTCAAGTATTGGTTGCTGATACAAGTATCAACAATCCGAAATTAGCGAAAACTATACTGCAATCCACTATTCTTCGAAAGGATTGGGAGACGACTATTAAACAAGGAGTGAAGGAAGCCTTAACTTCCATTTACCCAAAAATCTCAAAGGTAAGCAATACTCCTTTTTCTTCTTCATGACAAACTGTTCATACTCTAACAACATAGCAAACCTGTTATATAGTTTGTCAGTGATATCTCTATGATTGAAAAAGGTTGGGATCAGGCATAGAATCTTCAAGAAGATCTTCAAAGGCAATTAGCAATAGTTAAGGAAGAGAAAAATAAAGCCATTGCCGATCGGAAAGTCTTTAGGACAGAAGTTCTCTTTCTGACAGCGAAGATCCTGTCTTTGCATAAGCAATTAAAACAAAATAAAATATATATCATCAACTCATAGAAGATGGAGCCAAAAGAAGAAAGAGACTTCAACAAGCCGATGAAGCCATAGAAGAAAAAACTCAATCATTTGAAGAAGTACTAAATCAGAACCTACTGTTAAACAAGAGAATATCGCTTCTTGAAGAAAATTTGAGAAAAATCGAACAAGAAAATGTTTCGCTGACTCAACAGAAGTCCTCCGTAATTGAGGAGTTTATGAAATCTGATGGTTTTTCCCAAGGAATAGAAAAAGTTGGAGCTAAAGGCTATGAGCTTGATTTTAAAAATTGCCTTGATAAGGTCAAAAAATTATATCTTGATCTTGATCTTTTCACTATCTCTCCAGATTTTTCTGTGAAGAAAAAAGAAGGACAAATAAGCAAAACTTTGACAAAGTTACCTGATCCAAAGCCATCTGATCAAGAGAAAATTCAAATTGATCAGACTATTTAGAAGAAAGCTAAATAGTATATGTAATAGGAAATTGGCAATAGTTTTACTGCCATTTATTTTCCACTTTCCACTCTTTGTAAAAGAATATGGATGAACTCTCCCATGTCTCTTTGATTGATCAATGAACTATTAAATACAAATGAATTAGTATATCAGATCAATCTGTTTTGTCAGAATGTAATATAATCTTTATCCTGATCATTAAATATCGGTTGAGTTAGTGGGTTAAGCTAACTCGATTTATCGAATTATGATCAGCTTATCAGGCCAATCTTTAAATCAGTTGATTAAACACCGATTGAGTTAGTGGATCAAACTAACTCGGTTTGTCGGATTGCGATCAGCTTATCAGGCCAATCTTTAGATCAGTTGTTCTGATCATTAAACACCGATTGAGTTAGTGGATCAGACTAACTCGGTTTGTCGGATTGCGATCAGCTTATCAGGCCAATCTTTAGATCAGTTGTTCTGATCATTAAACATCGATTGAGTTAGTAAATCAGATTAACTCGATTTGTCGGATTGCGATCAGCTTATCAGGCCAATCTTTAGATCAGTTATTCTGATCATTAAACACCGATTGAGTTAGAGGATCAGACTAACTCGATTTGTCGGATTGTTTCTTTTAGAGAATATCGAAAAATAAAATACCTCCTTCATATAACAGAAGAAATAGAAAGAAACTTTCTTTATTGATGATATTTGCATAGATTTTTCACATTCCATGGTCTTGCTAAAGGATAACCATCCAGACTTTCTAGTCGATAGGTCCCTGACCTTACAACTTCAGTGATACGATAAGGGCCTTCCCAATTTGGAGCAAGTTTGCCCTGTTCAGTTGGTCGGGATATAGTTGTTCGGTGCAGAATGAGGTCCCCAATCTGAAAGATTCGAGCCTTTACTCTTGAATTGTAATACCGCGCCACCCTTTGTCGGTAAGCAGTCATCTTCAGTTGTGCTTGCAACCTAGAATTTTCAATCAAATCAAGATCCAATCTTCTCCAGTTATCATTATCATATTCTGTAAAACTATCAGTTCTTCTAGAGTGAAGAACAATTTCCACAAGTAACATAGCTTCACTTTTATAAGCTAGATTAAACAGAGATTCACCCGTTGTAGATCGGGGAGTTGTTCGATAAGTCCATAAAACATAATTAAGTTCATCAATCCAAGATCCTTTGGTTTCATTTAGTCAGGTTTTCAATCCATGGAGGATCGTCTGATTGGTTACCTCCACTTCTCCATTAGCTTGAGGATGTCCGGCAGATATCAATTTATGAAGAATTCCATACTGAGTACAGAAATCTTTGAACTTCTGATTATCAAATTATCTTCCATTATCCGTAATAATCGTATGAGGAATTCTAAATCTATATATAATGGAATTTTTGACAAATATTTCAACTTTTGCTTCAGTAATTAAAGCCAGAGGTTCAGCTTCTACCCATTTGGTAAAATAATCAATGACGACGATCAAAAATTTCCATTGCCCAGAAGTTGGAGAATATGGACTAAGTATATCCATTCCCCACTGAGCAAATGGCCAAGGAGCTATTAATTATGTCAACTGGCTAGCAGGACACCTTTGGATATTTGCATATCTTTGACAAGGATCACATCTTCTTATAAAATCTGCAGCATCCTTTTGCATAGTCGGTCAATAGTAACCCTGCCTTATGATTTTATAGGCTAAAGATTTTTCTCCCAAATGATCACCATATATCCCCTCATGCACCTCCCTAAGGGCATAATCAGCATCCGAAGGAGACAGACATTTCAACAACGGCCGAGTAAATGATTTTTTGTATAATAAACCATCCAAGATAACATATTGAGCAGCCCATTTGCGAATCTGCTTGGCTTCCGTGTCGTTTTTAGGTAATATTCCTCCAGTCAGATATTTGACTATCGATTTCATCCAATTTATTTCTGGTTCTATTTGAAGAACTTTTTCTTTTTCAGTCGCAGAGATACTTGGGATCTCCAAGTGTTCTACAAAGATCCGACCCATTTGTTCAGGTGAAGAAGTAGTTAACCTGGATAATGCATCAGCTCGAGAATTTTCGATTCTAGGGATGTGACTGATGTCCCATGAATCGAATGAAGTCCCCAATTCTTTAACTTTCTTCAGATATAAACTTAAAGTAGCATCATGGACCTCAAAATCCCCTTTCACCTGATTGACAACTAGCTGTGAATCAGATAGTACCTTCAATCTTCTGACATTTACCTCTTTTGCAATTTTTAATCCTGCTAAAAGAGCTTCATATTCAGCTTGATTGTTAGAAGCTTTGAAAGAAAATCGGAGTGCATACTCTATAACATCTCCATGGGGGCTAGATAAAATTAACCCCGCTCCACTACCATAAGAGTTGGATGCTCCATCTACATGCAATATCCAGGGTGCATCGGTCACTCCCACATCAACAGATAATTCATTGTCACTCCATGTACATTCGGCTATAAAGTCAGCCAATACTTGGGCCTTCATTACAGATCTAGACTGATAAATGATATCATATTCACTCAATTTAATTGCCCATTTTGCCATTCGACCAGAAGTATCAGGGCATTGTAAAATAGTTCTTAAGGGCTGATCAGTCAATACAACGATACGATGAGACTAGAAATATGATCTGAGCCGTTTGGCTGATATTACCAAAGTGTATACAATCTTTTGAAGTTTTGGATATCTAGTTTCTGCATCATGAAAAACTTTACTGATATAATAGATGGGCTTATGCGATCCGCCAAAATCCTTTCTGACCAATACGAAACTAACTGCTTCATCTGATACGGCCAAATAAAGGTACAAATCCTCGCCTTCTTGAAGTTTAGACAGTATGATCGGGTTGACTAAGTACTTCTTTAGTTCTTCAAATGCTGTTTAACAATTATCCAACCAATTGAACTCTTTGACTTGCCGTAAAGCCTTGAAGAAAGGCAAGCATCTCTCAGCTGAACGAGAAATAAATCGGCTTAATGAAACAATTCGTCCAGTCAACTGTTGAATCTCCTTCTTATTGGATGGTTCTCTCATATTCAAGATAGCCCTGATTTTTTCTGGATTGGCTTCAATTCCCCGTTGTGTAACCATGAATCCCAGGAATTTTCCAGAAGTCACACCAAAGATACACTTGGTCGGATTTAACTTCATATGATTCTGGCATAAAATATCAAAGGCTGTTTGTAAATCTTTAATATGGTCATCAAACTGATTGCTCTTAACAATCATATCATCAACATATACCTCCATGGTCCTCTCAATTTGATCTTCAAAGATTTTATTTACTAATCTCTGATAAGTGGCCCCGGTATTTTTGAGACCAAACGGCATCATTTTGTAGCAATATATCCCCTTATCTGTAACAAAAGATGTTTTTTCTTCATCTTCTGGATTCATTCGTATCTGATTGTATCCAGAAAAAGCATCCATAAAACTTAAAAACTTATGTCCAGCCGTTGCATCAACTAATTTATCAATTTTTAGCAAGGGAAAACTATCTTTCGGACACGTCTTGTTAAGGTCGGTATAATCTATGTATATTCTCCATTTTCTATTTGCTTTCCTGACCATCACTACGTTAGCCAACCAATCAGGATAATGAGCCTCTCTGATGAATCCAGCATCGAGCAATTTGGTAACTTCTTCATGAATAACACTTTGTCTTTCTGGGGCAAAGTTTCGTTTCTTTTGTCGAACAGGTCTGATGAATGGATTAACCTTAAGTTCATGCTTGATTACCTCAATAGGAATCCCTAACATGTCAGTAGCTTTCCATGCAAATATGTCGGCATTTGCCTATAAGAAATTAATCATCTTCTCCCTTTGATCTCTAGTAAGTAAACTTCCAATCTGAACTGTTTTGGTAGGATCATCTTTTGTCAGAGAAATATGAATGGTTTTCTCCATTGATATACTAACTTCATTATTCGGATCACGTGGATCCATTTATTCAGAAGTTGGTTTGATAGCTGATTGCTGATTCTGAATTGTTAGGCATTGCCGAGCCATTTGCTGGTTTCCCCTTACTACTCCAATTCCACTTGAAATCGGGAATTTCATCAGAAAGTAGTATGTAGACACAACGGCTTGGAATTTATTCAAGGCAGGTCTCCCCAAAATGGCATTGTAAGCGGAAGGAATCCGAACAACCATAAAAGAAAGAAAGTAGGTTCTTTGCTTTGGTGCCGTCCCAAGAGTTATAGGAAGGGTGATTTCTCCTTCTACTCCTACAGAATTTCCACCGAATCCAGTAAACGGTGTTTGAATTCTTCGTAACTTATTAATTGGTAAGTTCATTTTGATAAATGCATCATAAAGCAAGACCTCTATGGAACTTCCATTATCAACTATAATCCGATGTACATCATAGTTTGCAATAACAACGGAAATTACAACGGGGTCGTTATAAGGCGTTCTAACGCCTTGTAAATCTTCATCAGAAAAAACAACACTTCCTTAAAACCTCTTAGGACTCCGCTCCTCTTCAAGACATGCATGGCAAATCATTCCAACCGACCCATCAGTTGGCTACTGGTTTGGGAGCTCTGTCCCGTCAGTGATCATCCTCGGAACAGCTGGCCTTGGTATTGTCGCTTCAATTGGTCAGTTCTGATTTTGACTTTGGATATATCTGGCCAAATAACCTTGTTTAATCAGAGCCTCAATTTCATCTCGCAATTGAATGCATTATTCTGTTGTATGACCATGATCCCGATGATAACGATAGTATTTGGCTTTATTTCGCATAGCTGGTGGAGCTTTCATTGGTCTTGGCCTTTGTAAAAAGTTTTCTTTCTCAATCTCCATTAAAATCTGTTCTCTTGGATGGGTCAATGGAGTGTACGTATTGACTCGATTGACATAGTTTCTATCGATCAATTCTCTTGGCCTTTGATTTTGTCGTTGAATAGACCAGATCCCAGAAAACCGTGATTCATCTTATTTGGCTCTCTTCTTACTTGGCATTAATTTTTTCTCCACCTGTCGCCGATTCAACGCCTGTTCTTCGGCCTGGGTATACTTTTGGGCACGGGCCAGTAATTCTGAATAATTGGTCGGGAATTTCTTATCCAAAGAAAATGTAAATCTAGAGGCTCGCAAACCTTTCTTCATAGCAGACATCGCCACATATTCATTGAGATCAGGTATCTCCAACGTGGCGGAATTAAATCTCTTGATATAATTTTTCAAAGATTCTCCTTCTGATTGCTGAATAAAAAATAAGCTATCAAAATTTCTGGGCATTTTTCTGCTTGTCCCGAAGTGAGAGACGAACAATTTTTCTAGTTGACCAAATGAGTGGATGACGTCCGGCTGCAAACTATAATACCATATTTTGGCTGACTTCTTCAAGGTTGCAAGAAAGGCAAGACAATGTAATGCGTCTGACGCTCCCTGAATTAACATATGAGCTTTAAAGCTACCCAAATGATCTAAAGGATCAGACGACCCATCGTACAATTCAATCTGCGGTACTTTGAAATGATGTGGGATCTTTTCATCCATAATCTTCTTAGAAAAAGGGGCCAAAATATTATAACTTGGAGCAACATCTTCTGTTCTCCTCTGCTCCAAAACTTTGGCAACCTGCAACTCCAACTTCTTGAATTTTCTATTAAAATTTCTCTCTCTTTCAAGGTGTTGAGCTTGGATAGTTGATTCTCCAGATGAGGCTGACCGAGATCATGACCGTTTCTCTTTGTTTTGCTTCTTGGAGTGATGACGAGATCGGTGATGATGTCTTATAGGAGGTTGTTGACCTGAAGAACATTGATAAGAGGAATGTCTTCTGGGGCTAAGATGTTTACTTACCTGGAGTGATGGTTGCCGGCTGGTTCTTGATATAGCTGGCTGCATCGGCTCCTTCATAGCCATTTCTTGAAGATTCTGCATCGCTGTGGTAAACACTTCTACCTTATCAAATAGAGTATTCAACTTTTCTTGATCAAAATGTACTGCGGGAGAAACTTTCACCCTTTCCTCTGGAACAGGGTCATTTCTTCTTTCATCCGGAACAGGATCTATTGCTTTGCCACCCAGAACAAGATTTTCTTCTTGGTTGTCAAGAACGAGATCGGTTTCTTTTGAAGAATTAAGAGCAACTCCTGTTGGCAAATCCTTCTTCCTACCCTTCACCATGCTTCCTTTCAGATTTTTCAGAACTCTTCTACAAAGAATTCCCCTACCTGGCGCGCCAATCTGTTGTATCCAAACAAATTACAGCAAGCTTGAAGTAAAAGAGGAATGAATCAAGCTGATTTGATCTAGCTCTCCATCATCTTCTTGGGATATCCAGGTGTTAAAGTGGATATCAAGCTTGTTGATGGCGTCTGAACTGGAACGGATTTGATCTAAAGGAAGACTAGATGGAAGGTGTTCGAAAAATTTGAATTGCCAAAAAAAAGTTCCCTCTCCATTACAATCGTGTGTATTTATAGGCTAAAAGTTAACCGTTTACAACTGGCATCCACCTGTAAAATGATTAATCCAGAGTGTAAACACGTGCAACCAAAGTTGGTCGTAAGGAATTAACCATTTACAGCTAGCATCTATTTGTAAAACGGTTAATCCAGAATGTAAACACGTGCAACCAAACTTGTTCATAATTAATTAATCTTCTTTCCAGAGTTGGTCGTCTCCTCCAGAGTTGATCATCTCCTCCAAAGTTGGTCGTTTCCTTCAGAGTTGATCGTCTCCTCCAGAGTTGATCGTCTCCTCCAGAGTTGGTCATTTCCTTCAGAGTTGATCATCTCCTCCAAAGTTGGTCGTCTTCTTCAGAGTTGGTCATCTTCTCCAAAATTGATTGTCTCCTCCAAAGTTGGTCGTCTCCTGCAACACATAATTATTACCAAATTCCATTCTCAAATAAATCTATCGATTACCTGGAAATGGATCGATTTTGTGTCTGTTGATTATTAATCGGCTTCGCACCCTTTGGATGTTGACGAATTATTTACCGACCATATTTGTGCCTTTCAAGCATGATCGGTTCGATACCTTTTGGGTATAGATCAATTTCAATTTCAGATTCTTAAGAGATCAACATAAACAGAACAATTTATCATATCCCAACAAGTATTAATAATGATTATCCATATTAAGCATCAATGCAAAAACTCTTTTCATTAATATTAGTATCATCAACATCAACTTCACATGACGAATGAAGATCCCTGGACGAACTAAGCCAAGTTAAGCAATAGGCCTTAAGATGGCCAAGCAGATACTCTTATTGTTTATATGGATATCCACATGACAAATGAAGAATTCTGCACAAAAGACTCCGTAAAGAAACTTCCATCACTAATACTAACACCATTAATAATGGTTCCAATTGATATGTGGTATATGATTTTCTTCTCTTTTTTTAATTATTCTGAAAATACAATATAACAACGTCCAAATGGCTAGGCCAAAAACTTTATACAAGCTAAGCTACATTAAGTAATACATTCCAAAGATGGTCAAGGGTAACATGATCGATTGAGAACTACTTCGCATAAAAGAAGCCTTTATGTAGAAACTCACATCATTAATATTGGCTTCATGCATTAAATGCGAATGATTTTGCTCTTATAGGCTATTCTTGAAATGCAAGATAACAATCTAAAAATTATAATAAACATTAAGCTTCAATGGATAAACTTCTATCATATTAAATAATTAATTTTAATGGTAGTTGAGCTTATTAATACGAAGATCATAAATTCTAATGCTTGTACGGTAAACAGGGAAATCTGCATAAATTTAATTGTTGTATAAAGTAATGAACTTTATTTATTTATTTATTTATTTATTTGATAGAAAAAAGAAATAAGGGAGATAAATCCATTTTTTTGATAGAAAAAAGAAATAAGAGGGATAAATCCCGTTGTAGCTATCCCGTAGGCTCCCATCCCATTAGTAATAAACTTTAATGATGACCAAGCATATCAACACTAGCATCCACATAGTTGATAAAGAATGTGCATAAACTAAACTATCATTATATATATATATAACAGATTGGTAAAGCATTATACAACTTGATGAATAGATCAACTGCCATAACTTCAGGCAACTTCAAGGTTATACGGATCAGCTGCCACAACTTCAAGGTTATACGGATTTGGCATTATAAGAAGAATTCACCTTGTGGGTGGAAAACTAAAGTGCAGCTTTTTCACAAATAGTTTCATCGAGCTATTGACGTATGCACCAAGAGAAAAGAGTGATTTCGTTGACTCATTAGGTAAGCGGGTTGAACAATAGGGTTCCTCCAACCTGCCCAGGAAAAGAACTAAAAAATTGGGAGCAAATTTTTTTTTTTAAAAAAAAAGAACACCCTCCAGTCATTTTTGGCTGTAAGTGTTAAACAGACATTATTCAATGTAATAATATTTAATCGCAAGAGCGCAGTCAAATTTCGTAAATTACTACAGCCATGCAATTAAAGCACCTGCCCACCATTCCAAGAAGGTATAGATTACATATATAGGATTTTTGCAAGCTAATACATGAATTTATCCAGTATAAATGATTGTTGCTTCTTAATGTAAGAGTAACCGATCATAAGACATTACAAAATGAGATGACGACAGTAAATTGACTCTGAATGATTATTCCTAGGGAAAAAAGAAACGAACAAAACATAATATAGCGCATCAACTATTATAAATAGCTAAAACAATAAACACATGCTGTGATCCTTCTGCAGTCGGTCTTTCAAACATGCCCTTGAAGGCTCCTGCAGTAATGGTACAAACGTGCATGCCTGCGTTACTCAATACCCGGCAGCAACAGCAGAAACCTTGATACCAGCATCAATCAAGTCGCAGTCCTGGACATGTGAAACAGACACTATATGCCTTCCTCCAAAGGTCCTCCCACATGTTCCTTGGATTGGTCAGGAAGCAACTCTTTCACCATCTTTTTCTGGACAAAGCTATGAGCTGAAATAGGAGAAAAGATATCAAAACTTGCGCACGCATAAATGTCACAGGGCAAACATATGACTCTATTTCATTTGTCATGCAGCTGAGTTCTCAAGCATCTTTCAAGCAGCATAACCGGCTTGGTTTCCAGCTGAATGTCTTATTAGTATGCATCTTCCAGTCAGTTTCTGTCCAGGTCCTTTTCCTTTCTAGATTAGATTCCTTAATCCAATACTCTTTATAATAAAGAATTCCATTTTTCCTGTACAATTCTAAATTAGCTAGCAATTAGACTTTTTAGCCTTTTTCAATGGCAGAGAACTAAATTTATTAATCCTATTGTTACAATAAAAATCATATATAACTTAAATGTTTAGCTTGAGGAAACTCACAATCATTTCATCTGTATTTTAGTGTTGTTTAATTCTTCCTGCATCAAACTCCATTTCATACCAAGTTTGTAGCTTTAATAAAGGAAATTCTATAAATCAACATAAATCCTTCTGTGACTGCAAATCTAGAATCACCTAAGTTTGCCAGCCTACAGTCATTGAAAGCAAGAGAATTCTAGAGATGCATGTGGATATCTGAGTGGATCCAATTCATATGGTTGCATATTTAACCAATCTGACCGGACAAAACAACATCATGCTCCCCTCCAATGAAAAAGAAGAAGCAACCAAACAGTAAGCACTCAAATTTGATCAGCTTCACAATCTATTGGAATGAATAGCATAAGGATTTTATAGATCCAGGAGCTGAGATTGCATGTGTTAATCTTGACTGATACAATCAAGACCCGCCTCCATGTAGCGATGCTCAACATGACAAGTTACGTATTACCCATAAAATATACAGATAAATCAAGCAGGGGAGATATTGTCAAGAGCAAGACTGCTATAAAAATAGATATCCGTGACTTTCTGGGACAGCTTTCAACCAAGTTCCTCAATTAAAGAAGTTGGAAATTTCAATAATTTAATACCACTCAAGCACCAAAACTTGTGCCCAAAGGTTGTTCATCGCAAGTCATTTACTGATCTCCAATTGTAGAATTCACAAAGATTGACAAAAGAATAACTCGAGGACTAGAGTTCTCCAGCTAGAAGTAATGCAAACAACCATAAGGATTTACCAGAAGAGACCTTTGATGGAACGTATTTGAGTCTGGCCATCTAGCTTTCTAAAGATCCCAAAGAACATTAGTCCTTTGGGCAATCCTAGTCCCAAGCCTGTCTTTTGATTGTAGTCCATGCATAGTTCATTCAAGAAAATTTAGTGAGGTATTTGAGTTACACAAGGATCACACTGAAGATCTAATTTGTCAATTATCAGCAGCATTTGAAAAATATGTAACTTCTTTTCTGGTTACAAAAGCTGTTAAAAAGTATTATACCATGAATAGGTCAAATTGAGGATATTTTATCAGGATAATGTTCATATTGTAACCTTACACTGATGGTTTCAAAAATTAAAAAAGAGGTTAGATGCTCATAGGACTTTGTTCCATCCTCAATGCTTGCATTGGAACACAAGTGGCCGCATCCCCTTTCTATTATATTTAAATATGAAAGAGGAGGAGGAAGAGGAAAAGGAGGTTGGATTAAAACCACATCAGGTTGGCCACCCAACCTTGGCTAGAAAGAAAGGAGCCTCTACAGTGAAAAGCAAAGTTCTTTCTATCACTCATCTAATATAAACTCAATATTTCAGCATTCCATCTTCTACACTGTTTCTTTTACTTATTTTTCATCTTGGTTTCATTCTATATTTAATTCTATTTATATGCTCGATGTGTATGATTTGTAAAGGGTTATAATCAAAAGTGATGTAATTACATTTCTATGGATGTGTGAAAGCTAAAGATTTCGCTCAGCAATCCAAATGTTAGTGGTTTTATTGAAAATGAAGGGGGTAATTCACCAACCTGACGAGCAACCTGTGCCACTCTCCTACTGTCTCTGGATGACTCCCTTACTAAACTAGGTTTTTGAGGCTCCAGCAAGGCTATTTGTTTATCATCCATCCCCTCCGATGCATTCTTTTTCTCTATGGAAACAGTTTCATTCTTGCTTGCTAGAGATTCTCTCTTCCGTTTCCTCTCAAATGTCTTGAGAATTCTATCACTTCCAGCTTCAGCAGGTCCGCTCAACCTGAAAGTTCTCTCATCATTCAAATCAGGATTTTCCAATAGAGCATCACCCGTTCCATGGGTCATTTTTTTCTCATGCATAGAAACATCCAAATCCAATGCTACTCCATGATCTGATGTCATTAACTTCGAACAATCTGTTGGCAAGGAGTCTTTAGCATAATCATCATTAGTGTTGGTTGTGCTCAACAAAGGAGGCACCCTGACACTATTTTCTGGACCAGTATGTCCAATTCTAGACTGCAAGCTCCTACAAATTTGGTTCATGGAATGCCAATTATGTTTTGTTACAGTTATCCCGGTCATTATTGTACTATTGCCATTCAAAAGTTCTGGCTTCTCATTATTTAATAATCTGCTCGAGTTAATCTCACTATCTTTTGATGTTTTACTATTTCCAGTGGATAGATGAGCCATACAAGAACTCTGAGTTTTCTGAGGTGCCTTACTGACTGCCCTATGCAAAGTTTCACAAGATTTGGTCAAGTTATTTTTCCCAGCAATCTTAGAACAATTGATATCTGATGATCCATGACCTGACTTGCCATAAGAAGTACCACAGCTGGCAGACTTCTTAACAAGCTTACCTCTTGCTCTTTGTGTTATCGAAGAAAGAGTCCTCAAATAATCAACACCATATGGTTCACAATCTGCCTTTTCATGATAAGTGCCATGGGTTGTACACTTTGCCATTAGTTTCTGTCTAGTTCTTTGTTTTATTGAAGAAAGCCCGCAGAAGAACTCTAAAGCTTGGCCATTAACAGAGCTGCTAGCTTGGCAGGTCACTTCTTTAGACTCAAAGGGGTTCCCCGCCTGATTTACTGTTTTGCCTCCCAGGGCAAGATCTACATTTTTGGGCCTTTCAGCATGTCCATTCTTGCACAGAGTTGTTTCGTTCTTTGAGATCGACAACCAGTCAACACTTTGCCCAGGCTGTTCTCTCCCAGTCAACAGATTCTGTTCAAATGCACGGATCCTTTGGGTGCATCCATTTCTATAAAGCTCTGATTCTTTGCTACTCAGTATGAAGGATGCTAAATCATGGCTGCCAGCAGATTTATTTAATGCAGTTAGATCCTTTAAAGCAGTACAGTTAGTGTCAGATGTTGGAACATTTGAAGATCCATTCTTAGAACATGGGAGTGAATGAGAAGTAGATTTGCAATCTTGGCAGTTGTCTTTGTCATAAGTGGCACCATCAGCACTTTGTTCATCCAAAAGCTTAGCTTGGGTGTTCTTCTTATTTTCCAACTCAGTTTTTGCTATTTTTAATTCGGATCTAAGATAATCTATTGTATCCTTTGCTTCATTGAGCCGACCTTCAAGCTCCTGAATCTTTCTTACCTGACCTAAGTTTGCCTTTTCTGCTTCTTTTATCTGTAAGGCCAGTGCATCTTGTCAGCGACAATTTCAGTCTTTTTAATTTTAAAAGAAAAGAGTTTTCAAGCAGTTTGAGATTAATTGAGCTGGAGACCAACAGCATAACAATTAAAACTATTTCAAAATTAGGAATAAGAATAAAAACTTGCTAAAATAAAATCTTAGTCACAGTATTCTCTGAGTTACCGAATATTTTTCAATCACTAATGAATTTGGCTGAATTATCATCCGGTAACAACTGAAATATTTACTAAAAAACCATAGCCCTCGATAGCAATTCTAGAAAAATGAGGATTTATAAAGCTGATCCTAAATGGTTGGGACAGGGCTTGATAGCTATGGTTATGACTGTGATTTATGAACAACTGATATATTTAGACATTTACCAGAGTGCACAAATTACTCATAGCTAATTCATGAAATATCAAGTATCTATTCATGTTTTAATTGTAATTTTTTTAAACACTCACATGCTTGTATCTCATGATCAACATAAATCTTGCATCATTAAAATTACCAAAAGACAGCCAAACAATATACACCATACGGAGAAGCAACAAAATTCAACCCATTCAAGTATGATTCAAATGGGTTCTTCAGCCAACCAAGCCAATAATGATCTCAGTAACAAATCACTAACCATGAGAACATACACTTACATGTAGGCAATAAAACTTACCTCGAGTTGAGAAAATGCATTATGCATGCAAATGGAGATGGAATAACAGAACGTTTGGTGAGACATATAAACTTAGAAACAGCATAATTGGTCATCTTTTACACATCCATAAACACATCTATACCAAAATGTAGAGGACTCTACCAGCATTTATTTTATAATTGAGATTTACAATGTCACCAATAGATGCAGAAGAGACCTCCAAACATTTGAATTTACTCTCTGATTTTCTTTTATATTTGTTCACCATTTTATTTGCAGTATACATGCAGATACAAGCATATGTATGTATTCATGCATATGTATATAAATAAACTAGAATTATATATCTAACTGTGCAACTACAAATACATATACATGCATACAGGTGTGCACAATACAGCAATAGTTGGTAACCGGAATACTCACTCCATGACTACTAGGAGATATTTGGCAGTGAAGGAATATATGTGGGTCAGGTTCATCTTTGATATGATCTACGAACATGAACTTGAACCATTGTAACAGTGTTTGGATGAATAAGTTGAACCTACTTCACATGTACAGATTAAAGCAACCTGTGCATTGAAGCATGTATTTTGTCTGTGGGAAAGAAGGATCAGTTAATTGAATCACGAATTTATGATTTACATGTTACAAAGATCTTGAAACTTTCTTCCAGCAAGCAAATCTACCATGCTCAGAGCTTCTCTTTCAACATACCAAAAATATTATTCCTATGGTGTTTAATGATTTTCATAAGTTCTCCCGTATTAAAAACTATAACCTCATTCTTTTAGAATGCAAAAAGTTTATAGTATAAAAGCTGTATTACTTGGACAAAACCAGAATATCAACAGAAGAAGATAAAAAAAACTCCAAGGTATATTTGAAAATGATCTGTTTTCTTCTGGTAGTCGTCATCGGCAATACTGAAAGCCTTATCTTTCAAGCTTTAACACGGTTAATCCAGCAGTGATCTTGGTCTTATCAATAGTTGGATGGAACTAGTTGTGGGATGAAAAGGAAACAGACCTAGCGTAACTTATGTAAAAATCATAAGGAACAGAGCAATATAGCCCCAAATAGGATGTGTGGCCTGAAAAGATCCATAAAACCAATACAGAAAGGGATCTTCCTTATAACTTAAGTTGGGGAACTAGGCATCAGTTCATAGATCAACAAGAGAATGTACGCATTGCAGTTTGCAACGTAATTTTAATCGCAATTATAATAACCAGATGTGGCAGAACAAACTAGCAAGCAGACATGGCAAAAGTTTCTTCGAGCAAAACAACCCGAGTCATTCAGCTATAGCAGTGGCAGATTTGTGGAAATATCAAGGTCGGGAAAAGATTACTTTGAAGGAAATGTATTCTCAAAAAAAATCTCGTTTTGATATCACTACTTTGTGAATTCCACATCCAATAAGAGACATAGAGGAGTGATGGGAAATAGAGATTAGGGATTTTAGTCAGCAATAACGTTGTAGCACATCAACCCAAGGGTTACTCTTCCCAAAGTCAAGTGTCATGACGTCTTCTGTGATAATCATAGCTTGCATCCCAGTCGAAAAGAAAGAATCGAAATTCGAAAAATAATCCAAAAAACCACGATTCCAGGAAAAAGAAGTAACTCTTTCGACCAAACAGACGCATAAGAATCGATATCAAGAGATCGCGACCTAGAAATAAAACAAGATCCTGTGTAACTACGCGTGTAGAATAAATGGAGCAGTGGCAACCACCTTTGAGTCCATGGTGCTCTTAAGACGGAGAAGCATCGAGAGAGCATCCTCCTTGGTGAGAAACATGCCGTGCTGCAACCGGATGGCCCTGCGATCCAATTCAAGAATACGACCTGCCGACTCCTTCGCCATGTTCAAGATCATGTCCGCGTATGCCCTCTTCAGCGCTGTCATTTTCTGATCCCATAAACCAAAAAAAAACAAAATAAAAAACACGAGATGAAGATGAATGAGAGCAACAATGAGAGCAGGTGAGAGAAATGACGTCGGTTTATATATATATATGTATATCTTTTTGGAAGTGAGTACCTCGGAATCCTCCATCATCGGAGGAAGAGAGGGTTCGGTCGTTGGCGGTTCGGCGGAAGGAAAAGGGAGGCGGATGTGGCCTGCGGTTTTACCCCCAGTTTCTTGACGCTACTGCCCTTAATCTTTCACCACATTTACCACCGTTGGTTGATTCAAATCACCATTTCGAATTTCTAACCGGTCGACCAGCGGACAAACGAAGTTCTTGAATCGTATCTTTCGCACGAAAGGAAGATTCACCTTCCTT
Organism: Areca catechu; assembly: GCA_021397845.1. Taxonomy (NCBI): domain Eukaryota; kingdom Viridiplantae; phylum Streptophyta; class Magnoliopsida; order Arecales; family Arecaceae; genus Areca; species Areca catechu. The sequence goes on from CM038045.1 coordinate 26,279,714, forward strand.
CGCGCGAATCCACCGTTAGATCGCGCGTCGCTTCCATCATGAACGAACGAATTCGTGCTGCTTGCATATCTGTGTGGTGCGTAATCCAACGGCCGATGTCGCGATGGAGATCGATCATTCTTCCTCGCGAAAGATGCAACCCAAACCCGTTTTACCAAAAACCCCGACCACATCCGGATGCGTCATGCCGCCCCCGAAATGCTCGTGATCGAGCTGGGAGCGTCTGTGGTGACTTCCGCTGAGGTACGTGGCCGTGCCAATGTGACGGCGTGGCTATGCGGTCTTTCACGGTGTAACGAAGCCGGCAGCACCGGTCACCGCGCTGTTCCCCGTAGGCGGGTTTGAGCTCGTGTTTTTGTCGGGTGGACCACAGTCCTCCCCAGTCGGGCTTTTCTCCACAAAATTCGAGCCAGGTTGAACTTGGGCCTCGTAAGCCCAGCATTTTGCAAGCCTAATAAGTCAAACAAAATAAAAAATAAAAAATCCTTGATTTATGACAGAGTGGAAGGGTGTAAAGATCCGGGGTCCTGTGGGCTGAAGTCGGCAGCCCTTGCCGACTTCACCCGGAACCCAGAAACAAAAAAAAAAGAAAAAGAAAAAAGAGAAGAACGGAAACAGGGGAACCCGATCCTTCCTTATCCGGTCAGAGTTCTCGCTAGTGTTTTCAAGAGGAATCGTGAGGGGAGAGGGAACTGGCCGGCGATGAGTCCGTAAGGGATTGGGACTCGATTGGATGGAGTTTGTTTTCTAAACAACAATAGGAACCGTCGGTTGATTCCTTTAAATCCCTCTCACCATCGACGATTCGAGGCCATCGAGCCTTCCCATGCGGTTGTTTTTCCTCTCCGACGAGCATCTGAGAGATCGTCGAGGTCTGGAGAGATTGTTTGAGGGATTTCATTTAGTTTTTTATTTGGATTGTTCGGTTGATTTGGGGCCATGGATCATTATGGCTGCGCCACCGCCATCCCGTCGAGGTCTCCCGGCAACCACCTCCCGTGACCGCCACCAGCAACCATGGGGGGAGACCGGTTCGATTGAAGCTGGGGGGGGCAATAGGGGGGATGGTTCGGAAGAGAGAAAGAAAGGCAGAAAGAAAAAGAGAAACAGGGGCCTAAGTTTCGTGGGAGAAAAAAAAAAGAAATATAAAAAAAAAAGAAAGGAAAAATGAAAAAAGAAAAGAAAAGGAAAAAAAATGAAGAGAGAGAAACCTACCTGTGAGTCCGTCGTCGGGGTGGTTTTCGGTGGCTCACCCACGAGGTCCTACGCCATCGTGGACGAGAGAGGAGAGAGAAAGAGGAGAGAGAGAGGAGAGAAAAGAGAAAGGGAGGAAAGGTAAATTCTGGATCATAATTGAAATTAGATTGAGGAGAGTGCCTCATGATAACACTGATAACACAGTTTTCTTTTTAGTTTTATTAAATAGAAATTAATTATATGTTTAAATTGTTGGTCAGGATCGTTATTGTCCTTGGAAGATCAAACTAGGTTTGAATTGTACTTGTTGATGGATCCTTTTTGATAAGTTATCTTGACCTCTGATATTATATACCAAATATGTTATGTATTTATGAATTATTAAATGCATATAATATATTTTAATTTGCATTGGATTGCATTGGGTGCATTCATTGTGTTGGTGTGGATATATTATGTTGGTATGGAAGCATTGTGTTGGTGTGGGTGCATTGTGTCGATATGGGTGCTCTCTAGTCCGACTATGATCATACGAGGACCTAGTCTCCTTATGGACCTCCAGCAGGGCGATCGCTGGCACATGACCGATGAGCGGTATGTGAGTCAGGAGCTAGTGGCCTTATTTTAGCCATGCATGGCAGGCACATACAGAGGATGCATGTTTCTCGTATGATACTTGTTGCCGCCAAGATCGCCGTGGCCCATAGCTGCTGCCGGTGCCGGAGTGCGCTCCCTTCGCCGCCTAGCGGTCCTTTGCTCCTGGACCTGCGAAACAGGGGTTAGTGACCCGGGCCGGGGTTTCCGGCAGGAGCACTCCGATGGTCAAGTCAGTGACGATCCAGGAGAACAGATCCTCCTGGTCGTGCCCCTCTTGATGGACTCCATACTAGGAGGAGTAAAAGTTGTGTGAAGGCGAAAATGTAGTAGGGGAGAATGATAGCGGGGACATAGGGATTCCCTGTTCCTCCGCCTCTCTTTGGTTCCCTCGTTTTCCTTCAATGGTGGTGGTGGTGGCGCTCCGCACTCTTGGTCGAGCTTGTGCTTGTGTTGGTAGTGGATTGTTGTTGTTCGTTACCTCCCCCCTTTCGGGGGTGCCGATCGTTCTTTGTAGTTGAAAAATGGCCATTAGATGCTTGCCTCGGGATCTTCGCCGGGCTGGCAAGCGCGTGCGGCAGGATTCCGTACCGTGGACGATACGTCTTTCCTGATACATGATAGGGGAAGCTTCCATTCGCTCTGACATCCTCTCCGATCGCTCCATTCCGGGAAGCTTGGCAGAGCCTCGATCCGGGGGTCACTGTCCTAGGGGTTCGTGCTTTCTGGCTGGCCCATTCCCATGGAAGTACGGACGGACAGGTAGTTATGGCGATATGGGGGGGGTGCCGTTCTGCAATCCTCGGGCGGCTCGCCGGCGTCCCAGGATGGCAGGGCTTGCTCCGGCCTGGACGCTCCGAGCTCGTGTGGTTGCCTTGGTGGAGGAGGGAAGAGTGCGGGCCCGGTCCAGAGGGCGCGCACTCGGAGAGGCTCCACGTGGCGGAGGAGTGCTGGGCTCGACTCCAACCACAGGGCTCAAACCTCCGAGGGTCTCGCTCTGGAGGGCGGAAGAAGGACCCGGTCTAGAGGGCGCGCGCTCGGAGAGGCTCCACGTTGGTGGGTGAGTGCCGAGCTCGACTCCGACCATAGGACTCTAACCTCCGAAGGTTTCGCTCTGGAGGGCAGAGTGCGGACTCGGTCCAGAGGGCGCGTGCTTGGAGAGGCTCCACGTTGGCGGGTGAGTGCTGAGCTCGACTCCGACCATAGGGCTCTAACCTCCGAGGGTCTCACTCTGGAGGGTAGAGGGCGGACCCGGTCCAGAGGGCGCGCGCTCGGAGAGGCTCCATGTTGGCGGGTGAGCGCTGAGCTCGACTCCGACCACAGGGCTCTAACCTCCGAGGGTCTTGCTCTGGAGGGCAGAGGGCGGACCCAGTCCAAAGGACGCGCGCTCGGAGAGTCTCCACGTTGGCAGGTGAGCGCTGAGCTCGACTCCGACCACAAGGCTCTAACCTCCGAGGGTCTTGCTATGGAGGGCAGAGGGCGGACCCGATCTAGAGGGCGCGCGCTCGGAGAGACTCCACGTTGGGGGGTGAGCACTGAGCTCGACTCCGATCACAGGGCTCTAACCTCCGAGGGACTCGCTCTAGAGGGCAGAGGGCGAACCCGGTCCAGAGGGTGCACGCTCGAAGAGGCTCCACGTTGGCGAGTGAGCGCTAAGCTCGACTCCGACCACAGGGCTCTAACCTCCGAGAGTCTCGCTCTGGAGGGCAGAGGGCGGACCCGATCCAGAGGGCGCGCACTCGGAGAGGCTCCACGTTGGCGGGTGAGCGCTGAGCTCGACTCCGACCACAAGGCTCTAACCTCCGAGGGTCTCGCTCTGGAGGGCAGAGGGCGGACCCGGTCCAGAGGGCACGTGCTCGGAGAAGCTCCACATTAGCGGGTGAGCGCTGAGCTCGACTCCGACCATAGGGCTCTAACCTCCGAGGGTCTCGCTCTGGAGGGCAGAAGGCGGCTCCGGCCTAGGCATCCCGAGCTCGCGTGCCCGACCTGGTGGAGGACAGAACTCGGCTCGCTGTCTTGAGGGAGTTCAGCTCAACTCGACAGGGTGGTCCGGGCTGAGGTATTGCCTTGGCGTCTGACACGGCGGTCTCCTTTGACACGGCGCCTGTCAGCTACCTACATCAGCGATCTTGCCACATCAATACTCAGAGCTAGTTTTTCTTGTGGACCTCCAGTGGAGCGATCACTGGCACATGACCGGTTTCGATATGTGAGTCAGGATCTAGTCTCTTGTGGGGCGAGCCACGGGCCGATCATGGCCATAGTCAAAGGGACTAGGAGAGTAAAGGAAATGGTTGGCCAACCATAGTCGTGTTGGTGTCGGTTGTGATTAAGTATACATATTTGCATCATGTTGTTGGATATATATTATTATATTAATGGACATCTTGTTGTATGATGTGTTTGTGCTTGCTATTTATTAATGGTATATTTGTATATGTATACTGGAGGTGTTGATAACTTACTGAGCCTGTATAGCTCACTCCTGTTTTCTTGTGTTTTTGTTGCAAATCCGAAAAATCTATCGGGCTTTGGGATCAGTCAGTGGGGAGCTAGGATATAGGTATTAATCCCTGAGTGCTTGGATATTAAATTGAAGGTTAGGCCTGGCATGAACTCTAGAATGATATCTAGAATTGTGCGGCCGATCGTGTAGCCGATCCAGGTATTGGATTCGGGACGTGACAAAGGGTCATTCAAATAGTTGGATCAAGTGATCTTAAGTCGATTCCCATCTTAAGCAGGGTTTGGAGTTAGAGATACTTGGGAAAGGATTACCTCTCGTTACACGATTCATTGCTTGCAGGCTTTTCTATTCAAAAATGCAGCATAATTGTGTTGTGTAGGTTGGGTCGACAATGGACTATGCTTCCAGCATGAATCAAGCGCTAAGCGCATTCTAGCCCACCACAAGACAAACCATCTTGCCACCACTCCCTTGAGCAACTCATTCTCATCCTTTCATGGAACTCTCTCTTTTCTTTTCTTTTTTTTTTCTTTTTTTTTTTTTAAATGGATACAAGTGTGTTTGTTTCTCCCCTCTACCAATCGATTGGTACCAGATTAATTAAGCTTCAACACTCAAACCATGTATTTCTTATTTCTTTCCCGGGTGATGGGGAGCTCCTACACCCGATACCCCTCCACCACCCAGAGATAAATAAAACAGATTGGATTATCCTCCCTTTTTCCCACCCAAGAATTATCGAGGTAGGATTGATCGTTCTTTTTTTTGGGACATAGAATTGATTGTTCTTCGGTGACACCTTTTAGCTACCGATACCTGATTTGGAGCAGCTCCCTCGGCTCGGCCACTAGTTTTTGGATGGTAGTATGTTGATGCACTTGCCAATCTACCTATACATGAACTAAATAAACGGATTTGATCATTTTGAACGAGGATATGTAGTAATCAAGTAACAATTGGAGGTGTTACAGCCGTGACAGTGACGTGGCCAGGCTCAGGTATCGCCGAATGCGAGCGAGCCACGTGTGAGTTTCCCTGCCAGAATCAGCGCCACGTCCTCAAAGCTAGGGTCGGCAAGACCGCACCGCCCGACGACTATCTGAAGCAAACAGCTCCCGCCGAGGTCGAGTTCGGCGCGGAGTTCCCCCACCGACTCATCTGCGCCCGGGCTCGGAGGAGTCCGCCCCGAGTAAGGTCGGCCGAGGTCGGCTGACCCTCCGCCTTGCGCCAGGTGGCCACCCGGAGACGGGTCCACCTCGGCCGAAGCCAGGCGATCTTCTGCCACCTCGCCAAGTGTCCACCCAGGAGGGGTCCACCTAGGCCGAGGTCGGCTGACCCTCCGCCTTGCGCCAGGTGGCCACCCGGAGACGGGTCCACCTCGGCCGAAGCCAGGCGATGTTCTGCCACCTCGCCAGGTGTCCACCCAGGAGGGGTCCACCTAGGCCGAGGTCGGCTGACCCTCCGCCTTGCGCCAGGTGGCCACCCGGAGACGGGTCCACCTCGGCCGAAGCCAGGCGATCTTCTGCCACCTCGCCAGGTGTCCACCCAGGAGGGGTCCACCTAGGCCGAGGTCGGCTGACCCTCCGCCTTGCGCCAGGTGGCCACCCGGAGACGGGTCCACCTCGGCCGAAGCCAGGCGATCTTCTGCCACCTCGCCAGGTGTCCACCCAGGAGGGGTCCACCTAGGCCGAGGTCGGCTGACCCTCCGCCTTGCGCCAGGTGGCCACCCGGAGACGGGTCCACCTCGGCCGAAGCCAGGCGATCTTCTGCCACCTCGCCAGGTGTCCACCCAAGAGGGGTCCACCTAGGCCGAGGTCGGCTGACCCCCCGCCTTGCGCCAGGTGGCCACCCGGAGACGGGTCCACCTCGGCCGAAGCCAGGCGACCTCCTGCCACCTCGCCAGGTGTCCACCCAGGAGGGGTCCACCTAAGCCGAGGTCGGCCGATCCCTCGTCTCTCGCCAGTTGGCCCCCGGAGACAGGTCCAACTCATCCGAGGTAAGACCGCTCGTACGGAGAGGCCCCCGGGGAAAGCGACAGGTCCCGAGGCCATCCCTCGGGCCGTACCGATCCCAGACGGCGTCCCGTACGGAGGGCGGCGGCACGCGGAACGTCACTTACATTGGCCCGACAGGTCCCGCAGTCGAGAGACCCGATCCTGACGGAACAGGCCCCGTAAACGGATGGCGCCCACGCTCGGGGAAAAGAGCACTCTCACGGAGCCCGAAGCCTGACGACTGGCCGCTCTGCCAGCGCCGCCCCCCCTCCTTTTCTCTTCTGTCCTTGCCTTCTCCCTGCTGGGCCCGGTGGACGAGGTCGGAAAGCCGCCTGGCCTCCTTCACCAAAAAGGGAAAAGAAAGGAAGACAGGGGAGAGGAGTTTTCGAGGAGGAAAAGGACAGGCGCACGACGGAGGGAGATAAAGAGGGAAGAATCTGGAGACTGCAAGGTAAGCCAACTAGCCTGGGGACAAGGAGGAAGCACCGGCACAAGGCCTCGCTCCGAAAAAGAAACCAGAGATACCGAGAGGGGAATACTGGACGTGAGCTCGGCAAGCAGGCCCAGCCGAGATTCCGGTCCCCAGCGCGTTCCCTTCACCAGTTAACTCTCCAAATCTGGGGCCCTTTAGAGGGCCTGGGAGGGAGAGTCTGTTCCTTCTCGTCGTCTACTGACTTGACCGTCGGAGCCCCCTCGCCGGAATCCCCGGCCAGGGTCCTCTAACCCCTTTATCGCAGGTTCTCCGCAGGAAGGGAGGCTCCCTCGCCAGGCGGTCAGGAAGGATCGGCTGATCCACGGCACGGGCGCGGTGACGAGAATGGCAACAGATTGGCGCACCAGGTAGGGGGGCAGGACACTAACCCCCAGAGGGAACTAGCTTTTTGCAGGTGTCACGCTCTCCAGCAATGGTGGTCACTCGTGGTCGCGAGGCGTCCACCAGCCGTGTGGGAGAAGCCCACTCCCCTCCGGGGGGCCACACCCCCGAACGGGAGCTTCCGGCTCCCCCTCCTCTTCCGCAGCAGCCTACCCCGGCGGACGGATCCCTTGCGGCCATCGTCCAGCAGCTACAGACCTTGACCTCAGCGATCCGACAGCTACAGCATCAGCAACGATCCCTGGCCACTCAGCCGCAGCCAGGGACTCCCGCGGCCCGAGCCGCGGGACAGCGTGGGAGCCTGCGCTCAATCCAGGGCAGGCCGTCCCATCCACAAGCCATCTCCAACCCCCGAGGGAGCCACCAAGCTCCCCCGAAGAGAAACTATTCCGGTTCGGAGGATCACGAGAGTCGATCCCCGGCCGATGGGGCCGAAACGGCGCATCGCAGCAAGCGACCCCGGGGCCAGACCTCGCGCCGAGATCGATCGGCGCCCCCTTCACCTGCAGTCTCGGTGGAAGACTCCACCGACGAAGCCATCAGGCGCCAGGCTGAGAGGCGCCTAGAAGAGCACGAGCGCAAGTTGGCGGAGTTCGCCCGACGGTTCGCCGACCTGCAGAACTCGTCAGCTGACCCGGCGGGCTACGACTCCCGCCCCCCTTTCTCCGAAGAAATCCAGGCGGAACCGATCCCGAAACGGTTCCGCATGCCGCAGGTGGACCCCTACGACGGGACCACCGACCCCCTGGACCATTTGGAGAGTTATAAAGCTCTCATGAGGGTCCAGGGCGCCACCGACGCCCTTCTGTGCATCGCCTTCCCAGCAACCCTTCGGAAGGCCGCTCGAGTCTGGTTCGCCCGCCTCGAGCCCGGATCCATTTGCTCCTTCCAGCAGTTGGAAGGAAAGTTTGTGGCGCACTTCGACGCTTGTCGAAAGGTGCCAAGGGAGGTAGACAGCCTCTTCTCCATCCGCCAGCAGGACCAGGAGCTGCTCCGAGACTACATCACCCGGTTTAAGACCGCAGCCCTGGAGATCTACAGCTTAGACGAGCCCGTCGCTATGCTGGCTTTGAAGCGCGGGCTCAAGACGTCCCGCCTGACCTATTCCCTGGACAAGAAGCCGCCCAGGACGTATTCCGAGCTCCTCCTCCGCGCCCACAAGTACATCCGGGCGGAGGAGGCTGACCGCACCCGTCGAGAGCTGGACGGGAAGATTCCGAAGAAGTCAGTTCCAAGGGACGCCCCGGGAGTTCGGAGGCCCGGGCCGTCCGCCGACCCTCGCCCGAATCCAAGGCCGAGGGCCGAGTCTACTTCCGAGCGGAGGTACACCCCTCTCCTTGCACCTCGAGCAAAAATCCTCATGGAAATCGAGGGCGAGCGCTACCTCCGCCGACCTCCACCTCAGAACCCGAGAGTCGCCCGAGACAAATCAAAGTACTGTCAGTTCCACCGCGAGCACGGACACGATACGGAGGAGTGCCGCCATTTGAAGCGGGAGATTAAGGAGCTGATCGGGAGGGGTTACCTCAGGAAGTTCGTCAAGAACGAGGCCCCCTCCGAGAAGCAGCCGCTCGCGGCCTTACCGCCTGTCCCTGCGATCGACAACCGGCCAACAAAGAAGCCCGTGGGCATGATCTCGCGCGGGTCCGGCCGAGCAGAGAAGAGAGCCCGGGAAGTCCCGGAGAATGTAATCCCTCCCAAGGGAGGGGAGTCTAATGACAATGTAAACAATGATGCCGTGGTGGTCGAGATGACCATCGCGAAGCATCCTGTACATCGAATCATGGTGGATAGTGGAAGCTCGGCCGACGTACTTTTTTACGATGCTTTCTCTCGGATGAATTTGTCTCCCGACCAGCTAAAGCCAGTGCACATCCCACTGGTAGGTTTTACAGGGGACTCCGTGGGAGTCGAAGGGGAAATCACTCTCCCGGTCACCGCCGGATCCCCACCTCGGCAGGCGACCATCATGGCAACATTCACTGTCGTCAAGCTCCTTTCGCCTTACAACGCCATTCTCGGGCGTCCCGGGCTCAACCAACTAGACGCCACCATCTCCACGAGGAGACTGCTGGTGCAGTTCCCCACGCCCTTCGGGCTCAGGAAAATGAAGGGGACGATTCAGCTGGTCCCGTTCTGCCTACAGACAATCCCAGGCACCAGGAGCGCAGAGCTTGCCCACGATATCGAGGATCTCGACCTGAGAGAGAAGGAACCCAGGGGAGGGCCCGTAGAGCGCCTGCTACCCTTTCCCCTTGGTTCGGACCCCCTGAAGACGGTGCAAGTCGGGGCCCAGCTCCCCGAAGAGGAGCGAACCCGCCTGCTGGAGTTCCTCCGTGCCAACGCCGATGTGTTCGCCTGGTCGGCGGCCGACATGCCGGGTATCCCGCCCGAGATTATCATGCACAGCCTGAACGTGGACCCAGGTTGCCGCCCGGTCCGCCAGAAGAAGAGAAGCTTTGCCATGGAGAGGCAGAAGGCGATCAACGAGGAGATAGAAAAGCTCCTCGCCGCCGGTTTCGTCCGAGAAGTCCAATACCCCAGCTGGTTAGCAAACGTGGTCATGGTAAAGAAGAGTAGTGGTAAGTGGAGGATCTGTGTGGACTACACCGACCTCAATCGAGCTTGCCCGAAGGACAGCTTCCCTCTGCCGAAGATCGACCAGCTGGTCGACACCACCTCGGGGCATCGTCTCCTGTCATTCATGGACGCTTTTTCCGGATACAACCAGATCCGGATGAATCCGGAGGACGAAGAACGCACTGCCTTCATAACTGACCGTGGGACTTTCTGTTACAGGATGATGCCTTTCGGCCTCAAGAACGCGGGGGCGACGTACCAACGTCTGGTCAATAAAGTCTTCAAAGACCAGATAGGCCACAACATGCAGGTATACGTGGACGACATGCTAGTAATGAGCAAACTTAACTCGGACCACGTGGCCGACCTGACGGAGACGTTCGGCAACCTCCGGCGCCACCAGATGAAGCTGAACCCGGCGAAGTGCGCCTTCGGGGTCTCTGCCGGAAAGTTCCTAGGGTTCATGGTGACCCAAAGAGGAATCGAGGCCAACCCAGAGAAGGTCCAGGCCATCCTGGACATGGAGCAGCCAGCCTCCAAGAAGCAAGTGCAGCAACTGACCGGCCGGGTTGCGGCCCTTAGCCGTTTTATTTCCAGGTCGGCGGATCGCTGCCGTCCCTTCTTCAAGGTGCTGAGGAAGATGAATGGTTTCGCCTGGACCGAGGAGTGCCAGCAGGCCTTCGAGGAGTTGAAGAAGACGCTCGCATCGCCACCTTTGCTGTCCAGGCCCGAGGAGGGGGAGGAGCTTACCCTCTACTTGGCCGTTACCCCGGAGGCCGTCAGCTCTGTCCTGGTCCGAACCGACGACCACGGGATCCAGCGGCCGGTGTACTATACCAGCAAACTCCTCCGGGACGCGGAGCTCAGGTATTCCCGGCCCGAGAAACTCGTTTTTGCGCTAATAGTGTCTGCCCAGCATCTCAGGCCCTATTTCCAAGCGCATCCCATCGCCGTCTTGACGGATCAACCGCTGAAAGCGGTGCTCAGCCGACCCGATACCTCGGGGCGATTGGCCAAGTGGGCACTGAAACTCAGCGAGTTCGACATTACGTACCGACCGAGGTCGGCAATGAAGGCACAGGTGCTGGCCGATTTCTTGGTCGAGTGCGCAGGTTTGGGCAAGGAGCCCGAGGAGGACCCCCCGGCCCGGCCAATGGAGGTCGGCACCGACGAGCCCGGAGAGGACGCCTGGATCCTTGGTGTGGGCACCAGAATCAGGAAGAGACTCCAACCAATTCAAGTCAAATCCGAGTCCTTATGGTTGGATGAGTAAAAGAAAGTCCTGTAATTTTTTTTCTTTCTTTAATTTTGAGTCCAAATAATTATGTAATTCGAGTCCATTTCAATTTTATGTTGGGACTAGTCCAGCCTGATTAATCTTGTATTTGAGAGTTGGGTCCAAATGAGTCAAGTCCAATCCATGAAGAATCAAACCAAACCTCCATGAAGAATCAAACCAAACCACATTTGAAGACTAAAGAAGACTCAAGACTTATACTCCAAAGCAAGACCAAAGCCACCTCAAGTGGGGACCACATGCCACATGACACATGCCACCTCATCATCCAAGGTTGCTGCCACATCACACATACCACCTCACCATCCAAGGTTGCTGCCACATCACACATGCCACCTCACCATCCAAGGTTGCCACCCAAGAGAAGAAAAGGGGAATTTGAATTTGAATTGGCTACAACCTCCTCCACAACTTCCTCCACTACTCATGGGATGCCCCATATTTTTCTCCACAAATTTTTCTCCATGATATTTGGTGTAGTTTGAATTCAAAATGGCTTAATAGTCTATAAAAGACTCTTAGTCTTCTTGTAAAGAAAGGATGGAAAAGAAAAAATAAAAATTTTCTTCTATGTGAGTTCTATGTGCCTAAGTGGTAGTTCTAAATTCCTCTCCCTATCCCACGCCAACCCTACTTTCTCCTCCTCCATCTCCAACGCCTAAGACACTCTCCTTCTTCTCCAATCTCAAGCTAGCTCTTCAATATTCAAGGTTGATCAAGAAGACCATCACAAGGAGGCCGGCCAAATCCATTTCAAGTGATCTACCATGGCGCCAAGATTATTCTTCAACAATGCTTCCTCGACTCTTCTTTAGTTTCTCCATTTCATGACTAACGTATTTTACCAAGTTCCTAATCTCAAGGTTTCTTTGTTGTAGGGTTCTCCGGAATTCCGAACTCAAGAGGAAGGAATTACTTGCCATAATCCAGAAAACAAGAAGGGCCCTCAATTTGTAGTATGGTCTTGTCATTTGGGAGGTCTCTTCATGAGTGATCTTGATCTACTTGAAAGATTAATGCTAGGTATGTTCTAGTATCGATTAGGTCTGAAATATTAAATTTGCCTAGCTTAACTTGTGTGGTTCGAATCTTATTCCTATTTCTTTGTTATTTTGATAGTCTTATTAATTAGGTTTACATTTGATCGTTCGAGTTCTCTTCATTAGACCTCCTTTGATACTATATGCTGAACTAATCATATGCAAATAAGAAATTGCTAAGTTAATCTTTGCTAATCTCCTTTAGGGTTGCATAGTTGCATTCTCATCTTGCATGTCCCCACCATTCTTGGTATCAGAGCATGGTAGAATAAGTTCCTGATTGCATAGCATTAAGTCCTTGAAGTACTTGGATCGGGGGCGTTACCAGGCCGTCCGGTCTTAGGAGAAAGTAGGGTTTAAACACCCTCTCTTCCCATTCCACGGGGATCTCCTAAGGCGTGTCGGGGTGCCATTGTGATTGACCCGTGAAAAAGAAAGCCAAAGGACTTTTTAGATTTCATTTGTGAATTTTGTATTGGTCACGTTCTGTTTTTCTGCTTGCTGTATTTTCTGTAGGCTGACTGTAATCCGCCTGCAACTCCAAAGGCAAGTATCACATTCCTCGTTGGAATATTTTTTTTCCTATTCCATTTTAAGTTGTTTATCACCGTTTTAAATTTCAATCTGAGAAAAAAATTACAAAAAAAATGAAAATTCCTGCAGTCCATCAGTGTAATTAAGGTTTCTGTTCTGTTCTGTTCCTTTTCATTATCTTCATTTCAGAATCTGCCTAGAATAGTACAGATTTTATTTTGAGATTTTGTTTCATATGGTATGTCATCTATAAGTTAGGAGTTTTCTGTGATTTTTTTAGATTTTTCTGATATTTTTTTCTGCACTTATCAATACCATATTTAAACTGCAACACACTACTTCTGCACCTGAAATTTGAAATTTGCATGCATCTCATGACAAATCAAATTAAGGGCATGAAATTGACATAGGGTCAGGATTTCATCACCTGTCCCTAGCCCAAAAATCACCAAATTGCATATCGATCCAATCCCTAACTAAAATTGATTAGACATTAATTGCCCTAGTGGGTTAGGAACATCAATTTGGTCGAGTCCGGGTTATTGTCAACTCATTGTGTCAACTAGTCTTGTGTGTGCCCTATTACTTGGTGTCTAGAATTGGGACTAAGGGCTTGGGTGCTGATCCGTCTATCGGGCCAATTCCACCGGGCCTAGGTAGGCCAGAGACAGGATCTCACACTCCCCTTGTTCTAAAACCTGGCCAAGTATAGAGTTACTACAATCAAGCTTGCCACCTTGATTAGGCAACTAGCTTGGAACTCTAGGTCCAGTTCAATTCAATTGGGAAAGCTTGTGCAACCCATTTCTTCATCTATTATTGGAAGCTGGTGTCAAGGATAGAGGTTAAGTGGCTCAAGCCAAAGCGGTTCTTGTGGTTTTTAATTAGGACCCAGTGAAAGCTGGGGGAACCTCCCACAGACCCACCTCCTGACTGGCCAGAGGAAGAGAGTAGATGTTGATTTGATTGTATCTAGTCAACTCAGTTTATTTGGACTAACCGGTTTAGAAAACTCGTAGTTCGGGTTTGAGTCTAATTGTTTGCATGACAACTAGGTCAGGCACACCTTACCACCCTTCACAAGCCCAACCTAGTTCATCCATGGATACTAGTATGGAAAGCCTTATGAGATCTATGATCGAGAAGATGGACCGTTTGGATGCTAGGTTTGACCAGTTCGAGGAAAGGATAGGAACCCTAGAGGAATCTAGGTTGACCCCAACTGAACCACCTTCACCCAGATTACCTTCAGTTCGCCCTAGAGCCCAACGACAGGAACATACACCTGATCCAATTCATAGAAGGCCACATCAGGATTATATTGATCACACTCCGGAGCCAAATCCTAGAAGACCTCGCCATGATACTTTTGATCAGGATGATCGGGCCCTAAGGAACATCCGTCTAGATGCACCAACCTTTGAGGGAAGCTTAGATCCTAAGGTGTACATAGACTGGGAGGCTGACATGGATCAGTATTTTGACTGGTATGATATGTCTGAAGAGAGAAGATTTAAGTTTGCCAGAATCAGACTAGTTCGTCAGGCTCGGTTATATTGGGGAAACGTGGAACGCATATCAAGGCAAAAGGGAGATTTACCTATAGCAACATGGAGAGATATGAAGAGGAAACTTAGAGAGAAATATCTGCCTATGTCTTATCAGCAAAGGTTATTAGATCAGTGGCAACGATTGACACAAGGTAACAAGACCGTTTCTGAATATGTTGCTAAGTTTGATGAGTTTGTGATGCGATGCAACGTAGTCGAGTCTGAAGCAGCCACTTTATCAAGGTTTAGATCAGGGTTGAATGATGATATAAAAGGGGAACTATTTTTAAGGGAAGTCCATGATTTAGATCAGGCATACCAAGTTGCCACGGACTATGAGAGGTTTCAAAGGAGAGCTACATTTAGACGACCTGAATCTAGTAGGTTTAACCCTCCTATCAGCAGGCCTAGCTCAGTCCCTAGTCCCACCAATAGAACAAGGTCCAGCCCGAATCCAACCCTTAGACCCAATCCGACCACCCCCTTAATTCCTAGAGAAGACAAAGGAAAGAGTCCTGAAGTTCGAGGTGAGAGGGAGCGAGTCTGCTATAAGTGTCGTAAACCAGGTCATTTCGTGAGCCAATGTCCCTCTAGAGCTTTACATATAGGGGAGGCAGAAGAAGGTGAATCAGAACCCCTGGAGAATGATGAAGAGGAGGTTTATGAAGCAGGGGATTGCTTGGCTGATGAGTATGAAGGAGATGAAGAAAATGTAGACTCATCAGATGTGTTAGGAGTTGTGAGATGTATCATGACACAGACCAAGGAGCAGGAAGACTGGCGTAGGACTAGCATCCTACACACATTTGTCAAAATAGGAGAAAAAGTCTGTAAGATCGTGATCGATAGTGGAAGCTGTGTCAATGCCATTTCCACTAGTGCAGCTAAGAGTCTAGGATTACCCACTGAACCACATCCCAATCCATATAAGGTATCCTGGATCGACTCCACTTCTATCCCAATCAAGCAGAGATGTCAGGTTCGAATCCAACTTCAGTCCTATCAGGAACGAATCTGGTGTGATGTACTCCCTATGGGAGTAAGTAGCATCATCCTAGGTAGGCCATGGCTGTTTGACCATGATGTGACAATTTTTGGTCGATCAAATTCCTGTGCTTTCAATTTCAATGGCAAGAAAATTGTCATTCATTCAACCCAGCCTAAGGACAACACCAAAAGAGGAGTTAGCAGCCTGAAAGAAAAAAGGACTGGATTAAATTTGATAGGTGCAAGAGAATTAGAAAAAGACATTAATGAGGGAGCACCTATTTGGATGGTAGCTGCTAAGGAAACTATGGACCACACCCCTGTAGAACACCCTCAAGAGGTGGTCCAATTATTGAAAGACTTTGAAGACGTGTTTCCCGAGGATCTTCCCGACAATCTTCCACCTTTAAGGGACATACAGCATGCCATAGATTTAGTTCCTGGCGCGACTTTACCTAATTTGCCTCATTATAGGATGAATCCAACTGAACATCAAGAGTTACAAAGGCAAGTTAGTGAACTTCTTAGAAAGGGGTTTGTTAGAGAAAGTTTAAGCCCTTGTGCAGTCCCTGCCTTGTTAACCCCTAAAAAAGATGGTACCTGGAGGATGTGTGTAGACAGCCGTGCCATCAACAAGATTACTGTCAAATATAGGTTTCCAATCCCAAGACTGGACGATATGTTAGATATGATAGCCGGATCAACAATTTTCTCCAAGATAGACTTAAAGAGTGGCTATCACCAAGTTAGGGTTAGGCCTGGAGATGAATGGAAGACCGCTTTTAAGACTAAAGATGGATTATATGAGTGGTTAGTCATGCCGTTCGGTCTGTCCAATGCACCCAGCACCTTTATGAGAATTATGAATCAGGTGTTGAAAACTTTCATCGGGAAATTTGTGGTGGTCTACTTTGATGACATTCTTATTTATAGCAAGACTAAGGCAGACCATTTAACCCACCTAAGACAAGTTTGCCAAGTCCTTAGAAAGGATAGCCTCTATGCCAATATCAAGAAGTGTGATTTCTTAACACATAGAGTTATCTTTCTAGGATTCGTAGTAACATCTGAAGGAGTGTCCGCTGACCCTGCGAAAATTAAGTCAATAGTAGAGTGGCCTGTACCCAAGAGTATCCATGATGTCCGTAGTTTTCACGGTTTAGCCACCTTCTATAGGAGATTCATTAGAGGGTTCAGTACGATAGTGGCTCCAATCACTGATTGTATTAGGAAGGGAACTTTTGAATGGACTAAAGCAGCAGACAAAGCCTTCCTAACAATTAAGGAAAAAATGACACACGCACCCGTCTTGAGGTTACCCGATTTTACCAAAGTGTTCGAGGTTGCTTGTGATGCTTCTGGGGTAGGAATTGGAGGTGTCTTGAGTCAAGAGAATCACCCAGTAGCATATTTCAGTGAGAAGTTAAATGAAGCGAGACTAAGGTATTCCACCTATGATAGGGAGCTGTATGCGGTAGTTCAGGCATTACGTTATTGGAGGCATTATCTTCTACCACAAGAGTTTGTCCTATTTTCTGACCATGAAGCTCTTAGGTTCCTTAGTTCTCAGAAGAAATTGAACCCTAGGCACGGGAAATGGGTAGAGTTCATACAAGCTTATACGTTCGTACTGAAACATCGTGCCGGAACTGAAAATAGGGTTGCTGATGCATTGAGTCGTCGTTCAATGTTGTTGAATTCTGTGAGCACTGAGGTAGTAGGGTTTGAAAGATTAAAAGAGGAATATCCTACATGCCCTGATTTTGGTGACATCTATCGATCCCTTCAACAAGGACCATCTAGTGAGCATAGTGATTATACTATTTTAGATGGATACCTTTTCAGAGGAAATCAGTTGTGTATTCCCAAGACCTCTGTTAGGGAATTTCTGATCTGGGAAGTTCATGCTGGGGGCTTAGCAGGACATTTTGGTAGGAATAAGACCATCTTAGCAATAGAAGACCAATTCTTTTGGCCTGGTCTCAAAAGAAATGTGGCCCAGATTGTAGCTCAGTGCCGTATCTGTGCTGTTGCAAAACAGCAAAGACAGAACACCGGTCTGTACACACCCTTACCTGTCCCTGATTGTCCATGGCAGGATATCAGCATGGATTTTGTAGTAAGCCTCCCTAAGACGTCTAGGAAGTATGATTCTGTCTTTGTGGTTGTCGATCGTTTCTCCAAGATGGCTCACTTCATTCCTTGTTCTCAAACTTTAGATGCTTCGAAGGTGGCCAAGCTTTTTCTCGATCAGATCGTTAGGCTTCATGGTTTACCCAAAACCATTGTGTCCGATAGAGATGTCAAATTTACTAGCTATTTCTGGAAAACCCTCTGGCACATGCTCGGTACCAAGCTGAAATTCTCTACTGCCTATCATCCTCAAACCAATGGCCAGACTGAGGTAGTAAACCGAAGCTTAGGAAATCTGTTGAGATGCTTAGTTGGTGACAACCTAGGAAACTGGGACCTATTACTTCCTCGTGCTGAATTTGCCTATAACAGCTCAGTTAATAGGTCTATTGGGAAAAGTCCATTCGAAGTGGTCCATGGATACAGACCTAGGAAGCCTTTAGACCTAGCTCCTTTACCCACACATGCACGGGTGTCCGAGTCTGCCGAGTCATATGCACAGCATATTAGGGAATTGCATAAGGAGATTAGCCAAAAGATTCAAATGAGCAATGAACTCTATCAGCATATGACTAATTCACATAAACGATTAAAAGAATTTAATGAAGGGGACTCCGTCATGATCAAACTTAAACCTGAAAGGTTTCCGCCGGGAACTATGAAGAAACTCCATGCCCGGGGAGCCGGACCTTTCAAAATAATAAAGAAAATTGGACCAAATGCTTATGTATTAGAATTACCACCAAGTTATGGCATTAGTTCAACATTTAATGTTTCAGACTTAAAAGAATACAAAGAACCTGCATTGATACCTAGTGAGCTTTTTGGTCCTAATGTTTCTTTTGAGAGTGAAACACCAAATGAGTGTCCACCACCAAGTGTTCCTGAGAGAAAGGAGAGAATTGAAAGGATCTTGGATGACCAGATCATTACTACTAGAAATAAAGGCTACCAACGTTATCTGGTTAGATGGCAAGGATGTCCTGAATCTGAAGACTCCTGGATTTCCCGAGAGGACCTACAACAAATCGACCCGGATGCATTAGAAACTTATCAAGCCAACCCTCACTCGATAGGGTCGAGTTCCTCCCACCCCGGGAGAATTGGTGTGGGCACCAGAATCAGGAAGAGACTCCAACCAATTCAAGTCAAATCCGAGTCCTTATGGTTGGATGAGTAAAAGAAAGTCCTGTAATTTTTTTTCTTTCTTTAATTTTGAGTCCAAATAATTATGTAATTCGAGTCCATTTCAATTTTATGTTGGGACTAGTCCAGCCTGATTAATCTTGTATTTGAGAGTTGGGTCCAAATGAGTCAAGTCCAATCCATGAAGAATCAAACCAAACCACATTTGAAGACTAAAGAAGACTCAAGACTTATACTCCAAAGCAAGACTAAAGCCACCTCAAGTGGGGACCACATGCCACATGACACATGCCACCTCATCATCCAAGGTTGCTGCCACATCACACATACCACCTCACCATCCAAGGTTGCTGCCACATCACACATGCCACCTCACCATCCAAGGTTGCCACCCAAGAGAAAAAAAGGGGAATTTGAATTTGAATTGGCTACAACCTCCTCCACAACTTCCTCCACTACTCATGGGATGCCCCATATTTTTCTCCACAAATTTTTCTCCATGATATTTGGTGTAGTTTGAATTCAAAATGGCTTAATAGTCTATAAAAGACTCTTAGTCTTCTTGTAAAGAAAGGATGGAAAAGAAAAAATAAAAATTTTCTTCTATGTGAGTTCTATGTGCCTAAGTGGTAGTTCTAAATTCCTCTCCCTATCCCACGCCAACCCTACTTTCTCCTCCTCCATCTCCAACGCCTAAGACACTCTCCTTCTTCTCCAATCTCAAGCTAGCTCTTCAATATTCAAGGTTGATCAAGAAGACCATCACAAGGAGGCCGGCCAAATCCATTTCAAGTGATCTACCATGGCGCCAAGATTATTCTTCAACAATGCTTCCTCGACTCTTCTTTAGTTTCTCCATTTCATGACTAACGTATTTTACCAAGTTCCTAATCTCAAGGTTTCTTTGTTGTAGGGTTCTCCGGGATTCCGAACTCAAGAGGAAAGAATTACTTGCCATAATCCAGAAAACAAGAAGGGCCCTCAATTTGTAGTATGGTCTTGTCATTTGGGAGGTCTCTTCATGAGTGATCTTGATCTACTTGAAAGATTAATGCTAGGTATGTTCTAGTATCGATTAGGTCTGAAATATTAAATTTGCCTAGCTTAACTTGTGTGGTTCGAATCTTATTCCTATTTCTTTGTTATTTTGATAGTCTTATTAATTAGGTTTACATTTGATCGTTCGAGTTCTCTTCATTAGACCTCCTTTGATACTATATGCTGAACTAATCATATGCAAATAAGAAATTGCTAAGTTAATCTTTGCTAATCTCCTTTAGGGTTGCATAGTTGCATTCTCATCTTGCATGTCCCCACCATTCCTCCATGTAGACGGAGCCTCAAACTCCGGCGGGAGCGGAGCTGGGCTCATCCTTGCCAACGGCGACGGAGTCGTCGCCGAGTGCGCGCTCCGTTTCCAGTTCCCCGCGACAAATAACCAAGCGGAATACGAGGCACTTCTCGTCGGACTGAGAGTCTCCCGCGAGCTGGGCGTGACCAACCTCAGAGCCTTCACTGACTCCCAGCTCGTGGCGGGGCAGGTGTCCGGGGAGTACGTCGCTCACGACCCCCAGATGGCGAAGTATTTGGAGCTCGTCAAGGCGGGCGCGTCCAAGTTCCGGTGCTTCAACATCTTCCATATCCCCCGCGGGGAGAACGCCCGCGCGGATGCCCTCTCTCGGCTGGCGACCCTGCCAGACACGATGCTGGGACGCGCTCATGTGGAGCGACTCGAAGTCCCAAGCCTCGAAGTACCGGCGGAGGTCCATCAGGTCAGCCAGGAGCCCGGCTGGATGGACAAGTACGCTGCGTACATCACCAGCGGCAACCCTCCAACCCGATCTCTCAGCTCTCAGCCCCCTGGCCGTTCGCCCAGTGGGGGATGGACCTCCTGGGCCCATTCCCGCCGGCGTCCGGCCAGCGGAAGTTCTTGATAGTGGCTATCGACTACTTCACAAAGTGGGTCGAGGCCGAACCCTTGGCAAGAATCACCGAGGCAAACGTCGCCAAGTTCTTCTGGAAGTCCATCGTCTGCCGCTTCGGCCTCCCCCACACCGTGGTCACCGACAACGGACGCCAGTTCGACTGTCGGGAGTTCGAAGATTTCTACAACGACCTCGGCATCAAGCATCGCTTCACTTCGGTGGCGCACCCCCAGACCAACGGGGAAGCCGAGGTCACGAACAGGACCATTCTTCAGGGCCTCCGCACGCGGCTAGACCAAGCCAAGGGCAGGTGGGCCGACGAGCTTCCCAGCGTTCTTTGGGCATACCACACCACCCCAAGGACGGCTACTGACGAAACTCCATTCAACCTCGTCTTCGGGGCCGAAGCAGTCATCCCGATCGAGCTCAGCATACCCACGCTGCGCGTGGAGCAATACGACGAGACAGAAAACCCGGCCAGGATGATGCTCAACCTAGACCTCCTCGAAGAAACGAGGGACAAGGCCCGAATCCGAATGGCGGCATACCGACAACGTGTAACCAGATATTACAACTCCCGAGTACGGCCGAAGGTTTTTCGTCCCGGGGACTTGGTCCTCCGGCGCGCGGAAGCCTCCCAGCCACGGGAATGCGGCAAGCTTTCACCCAACTGGGAAGGCCCTAATCGGGTGGCAGAAGCCCTCCCTCACGGAGCATGTTACTTGGAAGAATTGGGAGGTGCCAGGTTCCCCCGGACATGGAACCCCTCGAACCTGAGAATGTACTACCAGTGATGTAGGGCTCCCAGTTTCTGTAACAAAGCTTCTCCACTTTAAACACTCTTCTCTAACTTCAACAAGAAGGCCTGCGGCATCGAGCTCAGTCCGGAAGATCCTGGGCTTCGGCCTGGAAGGTGGCGTCGAACCCAGTTCGCCCACGCAAGCCCGGAGCACAGCTCAGCAAGCCGCGTAAGGTTTGAGAAAGCCTGCGGCATCGAGCTCAGTCCGGAAGATCCTGGGCTTCGGCCTGGAAGGTGGCGTTGAACCCAGTTCGCCCACGCAAGCCCGGAGCATAGCTCAGCAAGCCGCGCAAGGTTTGAGAAAGCCTGCGGCATCGAGCTCAGTCCGGAAGATCCTGGGCTTCGGCCTGGAAGGTGGCACCGAACCTAGTTCGCCCACGCAAGCCCGGAGCATAGCTCAGCAAGCCGCGCAAGGTTTGAGAAAGCCTGTGGCATCGAGCTCAGTCCGGAAGATCCTGGGCTTCGGCTTGGAAGGTGGCACCGAACCTAGTTCGCCCGCGCAAGCCCGGAGCACAGCTAAGCAAGCCGCGCAAGGTTTGAGAAAGCCTGCGGCATCGAGCTCAGTCTGGAAGATCCTGGGCTTCGGCCTGGAAGGTGGCACCGAACCTAGTTCGCCCGCGCAAGCCCGGAGCACAGCTCAGCAAGCCGCGCAAGGTTTTGAGAAAGCCTGCGGCATCGAGCTCAGTCCGGAAGATCCCGGGTTTCGGCCCGGAAGATGGTGCAGAAACTGTGTTGTCCGCGCAAGCATTAAGGCAGCCCAAAGTCGGACCTGCTCAGGGTTTGCCCTGCCGCGACATGACTCTGCAGACCCTGTCCTTCGATTTAGTATAGAAGGGCCAGGCCTGCAGTTATCTCAGGTGTCCCAGACCGACATCTCAGAAACAAAAAGAAGAAAAAAGAAAAAGCAAAATGATGAACGAGTTTTGGTAAAAGCTGTGTCTTCATTAAACGAAGTCTTTCAGTACAAACTGGGAGCCCCGACAGGCCGGAACTCCCCAAAAGAAGAAAAAGAAAGGAAAACAAAACTACAGAGCAACGATCACTGGGGTGCAGGGTCGGTGCCGTCCGCCGGAGGCGTGGGTGCCACTTCTTCGATTTCCACGACGACCGGCTCCTGGGGCTGTGCCGGGACCGCGGCGTCGCCAGTCGGAGGTGCTACAGGTGTCGCCTGGGTCACGCCGGGGACCCTGCTCTCGCTCCCCGGCTTCCTGCCGCCGACGACGACCCCACTCAAGTCCAGCTGGGGGAAGAAGGCCCCCACCTTCTCCCGGCACATCCGGAACCCCTTCAGGAAGGAGTCCACGGTGGCCTCCCGGACTTCCGACGTGAACTCGTCGGAGGCCCGGAACTTGGGGACGGCCTCCTGCGCTTCCCGCTTCGCCGCCTCCAGGAGCCCGTTGATGTAGGAGCTCCGGTCCTTCGCCGCGGCCACCTCTCGCCGGGCCTCATCCAGTTGGCGCTCCAAAAACAGGGAATGGGCCTGCAGGCGGGCCTTCTCCACCGCATCCTCCTCAGTCCGGCGCTGGTTGGAGGTCCGCTCCTCCGCCAAGGAGGCCTCCAATTCTTTGTTCCGCTCCTCGAAACGTGTCAGGTCGGACTGGAGGGCCTGCTTCTCAGCTCGCAGCTCGGCCCCCTTGTCCATCAGGTCCTTCACATCGGCCGCGAGTTTGCCAAGCTTTAGCTCCCGATCGGAGTCCCGCTTGGCGTTCCCTACGAGGTAATTCCTCAGTAGGAGGACGTCGTTCCCGATCTGCAGAGGCAAAAACAGCGCATGTCAGTATCAAGGCAGAAGGCCTCGGATTGGAAGTAAAGAAGAAGGGAAAGCTCAGACTTACCGTAAAAAGCTGGGGCAGGATGCCGAGCAGCGCGTCCGCATAGTCTCGGCCGCCCCGAGCTCGGCGGTCCCGGGCGGTGGAAGCATACTCCATCACCCTCTCCGCCAGTCCTCGGTCGAGGATGACCGAGTCTCGGTGCGAGATCTCCGATGCTGGACCCTTCGGGCCGACCCCCGCGGCAGCTGCCCCCTCGGCCGGAGCCGCAACCGACGGGCCGGCGGTCGCCACTGGCGGTGCCGTCGGGCTGGTGGCAGGAACGGGCCCGGCGATGGGCAGAGCAGCGGGCGCCGGAGCTCTCTCTGCGACGCCGCCAGGCCGCGGGGCCGAAGTGCCAGGGGCGCCGCCCTGAGGAGGCCTGGGCGGGGAAACGGCAGCAGCTGGGCCGGGCACGGTCGCCGCCACGACCTCCCGGCTCGTCTCTGTGCGAGCCCTCTTCGCTACGGGCTCATCCACGTCGACGACCTCCCGCTGAGCCGCTCCCTCCAGGAGGTTCTCCAGAGAAAATTTCATCCCTGCAAAATGAAGAAAGCAGAAGGTCAGATAGTTCGATCTTAAAGAGAGAGCGGGGGGGGGGGCAGAAATTAATGCGGGGCCAAATCTCACCGGTCTCACGGATGGGACTGATGCCGGCCTCAAAAAGATTCTGCTCAGAGAGCAGAACCTCGAGCGCCGGGCCACGTCACTCAGGAGCTGGGTGTATGACTCCTGGTCCGCAGACTCGACTCGGGAATTTCGGTTCGGCGACCGGTCCGGTTCGCTCCAGGCCCAGTCGACGTCGTCAACCGAGGCAAAGAAAAACCGGCTCTTCCATCCCTTGACCGAGGAAGGGAGGTCGAACCGGAGACACCTAGGCCGGGGCGAAATGTACCACCAGCCGTCATCGGTGGAGCACTTCTTCAGGGTGAACAGGGCCCTGAAGAGAGAAAAACGGGCAACAAACCCGTGGAAATGGCAGAAGACGATGAAGGAGAAGATGACCCGGATGGCATTAGGAGCCAGCTGGGCCGGGACGAGCCGAAAATGGCTGAGGAAGGAAAGAAAGAAAGGGTGCAGAGGAAAACGAAGACCCCCGAGGAGGAAGTCTTCGTAGAAGGCAATGCGGCCGGGGCCACTCATAGTGACACGCTCCCCGGACCGCGGAGCAAACAGATGGACAGATCCCGGGATGCCATAGGCATCCCGGAGCAGAGAAAGATCGCCTTCGATCATGGTAGAAGCATGACCGGAGGGACCGGCGGGAAGAGGTGGCGGAGCCGGAAGAGAAACTAAGGCGGGGAGTGAACGGAGGGGCACGGCAGGCGCAACCGGAGGGGACCGGATCCCCCTGGGGATGCCAATAGTGACACCCCGGGTTGCAAGCGCCGGCGAACCTCCTCTGGAATTACCTCCTCATCCGAGGAGGAAGAAGATGGAGTCCTCGGCCGGGAAGGACCGGCCTCGTCCGGGTTAGAAGAGACATGGCGACGGCGCGCCATGGAGAAGGAAAGGACAAAGAAACTGAATAAGAAATGAGAGAGAAGGAGGGGGGCTAGAGAAGGAGAAGAAGACACTCATCCAAAAATGCACAGACGGGCGCGAGCAGCAGAAGTTGTTAGCCTGCAGCAAACCGCCCACGAAGCAAGGGAAAAGGCCTCGTTCTGGAAAGTCCCCTCCCTTTCAAACTCAGCCGGTAGCAGCCGTACCCATCATTCCGCCTCAGACCACTGGATGGTCGCCACGTGGGCACACGCCCGACACCGACGCCTCGTTAGCAGAGTAACGGCCTCTGCCCCGAAGCGACGCATTGATTACGGGCAAGTGGACGACGCGTGGCGACCCCCCATAGGTCTTCAGCCGCATCGAGCCACAACGAATGGAGATCGTGCCAATTATGATGCAAGATCTTCGCCTCCCCATGTCATGTCTGCAATTAATCTCGACGTTCCGTTTTACGATGCCCCGACGGAACGGCGGGCTGGGGGGCAACTGTTACAGCCGTGATAGTGACGTGGCCAGGCTCAGGTATCGCCGAATGCGAGCGAGCCACGTGTGAGTTTCCCTGCCAGAATCAGCGCCACGTCCTCAAAGCTAGGGTCGGCAAGACTGCACCGCCCGACGACTATCTGAAGCAAACAGCTCCCGCCGAGGTCGAGTTCGGCGCGGAGTTCCCCCACCGACTCATCTACGCCCGGGCTCGGAGGAGTCCGCCCCGAGTAAGGTCGGCCGAGGTCGGCTGACCCTCCGCCTTGCGCCAGGTGGCCACCCGGAGACGGGTCCACCTCGGCCGAAGCCAGGCGATCTTCTGCCACCTCGCCAGGTGTCCACCCAGGAGGGGTCCACCTAGGCCGAGGTCGGCTGACCCTCCGCCTTGCGCCAGGTGGCCACCCGGAGACGGGTCCACCTCGACCGAAGCCAAGCGATCTTCTGCCACCTCGCCAGGTGTCCACCCAGGAGGGGTCCACCTAGGCCGAGGTCGGCTGACCCCCCGCCTTGCGCCAGGTGGCCACCCGGAGACGGGTCCACCTCGGCCGAAGCCAGGCGACCTCCTGCCACCTCGCCAGGTGTCCACCCAGGAGGGGTCCACCTAAGCCGAGGTCGGCCGATCCCTCGCCTCTCGCCAGTTGGCCCCCGGAGACAGGTCCAACTCAGCCGAGGTCAGACCGCTCGTACGGAGAGGCCCCCGGGGAAAGCGACAGGTCCCGAGGCCATCCCTCGGGCCGTACCGACCCCAGACGGCATCCCGTACAGAGGGCGGCGGCACGCGGAACGTCACTTACATTGGCCCGACAGGTCTCGCAGTCGAGAGACCCGATCCTGACGGAACAGGCCCCGTAAACGGATGGCGCCCACGCTCGGGAAAAAGAGCACTCTCACGGAGCCCGAAGCCTGACGACTGGCCGCTCTGCCAGCACCGCCCCCCCTCCTTTTCTCTTCTGTCCTTGCCTTCTCCCTGCTGGGCCCGGTGGACGAGGTCGGAAAGCCGCCTGGCCTCCTTCACCAAAAAGGGAAAAGAAAGGAAGATAGGGGAGAGGAGTTTTCGAGGAGGAAAAGGACAGGCGCACGACGGAGGGAGATAAAGAGGGAAGAATCTGGAGACTGCAAGGTAAGCCAACTAGCCTGGGGACAAGGAGGAAGCACCGGCACAAGGCCTCGCTCCGAAAAAGAAACCAGAGATCCCGAGAGGGGAATACTGGACGTGAGCTCGGCAAGCAGGCCCAGCCGAGATTCCGGTCCCCAGCGCGTTCCCTTCACCAGTTAACTCTCCAAATCTGGGGCCCTTTAGAGGGCCTGGGAGGGAGAGTCTGTTCCTTCTCGTCGTCTACTGACTTGACCGTCGGAGCCCCCTCGCCGGTATCCCCGGCCAGGGTCCTCTAACCCCTTTGTCGCAGGTTCTCCGCAGGAAGGGAGGCTCCCTCGCCAGGCGGTCAGGAAGGATCGGCTGATCCACGGCACGGCCGCGGCGACGAGAACGGCAACAGGAGGTATAACTGATCCGGGAGTAACTTAGTGATAAGTGAATCAAATTTTAATTTGACATCATAGCCTGGGACCTATCAAAAAAAAAAAAGTTATTTGAATTTCTTGGCCTTGTATAAGTATCCAAAATCTTTTCAACAAATATCTTACATAGAATTAAATATATGTTTGGATGGATCCTTATATATTTTTATATTTTAGCTCTTAGCATCTTCACTAGGCTAAGAATCAAAATTCATCAAAATTTAATCACAGATACTATGAACTCGTGATCCATTAAAATAGGCTCATGTTGTAGTGTTCTTTACTCTATATATATCGTGGACCAGGTCCACCATGATGCTACTAGATGTCGCACTCCAAAATTGGGAACTAGATATATGCCAACATGAGTCTTTGTATTTGGTCTCTAATAGATGCATTAGGGTTTGATCTAGCTTAATTTGTTTATCATTGTTTTGATCTTAATTTTAAACCTGAACATATTGATCAGCTTGACGATCCTCAAATGACGAAGTATTTGGAGCTTGTCAAAACGAGCGCAGCCGGATTCCGGCGCTTCAGCATCTTCCATATCCCCCGCAGGGAAAATGCCCGTGCGGACACTCTCTCCCGGCTGGCGACCCTACCGGACTCGATGCTGGGTCGTGCTCATGTAAAGCGCCTCAAGGCCCCGAGCTACGAGATCCCAGTGGAGGTCCAACAGGTCAGCCGTGAGCCCAGCTGGATGGACAAGTATGCCGAGTACATAACCGGCGGTACCTTGCCGGAGGACCGTGCAACGGCCCGCCTTATTAAAAAGAAGGCTGCACGGTTCGTCCTGATGGATGGGCAACTGTATCGGAGGTCTTACTCCTATCCCCTCCTCAAGTGCCTGAGACCCGCGGAGGCCGCACTCATGCTCCAGGAGATTCATGAGGGCATCTGCGGGAACCACGTGGGGGGCAGAACGCTAGCCTACAAGGCTCTCCGTCAAGGCTATTTCTGAGAGACGATGGAGGACGCCGCCAATTTCGTGAAGAAGTGTGATCGGTACCAACGGCACGCAGTGGTGCAGCGGTAGCCCTCTACTCCAATCTCCCAGCTCTCAGCTCCGTGGCCGTTCGCCCAATGGGAAATGGACCTCCTAGGACCGTTTCCGTCGGTATCCGGACAGCGGAAGTTCCTGATCGTGGCCATCGACTACTTCACGAAGTGGGTTGAGGCCGAACCCTTGGCATGGATCACCGAGGCAAACGTTGCCAGTTTCTTTTGGAAGTCGATCATCTGCCATTTTGGCCTCCCCCATACCGTGATCACCGATAACGGGCGTCAGTTCGACTGCCGGGAGTTCGAAGAATTCTGCAGCGACCTCGGCATCCACCATCGCTTCACCTCGGTGGCTCACCCATAGACGAATGGAGAAGCCGAGGTCACGAATAGGACCATTCTGCAAGGCCTCCGAACGAGGCTGGATCAGGCCAAGGGCAGGTGGGCAGAAGAGCTCCTAAGCATCCTGTGGGCATACCACACCACCCCAAGAACGGCCACTGACGAGACCCCCTTCAATCTCGTCTTCGGAGCCGAAGCAGTTATCCCAATTGAGCTCAGTCTACCCACATTGCGTGTGGAGCAGTACGACGAAGCAGAGAATCCCGCCAGGATGATGCTCAACCTGGACCTTCTTAAAGAGACAAGGGACAATGCTCGAGTCCGGATGGCGGCGTACAGGCAGCGAGTGGCCAGATACTACAATTCCCGGGTGCGACCAAAGTCTTTTTGCCCCAGAGATCTGGTGCTCCGGCGTGCTGAAGTTTCTCAGCCACGGGAGTGCGGGAAACTCTCACCAAACTGGGAAGGCCCGTATAGGGTGGCGGAAGTCCTCCCTCAAGGGGCCTATTACCTGGAGGAGTTAGGAGGCTCCAGATTCCCTTGGACTTGGAACGCCTCAAACTTAATGATGTATTATCAGTAACGTAAGGTTCCTCCAACCCCTGCAATAAAATTCCTTTACTTCAAACGTTTTTTCTCGCCTCGTAGGAAAATCGACGCCTGGCTCTGAGTTCGGCATACAAGGCTATGATCGGAGACCCAAGAAAGCGAGAAATCCTGGACTTCGGTCTGGAAGGCGGGGCAAAGCCCAGCTCGCCCATGCGATCACGGAGAACAGCTCGGCAAGCCGTGCAAGGCTTGAACAAAGCCTGCGGCCCCAGGGTTCAGTCCAGAAGTCCCGGATTTCGGTCTGGAAGTCGGCGCAGAGCCCAGCTCGCCCATGCGATCACGGAGAACAGCTCGGCAAGCCGTGCAAGGCTTGAACAAAGCCTGCGGCCCTGAGGTTCAGTCCGGAAGTCCCGGACTTCGGTCTGGAAGGCGGGGCAGAGCCCAGCTCGCACACGCGATCACGAAGAACAGCTCGGCAAGCCGCGCAAGGCTTGAACAAAGCCTGCGGCCCCGGGGTTCAGTCCGAAAGCCCCGGACTTCAGTCTGGAAGGCGGGGCAGAGCCCAACTCGCCCACGCGATCACGGAGAACAGCTCGGCAAGCCGCACAAGACTTGAACAAAGCCTGCGGCCCCGGGGTTCAGTCCGAAAGTCCCGAACT
Source organism: Areca catechu (assembly GCA_021397845.1). NCBI lineage: Eukaryota > Viridiplantae > Streptophyta > Magnoliopsida > Arecales > Arecaceae > Areca > Areca catechu. The sequence goes on from CM038045.1 coordinate 26,308,701, forward strand.
TCGGTCTGGAAGGCGGGGCAGAGCCCAGCTCGCCTACGCGATCACGGAGAACATCTCGGCAAGCCGCATAAGGCTTGAACAAAGCATGCAGCCCCGGGGTTCAGTCCGAAAGTTCCGAACTTTGGTCTGGAAGGCGGGGCGGAACCTAGCTCGCCCGCGTGATCACGAAGGAAGGCCCGGCAAGCCTGAAGGGCACGCGCGAGGCCTACTCTGCTGTCGCCCGATCCGGAAGCTCCGAACTTTAATCTGAACACTGGATGGGACCCAGTCCACCCGCGGACTCAGCCCAGATCGAACCGCAGGACCTCATCTCGATACTCGACAATAACACTTTGACAAGGCACAAAAAAAAAAAGACGAGGTTGGGACTTAGCAAAATTAAGGCTTTCATTGCTTTGAAAAGGTCCTACAACAAAGGAGTCCCGACAGGCCGGGATTCCTTTAAAAAAAAAAAAAGAAGGAAAAGAGAATACAACTGAAGGCCTAGTTCGGCGCGGTGGCGGGATCTTCAGGTTGGCGCGCGCGCTCTCCCTCCTCGCCGTCGGCGACTGGTTGGTCGGAGGGTCGATCTGGAGCTGCAGCCGCATCGCCCGCCGCAGCTGGAGCCTCGCTGGTGGGCTCCTGCCTTCTACCCCCGAGCACCACCCGACTGAGGTCGAGCCCGGGGTAGAAGGAGCCCACCTTCTCCCGGCATACCTGGAACCCCTTCAGAAAGGAGTCCACGGCGGCCTCCCAGACCTCCGAGACGTACTCGTCAGAAGCCCAGAATCTCGGGACGGCCTCCTGCGCCTCCCGCTTCGAGGCCTCCAGGAGCCCGTTGATGTAGGCGCTCCATTCCTTGGCCGCGCTCGCCTCCCGCCGGGCCTCCTCCAGCTGGCGCTCCAGCGTCTGGGAATGAGCTCGGAGGTGAGCCCTCTCCGCCGCGTCCTCCTCCGTGCGCCGCTAGTTGGAGATCCTCTTCTCGGACAGAGAGGACTCCAGGTCCTTAACGCGCCCCTCGGCGCGTGCCAGGTCCAACTGAAGGGCCTGGTTGCTCCCCCGCAGCTCGACCCCCTTCTCCATGAGATCCTTCACGTCAGCCACGAGCTTGCCGAGCTTCTCCTCCTTCTCGGCATCCTTCTTGGCGTACCCTGTGAGGAAATTCCTCAACAGGAGCATGTCGGTCCCGATCTGCATGAAAAGGAGAACGGGTTAGCAAAGAATTGACTGGAATCGAAAAGGAGAGGGATCCGAGCTCAGACTTACCGTGAAGAGCTGCGAGAGGATCCCGAGCAGAGCATCGGCATTATCCCAGTCGCCCCAAAGTCGACGGTCCCGGGAGGTGCAGGCAAACTACATCACCTTCTCCGCGAGCCCCTGGCCGCGGATCACGGAGCACCGGTTGGTAATTGTCGGCGGCGGGGCTGTCAGATCGGCGGCAGGGACGACCGACCCCCCGGGTGGAACTGCCGTCGGCGGGGCAGCTAGAGTCGCGGGCGGCGCCGTCGGGGCTGCAGTGATGATGGGGCCTGCCTGGAGGGGAACCGTTGCCGATGGGCCTCCCTCCTCGACAACCCCGTCAGGACGGACGACTAGGGCATCGGCGGCCCGGGCCCGAGGCGGCCTGGGCAAGGGAGCTGCAACTGATGGACCAGGCGCGGGCACCAGCACGACCTCCTGGCTCGCCTCGATACGGGCCCTCTTCGCCGCAGGCTCGTCTACCTCGGCGGTGTCCCTCTGAGCCGCGCCCTCCAAAAGGTTCTCCAGAGAAAACTTCATGCCTGCGATAGAAAGAAAGTCGGTCAGCCCGGTTAAAAGAAGAAGAAAAGAAGGGCAGAAAGGCGGAGTAAGAGAAAAGCTGAGCCTCACCCAGCTCCCGGATGGGACTGATTCCCGCCTCGAACAAGTTCTGCTCCGAGAGCAGAACATCGAGCGAGGGGACCACATCGCTCAGTAGCTGGGAGTAAGCCTCCTGATCCGCCGGTTCGACCTGGGAGTTCCGGTTCGGAGACCGATCCGGTTCGCTCCAGGCCCAGTCGATGTCCTCGATCGAGGCAAAGAAGAACCGGTTCTTCCAACCCTTGATGGAAGAAAGGAGGTCGAACCGGAGACACCTGGGCCGGGGCAAGATGTACCACCAGCCGTCATCAGTGGAGTACCGCTTCAGGATGAACAGAGCCCTGAAGAGGGAGAAACAGGCAACAAACCCATGGAAGTGATAGAAAACGATGAAGGAGAAGATGACCCGGATGGCATTGGAAGCCAACTGGGCCGGGACCAGACGGAAATGGCTGAGGAAAGAAAGGAAGAAGGGGTGCAGAGGAAACCGAAGACCCCCAAGGAGGAAGTCATCGTAGAAAGCTATGCGGCCGGGGCCACTTGAGGTGACGCAATCCCCAGGCCGCGGAAGAGAAAGACGGATTGACCCCAGGATGCCATAGACCTCCCAAAGCAAGGAAAGGTCACCTTCGGTCATCATCGAAACGTGACCGGAGGGACCGACAGAAGGAAGGGCCGGAGGAGGAAGAGAAGAAATAGGGAGGGCAGACACTACGGGGGGGAGACCTAAGACCCCTAGGGATGCCTATGGTAATTCCCCCGGGCTGGAGTCGCCTGCGGGTCTCCTCCGGGATCACTTCCTCTTCCGAGGAGGAAGATGATGGAGTCCTCGACCGGGACGGACCGGCCTCGTCCGGGTTAGACGAAGCATGGCGGCGGTGCGCCATGGAAAAGAAGATGGTGAGGAAATGACACTAGAGGAAAGGGATGGAGCGAGGAAGGAAACAGAAGCACTCACCGAAATGCACTATGCAACGTGGGAGAGTGGGAGATAGCCTGCTGCAAACCGCCGACGAAGCAAGGGAAAGGGCCTCATTCCGGAAAGTCCCCTCCTTTTCAAACTCAATCGACAGCAGCCATACCCGTCATTCCGTTTCGGGCAATCGGATGGATGCCGCGTGGACGCACGCCCGACACCGATACCTCGTTTGCAGGGAAACGACCTCTGTTTCGAAGCGATGCATTAATTGCGGCCGAGTAGTCGACACGTGGCAGTCCCTTATAGGGCTTTGGGTGCACCGAGGAACGGCGATGAGGATCGTGGCAATTATGATGCAAGATCTTCGCCTCCCCATGTCATCTCCACATTAAATCCCCACGTCCCGTTCCATGACGCCTTAACGGAACAGGGGGATGGGGGGCAACTGTTACGGCCGTAACGATGACGTGGCATGTCTCAGATTTCGCTGGGCGTGATTCGAGCCACGTGGAGTTTTTCGGAAAAATCAGGCACGACTTCGCCTCGGTCGAAGTTGAGGTCGGTCCGGGCCTTCTTGCCGCTCCGCCGGGTGTCCACCCAGGAGGAGTCCACCTCGGTCGAAGCCGGCGGCCTCCCCGCTCCCTCGCCAGGTGGCACCCTGAGACGTTCCCACCGAGGCCGAGGTCGAGCCGGGCCCCTCGCTCCTTCGCCAGGTGTCGCCCGGAGACGGGACCACCTCGGTCGAAGTCGAGCGCCCCTCTGCCGCTCCGCCGGGTGTCCACCCAGGAGGGGTCCACCTCGACCGAAGCCGGCGGCCTCCCCACTCCCTCGCCAGGTGGCACCCTGAGACGGTCCCACCGAGGCTGAGGTCGAGCCGGGCCCCTCGCTCCTTTGCCAGGTGTCGCCCGAAAACGGGACCACCTCGGCCAAAGTCGAGCGCCCCTCTGCCGCTCCACCGGGTGTCCACCCAGGAGGGGTCCACCTCGGCCGAAGCCAGCGGCCTCCCCGCTCCCTCGCCAGGTGGTACCCTGAGACGGTCCCACCAAGGCCGAGGTCGAGCCTGGCCCCTCGCACCTTCGCCAGGTGTCGCCCGGAGATGGGACCACCTCGGCCGAAGTCGAGCGCCCCTCTGCCGCTCCATCGGGTGTCCACCCAGGAGGGGTCCACCTCGGCCGAAGTCGACGGCCTCCCCGCTCCCTCTCCAGGTGGCACCCTAAGACGGTCCCATCGAGGCCGAGGTCAAGCCGGGCCCCTCGCTCCTTCGCCAGGTGTCGCCCGGAGATGGGACCACCTCGGCCGAAGTCGAGCGCCCCTCTGCCGCTCCGCCAGGTGTCCACCCAGGAGGGGTCCACCTCGGTCGAAGCCGGTGGCCTCCTTGCTCTCTCGCCAGGTGGCACCCTGAGACGGTCCCACCGAGACCGAGGTCGAGCTGGGCCCCTCGCTCCTTCGCCAGGTGTCGCCCGGAGACGGGACCACCTTGGCCGAAGTCGAGCACCCCTCTGCCGCTCCGCCAGGTGTCCACCCATGAGGGGTCCACCTGGGTCGAAGCCGGCGGCCTCCCTGCTCCCTCGCCAGGTGGCACCCTGAGATGGTCCCGCCTCGGCCGAGGCAGGCCAACATGCGCGGAGAAGCTTCCAAGGAGCAAGAGTACGAGCTCCAAGATTGCCCCTCGAGCCGCGCGCGCCGCACCTTGAAGACAGCGCCCGTACGGTCGGCGGCGACATGCGGAACATCGCTTACATCGGCCCGACAGGCTCCGTAGTCGAGAAGCGAGGCCCTGACAAGACAGGGCCCAATAACGGACAGCGTCGGCGCCTGGGAAAGAGAGCGCTCACGCTCGGCCCGAGGTATGGTCGGCGGTATGACCGACGCCCCCCTCCCCTACTCTTTCCTCGCTGGGCTCGGCAAGCAAGGTCGGCAAGCCGCCTGGCTCTTTGATCCAGAAGGGGAAAGGAAAAGAAATGGAGGGGAGGAGGCAAAAGAGACAACGGAGCCTCCCGGGTGTGAAAAACGAGAAGGTAACAGGAGGAGATAAAAGAAAGGAGAGAATAGACGACAAGGTAAGTAAGAAACAAAGGCTGGAGTCTCGAGTCCAAGAGCAAGATCCGAGATCCCGAGAGGGGACCTTGGGCGTGAGCTCGGTGAAGGGACCCGGCCGTGTTTCTATTCTTTTTGGGCCTTTCTTGCTAGCATGATATCTAAGTCTGGGACCCCCTCGGGGGCCCATCTCAGAGACTCTGTTCCCTCTCGCCGTCTACTAACTTGACCATCGAAGCTTCCTCGCCGGGATCCCCGGCCAGGATTTCTGTCCTTGCCTTGCAGGTTCGATCGAGCCAGGAGACCCCAGGGGCGAGACGGTCTAGTCGGATCGGCGGCTCTGAAGCCACAGGCATGGCGGCGAGATCGGCAACACATAAATTCACGTTGCTGCACGAAAATATTCATTGTTATACGTGGCACTTTAGAGACTTAAAATGGCTTGCTTTTATCTTATCACTAAAATTAAATTAAGATAATTAAAATGATAATTTATGGTCAATTTTTTAAAATAAAATTAAACTCAAGTTAAATGAAGAACTTCACTACTGTCACATTTCCTTGATGGTAGAAAGAAGTTAAGTTAAACTCTAAAAAAGTTTCTGATTTAGCCTAAATATAGCCTATGATTCTTCATCGATTATAAGTTTTTAAGATCTTTTGGTATAGACTGGAAGCACCATTTTTCCATATGTGAGCAAGATTCATAAATATTTTTCAGATTGCTTGATTGATTGAATTTGAACATTTGTGGCTAAAAGTATGTTTTATTTCCTTATTGATATGGGGTAAACCCCCATCCTCGGTATCTCGAGGGCCCTCATAATCCAAGCATTGAGGTAGACGGTGATGGGCACCGAGGCACATAGTGATTTGTCTCCTAGGCAAGTTCAAGACCCCCTTGATCCCTCCTTGACTTCTATAATCCATGGAATTGAGCCACTCACCCTTAAATAGTTTATATGGAAGACAACGTCCCAGAAGGAATATCAACCAAACATCTATAACAGAGAAGGGAAGGTCAGCCACGGCATCCCTCGAATGACCAATAGAACAATACCAGTTACACATCTTCTAAGTACAATACCTCTTTAGGATGATCTCGTCCAAGGCCTGATGATGAGGCAGGGCAGTTCAATCCCCTTGATCTTGATAAGTAACCTTCACCTCATCAACATTCAAAGTAGTCCATCTTGAATTGAGTGAAACAACAATCTACGACCCTCGGTATGGAGGACTTTGGTCCAACTGCTTCAATCTTTGAGACCCTCAACTTATTTAGCCTCCTTCCTTAACAAAGGCCTATTTCGCTCTAAATAGCTCTAAATAGCAAAGCTCTGATGTGTCATATTGTTTCCCAAGACTCTTGATATCGACTCTCAGCTTCGGCACAAAGAACAGGTCCGAGCCAAGACCTTTAGCCTAAGGGAGGCTAAGGCCACCTAGCAACATACTATCAAACAACCCAAAGGAAGTTGCCCGATGCTTATTTTATGAATACAAAGGCATGATCAGGAGATCATGTCTTGTAATCTCCAGCAAATCCCCTTAAGTAAAAGGGACATGACCCGTTTCAGGCTACAGTCCAAGCCACTATTAAAGAAAGTAGCTGGCTATGCGAATAGGACAAAAACCCCATAAATGGGGAGGTGGAAGTTCCAAACAAGTAAAATGATTTCTTGCCAAATCTTCTGACAGGATCTTATACTTAGTTAGATCCTACCAACCCACTAAGGTTACTGACATTTCCAGAATGCCCTTGTTGCCTTGATTATAAAAGGGACCTCCCAACTTTTTCATGAGACATCTCTCTCACTCTACTCCACTTTATTTTCTCTCCATAGTTGCATGAAATTAAATTGAGTATCGGAGTGCCTTCATTGGAGCCATCTCCAGTAAAATTTTTTGTAGGTACAATCTAAGAGCTCACCTCCTCCAGCATACTTTGGTGATTGGACAGATTTTAACACTAACATGCATAAAGATTAAATTTCCTATACTAATGGTATCAAAGCAACATCTATGCTATTCCGTATAAAATTTTTATGAATCTAACAAGCTATCCTAGTTGGATCCCTATACCTTGATCATTATGATCAAAAAATGTTCTGGATTTTAGGATAATTAATTTACTTTTATTTGGAGGATCTATTTTATTTATCTATTAAGAAAACCGAGATCTAGGTTTTTAGACACTGTTATTAGATGTGATCTGTTGTCGCCTAGATCACCGTGACCCGTAGCTCCTATGTGGCATCGGTTGGTGGCTCTCCCACCTGGCATCCCACGCACGTGCCCGATCCTTCAAAAGGGAGACCCGGACCGGGGATCTCGATGGGGGCACTTCGATGATCAAGTAAGTAGGCGATCAAGGGAAATAGATCCTTCTCGGTGGATCTGAAGTGGTCTCCACTCTCAAAGGTTTTTAGAAATGATGGAATGAGGGTCATGATCAAAAAGGAGGGCTCGAGCAGTGATGGCCATTGTCACCGGGACTCTCCTAGGGAGTCATGGTGTATTCTAGTTGTCCTCATAGCTTTGCTGGTTGCTTGCCTCTTCTCACTTATCTTTGTCGGAGGCCCCTTTGAGTTTCTTATAGAGGGATGGCACCTCTCGTGAGGTGTAGAGCCCTGACCTGGCACTTTCTTGGAGTTCCTCCTGCTGGTGAGGCGTAGGCCTGTTCTTTTCTCTCTCCCTTCAGAGGAGGGGACATGATCCATAGCCTCCATTAAGGAAGGTCTGCCACTAGCAGTGGTGGAGTACGGAGGAGTGTGCATCCCTTTCATGATGGGTACATGAGGTATGCCACGGGGCCTAACATTCCAACAGGGCAATATCCTTTTTTGGCATCATCCCACCACATTTGGAGAGACCTGGCAGAGCATCGGTCTGGAGGCAGACGCTATAGGATCTGAATTGGCAAAATCTTCCTCTTCTAGGTGGTGCGGATGGTGGGTAGAGGGGCATGGTGCACTGAGCAAAGTGCTCTTTCCTAGGTGGTGCCGACAGTAAGTTGAGGGGCCTGATGCTCTGGTGGGATGCTCCTCCATAAGTGGTGTGCTCTGATAAAATGCCATCTCGCAGGGATCATAATCGGCGTGCCATGGAGGGATGCCATTTCTCAGAGGTTCCAGACGTTGTGCCTTAGCAGAGAACCACCCCTCAGGGATGTCAGCCTCTCCACATAGTGCCAGGATTCTGGTGAAGGTGGTGGCACCACCTGTCGATGTCATCTGCTCATCCACCCTAGGGGCGCTCGCCAGAAAGGTCATGTTCTCATGAAAAAATTCATACTTGACTCCAGGGAAAGAAGTTGACTTTGACCGGGGAATCGATCTCAAGCATGGAAGTGTAGCCCCGGCCAAAAGCTCGACCTTGGGGGAGTTCACTTTGGCCAGGGGCTCGAAAAGCGATAGCATGATCTCGACCGAGAGTTCGACCTCGAGTGAGCTCACTTCGGCCGGGGGCTCGAGAAGCCAGAGCACGACCTCAACTGAGGATTCGACCTCGAGGGAGCTCACTTCAGCCAGGGACTCGAAAAGCGAGAGCACAACCTCGACCGAGGGCTCGATCTTGAGGGAACTCACTTCAGCCATGGACTTAAAAAGCGAGAGCATGACCTCGACCGAGGGGTCGACCTCGATGGAGCTCACTTCGGCCAGGGGCTCGAAAAGCGAGAGCACGACCTCGACTAAGGGAGCTGACCTTGGTTGGGGGCTCGACCCGGTGCTTTGCCTTGTCAAGCATCCAGGTGGCACCTCCCACATCGTGGCAACCATCTGGATCCGACAGGGTTCCACGTTAGCGGTCATGCCATATCATGATAGATATCTTATTTATTTATTTATTTTCATGAGCCCATGATATTCTTCAGGCATAAATTATTTGTTTAAATAAATAAATAAGGGGATTTAGAAAACCAACCCTATCATCCCCCTTATTTTGGGATGGTCGGATGAGTCGCCATGTAGATGTTTTCAATCTCCTCTCCCGACTAGCATGAAACCTCATCCTATTAAAAGAAACTTCATTAGGGTTTCTTATAGAAATCGGATGGAATGGGAGGTTTTGTTCATCAAGAAAATGATTGAGGGTCCTTGAGAGGGTGGCGGTTTGTTGTTCGAGGTTTTTTAGTTATCGCCGATCAAGGTTAAGGGATGTCATCACCATCATCTCCTTGAGAGTGATGTAATACCTAGCATAGAAAAACACAAAAAAAAAAAAAGAGAAGAGCTAACCATGAGTATGGAAATTTTACTATTTTTAATATCTTTGTTGCTAGTCTTATTAATAAAATTTTAGTAAATTCTATCTGTGATGCACCTCTACAAGAAGGTTAGAATTTGCTACTGAAATAATATTGATTATTTTAAACTATAGTTTATGCTTCATAGTATTAAATTTTTTTTTATTTCTTGATTATTGCAGCTAATCTTACAACATATATTAATGATACTACTCTTAATCCAATGCTAAGTGGTGATAATTTTTCTATCTGAAAGGATAGTGTTCTATACACTCTTGGGTACAAGGATCTTGACGTAGCACTTTGTGTGGATGAACCACAATGGATATTAGTATATGAAAAATGGGAGCAATCTAATCACTTGAGTTTAATATTTATCAAGTCTCGAGTACCTAAATGTGTCAGAGGTTCAATCCCTAAATGTGATAAGGTCAAGGATTATATGAAAGCCATTAAAGAATAGTTTAAAAGTTCTAATAAGGCATTGGCCAGTATCCTAATGAAGAGACTTTTAGGCATGATGTTTGATAGTTCTAAATGTGTGTAGAACCATATTATGAAAATGGGAGATATTGCCGCTCAACTCAAATTATTAAAGTTGAGATTTCTAATTCTTTTCTAGTATATCTATTATATATAACTAAAATAGTACTAATTGGGTTCAATGGCTACCAAGTATTAAATTTTTCTAGCCCCTTTTCTTGCTCAAAATTATACCTTCTATAGAATCTATTATATCTATAAAAGTAAAGAAGTCTAGCTTAGTTTTGGAAAGAATTTGTCCTCCAAAACTTGCACCATATTTCTCTGACTAGTTTTAGAAAAAAAATTTCAAAAATCAAAATTTTGAAATAAATTTTGAATAGATTTAAAATAATAAATTTAATAGATAATAAATTTTATTAAATAAATTTTAAATCATACCAAATATCAAAATTGTTATACTCCATGCGACATCTGGTTTCATTCTGAATTCTCTAAACTATAGCCCTTTTAAAATTTTTTATAACATACATGAGAAAAAATGGTCCGTTAATGAACTTTTAACCATGTATATTCAATAGAAAGAAAGATTAAAAATAAGAGAAGCAAGATATAAACCATCAAAGTGCCAATCTAGCTACTCATAAAAAAGAAAAAAGATATTCATAAGAAAAGGAAGGATACCGCAGTGCTAATAAAGCATAATGGTAATAAAGTTCCATACTTATTTTGTAAGAAAAAGGAATACGTAAAGTATAGAAAATGATTGGAAAATGAAGGTACTTCTATATCTCTAATGAATTCCTTTATGCTGATGTCCTATATAATTCTTCGTGGATTGATTTTGGTACCACAATTCACATTACCAATACCATACAAGAATTTTTTAATCTAAGGACTATAAGGAAAGTGAATAAGGTATCTATTCAAATAGCCAGATATATTCACATGTGGAAGCCGTGGGAATCTTTAAATTAGTCTTAAAATTTAGATTTATTTTAAATCTTGAAAATACTTTTTATGTTCCTAATTTTTCTTAGAATTTAGTTTTTATTTTTAAGTTAGCTAATACTGGATTTGGTTTTCATTTTGAAAATTAAATGGTAAACATTTTTAGAAATAAAAAAATTGTTGGAACCGGTTTTCTTATGGATGGTTTATATAAATTAGATTTGGATCTTAGTTTTGAATGTAATTGTTAGTCTATACATGGTGATAACATTGGCATAAAAATGAACATCATCAAGAAAAACTCTTCAAGTTTATGGTATCGAAGATTAGCATGCATCTATTTCGATAGAATAAAGAGGTTGCTAGAAGATAATATTTTAAAACATATTGATTTTTCTAACTTTGATTCTTGTTTAGGTTGTATAAAGGGAAAACAAACTAACAAGTCCTCTAAAGATGTCTAAAGAAGTTATGATATTTTGGAGATCATACATACTGATATCTATAGCTCGTTTTCTACTTCTTGTTTTAATAGTCGAAGATATTTTATCTCATTCATTTATAATCATACTAGGTTAATGTACCTCTATCTTTTCTTTGAAAAGAATGAGACACTTGATGCCTTAAAAGTTTATAAAGCAAGTGGATAAACTGTTGAACAAGAAAATAAAGATATAAGATCTGATAGAGGTGGGAAGTACTATAATAGGTACATAAAAAATGGATAGCTAATAGGCCTATTTGTTCAGCTCCTTGAAGAAGATGACATTATTGTCCAATACTCAATGTCAGGTACACCAGAATAAAATTATATAGTAGAAAGAAAGAACCGTACATTAATGAACATGATAAGGAATATAATTAGTACTTTTAATCTTTTCTCAAGTTTCGTGATCTTCTTTATGGGCTCGCTTCTTTCAGCTATTCTTTTTTCATTCTTCTCATTGATGCATGATTTTACCTTTCTCGATATATGCATACTTTCGAGCTCATGCGAGAAGATCAGCATAGTCCCTTAGAATGTTCTTATCATGAAAAAAGATGAGGCAGTTGTTTTTAGTCCTTCCTTCGGTGCTAACATCATGATTGACTTATTAAAGTTTCAAACTTCAAGTGTGGTCACGTTGCCACATAATCTTAGAGTAGCTTTCCTTCTCCTTGCTAGATGGAAAAGAGATTATCATTATTCTTTGGCAAGGCTGGAAAACAATACTCTAATAGCTTTTTTGGGAGTCGTGGAAAGGCAAGGCATAAAAGGGCATTTAAAGTTTCTTATAGCATCATGAGAGCTTTGTAATCCTTGACATAATCAAGGGGATCGATCAAACTATTGTATTGCTCTATCTATGACATCTTGAACCAATATGGAATTAATTAGTTTATGATATATTGAAAAGAGGGTGGTTGGGAGTTGAAGTTGAAGCCATCATTTTGTTAACAACCTCCCATTTGGACCTTTCCAAGGAGAAAGTTCTATCTCCCGAACTTTCCTTTTTATATCATCATCATGTTGAGAATGATAATGGTGTGGGGGGTAACTTAGAGTTGATCCCTCTTTGGAAAGCTTCAAGGATCGATGGTGTTGATCCTTCTTTATTGGGCTTTGATAATGGAAAGGGGATCAATAAGGAACAAGTTTGGTTGAGTGGGAGCAGTGTGAGTATTAGAGCTCCCACTCAAGGCCTTCTAGGCATGATCATCAATTATGTTAGGATGAGACCACTATTGGAGGAGCCTACAAATTTACTGTAGTCTCGTAGAACTGTTACACAGTGACTGTCAGCACATGAACCTACTTGATCGGAGTGTTGAGTTGTCGAGGGTCAGCAGTTGTGAGAGGTTAGGAAGGTTGCCCTCTAGCTTGCTACTTGTTTGGTAAACTATGAAATGATGACGGGTGATGTGATGTAATGGATTGGTTCTGCACTCTATTTCTCACCGTCTTCCTTCTAAAATGGTACTTAGTCTTTCCTTTAGCACTAATCTATTATAGCACATCTTCGAAAATTATTTAGCAGTTTGGATCTCTTGTTAAGCTGGTGTAGAGAAGCTATTGATGTGGATCTCCTTGATGCTTGAAGCTTGCAAAAAAAGTTTGTTGCCCAGGTGGCTTTCCTAAGATGGAGGTGAATTGGAAATGAAAACTTTTTATCAAGTATGTGCCCTTTTGAAATCTTAGTGTGGTAAGTAAAGTATTTAAAGAATTAAATGCGGGAGCAAATAAATGAGCTCAAACAAAACAATCACAACACCACAATTTATAGTGGTTCGGAGCAACCCAGCTCCTAAGTCCACTACCCAAGATACTAGGGATTTTTACTATATTCTTCCTAGAATACAGTCGGATTGTTTTACCAGGATCACAATCCAAACCCAACACCCTTTGGTTTTTATATCGGGCTCACCAAAGAAATCCAAACTTGGTTTTCACGGGCTTACCAAAAACCTACTCTTGGTTTTACACTGGGCTTACCAAGAGCCCAAACTTGGTTTTCACGGGCTCACCAAAAACCCAAAACAAAAACAAGGAAAACAAACAAGTAAATAATGCAACACAAAATACAAACTCCTTGAGAGTAGATGGTTGCAGCCTTAGCCCATTGAATGTAACTCTTCTAAGCTCTCCTCTTTCTTCAAATAAAGCTTCAAGAGTTGTGATATGAAGTGAAGAATCCTTTCTTGAATTTGAACATTGAAGCTCACTCTTTTTCTCATTTTTTTCTTCTATGTCTCTTCTCTTCACTTTGATCCATCATATATAAGTTTTGGAAGTGTTCCCAGGTTGCTTGGACCGTTGGAGTGCCTTGGAAAATGAAATATGACCGTTTGGAACCGTTGGAATGAAGAAAAATAATTTCTGCAACTAGCCGTTACTGCCTAGAATTATGGGATTCGAGTCAGCTAGGATGGCTCGAGTCGGCTCGAATTCTCAGTACTCCAGAACCTTCACTCTGGTTGAGTCGGCTCTTCTCAATCAAGTCGGCTCGGATTTTTAGAATAATTACAGTTCTGCCATTTTGGAGTCAATTTTATTTCGAACTTAATTTCAGCCACTTTGGAAGAGTTTGCTCGAATTCTCAGCGAGTTGACTCGAGTAAACTTTATTCAAAAGGCTTCCAAAAGTCTTCAAACTTCTTCCAACATCTTTTAAACCTATGATACTCTACAAAAAAATAATCTTTACAAAGATAATCGGTAACATATCATCAATGTTTTGTAATCATCAAAATCAATCATAGGGTCAACAATCTCCCCCTTTTTGATGATGACAAAATATTGGGCATGAAAAAGAATCTTAGCACAAAATTAACTTTATAAAAGATTGTATTTCAAGTAAATTAACAAGTATCATATAAGCAATAAGCTCCCCCTTAATTTATCAATAATTTCTCTCTTTTTAAATGTTCTTTTTCATGACACCTTATATCTCTCCCCTTTTTTGACATCAACAAAAAGTATTCTTACTATTCTTTAAGGGGATACTAATCAATGATTTTATAATACCACAAAAATATTAGGATGTTTTGAGATAATTTCACCTTTTCTTTATATTCTTATCAATATTTTCTCTTTTTCTCCCCCTTTCTTTATGTTATCAATTGTTACAGATACTAATTATTGGGGGTATCATAATTCTTAATTCTTCTTTTATCTAACATATGCACTCCTCTATCTTTCACATTCATTTTAAGCATTCATGCAATAGAGTAATGTAAAACATTGTATCAATAAAAATAAATAAATATCAATAGAAGAATTAAAGTCATGAGTTTATAAAAATCATCAAAATCAATCTATACTCATGATCAATTTAAAATATTAAGTATGCTAGCACATCTCAAATTATCTATGCTAGAGTAAGCTAGAAGAACTCTTGATTTCATGGTTCATTGTCACAAGACTTGAATATCAAACATACCTCAAACATTCAAAATGTTTCAAGTCAAAGTTCAATGAATTTCACATGATCAAGAATACTAGTAACTTTTGCATAGTTGACATTTAACTTATCTTGAAGCATCAAATATAATAAACATAGCAAATTGCTTCAAGTAAATGACTAGCATTACATATATCAAAAAGTAAGAAAGGGTTTGAGTAAATTATACCAATATGAATAATCTTCCATTTGTCATTATTTCTACAAACCATTAGTCCACTTGCCCTAACTTTAGGATGAAGACTTGCCCTTCCACCCTATTTCATGCCTTGCATAGCCACTTTATAATTGCAATCTTCTTTTTCTTATGGTGGGTTGCAAGACAAACCTGTAAAACAGCTAAGTGGACACCTTTGGTACCCAAATCTTTTTGGGTCTATAGGAGTTAGTACATGTGATTCCTTTTGGAACCCAAACTTTCTTTACATAATTTTTTTTTCTTTCTGAAGTTACAAAGATAAGCTTTATGCCCAACTCTTTTACAACAAAAACAAACAACATTAGATTTTTGAAATTCGTTTTGAGCTGAAATCTTTCTTTCAAACAAGATTGGAATTTGAATTACAAATAATTTCAGCTCTACTACTTGAAAATCTTTGATTGTTTAATAATAACTCAAGCTTATCCGAACTTAAAGTCAATTTATCAACTAAAAGCTTGAGTTTCTCATCTTCTTTTTGCAACCTTTGATTTTCTTTATGTAATACTTCATTCTTTTCAAGATATTCAATCTTTTCTTTTTGAAGAGTTTTGCAATTTTCAGAAATATAATTTAATTCAATTTGCAAAACATGATATTTTTTCAAAGCATCATTTCTTTCATTTTGAAGCATATCATATGATTATTTTAAGATTTGATGCTTAGTTTTTAACTTTTTATATTCAGATATTAAATCATGAAAAGCATTATTAAGATCATCAAATGTAAATTATGAGTTAGGTACATAATTTACCTTATTTTGAAGAACCGTAAAGCATGTGTTGATAGTTTTTGCTTGCTTTACATTATCACTTGAGCTTGAATCTTTGCTGTCACTCCAAGTGGCTGTCAATGCTTTCTTTTTCTTTTCTTTCTCTTTGTATGGCTCCCACTTAGCCTTATACTATTCTTTTTTCTAAATCTGTCCTTACCCATAAATTTTCTAAACTTTTTCATAACCAGGACTAATTCATCTTCATCTTGCTTTTCTTCCGATGATGAACTTGTGAACTCTTCTTCATTTTCTTCAGTAGTCATCTCGAGTACAATTATTTTCTTTTTCTTTTTCTCTTCTTCACTCCGGTGCTTCATTGTGAGTTCATGAGTGATGAGTGATCCAAGAAACTCTTCTAATGACAGATTATTTAGATTCTTTGCCTCTTGAATTGAAGTTACTTTAGTATCCCAAATTCTTGGCAAAGATCGAAGAATCTTTTGAACCATATTTATATTAGAGCACATTCTGGCAAAACTTTTCAAATTATTAGTAATGTTAGTGAACCTCAAAAATATTTCAGGAATAGATTCATGAGGTTTCATTTTAAACATTTCAAAATCATGCATGAGCATATTGATCTTAGAATTTTAAATGTGTGTTGTGCCTTCATGAGTGATTTCAAGTTTATCTCAAATTTTTTTTGCAAAGGTACAAGAAGAAATCCAGTTAAACTCATTAGCATCTAAAGCATAATACAAGAGGTTCATTGCTCTTGCATTCAACTCTCCCATTTGCATTTCATAAGCATTCCAATCCAATTCCGGTTTTGGAATGTTTATGCTATCGATATTTGTCATGGATGTGGGAGGTTTTCTTAAATAATTTTTCATAATTTAAAATATATAGCTTGAAAATAAATCTTCATGCATGCTTTCTAATAGCTATAGTTTGTACCGACAAAAAGTGGAGGTCGTGTGGAAAATTGCCCTTTGGTAAGATGTGTGCTCATATGGGTAGCATTGATCTTTACTCCTATTTGTTAAACTAGAGGCACAGAGACACTGCTCTGATACCAATTGTTGTCCAGGTGGCTTTTCCAAGAGACGGATGAATTGGGAATGAAAACGTTTTCTAAAGTATGTGCCCTTTTGAAATCTTAGTGCGGTGAGTGAAGTATTTAAAGAATTAAACGCGGGAGCAAATAAATGAGCTCAAACAAAATAATCACAAACACCATAATTTATAGTGGTTCGGAGCAACCCAGCTCCTACGTCCACTATCCAGTATACCACTTGGAATTTTCACTATATTCTTCATAGAATACAGTCGTATTGTTTTACTGGAATCACAATCCAAACCCAACACCCTTTGGTTTTTACACCAGGCTCACCAAAGAAATCCAAATTTGGTTTTCATGGGCTCACCAAAAATCCACTCTTGGTTTTACACTGGGCTTATCAAGAATCCAAACTTGGTTTTCACGGGCTCACCAAAAACCCAAAACAAAAACAAGAAAAACAAACAAGTAAACAGTGCAACACAAAATACAAACTCCTTAAGAGTGGATGGTTGCAGCTTTAGCCCATTGAATGTAGCTCTTCTAAGCTCTCATCTTTCTTCAAATAAAGCTTCAAGAGTTGTGATAGGAAGTGAAAAAACTTTTCTTGAATTTGAACATTGAAGCTCTCTCTTTTTCTCCTTTTCTTCTTCTGTCTCTTCTCTTCACTTTGATCCATTATTTATAAGTTTTGGAAGTGTTCCCAGGTTGTTTGGACCGTTGGAATGCCTTGGAAAATGAAATATGACCGTTTGGAACTGTTGGAAGGAAGAAAAATAATTTTTGCAACTAGCCATTATTGCCTAGAATTCGGGGATTCGAGTTGGCTCGGATGGCTCGAGTTAGCTCAAATTCTCAGTACTCCAGAACCTTTACTCTGGTCGAGTGGGGCTTGGATTTTTGGAATAATTATAGTTCTACCATTCTTAAGTCAGCTCTATTCCGAACTCAATTTAGCCACTCTAGAAGAGTTGGCTTGAATTCTCAGCGAGTCGGCTCGAGTGAACTTTATCCAAAAGACTTCCAAAAGTCTCTAAACTTCTTCCAACATCTTCTAAACCACTTCAAACATCTTCTAAACCTATGATACTCTACAAAAAATCAATCTTTATAAAGATAATTAGTAACATATCATGCATCAATATTTTGTAATCATCAAAATTAATCATAAGGTCAACAAAGTCCACTCATATTGAAGAAGAAAATGAGGGTTCTTCGATGGAAGACCCTTCAATATTTAAATCAGTCATAGAAGAAGAATCGTAAATGGAAGTACAGTAAGAGTTTAAAAGTATAAAACTTAAACCTCCTTTGAAGTCCTTTCCTTTTTATATAGAATTTTGTCAAGCAATTTGTAACTACTTGATTGGTTATGATCTGAAGAATATTATTTGTTAAAATAGTAGGGCATTGGTGATTAGTGTGAGTGGAAAGTTTCTATTTTGTTATAACGGAAACTACCAACCTTAAGTAGTTAAGTGAAGTATACTCTACGTGCTAATGGTATTATAAAGTTTTCAAACTTTAAATCTGCTTTGGATTAGCCCCAAAGAATTCTTGGTGGCGTCCATGTCATCCAAGTCATGATCGGTATTTATCTAATGTATATGTTGATTAGAAATCGACCTCTGTGATCAATTAATAGTCGATGTCATTTATCTATGATC
Organism: Areca catechu; assembly: GCA_021397845.1. Taxonomy (NCBI): domain Eukaryota; kingdom Viridiplantae; phylum Streptophyta; class Magnoliopsida; order Arecales; family Arecaceae; genus Areca; species Areca catechu. The sequence continues at coordinate 26,326,736 of CM038045.1, forward strand.
ACTAGATGTCTTGTGTATATTTTTAAGTAATCATTTTAGCCTTTCTTCATGTCCTTGGCTAGATCTTGATCTTTAATTGCTTATGTCATGCTTACCACGTATCCACCATACTCTGAGATCGAATTGGTCATTTCATATATAATGGGGAGTTTGGTCTTGGATTTCTTGTATTGTCCTTTAGCTTGGTAGCCTTGCTTCAATCTTCTTACCTTAGCACATGCTTTCATTTCAGCTTTGATCATCATCTTGATCTCAGCTTTCACTTCTTTCTTGATTTTTACTTTAACCTTAGTCATCACCTTGTCCTTAGCTTATTCACTTGGGTCTTAGTCATGCTCTTCATTTTGATTTTGACTTTCATCTTGATCTCAGGCATTTATCTTAGCTTTGGCTTTCACTTTGGCTTGGTCTTCAATTTAACTTGGATAACTTATAAATCTACCGACATGCAAGAACAAAAGCATATAATGATGGATAAAGGGTTTAGAACCTCTCATTATAAGGACTCTATAAAAGTTTCTTCCTTCGGAAGCATGTCCTTTTGGGACTTCTTGGGCATGTCCTTTTGGGCATATTTGTACATACATCAGAGTAAGGATACGTTACAATCGGAAGCGGAAATCAAGGGATAAGCTTTATGCGTCAAAACCTTCTTCCTTACAAGCCATAGCTTTTTTTTTTTTCCTTTCATTTTTGGTTCCTCTTGTGGAAACCTAGAATTCAAATTCTTTTAAAATTACTTGTCAGGACAGGCAGATAATTATTTGAATTCCAAACAGAATGGAGTCCGGGTCTACCATCTATAGACCGCATCCGCTTCAAACATGGATCGGGCACAACCTTGCCACTTTGTGTCATATGGGCTGGTCCAGTGCAATCCCAGCCGTAGGATGTCTAGCTCGTGATGAGATGTCCAGCTAGCACATTCGAACTCGAAAGTCAAAAAAACCCTACCCCCAACATCATCACTCGGAGGGTAAAGGTGTAAACTAACGAAAGTTTCGGATTCCCACTCCGAGAAGCGCCCGAGAGGCGCCACCGGACCATAAAGTTTGGAACCCACGTAAACGACCGGCCTCCGACTGGATAGTCGTAGGCGCCCAGTCTCATTCGGGGACGTCCATGCGCGTGCCCTTCAATAACCCCTTCTCACGCTCTCTCTCCGTTTCTGCCTTTCCGCTCCCTTTCTCTCCACCCTTTCCCCTCACCGTTCGACCATTGCCCTGCGTCAAGGAGACCCCTTAGGTCGGCGCGCGTCGGTCACCCGACCCCTCTCCCCCCTTCTATAAATTCCTCCGATCTCTTCCGTTCCCTGTCGTTACCGCTTTCCCTTCTTGGAGCGATCGAGGTCGTCGGGCCGGCGATCTCGTCGGAATTCCAGATCCGGATCTTTTTTCTCCGATCAGACTCCTCCTGTGGCCGTTTCTTGGAGGCCCTAGGTCGGCGTTTGGATCCAATCGGTGAACCCTGAGATCTAGATCTTCTGTCGTCTTCAGGAATCATGGAGGCCATGGAGGAGTTGATCCAGCTATCGGACTCCATGATCCAGGCGGCGGCCCTCCTCGCCGACGAGGACCCTGACGAACCCTCGTCCAAGAGAATCTCTACTTTCCTCAACGTCGTCGCCCTCGGCAATGTCGTAAGCCCGCTTCTGACCCTACTTCTTTCCCTCCTTGATTCGTGGTTACGATTATTGAAACCCTAAAACTCTAATACATGTGGTGTTTTCTTGACGGATTCGGTTATTCTTCTCCTCGTCTGAATTACGTTTAGTCTTTTTTTTGGGGAAATTTCGGTTCTCATCGCTCTAAGATGTTCCCAGGGCGCTGGAAAATCGGCGGTTTTGAACAGTTTAATCGGGCACCCTGTTCTGGTATGGAAATTAACTGACAAGTATTTATTTTGTTTCCTTATGTTAAATCTTCCTATGAATCCGGCCTCTATTGACGGGTGGTTGTCATCTTGTTAAAGCCGACGGGAGAAAACGGTGCCACTCGAGCGCCCATCAGTGTTGACTTACAAAGAGATGGTTCACTGAGCAGTAAATCGATCATCTTGCAGATAGACAACAAATCTCAGCAAGTTTCTGCAAGTGAGATATCGTATAACCCTGACGAACACTTTTATTTATGTACTCTTCGTGGTTTCCTTTCTTCTTTTAGTACTATCATCTAATTAGATCTTTTCTTTTCTTTTTTTTTTTTTGCTAACCATTTTACCGTGGTGACTCGATGAGCCTCTATTGCTGTGCTTCCTGCGTCTTGATCATGATAGCTGTTGCACGTTTTTGTTTTTGCTGTAGGTGCTCTTAGACATTCTCTTCAGGATAGGCTGAGCAAGGGCACAGGAGTTCATAGCTCAGAAAAGAGCCGCTCAGATGAGATATACTTGAAGCTTCGGACTAGTACAGGTTTGTCTATCTTTTCCCCCCTCTCAGATATAGTTATAGATTCCACTGACTTTGTCATTGTTCTATGCTCCATAACACTGAAAATTAGATTTTACGAACTATGAATTTCCCCCTCAGTTTTCTTGAAAATATGGAGACTTTTTTTTTAGGGGGGGGGGAGTAAAATTCGAAATCTCTGATTTACCATGACTATAACTGTTGATGGTATCATGCATATTGTTATGATCGACTGCTTACCTTCTACTTTTCTTGCATGGAGAGCAAAGATTATAACTCTTACCCTCATATCACAAGAAGCTTGTCAAGTTCCATACTTGTCTGTGGCTTATTATTGTCTGTCCTGCTGCACCTCTTTTTATAACATTGTCAATGGCTCGGTCATGATGTACAGCCATAGTTTGCTTATTTTTAAATAAGAAAGAAAGGTAATACAGAGACAAAATATAGATGCTGTTATGACTGGAGGTTTTGGAGTTTTCCAGCTTGTTTTTTTTTGGTAACCAGCAATATTGTTGGGCCCAATTGTTCTCTCACGGTGGGCTTTGGATTGGGTTATCTTGCCAGCCATTGTACTTATTAATAGACTGGTAAACCCAGTGGTTGTTTCATCTTGGATGTTGCTGTTTTGATTGCCTAAGAGTTATGTGATTGAGTATCTATTAGAGATCTTTGCAGTCAGGTTAAATTAGAAGATAACTGTTCGGTAAGAGGGTGTTCTCACTTGATATCTTTAAATTTACATCCCAAGGCAGCTTTTAGGAAGACTTTTGGAGCTGCAGTAGAATGACTATGGTTTTAATTCAAAACTCAGAGATACATCTGTTATTAGAGATGATAGCAAACTGCGTATGTAGCTTACAAGGCTTTGCCCGTTAAAATGGTTTTATACCAATTGTTATGTGTCAGTCCTTACAATTTGACATCTCTTGCTTTATTCATTGTTGGACCTCAGCACCCAATTGTCATGTTGTTTATTTATTTAGTCCTTCCTTTGGTTTCTAATATCTGTAATCACAAAAGAATGTTGTTTTGCCAGACTTACTAGCAATATCACTTGATAATCCATACCCCACAGCAAATTTTTCATCACCAGAACTGCTTGTAAGTTAGCCACTTAAATTTCAATTGTCATTGCCCAGGTTCATGTTCTTAAATTTCTGCTTTTGCTTTAAGTGCACTAACTTTAGATATTTATGTGGTCCCTTAATGTGTTAACATAATACGATATTGATTGTTGAGACTAAGAGGAGGTGAATACCAAATGGTAACTTTCAGAATATAATTGGAATAAAATATGAATACATGGAATGCAACTTGAGTGGGCTTTTAGGTGGAATGAACTATCAGACTTTAATTGGGGAACACCTGATTCTTCAAACATACCTGTTCTAGATGGCTGTTTACTTGTGCACTTTGACCTTAATTAAACTTTCTGTGCTGGTGGTCTTTTTGTGAGAAGGTGCATTAGAAGAAGATCTAAGCGCATGCTTTATAATTGCCTAAGACTACAAAACTTAAAAACGAATCTGCCAATGTTATCTTGCATTACTTGCTTTCGGGTGGGTGTTTGCTTTCTTTAATGACACTGTTCAGCTGCAGCATACTTTGAATTCTTTTACTTTTTGTTGTATTAGTCACTTCTACTCTGAGCTAACATGCTTTTCTTTTTACCAGCTCCTCCTCTGAAATTGATTGACCTTCCTGGTTTAGACCAGCGGGCCATGGATGAGTCCATGGTAAGTAGCTATGAACACTTACCTTCATTCCAATATTCATAGATGTTATTGGATAAGTACGTATCTTTCTACTGACAGCTGCTAAATTCTTGATAATACGTATGATATGTGCCAGATAAGAGTAATTGACAGAATAGAAACTGAGCTGAAAATAAGCAAAATAGTGGTTATTTAATGGTTTTGAATTTGCTTGATGTTCTTTCCAGAACATCTGTTCTGGCAGCGCTAATTCCTTTCTTGTCTGTATTGGGGGATGTGGTGGTAACATTTATTGTTTCAGATCAGTGACTATGCTGCACATAACGATGCAATATTGCTAGTTATTGTACCAGCTGCCCAAGCACCAGAAATTTCTTCATCTCGAGCTCTTAGACTAGCTAAAGAATTTGATGCGGAAGGTTAGTACTATATAGCTAATTGCCCAATCTCCATAGTTATAACAGTAATTGTTGGAATGATATTTATGTGAAGCTTGTTTACTGATATTTTTGTCTGTTGTCATCAATTGATTTTGTTGTTGTTGTTGTTGTTATTGGGGTGTTTCTGTGTGTTGCAGGGACAAGAACAATTGGTGTTGTTAGCAAAATTGATCAAGCAGCTGGAGATCAGAAAAGTCTTGCTGCCATTCAAGCTCTACTTTTGAATCAGGGACCACCAAGAACTTCTGATATTTCATGGGTTGCATTGATTGGACAATCTGTTTCTATTGCTTCGGCACAAGCTGGATCTGTGGGATCCGAGAATTCGCTTGAAACCGCTTGGAGAGCTGAGAGTGAAAGTCTTAAATCTATACTTACAGGAGCTCCCCAAAGCAAGCTTGGCAGAGTAGCATTGGTGGATAACCTTGCCAAGCAGATTCGCAAACGGATGAAGCTTAGGCTTCCGAACCTTCTTTCAGGGTAAATCTTTTTACAAGTTTTACATACTTTTAGCTGTGCAATAGTTATATTCTATCAATTATTACTTTCCAAATGTTTGTTTGCAAGGTCAAGTGTTTGGAGGAAAATTATGCTAAACATATTAAATTCTTACTGTGCTTTTCATCTGTTCATCCCTATTTTCCATTTGACCATGACTCACCCATTTTAAGGGGCATACTGGATTCACCATAACAAAAAAGTTATTTAATTGGTCCAACATCTTCAATAGACCTATTATTACTCTTCTCCCTAAAATGAAGGGCTAAATTGGTCTCGGTTGTTGGCTGTGTTTAAATTTCATCAAATGCAGTAATGCACAATTCCTATGTGAGATGTGGACCATCTGCAGTTTTGCACATTTGCTGTGGACACATCATGCTGGAATTGATGGCACTTGGTTGTTGTTGTTGTTGTTTCAAGCTTGTTGGAGATATGGACTGCTGCAGAACATTTCTAGTTTAAGGGTGTTTGTTCATATGCTAATTTTTGTATATCATGCCATCTTCGATTTTTGAGGGGTTATTACATTTTTTTTTTTTAAAGTGCATACTAGCCTACGAAACTATTTCCCCTCCCTTGGTGGTTGCATTGCATACTTACAATACATGACACTCTTTCTCCTCAAGCACATGATTTCAGAGTAGAAAATTTCATTCCAGGTTTGTTGCTATAATTTCGATGACTTAAATGTGAGATTTGGCTCAATCTCTGCTAATTTACATCAATGTTGTAATTGATTTGCCAGCTCCAAAAGATGGTATGCTAATCAAGAATGTTGCAGGCTGAAGTTGATCATCTCATAGATTTTTTGCTGGCTTACATTCTGAAGTTGAGAGAAAGTCAAGTAAAATTTGAGTAACTTTTATTGTTCAAATTAATCTTTGTAGGTTACAGGGTAAGTCTCAGATAGTGCAAGATGAATTGGTAAGGCTTGGTGAACAAATGGTACAAAGTGCAGAAGGTACTAGGGCTATTGCTTTGGAGCTTTGCCGAGAATTTGAAGATAAGTTTCTTGCACACATTGCAGGCGGTGAGGTCAGTAGTTGCTTATAGTGTTTTGTGGTTTTATCCTGAGCTTTTCTTTTTTCTGCATATGAAACTGATATGTAGTTGCAAACCTCCGGGTAGGCTACATCATCATGTGCTTGCATTTTGCTGTATCTTTTAACTTCGGAAAAAAGGTTGGTGAATGCATACTCACTACACCACATTGCCATTTGATATAAGGATTAGGGTGCTTCCACATTCCAACTCTGCTTTTACTTGCTGGCATCGTGAATTGGAGATACTTCACTATAACTTCTGGGCAACATGAGTAAATACTGAGGAAAATAGAGCAAATAATGGACATAAGTAACAATCCTTCTCCTGTAATGTGTGGTTTGGCTATAAGAATCTTGCTTTCTAGTAAGTTTACTTGTTAGATCAGTTCATTTGACATGGAAGGTTTTTTAAGCCATTTATTACTAGCTCCGCTCAAGTGCATACAAATATTATGCTTATGGGCTGGAAACCTGATAGCTTCAGAGGAATTGGGGCGCTCAGCTGGACATCTAGCTGGATTCTTTTAAAAAAAAAAGTAATTAGTTGAAAGAAATTAATAGTCGAAAGAAATTAAATGTTAAAAGTTTAATTGGGAGAGCAAAACTTTGATGTGCTCTTGAGAACCTATTTTTGTATAATATGGAAGTCATCAGTGCAAATTCAGTTATCTTTACAAACTAATCAATATTAGTTATTCATAAAAAATCAATTCAAAGTTTATTGTGTCAAGCAACTCTATCTAGTAATGAATGACCAACAGTCTTGAAAGTTAGAAATAAACAGTTCAGAACTTGTGATGAACAAACAACGTGGGTTACAATCAGCACATTTGACACTCCAAATTCTGCTATCACCTTGACAATCCAGACACGTTGAGTAAGCTGCCTCGGATTGGTCACTGCTTGAGCACGTGCTAGATGGCCTGTTGCATACATACATAGATCATTTGGTTGGTTGGGCCCAAGTAGGGTTTTGGAGGAGTGCCTAACCCTAGGTGATGGTATTTAGAATAATTCACCTTCATCTGGTGTATCTGACTAAAAGAGGAAATAGGCCTTTGGAAAGACCCAATTGACAGTAAGGGGTGGATGGCTTGGAGGGGTAGCGAGCCTTTGTTCTTTCTTTTCTTTCCTTGTCTTTCTTCTTTCTTCTTTTTTCCTCTTTTGTTTCTTTTATCCTCTCTCTCCCTCTATCTTTCTATCTATCTATCTCTTGCTCCCTCCTTCCCTCCTGTTCCTTTTGTCCTTCCTAAGTCTAGATCCCTGGTCAAGATTTTAAACCCCGTGGGATGGGACTGTCATGGTTTTTTTATGGAATGGGATGCACTGCTATTTTATCCTTTCTTGAAACTTAGGACAGGGGATGTCCCAAGATGATCTAACCGAGATATTGGGATGTTGGCGGGATAGTCCCGTCTCGATACATAGGATGATACCCTATCTTAGTATCCTGTAGGATGTTCTGTCGGGACATGAATTCTTGCCCTTGGTTGCTGCTTCCTTCAAGCTATTAGTAAGATCAAATGGCCCTCATAATTCTTAACCGCTGGAGATGACCCTACTCAATTTAGTTAGTCAGCCAATCCTTTAGGCTGGCTTGGGTATGTATGTTTGGGGCCTCAACTTGAAACATCTACTATTGATATCCATATCTATCTATACGATACATGAAAGGAGATTCCAGAGCTCTCATAGTGTTTGGGGCCTCACAACTTGAAACATCGACTATTGATATCTATATCTATCTATACAATACATGAAAGGAGATTCCAGATCTCTCCTAGTGCGCTACATATCGGGCTCTAGAATCTGCACGATGCTGGTTTATATTCACAATGCGTGGTCCCTATTTAGAGTTTTTAAAAAAATGGCAGGATTCACTCCAAGTTCTCTCTGCTTTTCACAGATCTCCATGCTCAGCCCTTTGGATCTCCCTCAGTGGCTCTCCTTCCCCACATATCTTTGAAAAAAAAGGCAAAGAAAAATAAACAAAAAGAAAAAAAATAATCAATCAATGTGGGCCTTTCCTCTTGATTTTTCTACCTTTCCTTTGTTTTTTTTGATTTTGCCCATATTTTCCCCCGTTTTTCCTTTTTTTTTGGGTCCTCATGAGACTCAATTAGGCAGGAGGCAAGAGACTTAATCTCCCTCTCCCTCCGGAGCTCTCCTTCCCCACAAATCTCCAAAAAAGAAAATGAAATGAAAAGAAATCGAAGTGAAAACAAAAAGAAATGATCAATTTTGTGTGGGAAAGGGTCTTATCTTTTAATTTTTTCCGTCTTTCATTTGTTTGTGTTGATTTTGCCTATTTTCCTTCGATTTTTTCTTTGTTTTTTCCGTCCCCTGGAGTCTCAATCGGTGGGGAGACTTGAGTGGAAGCTTTGAAGGTGGCTATGGTGTTTCCCCTGATTTTTCCCAAGTTTTTTCTGTCCATGGGAGACTCAATTAGGTGTGGGAGGCTTGGAAAGGCCGAACATGCAATGTTTTCCCCCTCAATTTTTCCTCAGTTTTTTCTATCCTCAAGAGTCTCAAAATGGGTGGGAGACTTGGAATGGCCGAATGAGGAATCTTTTCCCCAACTTTTTTCTTTTTTTTTTCATCCCCAGGAGTCTCTATTTGGTGGGAGGCTTTGAACGTCCGAATAGGGAAAAGCTTAGCTGGGATTTTGTGTTGGCATTTATGTATCAGAGTTTAAAGAATGTAAATTTATTATTAATTAATTTTTTTAAAAAATAATTTTATTGATTAAGGTATTGGATTTCAAATATTTTCATTCTTCAATTATAACATATTTTTATAAAGGAATATAAGATATATATAATTGGGTTTAGACACACGAGACAAATCTCAAACCTATTTCAAATCTGAATGGATTTTAATTTTAAATTCTAAATCTATCCCAAACTTTATAATGTATTACTAAATGGATCCTATTAAGATTTGAGATGGATCAAGTATTTGAAGAATTTTTTGACTGCTATTCCTAAGCCCATTGTAGCATTAGATGCGAGATTGGCCTATTGCTTTTTCGAGCCCATGTATCATATTTTAACATGATTTTTGGATTTTATTAAATAGATTTTAAGAATTTATGTCCAATGTGTAAAATATTTTGTTTTATTATATAGAGGTGAAGAACATTAGAAAAATTAAAAAAATAAAGTTGATTGTATTAATTGGAAGGCACTAATTTGTTAAGAAAAGATTTTTTTTAGTTTTTTAAAATAATTTTAGGATCCTATATTGAAACATATAGAAATATTTAAAATTATTATATGTGATTCAAAAAAATCTAAAGATCAGCATAAATAAAGTTTAAGATCTTATATTGAAATATATGGAAATATTTATTTATTTTTATTTGATAGTTTCAATTGCATGAAACTACAATGTATATATATTTATGCATATTTGATTTAGAAATTTGATGTTTAAAAATATAAGTTTAAAATTATAGATTATATTTATTGATTGATTTTGGATGTAATATTTAATAATAAATAATTTGTTTTCGAGTTTGGGTCTACTTGAGACATATTGGGCCGGATTGGTTTAGTGTTATACTAGAGATTGGGCTTGAAAAATCAGCGATCAAGGTTGGATTAAAATTTGAAGTTTGTTTATTTTTTCAAATTGGATTTGGCTATATTGTTAGTTCAACTAGAATTGGTTTAGAGATGGGCCATAATATTTTATGTATGGGATAATATTTCATTAGGTGTGGCTAGAATTCTAAATTATTTAATTATTTTTTAGAGGATAAATTTTACCTGTAAGGGAAGTTTAAAACCAATTGATATCTTCTATGATTGGTAATATAAAGCATGTCACAGTTGTAGGATTGCGGTAAAGATTTATGGTAATATTTTTTAGTACAATCAATATAGTAAAATTAATTGGCCTCATGTATTATGATAAAGTTGCAATACATTTTTTATTTAAAATGATTGTACTAAAAAATAATTTTAATATATTTTTTTATTTAAAAAATAATTTTAATATATCTATCGCTTTAATGTATAAATTAAATGATACTATTGAAGATGAAACTGGTACAATGATCTATGTAATTTTTGAAAATTAGTTCAGTAACTAATTAGTATTCCAGCACTTTTGCAATGGACATAATATGACAAATTTAGTGTACTGGTTATTATTAAAATTATTCTTAATGGCACTTACGTGTTTTTAGGTTATATTTGGTTCATAAAGTCTTGCTGATAGCATGTATAATTTCAAGGTTACCAATATATTTTCAGAAAATGAATCTTGGCTTGATAATTTGCTAAAAATTTTTGTTCTGACCCTTCTCATCTCTGGTTCAACAAGAATCTATTATTTTAACTCCCAAAAAGCAGATTCCTACTAAGTTTTTTCAAAAAACACCTAAAAAATTATCAAGCATAATCTGGTAGCATACCTTAATTATTAGTCTTTCATCTTTTTTTTTTCTTTTTCTAAAAGTAATTTAATTTTAAATATTATGGGTTATTTCTTCAATTATTTGATTTATATTTTGTTATTGGAACCTTTTCATTTTAGTAGCATTGTAATAAAATTTTTTGGTATTCATATTTCTCATTTAAATGAGGGGGTTTAGGAAGATGAAGATTAGCATAGATGTAAGTTCAATAGTTAATGAAAATACTAAATATTATATTAAGTGAAAAATATAAAATGATTTAAATTTTATCTTTGATTTTAATTAAATTCTGCCTTGAAGCATGGGTTATGTACTAGTAGTACATGATAAGGGTTATTGTTAAACTTTATTCTTGCTTGACTTAAACCCAAAAAGAAAAGGGGTAACCGTCAAAATGAAAAAAGTCATCAATCCTTAAACTTCTAGTACATATTATGTCGTCAAATATCATGTTGTCAAATGACCTTTTCCACACCCCTATTATTTCCATTTACCCTTAAAGTTGAAACCTAAGTCATTGCTAAGGTGAATGCATCTAAGTATATGTCAAGTACTTCATATGAAGACTTGCTTGCCGGGCTCAACCTAAGGTTTTCTTAAATTTTTTCAAACCCAGATCTGGCCTGGCTCGGCATTCAAGCTAACTTTCCAAGATCAAGCCCCCTTTTTATCGAGCTTTAAGCTTTTGGGCTGGGTCGTGGGTTTGAGAACCTCTCTCCACGACAAACAAGGTAGTTGGGAAGGGGAGAAGGAGGAGGAGGGGAAGGGGAGGTGGGATGGGGGCAGTCGGACTAGTGAGGGAGAGGAGGAGGACGTAGAGGAGGGGAGGGAGAGGTGGGATGGGGGGTGGCCAGGGTGATGGGAGGAGTGGAGGGGGAGGTGGGACAGTGGGCAGACATGGCAATGGGAGGACGAGGTGGGAGATGGAGGTGGCACAGGTGGTGGGATGGTGGATGCTGGGAAGGGTGGGTTGTAAGACAAGGTGTGGCCGGGGAGGGTGGACTGGTGAGGAGGAGGTGGGACGGCGATGGGGGGGCAGCAGGCACGGTGTGAGGGGGAGGTAGACGGAAGGGGAGGTGGGATGGGGTCAACTAGGGTGGTGCTAGGAGGAGGTGGATGAGAGGGGAGTTTGGATGGGCAAAAGCCAGGGCGGTGGGAGGAGGGGAGGGGGAGGTGGGACCGGAGGTTTTGAGAGGTGGAGGAGGGGAGGGGGAGGTGGGACGGGAGGTTTTGAGAGGGTGGGGGGGATGCAACATGGAGGGGAGAGAAAAAAATAATTATATATTATATTAGATAAAAAATAATTATATTTTATATTATGTAATATATTTAATGTTATATTATATTACATATAATCTTTGAGATATTTTATAATTCCAACTCAAGGGTTTCCCAGGATTTTTTGTGGCTTTTAAGATTGATTTCTGTTATTTAGAGTTTTAGTACCAACTATGAGCAATTATCCAGCAAAGTTGGATGAGCCATCTTCTATATAAGTTGTATACATGGGTTTAATAGTTGAAAGTGGGATCATTTATAATTAGGATTAGAACCGTCTTAATCTGCTGCCTTCTTCAATTTGTTTTTATTTAATAATTTGAGCTTATTACTGTTTATAGTATTGTGACAAATTAAAGTCCTTTCAAGCCCTGCTAGTTTATTGCAAGCCTAGTCAATCTCCTCTGGTGCATTTAACTCTTCACATAACCTGTAATCAAATCAGAAAGCCATGACAAGAGATTACAAGATTGTGGGGCCGTTGAGTTTCATGGCCTTCGAGGGATCAATTGTGAAAGATACACATGCAGACTACGTGGTACTTATACTTTTCTTCATGTGAAGGAAATAGACTCGCTGTTGGAAATATGACCCAGTCATTTTGATCTCCCTAGCAGAATGTTACAATTTCATCACACCTCAAATAATCAATGATGCCTATGTTCAATCACACTACTACTTAAAGACTGAATCAATGGATATTCTGGCAAGAAGGTCCAATGATCAGATTTGGTCCTTTTGGGTAAATGAGGTGTGCATGGAGAGCTTGTCGGAATGCAACAAACTTATTCTATTCTGGTGGGTTATTTTTTTTTGCAGTAATTTAACAACTTTTAATCATGCCTGAGGCTTGAGAGAAACTTTATAGTTTTCTTTTTTTTTTTTGGAGTATTCATCTTAAGGTAAATTTTTAGAGACAATGGCCGTGTCATTCTATTGAGTGCAATAGTAGCTGTGAGCCTGTGACTGATACTGATAATCCTAGAAGACATTAAGTGGTGTAATTGCAAGTGCCATTTGGAAGGACTAGCAAGGTCTTTTGTCATGCACCCATTCAATGATTTGCGTTGGAGGAACAAGAGCAGACAGAAGGGTCTCAATGGCTGCATGGAGATGAGGATTGCAAAGAGGGAGCAACTTGGTAAAACTGCAAACAGAATGCTTATTGATGATGAGACCAGTCCATGACCTTGACAACTCCTTTGTTGTTGCAGAGTTACATGTCAAATTAGGTGCAGACAGACATTGATCTTAAAGTCATTTGATGATGTTGAATTTCTTTCTTGCCTAGCAGGATAATAATGCTCTTAGATCATGTGAGCTAAGGGCATTTAAACATTGAGCAATAACGTTCTTCATAGTTTTAGACGCACCAATGACTTTCTTTATTAGAATGTCACTAAAGCGTCTTGTTGTTGGGTGGGACATTCTGGTCTTCTGCACCCCTTCTACTATAGTTCATTTTCAACACATGCAATACAAGAAGAAAGCCACACCATTCTGCGATGTCAAATATTGATATTTATTGTTCAATTTGATGTGATAGGTGTCATACTTGAATCTGTGGTTAAGTTAAATATGCTGTGGAGATGAGGGATATTTCTGAGACGGTCTGCACCATAGCTGCCTAATTTTGGTGCCAGTGCAGCAATGGATTTCATTGCAGGTGAGAACATAGATCACCTTAAAAGAAAATTATAGCAAGGATGTGCTAAGGAAGGATCTGTGTTAGCAAAATAGATGCATTTTGCTACTAAGGTCTACATATCTGAGGAAGTTTCAAATTAACCACATTATGGAATTGAAAGCTGATGTGTCTAGACCAGGCTATTTACCTGGTGTTAGTGGCCGTGGAAATCTTTCATTTGGGTTAGAGAAGATAAGAGGAAAAATTTTTAAACGACCATAATGGATGGAAATTATATATGCTTTTCAAGCATTACATTTTGGGAATTAAAGCTTGCACTGCTTGGGAACAATGAACAGCATTTTAATACAATATTCTTTGTATGATTTGAATTCTGTCTTGTATTTGCTGGCTATCTTGTTGCATTTGTTTAGACAATATTTAACGCACATAATTCTCATATGTCCATTGGGCAATTAATTTCAGTTGTTGATTGATCTCTTCTTTTTGTTAGATACTCCTAATCCATGCATTTCATTTACAGGGTGCAGGTTGGAAAGTTGTTGCAAGTTTTGAGGGAAACTTTCCTAACAGAATAAAGCAGCTTCCACTGGACAGACATTTTGACATCAATAATGTCAAAAGGGTAGCTTATATATATATATATTTTATTAATCAGCTTTTATTACTCTGATCTCTAGCTTCTAATTGCTCTTTTTATCTAATTCTCCAATCTAGATTGTGCTGGAAGCTGATGGTTATCAGCCATATTTAATTTCTCCTGAGAAAGGTTTGAGATCTTTGATAAAAGGAGTACTAGAACTTGCAAAAGAACCTGCACGCCTTTGTGTGGATGAGGTATATAAAATAATTATATGGTAGCCTGTTTGCTTAGTTGAAAAATCTATAGTTACATGTTGAATTTCTTCATTGCATGATATACTGAAAGCATCGTGCAATTTTTGTATTCTACATAATTTCCATGCTACTTCTACATCTTGTTGGAGGTTGATGTCGGAATAGATGTACTCTATCTTTCAAAGTATGAAATGGTCCTTGGTTGTGGTTCTGCTTTGTCATGGAATTTGTTCATTTGTACTTTATGGTGTTCATCAGCATGTTTCTCATTTCCAAGTATAGACAGGTCTTAGTAAGGATCAATACCCTTGTATGCTCGTTCTGTTTTTGTATTAATCTTTATTGAAGTTCATTTTTGTGTTTTTTTCACTTCCTCTCCTTATCAGATGCTGAAGATTTCCTCTCTCTCTCTTTCTAATGTTTGCTTGTAGTTGCTTGAATTAGTATCTTCAACTCTTTTTAAGAAGCGCCTTCAACTTTTTAAATGGGGGCTTGGCAAGATTTTTGAATAATATATTTACATCCTAATATGTGTGAGACCACCTACTTGTCAAGGACATAAAACCTATCATGTAAAATTGACATCCATTTTTTAACATAATTTTAATATGTGTTTTTGTATATAATATGTATGTTGGATGAATCTATAAATTTGGGGGTGCATATCTTCCATTGGTTCTTATATTTCAAATGTCCAAACAGGTTCACCGTGTTTTGATTGATATTGTTTCTGCTACTGCAAATGCTACGCCAGGACTTGGCAGATACCCATCATACAAGCGTGAGGTAGTTTCACTGTCAATACTGATCTCATTTAATAGTAACATTATTTCTCTCCATTCCTTTCATTCTGACTACCATATATGACTGTTCCCGTGATAGTTTTCTATAGAATTTGAGCGTCGTCGTGTTTTTTTCTGGCAAGGTCATTGCAATTGCAAGTGCTGCGCTAGAAGGTTTTAGGAATGAAGCTAAAAAGATGGTTGTTGCATTAGTTGACATGGAGCGTGCTTTTGTTCCTCCTCAACATTTCATCCGCCTGGTGCAACGAAGGTTTGTTGTTTTGTCCTGATGAGTCTATTGTTGGATCATATTAGGCTAATAAATTTTACATTCATGATTTATGGGCTTATATCTAATAGATAAATTGCTACAATCTGCCTGAGAAAAAAAAGAGATATGTAACTATACTGCCAGTTATGTTCTTCGTTTCCTGCATCTACACATGATAGTTGCTGCAATACACCACTTCTGTTGCAAATTGCTGACCATTCCTTCTGAACTCAACTGGTTATGGTTTGTTAATTTATTTTTGGGTGAAAAATTGTTCCTACTACTTTTAAGTGGTTAATCATTAGTGTAACCTGTGAAGTATTAATGAAAGTCCCATTTTTTAATGCTTTTGTGGATTATTTTATGTTCTTGACTTTTTATAATTTTTTAAAGATTGAATCAGAAATGCAGGCCATTGTGAGTTTGCAGAAATCTGTATTGATTTTATTTGTAAACCCAAAGCTATCATTAACTAGAAGATGTTGCAGATTAAGCATATAATATGAACTATATTGTGCCTTTTATTATCTTGAACAATTGAGTTACGTTGCTAATGTTTTGGGAGAGAATAGACTAAGGATGTCAAATCTTTATACTATGCATTCCTCCTTTCTTTGACCAACCCATTAAGATATTACCGTTTCTGCTGAGCTGAAATTTATTTATATAAAACTTATGTATTTAGGTGATTTGAAACCAAACATTTTAAGGTTTCAAATCACAAATTAGGTTATTCATTCTAGATTTTGCCCAATTGGCACACTTTGTTTTCCTTTTTGCAGATTCTCGCTACCATTTCTTTTTGCAGGAATAGCATAGTTTCAAAATTTGTTTGATGCTTTTGGCCTTGGCTCCTGCAGATACGCTCCAGACATATGTTTAAATGAAGTTGAATGTACATACTTGAGTATGTAATGCAAATTCTCTGGCTGGAGTGCATCAGCGGGACAAGTGACAAAAAGTGTTTGAAAATTTCAGTATTGGGTCATTCTTGCTGTAGAAGTTTTACAAATCTGCAAAAGCAAAAAAAGCGGGCCTTTTCTGTAAATATTTGCTAATTTGTTTTAACTCATTTCAACCAGTATAGATCTAAGCATTATTTCAGAATCTTGAAGATTCATCTTAAGGGCAGTGGCATGAGTCACATTAAATTCATAGATTAAATTCATCATAAATTAATCTCACCTAGCATCATAAATAGTAACATTTATACTCGAGTCACATAAGTACCTGTTTAGCCAGTGTTTAATAGGCCTTTCAAGTTTTTACCAGATTCTTACCGCACCTTTCTGTGAACTTGGCGAGGGTATTCTTTCACCATAGTCCACATATACACACCTAGATTGTATGTACATAAGCATACATATTTTCTTATATATATATATATATATATATTGTTTTGGTAAATATCTTTTACAATACATGTTATTTTGTATATATATCTAATTACAACTTTCTGACTTGTCAATGGTTTGCGCAATTTTAAACAATTTTATTCACACATTTGCATCAATTGATAAATAAGTTTCCAGCAATTCATTTCATGCATATCTGATGGGCTTAATGCATATTGATGCACACTGAATGGACTTGTTAGGTTCTACAGGTCATCTCGGGTAGTTTATGATAGCTTGACTATGGGTACATGAAAGTTATCACGCAATGCATGGATAAATTGTCATAAAAATGTTTTCTAAATGTTTCCAAAACATTGACTTTGACTAATATGATAAACAAAAACAGGGAACAGAAAAAATTTATGGTAAGTCCATCTTATATTATGGTCATTATCTGTCTCATTTGTGGTTTTCTATATTATTCTTTTGCTTGTAACATAATATGCTTTAACTAGTATTGAATTTGTATGCAATACTTCCAAAGTTATCAGTCGATGAATCTCTTTGCCATCTCTTTATATACTGCTACAATTTAAGAAGTACTTATGGCATATACTAATTCTTGAGTGTAATGATGTTCTGTAGCAAAATTTTTAGTTATGTGGATGAGAAAAGAAAGATGAAGTAAACAGTATTAATGTGGATGGATATGGCAGTTGTACATTAGAAAAACTCTTATGAGGAGGCTATGGTCTGATCTTTTTGCCTTTGCATTGTTGTTTGCAAGCACCAGATGCATATTAAATCAGTGGGCTTGCATTGTAAAAACCTAGGTCTCTGCTTTCACTTCCTTCTTGCTCTCTGGATTTGTGTGCTGCTGAGTCCTTTTTTTCCATGTTGTCTAGACATTTTAAGTTTTTGTTTGCTATGCATTTTGACCTTGATAATATTTTAATTAATCTCATAGAATGTCCTCCTGGTGTACAATTAAGGTTAAAATTTTCTATTATTGTTTTTTTTTAAAATAATAAAAATCTTAGTGTCCTACAATCCTCTTTCTTTTGGCTTTGACTGAGGGCAGAGCTTCCTTTCCATTGATGATCTTACTTAGGAACTTCAGGAACCATGGAATTGTTCTCATTGAGGTACTTCCACAAATTGCCTACTGGTATGCATAAGCCAGCAATTGGCAAAATTTGCACAAATGATTGATATCACATTAAGAATTGGTAAACAATTTTCACCTTTTTTTTTTAAAAAAAATGTATCCACACATGCAAATATTTGGTTATCTTCTCATCTCTGAGTTGTGCGCAATAAGCAGTCCCTAGTCATTGGGAAAAGGCTTGGTTGTTATTCTTGACATAAATGGATTCAGATGTGCTGTAAACTTAGTCGGGAGGTTGGTCAACGTTATGAGAGATTTTCAAAATACTATATCAGATCTATTTATGCATTTCCCTAACATGAAACTTTACCAGAATGGATAGGCAACGCCGAGAGGAGGAACTGAAGAATCGATCATCAAAGAAGGCGCATGAGTCAGAGCAAGCTATATTGAACAGAGTTAGTTTTTCCTTTTCTTGTATTGCAATCTAAATTCATATTACTAATAAATGGCTTACATGATTTTTAAAATGTTTGTATTGCCATTTTCTTTCGCACAAAAAGTTTGAAATGTTTGTGTTGCTATTTAGATAGTTATGTGGCATTAACAGAGTTCTTCTATTTCATCTTTTATGACATATTTGTATCATATCAACTAGGCAACAAGCCCTCAGCCAGGATCCCAACCAACAGGTGGTAGCATGAAATCGATGAAAGAGAAGTCTAATCAAATGGAGAAAGATGCAAAAGAGGGATCTGCCTTGCTGATTGCTGGGGGATTAACAGCAGGTTCATTCACTAATATGGTTGGATGCACTGGTTTTTCTGATTATGTGTTTTTTGGCAGTATATCTTATACGATATTAATTACCTAACTTTATGTAGTCCTCTGATCACCTGCATATATTGTAACGGTCTTTTAGAACACTGCAAAGGTCATGATAGATAAATGGCTCAAATTGGTTTTCCAGTGGGCTTTCTTTGTTGAGGCACTCATATAAGTTACTTTCATAACCATTCACCCACTTCTAACTATGTTTCCCCACACGTACATCTAATGTTGGTATATCTTGAGCTAGGTGTCTTTCAATTTTTTCCTGAAGATTGTATTGGATTAAGTTAATTCTGAACATTTTGCCTTCCATCTATCTGAAAGGGTATTTGTTGAAGAAAAGTGCGAAAACAAATGGCTGGAGCAGGCGATGGTTTGTTCTCAACGAAAAAAGTGGAAAAGTTAGTAGCATGTTCTTTCTCTATTTTTATGTTTTTTTCTTTTTGATTTATATAGTATGTCTTTTGGTGGAATGATAAAACCAATCTGACAATGACTTGCTGTTTCAGCTTGGTTACACTAAGAAACAGGAGGAAAAACATTTCCGTGGTGTCATCACTTTGGAGGTATTATCCGCTTCCCTTTTAATTTTTCTGGATATCATTTTCGAAAAAACCACCAGAGTCTAGTATGGGGTTTAATTTCACATCAAGGTTGCTGTTCTTTGGCATTTGTTGGAACCTGGAGATATTTACTGTTCTTTGGTATTTGTTGGAACCTGGAGATATGTTAAGATGAACCTCAAAAGTGTGTTAATATTTAAATATTTTAAAATCATAATTAAGTTTACATAATGACTTGTTTCTTGTTTTGCTACATTTCCAAGTAACCTGAGTTATGGTAATGCAATTTTACATGTTGTTGCTTTTAAGAACCAGGACAGGAGGAAACCTCACTGAAATCGGGTGAGTGGGACTTGAACTTAGATCCTTGGTACTGGTACTACCAGTGACTATTAATGCATTCCATGTTATTTTGAGAGGTTGTGGTTATAAAAATTGTGCAGCATAAATACACTCAGTGAGTTAGCATCCTCCTATAAGCACATGTGCTAGTGTTTTTTATTTTTGTGCGCGCCTGACTTTGGTGTTTACAAGTATCCATGTGATTTGATTATTTAATAACTTGATCCTTGTTAAAGTTACATGTACAGGCATAAAGGAGACATCTTTCTGTTACCATTTTGTTTGGCACATAAATTTGCTGTTATGTTTTAGGATTTAGTGAATTAAGTTTTAGCTAGATGGCAGCTCAACTTTTTTACTGAAAATGGTAGATTGCAAATGAGTAACAGATCATTATATGCAGATTCTAGACTCGTGTTTACTTCAGTAGGAACTGAAATTCTAAAAGTATTGCAAAGGAGGGACTTCTCATAGCCAGAGAAGGCTTTATGCTTTTTGAGTAGGTAGGTGGAATTGTCAATGTCTTAAACTTTACAACTACCACTTGCTCTTCAATTTGCAGATCTAATTAATGTGAGATATGTTTGTTGTTGGTGCCAATGGGGCTGAGCGTGGGTGAGGATTTTCAAAATTTTTAGCATGGCTGTCTCCAACATTTTGGTCCAAACAATATAAATTTGGATCACAGGCTGGCCCATTTGTTTCTTTGTTGCTAAGGGCTAACATATTCAATATTAATAACAATTGGATAAATTATCCTAAAAATTGATTTATGTGGCTGCATCTACATATGCAGCCTCCTGACTGCCCCATATAGCACTGTTTAAAAGGAGGCTCTGATATGGCAATATGTGGTTGGCCAAGAAATTGCATAATGCATATGTGATATGTATAATCTTGTAGCCCTAGGCCCATAAAGCATGCTTTGTATTCTTTTATCCTTTCATGCTTAAATCTTGATCATTAGATTAATTGCGATTGAAAATTCAGCACAAGCCTCTGTATCTTTTGTGATTAACATTGATTCCGGATTTGTAAAATAAAGGCTTTGAATAGTAAAGAGACCTTTTTTTCTGCTACTGTCATTTTGCGATTTTTATTCAAGAGATTTATGTATATCTTGAATTTAAAAGCACCTGAAATTTATAGACTTGAGCTGGTGTTGTCAGAATAAATTTATGTTAAGATAAAGGAGGACACTAAGGATCCGAACCTATGAGATGTTTAGAAATTTTGCTTAGGTGAAACTAATTACTCACATAAATACACACTCGCACACACAAAGAGAGAGAGAATCGCAACTATTGCTTTTTTTCTCTGTTTTTTTTTTTTGGCAGAACACTACTTTATCTCTTTAGAGTGCCTACCAACATCTGGGATTAGTGGACTCAGGTTATGTGAGGGAAATACAGATATCAGAGAAGGGGGAAAGATATAGAGGGGGATAGAGAGAGGAGACTTGGAAAGGCAGCCTGTCCGTTAATTGATGTATATCAAGATTTTGAATCCTGCAAATTTTTTACTTTGGGCTGAATCCTGCAAATTTTTTACTTTGGGCTGAATCCTGCAAATTTTTTACTTTGGGCATGGTCTCATATTAGACACATTTTACACAATAAGGGGCTTGTGGGTCCAATTGTGATAAGCTGGCTGCTTGATGGGTTTTACTGGGGGCTCAACTCGAGAAGATCCCCTGCTTGTCGCTGATGAGAAAGAGGTCTGCTTCAGATGGTGAGAAGGGAAAGGGGACACCGTGACTTCAAATAGGCCATGAGTGAGTAAGGAAGTTTGTGGCTCAAGCGCCACACCTGTGGTCCACCCCTGTTATTCATTATGAAAACGGTGTCATAGTTTTTCTTTTATATGAAGGATTTGCAAATAATATTGCAAAATGCAGCCTTAACCTTGTCATTATAACCAGAGTTTTCTTGCTATTAATTTTATAAATATTTAGATTTATACTATGTGAATATTGCATTAAATTTTTTAAATAAGCCTTGCTGATATATTTATTATGACTTTCTCACCCAATTCAAGCCTTCTGAAGTAAATGCTGATTTTTTGGAGGTGGTAAAAAGCCAAACAAAACTTTTTACACCGAATTGCTTCTTCTTGGACTGTGTAATTATTTTGTCTGTTAACCCTGATTTTGTGGATGATTGAGGTGTTCATGTGGTTGGTTGTTTGAGGGAAGATCTTTGCATGCCAATTTGATAGGGGAAGGAGTTTGACCAGGATTGCAACCTTGGTGGCTGGAAAATTGATAGCTTATAATTTCGTAGATGCATTCATGCACACAGGGACAGGAGATGGTTTGGGACTATTATAGAGTGTTCATGTATCCAATATATTGCCTATTAGGATCTTATGTGATTTTTCTAGCCTAGATATTTCTACAATTTTGACCATGACACTGTCATTATTCCCTCTTTCCTTTTTCTTGTCCAGAGATTGGAGAATAGGCATTAGATTTTTGAGTTTGAAAATTGAAAACGCTGTCTTTGTAGCTAAAAGTACTAATATGGGAGTTGATGCAGGAATCTAAAATGTACTTTTTATACTTGAATGTAGTTGAAAGTACTTAAGTTGGGACTTGAATCCTTTGATGTGCATCTAGGTTTTGTTCTTTGTTTTGTAGGTTGGTTAATGAGGTTTCTGTTCCTATCGTTCCTCTCATTCATCACTCATTTCTTCATTTATGGGGGATCCACTGTACAATTTTGGGATGAGAAGAATCTGCAATGCCAAGGAATTGAAATTTCAGTTGAAACTAAAATGTTGGTCTGGATCTGAAGTTGCCTGAGTTTTGCCTAAACTAACTGCTTCTTGTTTGATTTTGACCTGTTTTGGCTGTTTAAGTTGAAATCAACTAGTTTTTGAACTGATAATGACTTATATAAAGGTCAAAAGTCTTGTTTTTAATCTCTTTCTTAGTTTTTTTAAAAGATCGAACTTGATTGTCTCTGATAGGTTGATATCCTATGAAACATCTTTACAAAATTAGACTCAAACTAAGCATGCTTGAGTAGATTTGATAACACACATGTTGTGTGGACTAAGGCTGTTAACCCTTGCTCGCATTTCATGTAGTTTAAAAAATTAAAGAAATTAACAAACTATGACATGAATAGCTTAAAGGAACAACTTTCACTTTGGCGTGATGCATATATTTGGTGTATAAAAATTTAGCTTACTAGTATATTAAATTTGCAAATGTATCTAATCACTTTTAAAAGTTGCATGGTAGTTTTTATTTTATTATTTTTTTGTTTCTTGATTTTTTGGATTTTTAATCTTTTAATTTGTTTTGACAATTTTAAAAAGATTTCAGAAGCTGAAATTATATGTTATCTATTAGTGTATACTTTTGTATTTTTGGTTTTCTTTATGATTATTATTTTTTGGGTTTTTTATTGTTTTATATCCAGAATTTCAAATTTATATCCAGAATTTCAAAGTTTGAACAAAAACTGCTGCAACTAAAAACTCTCTTGGCTCTACTGCAATCAGATCTGAAACCAAGTTTTCAAACCTATAGCCCAATTCTTTTATCGTTCGTGCTATTCTCTCCCTCTATCCCTCTCCCTCCCCCCTCCCTCTCCCATTATCAATTTATTGTTTTATTTATTATCTTTCTGAAGAATAAGAAGATTGAATGCATATAATTGTGATTGGATGCCTTTTGCAAGAAACTCAGTTGTCTCTGAAACCTAGTGAAATTGTAAGGTAGTTTGCAATTTCTGTATCAGTTTCCATTTTGCTGAGAAGATGTTGGTTATAGATCTACATGTGCCCTCTCATTCTTGATTAACAGGAATCATGTCACATTAGCTTTAGAGGCTAAAAGCATACTATTTTGTTTAGTTACTATTCCACAACTTACATCAAACTGGTTGTTGTCCAAATTTTTTTCTTAATTGGTTTATTAGTTCTACAGGAATGCAATATTGAAGAGGCCACAGATGAGGAAGAACCTCCTAAAAGTTCCAAGGACTCAAAAAAAGTAAATGGACCAGATTCTGGTAAAGGACCAAGTCTTGTGTTCAAGATAACAAGCAAGGTTGCATACAAGACTGTTTTAAAAGGTAACTTCTGCATGCATTCATTACTGGTAGGCTTATTGTTTCTTCTTGTTGTCTCTCCTCTTTATCTGGTTCCACATTTAATTGAAAACAATTGTTGAGCTTGCAGCACATAGTGCTGTTGTGTTGAAGGCTGAGAACATGGCTGACAAAGTTAAGTGGGTAAACAAGATACGGAATATCATCCAACCTTCAAAGGGATCACCACCAAAGGGCATGCTTGGTTCTGAAGCTAATCCCTCCATGAGACAAAGCCTTTCAGATGGCTCTTTGGTAAGTCCTAACTTTGTGAATACCATCATCTTGAACAAATCATTCCCATACCCTAAACCTTCCTAGGTTTCATCATTTTCCTGAAAAATCTGGGTTTATTGAGTTTGTATGAAGTTGGTTCTTAAGGTTAAAATTAAACAGCTCCAAGCCTTTTTTTTTGGGGGTAAAACTGCATGCTTTTCATTTTCAAGATGTTTTTGCAATTATCTGGAAGTGACACTCCCTGTGCTGCTACCTACATTGATACTTGTAGTCTTCCAAGTCTCTGAGAGAACTTGTGTAGATTTCAAATGATGGTTGTTCTTATTTTCTTTTTTTAATGATAGATTTTTTTTAAAAAAATGAATAGTGATCTATCAACTGTCATGTCTCCCTCCCTCTCTCTCTCTCACATGTATGCACACGAATTCACACATACACACCAAAAAAAAAAACCCCAAAAAAACAAAAGCTTCTCTTGATTCTGGTTACTTTCATTTTTCTGGGGTTTCCACTCCTTGTGACTACAGAAAACATGCACATGCACATGCACACACACTTTCAAACACAGACATGCATGCATGTGCACATTTTTATATAGCCATTCCGGGCCACCTTCACTTGGTGCTGATCAGACACCAAAGATGTGCTCAAAACTTATCAACGTTTAATTGTGCTTTTAAGTCTGCCAAATTTTAGTATTATATCTTGATTATGTTCCAGGAGATGATGTCTAGAAGGCCTGCTGATCCAGAGGAAGAACTTAGATGGATGTCTCAAGAAGTTCGTGGCTATGTGGAGGCTGTTTTAAACAGTCTTGCTGCAAATGTTCCAAAGGTCTCTGAATTATTGGGCCTTATCCACCTAATTGGCATATTCTGAATTCTGAGTTGTACTTCTGACTGTGCAGGCAGTTGTGCTTTGTCAAGTGGAGAAAGCAAAGGAAGACATGCTAAATCAGCTATATAGTTCTGTAAGGTTGGTTACATGTTTTTTTTTTTTTTTTCTTTCAGACCAATAAATTTAAGGGTACAGAAATGTAATCAGGGTGGGAAAAGAAAGAAGAATTTTAGACTTCACCAAATTCAAAGATGGGGTTTGCAAAATGGAACCTACACCATAAGATGTAATTTATATGCCTATAAATTAAAAAAGGAAACGGTTATTTTGGAGATCCCTTGACCTTTGGGATCAAGTCAGCTCAATAGTTCTGATTCTAATGGTATGATGCAATATTCTGCTTTTGGGATGCATCGGTGAATAGGCATTTTAAACCTATAATTTATTGAAAAGAGTAGTCTAAAACCTACGAATTTTTTGCTTATAGGCATTTTAAGTCATGTCCAATGTGGATTGTATCAAGTGGTAGAAGTTCATTTTGCAAACCCCATCTTTGAATTTGGCCAGGTGTGAACTTTTTGCATCTTGACCGATTTATAAGTATAGTTGAATATATCTACAGTTAGATGTATGGGCATGAAAATTGATGAAAATACAATTTTGTCATCACATTGTCGAAGCATTCAATGCAACCTGTTTCTTACCAGCCCTCCCCAAATGTTACCTTTTATAGGTCAGTCCTGACTGTTGGTTTGGTGTCTGATGATTTACCTTGCACATGTATATCCTGGGTGGGTGAGTTTGAAGGCATGTGCATGTATAAGCTGTGTTTAAATGTGTATATTGCTTTGAACTGTTCATGTACCTGTGCTATGCGCCTGTATAGATGGACTAGCTTCTTCTCGGACCTTCCTGGCATCCCTTGAGCTGACTGTAGGTGAGGCTGGGTGAAGTTTAAACAGAAGAATTCATAATACAGCAAAGGTTTTACTGTCAATATGTACCAGTCTGTACCATCTGTCCCTGGTTGTACTGTTAAGATCCTTGTATAGGTACAACCCCTGTGCAGTGCTGTTCTGACACATCTATTGCCCTCTTTTTTGCTGTGTTTGCACATGGTAGTATCCTGTGTCTGTATTGTTCCTCATAGTATCAGTATGTGTACCAATGCTGGTAGTTTAAACTTTAAACCCTTACTCTATTCTATATTCTTTCACATTATTATGCCATTTATACCTTATACTAAAAGTTTGATGATACCCTTGAGTTCAAAAAGCCAAAATTTTATCATGATTTACACTTATTTTCTAACGTTATCAGAACTCTTGCCTTGTCATAGAAATAATTGCACAACCAGAAGAATACATGCATTTCTTTTGTTTTAGATATGAGAATCTTCGGTGCCCTAATAATCATATTGCATTAATAGTAAAGAAATTACAGCATTATTTGCTGGACCTTCTTAGTTTTGAAGATAGTAATGATCCACCAAAGATTTGTGACTCAAATTACAGTAGCTTTTGAAGAACTCGATTACTGTTATATCATTCTGGATATTATCTGCCAAAAAATCTATAGGGAGTCTTCTTTGATTGTTGTTTGTATGTTCCTTGTGTGTAAAACATTAGGTCGTAAATTGTTAAATCATTGATTACATGTGATTTTGATGCATGGAAATTATTATGGATGTTACTTCATATTAGCAAAGTTATGGACCTTTCAGATTGTACCTTATTAGTCTTAGCCAGATGATACAGATTACGTGATTAATACAGTTCTTTGCAATGAGAGGCATCATGGCTGATGTTGATGATTTATTGAGTATATGATAAAAGTTTGAAGATAACTATATTTGAGCTATTATTTTGTTTGAGGTAAAAAATTGATATTGTGATGTGAAAGATAGTGATACCTTTTATGCTGTTTCTCTCACACTAAAAGGATCACAAGATTGCATTGTTTGCATCCAGTTTATGCCTTTCAATCCGTGGTGTGGGTTTTGTCAATTTTATAAACTGTAATCAAAACCGTGTTTTTGTTTGCTTATTTCCAGTGCTCAAAGCACAGCAAGGATTGAAGAACTGCTCCAAGAGGATCAAAATGTCAAACATAGACGAGAAAAGTTTCAAAGGCAGTCTTCGCTTCTTTCTAAACTTACTCGTCAGTTGAGCATCCACGATAATCGAGCTTCTGCTGCTAGCTGGTCCAGTAATGGCACTGGAGCAGGTAAGAATTTTGTGACTTCTATGACACTTATGCTGATGTGATCCATAGACTCATCATTTTTATCTGGACTACAAGCTTTTTCTTGGAGAAAAAGCAATGATACCTGATGGATGGATATGCATTTGACTATTTGCCATGGTATAAAACAAAGCCATTAAATCTTGTGACAACAAAATTAAGTTTGGTATCAAGAGGGGTATTAGTAGTACATCAATGGTTTTACGCAGTTCCTATTTCAATCACCTGGTGGTGAATTGTGAACCGGCTTGTAAGAGCACCAATTGGCTTGACTTGATATGGATGTTAGATGACTCAAGCTAAGAACTTCATATAAAAGTCTATCCAACTAACTTTTATTACCTTTCGGCTTTCTTCTTTGTTTCCTTGCTGAAACAATTATATTCACACGTCATATGCTACGATAAATGCAAACCATGTCTTGGTGTTAAAAATATTGTTAACTGTAAGAAAGATGAAAAATATCCTTGTCTGTCCAATCGTATCCAACTTCTGAAGAGCAGAAATTGTTGTTGTAAAGCCAAGCTAAAACCTAACAAATGGACACCTGTCCCAATGTAAATTAATTTTATGATGTTTTGATTTTGTTTGATAAGCTTTATAGTTTGACTTGCAGATTCTTACTGTTAATTGTATCATACAGTAATATCTGCGTATTTTGTACAGTAGTTTCATATGAATGATCTGGAATTGACATCTTTTATTAAATTAGAGTGTGATTTCGTTATGTAGTTATTCTGGTTTGATAGATTTCTATATCTGAAATATCTTGCTATACAGGTAGTTTGTGCTGGTTCCAAGTGGAACATTTAATCTCTCTGCTTTCTAACACGATATTGTTTTGCATGAAATATGAATAATTATTGTCCAATATTCCATGATGTTCTCAAGCATCAAAGGATTCACTTCCATAAACTGCATAACAGAAGTTGATAAAACAAATCTTGTCTTTCTGGACAACAGGCAAGCTTTATGTTCATGTTTCTAACTGAGCTGGTTGCATTCCAAACATCGCCTCCAACCTGTGCGGTTCAACTAATTTTTTCAATTTTTTAAGCATGGATCTGCATGGGGATGTATGCATGACATGAATATGCCTTTATCTATGCTAAGGTTCTACCCAAGGTTCCTAGTACTGGTATCAAGACCTGTACTGGTGGTCGGCCGGTACGAAGTGCATGGCATTTTTTTGAATTTCTTGGTTTTCTTGGATTTGAAATCTTTTTTTTATGATTTTTTATGATTATTTTGAGGTCTAAATAGATGTATTATTAGGATTAATTTGTCAAAAATCACTATGAAGTGCTTTCTAGCCTTTAACTATTCTATAATATATTTTAAGAAAGAAAAACAAAATTACCAACAATTAATTGAAGAAAAATGAGAAATATAAATATAGTTACATATCGATATTTAGAATCGGGTCGAGTGGCGATGTTTATAAATATCAGGATCATTAATGTACCCAGTAGAAAGATTAATAAATCTTTCTAGTCAGGTAGCATGGTAATCCTCTACGCTCATCCTAGGAAGTATGCATGATAAATTGTAATTCATCACAGATTTCTTGTTGAGGTCCTGACTCTAAAATATCCAGAGATTGATGATATGGTTATGGAGGGGTCCGTTCAAATATATCAACAGTAAAATCAGATTCGTATGCTCCGGGTTACATAGAATAATAATCACTAGAAGATGATGTCTCGGATGCACAATATCCATATCTATATAGATCATAAGCTGTCGATGGATATAGGTAAGAGGATCCAGAATATTAGGATAAGTCTAATACATCTATGGATTCTACTTTACGTGCGAGATTTGCAACTGCATCGTGCATTGAACGACCTTACAGAATCCATCGTCTGTATGGAATTGTATCGCCAGAGGTTCTACTAGCTAGTGCACCATATCCATATTCTGTATCGTATGAGTAAATTGCGACTTATTAGTGAATCAAAGATCAATAACCAGCTGCATTTCCTATCTTCTAGCCCTTGATCACTAGCTCTCTGACTATTAGAAGTATCACTAGCATTGCTCTCCTCAGTATCTAAATCTAAATTAACTGAGTGCTTCAGTAAAGCTACAACTATCTTTTTTTTTCTTTATTTTTGGGTCGAATAGATGAGGAATGATGTGATGTAGCTGTTGAATTCCTATGAGGAATATTGCTGTTTGTCCATTATTCAGTATTCATCCCAGTCTCGCTAGCTACAAAATTGACTGTTCATCCATGGCAATGTCCAGTATGGAGTACTGAAATCTCGGATTTAGATAGTAAGCTGCATATATATTTTCAGAATTAGTCAAAGTATACTTATACAAATATAATTGAATTTAAATTTTTAGAGTGTTTATGATTTATTGCCTACTTACTAGAAACAAATCCAAACTTATTTGATAATTCCACCATCCATTAATGATTTAGATATATTCATTGGCATGTGATGGATTTGTCTCTTGGATCTTTTTCTTTATCATTTCCATCATATAATAATGGAAACCCATTTGAGGATATTGCTTAGATCCACGATTTGAAGTATTTCTTATGGAGGCTTATAGTCGTCACTATTCTCTCGATCCATTGTCAGAATGTTTGTCTCGTCATTAAATTTTTCATAGTATTCTTCTCGGTGTTTGTCATGGCATATCTGTTCTGCTGCCACTCTGGACTAACAAATATCTGACACAGTTTTACTTTCTTGTCAAAAAGACTATCAAGAGCTATATAACTCGAGCAAATCGTGTGACGGTTTCAATATTTTTTTCCAGTAAAGCTCCGCATCAATGATAAGATTAGTGTATGGTTGTAGATAAATCTGGTGATACTCTGTGCTAATTTAACTATCTTTTACATCTTATGGGTGTTTCCAATATTTATCAACATGAGGTTAATACAATATACAGTACAAGAGGTCAAAAAAAATATATGGTCGCTGTTGCATCAAGATCTGCCCTGCGGATCTATATCATGGTCTATTATCTGTGATGATCTGCATGACATTCTGCTCTTCCACCTGATCGATCATCTGCATCAATATGAGGATATAGTTTGTATCATGCACTTAATTTGAAGCATCATTAGATTTATAAAAAGGTTTTTCCATCATAATAAGTCAAGAAGTTAATGCTTCGTCTAGTCGGATCAATCCATCTTACATCACTATCAATCCATACACGGGCCACTTACTCTGATAGGAGGTAATCCATTTTTTTAGCTATTTTTTGTTGTCAAGAAGCTAATCATAAATATCCTTTTCAATTTTGGAGGATCTGCACTTGCATGAGCAACCTGTATAGATGCAATAGTAGAGCGATAATATGGGTTATTTACTGAATGCATTGGGATATGATTAAAGTGAAACCATGATCCGATAGCTTGTCACATATTTTTCTTTTTCTTTTCAGCATAGTATCCATCCTCTGTTGTTTAGACTCTGTTAAGAAAGGTATGTGGATCAACATCGTGGATAGAGGTTTTTGCTGGAATGTTCCTAGAAAACTTATTTTAACTGCTAAATGCTTTCAACATGGATGCAATATGGCTAGTGCTTTTCTTGATGGGCTCTTTAACTGTGAGGAGATCCTAAAATGTCTTAGACTCTCCTGCAACATTTTTAGAGCCTAATTTATACTTCGATTTAAAAATTGATGGTCTAAATCGCTCTTCATGCTTGGCAATTTTCTGTCTCTATTCATACAAGCTCACCTGAATGGTAGCTCGATCTGTGCCTCATTGGAAGGAATATATGCTCCTTTTGACTTTCTAGAGTGATAAGAAGGTGGTTCTGTGGCTCGATGGTTCGTCTGTCTTTATTTTTTTTTTTGTTTTGAAATCAACAAAGTATTTCTTCATCAACTGACGGATCTCTTATGGACACTGTTGACATACAGATACATCTAAATAGCTACCAGTCAGTACTACCTAGTTATCCCATTATCCTTGAATTTTATATTGCATCATTTATATCTTCAATGATGCCAACTTGAGATAATTTCTTCATGCGTCGAACCAATGTTAAGCTTTGGATCCTTCTTCCATCTCAATGGATCCATTCCTGAAATTGAAAAAACACATAAATTTAATAATCACATAAAAATTGATTAGTATTTTATTTATCTTTTTTATTTTTTAATTATATATATATTAATTTTTTTGAATAAAAAATATAATATTATAAAAAAATAATTTGATCTTAAATTCATGTAGGATCTCATGGATGCTAT
This sequence comes from Areca catechu, assembly GCA_021397845.1. Classification (NCBI taxonomy): domain Eukaryota; kingdom Viridiplantae; phylum Streptophyta; class Magnoliopsida; order Arecales; family Arecaceae; genus Areca; species Areca catechu. The sequence goes on from CM038045.1 coordinate 26,357,913, forward strand.
ATATATATTTTAAAATAGGGGCATGTACGAAATACTGTTGTTTATTCAAAATTAGATCTAGGACAATATTCATACGATGCATAAGAATTTGATTAAATCGACAAAATTTATGATAAAAATAGTTTACAAACCCTTGAACAATAATCTATTTTGACAGTTGTTTAATATTTTATTTTATTTTTATTTATTTTTTATTTTAAAAATATTTTTTAATTTAAAAATTGATATATTTAATAAAAATAATGATTTTGGTATCATTGTGTAGATCTTTCATAGATTTACAATATACTCTAAAATTATGCCAAAATAGAAAAAAATGACAGTTTTTTCTCATTTTTTATTTTTCATGAATTTTTCTTGAAAAGAGAGGGGGAGGGAAAATGATTGATATACATATCTCTAATCGATATTTTTTACTTGTTTTGGGATGTTTGGATCTAGTGAAATCGTCAAACGAGCCTTTTAAAGAGTTTTCCGACAGTTCTCTATCAAAAATGAAAGTTTTCAGAATCTCAATGAATTTAAAAACACTCCACCCAATCCCTAATTCGATAAATTGTCGGGACTGGAACTGGATGAACCGGCCAAAATACATGGTTTGGTGCCCTAACCATGCTGTTTCAGTCCGGTTCAGGGGGTTTTTTGATCAAACTGGAGGCTATGCTATTTTGTATAGCCGAACCATGCCGATTCACTGCCGGTCTGGTTCCGGCATGGTTCAGAGAACTTTGGTTTCACCTCTAGCATCCTTTTTCTGGATAATGGTGTGATCCTGGGAAAATGTATGCATGATGCATACTCCAAAAGAGAACCGTAAAGTCAATTAATTTCTGTTAGGAGTGCCCAATTTTGACTGGAAATATGATGTGTTTTGATTTTGATGTCTCTGCAGAAAGCAGCCCAAGGGCCAATACTTCGGGTGATGATTGGAGATCAGCATTTGATGCTGCAGCAAATGGACCTGTGGACATCTCCTTTGACAGATCTAGAAGCAACGGCCATAGCCGTCGGTACAGTGACCCTGCACAGAATGGTGATGCCAATGCAGGTCCGAATTCCGGTAGCCGTCGGACACCAAATAGGTTGCCACCTCCGCCACCACAGAACAGTTCATCAGTGTATAGATACTAGGCAGCTGATGGTTTGAATGGCAGCTAATATTCTATGTATACTTGGTGGGTGCACATGTCCTGTGCTTTTCTCATTTTGGTGAGCTGATTCAGGCAACACTAGAGCAGAAACAACAGTGTACTCCGAGCTGGTAGACCATTCTATTCCTAATAGAAATTTGTCTATTTTTTAAAACTAGGGAGTACATGATGCCCGTTCCCTTGTCATGCCATGCATGCCTCGGCAGGGAACCGGTCATTTTGGTACGAGTTGTAGCAATTTTTCGCTTTGTGACTTTTTTGTTAATAGAGTTAATGATACATCGAGATGTATTCTCTTTTCCTTTTACCAGAGATCCCTGCCCATGTTGTTTTCTGTAGCTTGATAACTAAACAGTAAGCAATTAGAGCAGTATATAGGCTATATTGCTGACGTAGTGCTGAGCAAGGGAAGACAATTTTTCCGGTCTCATTTTAGGATTTTTAGCAGTACAGTGTATTAGCGAGATTCAATGTTTTTGTACCGAGTGATCCTCTGTCATTAATTGATTGGTGAGCTGTTACCTTGTTAGCTTTGATTGCTCCTAGCCACATTAGCTGGACCGGTGGGTCTCCAACATTTTTGCACCTTATCATTCCTGAGCCTAGAGACATGCAACTAAGAGGTTAAATCTTGCACTACATTTAAAGGAAACCCTTTTAAGGGGACGTAAATGTGTAGCACTAGACTATAACTATTGCAGCTAGAGCCGCTTGGTCCATAAAATGGATGCTATTCTATGTTAATCAGTTATAGATTAAATTTTTTCCTGATGATCTACTCTAGATTAAGTTTTATATGCATTCACGCTTGCCATTATCCTTTGAAACATGTTTCATACAACTCATTAAAAATGGAAGCATTCTTATCCTTTGATCATGTAGCAACTGGAACCCTGTATAGCCGGTACCTGGATGGGATGCCTATTTTTGCTTACGCACCAGCTTAAATCCAAGCCTAAATAAGAAGGCTATGATGTAGTGGTACGAGCAAAGTTGCATAAAGGATTGTGGTTCATCTAACAAAAAGCAGAATGGAGTTCTCAGCTTTAACTCATTCATTCATCATTCAACCATCCTTTCGTTAAACAGAGCCTCCAGCCTTCCACCTCATTTCTATGGACCAATGACACAGAAAGGTCATGATGTAAATGTTTTTTAAAGAATCTAATACTCCCTGCAGTAATGCATAAAACTGATCCTTAAGCACAAGACCATATTGATCATAACATGGATCGCCACACAGCACTGCTCATATTAAGCCTGTGGGACTGATGAGTACCTTCGGTGGTGATGCTGCTGCTGCCTCTTCTTCTCCTGGAGTTCCCCATCCCAACTATTAAAAGAAGCCCCTCCCTGGCGTAATTGGTGGAGCTTCTCAGGGTCCGTCGACATGAAAGCATAGGTCTTAACTGGTGGCTCTTCTTCTGGGACTAGAAAGCTTTCTTGCACTGGCAATGACTTTGCCTGGCTTTCTTGCCACTGCAGATATTGGTTATGGTGCTGATGATACTTTCCTCTAGAACTTGAGAAAATTCCTCCAATGATCAGCGCTATAGATGAGCCAGCACCAGCAACAAGCTTCCCAATTGATGTGAAGAGGCCTTCTTCTTGCTTCTCTAATTCATCCTCAGTTGGGAATAGTGGCGGCCCAACTGAGGGTCTCCTTGGCTGCTGATGTGGACTAGGTGCCATGCTTGATTTTGGAGTTATAGGTTCCTGAAAGAAATATTTCATAAGACAGAATGTTGATTGTACAGCAAGAACAGCAAAAGCATTTGGGGAAATTAACAAGTGAACATGCTTTCTAGCTTACCATTTATTACCACGGTATTATATCATGGTCCTCAAAATTAATTTAATAAAATGAAAGCTTTGAGAAGTATCAAATATAAAAATTGCATATATTCATTGCACTAAGCTTTTCAAGAAATATCAAACATTGCAATGATCCAATATACTAGAAAAAGAATTTGAACGAAATATATTTTTTAAATAAAAGAATCTTGAATTCTTGCAAACTAAAGCTCCTTTATCCAGTTAATGCTGTTAATTTACAGTTCTGAAAACCATCAGAGAAGGCAAGAATAACATGCATAATTTTATATGGGTACTCCCTCAATTACAGCCATTTGCAGGAGACACCAGATAATGGGACAGGCTTGAGATGAAGCGTGCTAGCAGCTAAATATGAAGTCCGTCGAATCAGATTGTCATGGCTTTAATAATTTATAGCACAACCTTGTGGTTGAAGTCATTTAACTTATCATTCTCACTACATGACATCTGGTACTAGCAACTCACATGTATCAAAGAAACAATTACTCCCATTCGTCGCTGCAGTAATGCGAGCATGTAGCCAAAGAAACCAGCAGCAAAAAGCACTGCAATTCCTGCAATGGAAACTCAGACTTGTCATTAAGCAATCTTGTGAAAGTAAGTCTCAGAAATCTACATGTCAAGTTATTATCCTCAGAAAAGAAGCAAAGCAAGTGCAAGGATAAATAATGGCATGTTCTACCTGGAGGGAGAACAGTTCCATACTGGTATGCACAATCATCAAAATGTAGCTGGATCTCCCGGATTGCCTGGTTTCCTCTGTCTACAACCAGAAGAGAGCAGCTACTATCAATGTAGACCACCTCAAAATCGTTAGAAAACATTGCGTCCTCACTTGGCCCGTCTACATGTCTCCCTCTATTCCACTTCCCGCCAGCTATCGTTGTAACCCCTAGAAAAAGATATGGAATTCAAACTGAATTTACACTTTTTTTGGTATTATTATTTTATTTCTTGCTTCAAGTGATTCTTTTAACTGTTATTTCCAATCATATGGAGCCATAAGAAATATGGTCAATTATCACCAGGAGAACGATAGTGCAACTAGAGTCTACCAAGCAATTTTCTGTAGAATAGTTCTCAAATTGAATACCTTACATCATTACCATTTGCCAACTGGGTAAAAAAACACAAAACAAGAAATAGCCCAGGGCCTGTTTGCTATCGTTATTATATTTGTGTTTTTATTTCCCCAAAATTAGCGTAACACCATTATTGAAGATAGCATTTGTACAAAACTTCTGCTATTCTCTTTACATTTTCACTCTTCTTTTTGATAACAATAAATCTCCAAAACCTTTATGGACTTCATAAACAATTTCACAAAAAGAAATATGTTTCATCGTACATGTTGTTCAGTCTCGTTCATTTTTACTCTTAGGTTTCTGAAAACCAAATTGGAAAACAAAAGTAATACCACTTTTTTGTAGTGACCAGAACATAAAGTCAGAGGCTGCAATTCCCAGAGAAGAATTGGAATTTAAAAATTAGGGGGATGTTAGTGGACCCAAATGGGATCATTGATTAATAATATGATAATAACATAATCAATAATTTATTATAATATAATATATCATAAATATAATATATAATATCAATATAACCTAACATAATATAATACTGTATAATATTGATATAATATATTAATGGCATATGGATATACAATTTTTTTCTACTAGACTAAGGGATATTTTTGTCCTTGAATTTCAGCCCAAGCTCATTGGCATGGGATGATCTTGGATATCCATGATCTTGGATATCCGATCTCAAGGACAAGTATCCTATCACTAGATCGGGTGGCGATTTAAGGAGTGCAGGTGATTTGAGATTATTGCTACATAGGATCACTATGGTACAACTAATCATGGTGATCTCAACACCTAACACCCACATCACCTTTGATCGAGATGATCACTCTGTACCAAATGCCCCATAGAAGTGTGTCTATGCTGATCAAAGAATTCACAGTAATGAAAAATTTAACTTGTTTAGGTATTCTTGTTTTATCTCAACAAATCGAATAGGCCTCTGGCCTCATTCCTTTTTCTCTCAAAAACTTGACTAGATATTCTACATGATTCTTAGGAGATGTAGATACTAAGGTCAATAGGTTCTACAAATTGAACATGATCTCAAAAAAGAAACAAAAGTACAAAGGAAGATTAATAATTAAAATGCAACGATACAAACAAGAGCATGTCAACAATGAAAGAAAAAAAATAAATGCATGCATGCATGAATGCATACATGCATACATGAGGATTAATGATTAAAACATAAAAGTAAAAATTACAGCCTGTCAAAAAAGAAAGAAAAAGAGAGCATTCACAAACAAAGTCTATAATGACAAGCCATTGGATGGAAGTTTGTTTAATCCATGTTCACCACTAATTTAGTGCCATAAGGAAAGATGCCTTATGGCTTATGTGCATATTCCATTAAACAAAACATACTCGACTTGTGCAATACAAATTTTCTCCTGGATGTATTGTATATGCGTAACAATGTGGATATTTATAATCCAAAAATTATTCTATACTCAAGAAAGTTAGTATTCAAATTGACCTTATAAAACATAAATTATCAATACATGTATGGCCCTAAATGACTTCTTTTTTCCCAGTAAAAGATCTGTAGGCTTTATATAGCAAAAAACCACTCCAAGGACCATGTACCTAGAAAACATAACAAAAGATGGCCATAAAAGTGTAAGATTAAAGCTTGCATAGCAAAAAATGTATAATCATTACCCAAAATTAAAAACTCAAAATGTAGACTCAGCCATGATACCACTAGTAGGAATATCATGCACATAAATAGCTGCTAGCAATGTTACAAATTTAGCTCTCATAGAAATTAAAATCTTAAATATTCTAATTTTACTCAAGCATGCAATGGAAGAAAACACATATTGGAAGAACAAAGAACACTTAATTTAATAATGCACTGTTGATGCTGCTATCTGCTAGGTCATCGAAGGTCGCTGGAGAGGTGGCGCTCCTGCAAGGAGCCTTGGCCAGAGGTTATTCCGGTGAGGACCTTCCGATGATCAAGTCAGGTGGAAGGCAACAAAAAGAAGAAAGTAGAGAGGAAAGGGGAGTATCTGTTATTGCATATCTTGGGAGCTCCCAAGAAGCCCCTTTATATATGTGAGAGGCAGGGACATTTTCAGGATATAGAAATTCTCAGTGGATTTGGTGAGAAGTGAAAGGGCATTAGGTCCTGACAGTGCATCTAGTAGCAGATCATTTTGTTTGCCTGAAATATTTGTCCCTCATTAATTGAAACTGTCTTTTGTGTTGCTGGCCATGCCCTTTAATAGCGACGTCGACTAGGGGCTAGTCATGTTTCCTTAATTGCGAGGATTTGTTGAAGATTATGAAATTTGTCTTCCTAATCGCATGATAGGGTAAATGGGGATAAGCATCGATTGATTCCTTCTTGGGTTGCCTTGAAAGGAATTGTTGGAGAGCTCTATTTGCCTGTAGGCACAAGGGTTCAAGATCAATTTGAATTCCCGCACCAAGGTCAAGGGTCCATAAGGTCGAGGGATCCGAGGTGTGATTTTACCTTGCCCATAGGACATCTTGTCAGAGAGAAAGTGAGCCTCCAACGGTACCGTGGATCGATCTAGATGAAGGAGCTCTTCATTCAGGGTTGAGGGTCGACCAAGACAAGGGAGTCGAGATGCTACTATGGCACGGGGGATACTGGAGCTGGATGGTCGAAAGCGAGATGGACCTTTATTGAAGCCAGGGGCCGGGAAGGCCGAAGGGGAACTTAATGTGGCCTTGCTTCATCCAGGAGATGGTGGGTGACTGCTTAACTCAAAGATCCTCGAGATCTCGAGGGTGGGAGGTTAGCCTCCCACACCATTTACCCCCCACTCCTTAACCTTGGGCACGAAGCATTTTGGGCTGAAGAGTAGATTCGGCTGCACGACCAAGGGATTTGAGTATAGGCAGGAGTTATCATGTTCTTTAAAAGGCATGGAATGTGTTGGAAAGCGAAAAGGCGCCACTATAAATGACTAGTGGACTGTCCAGGAGTTGTTCAAAAGCATTCTTCTCCCCAATGATGCTGAGAAGCTCATCGGGAAGCAGACCCTTCACCACCGAAGAGAGGCTATTCAAACCTATCTCTAGGTAATCACCTTTGCTTATCTTGGATTGCAGTTCAATTTGCTTTGGTCATTTCACTAATGCTCTTTTCTTTACAGCTGGCCCACTACGTTAACGATTATTGTGAACTATGGGGCCATGTTGGAGATTTGAAAAAGAGATTGGTTGTGCTTTAGGCCTAGATTGGCACTGCCAAGATGGCTAAGTCCTTTGTTGAGGCCAAGGTTGATAGTCTAAATCGGGTGATCACCTTGGAGAAGAAAAAATGACTACAGGTGGAGGAGCTAAGCGGCATGCATCAGAGGAGGAGCTAAGTTGTGTGCTTGCAGATGCATGCTGCAAATTATCCAGGGCCGAGGTGTGGATGATTGATATTGAGGCACAGATGGCGATGGCGGCACAAGCAGGCATGAAGGCTTACAAGGCCATCAAAGAATAACATAACGACTAAATGCAATAAGCCGTCGTGACCTACCTCGTAGGCATAAACGAGGTTTGGTCAAAAGTGGCAATTCACTTTCCAAGCGTAGATCTGAGATTTCTCGACGTGGAGTCAGAGAAATCAGATGATGATCTACTCCCGGGCTCGAAGGTGCTGTTGGTCCTTCGGGTGATGAGGATCCTCTACTGGTCTCCTGAAGCATATTTTGTTCCTTTTCTCTTGTAAATAGATACAATTTGCATGAATTGCTTTCATGCAAACCGGTTTTGTAACGGCCTTCGGCCTCCATTGTTGGAATATCAATGAATTTTTTTCTTTTTCATCTTATGATGAAATGCTCTTTATTTTTGTTGCGCACTCCTTTTGGCATTCTTCTATGGCTTGGGATCGTACGCCCATTGGATCATTAGTGACGCTAAATAGGGCACTACTCCTAAAGGAAGACGCTACAATGGCTTAGTGCCTTCTCGACCAGTCAACTTTACTAGATCAAGGGCCGCCGCTAGCAGGTAGCTTCAAGGATCTTCATCGACCTTGCTTGCTTGACCCTCCATTTTTTAAGTGAGGATGAGGATCCTATTGGTTAGCCTACGGTGCTCCGATAGTGCGGCCTTAAAACAATTCACTCAGCACTTTGGAGAAGGTTTGTAATGCCGATTATTTACCAGAGAGTAAATATACAGCAACAACTCCTGGTGCCTTCGAGCCAAGACTAATACTAGGTTGTTGAAGCTTTCAAGGTTAATTAGAGACCGTTGGATTAAACACCGATCAAAGGCACCTTCTATGGGCCATTGGTAGGTTGTTGAGGCTTGGACTGATCAAAGGACGTTTTAGAGCCAAGGCCAATCAAAACCATTGAATTAAGTGCTGATCTAAGGCACCTTTTATGGGCCATTGGTAGGCTATTGAGGCTTGGACTGATCAAAGACTATTTTAAAGCCAGGATTGATCAATGGCCATTAAATTAAATGCCGATCCAAGGCGCCTTCTATGGGCCATTAGTATGCCATTAAGGCTTGGATCGATCAAAGACCATTTTGGAGCCAGGGCCGATCAAAGGCTATTGAATTAAATGCCAATCCAAGGCACCTTCTACAGGCCATTGGTAGGCCATTGAGGCTCGGACCAATTAAAGGTCATTTTGGAGCTAGGACTGATCAAAGGCTATTGAATTAAATGCCGATTGCACCTACGAGCTATTGGTAGGCCGTTAAGGCTTGGGCCGATCAAAGGCCATTTTGGAAATAGGATCAATCAAAGGCTGTTGAATTAAATGCTGATCCAAGATACCTTCTTGGACTATTAGTAGGCCATTGAGGCTCGGGCCAATCAAAGATTGTTTTGGAGCTAGGGCCAATCAAAGGTCATTGAATTAAATGCCGATCCAAGATACCTTCTATGAGCCATTGATAGGCTGTTAGGGCTTGGGCCGATCAAAAACTATTTTAGAGCCAGGACCGACCAAAGATCGTTGAATTAAATGCCAATCTAAGATACCTTCTACGGGTCATTAATAGGTCATTGAGGCTCAGGCCGATCATAGGCCATTTTGGAGCTAGGACCGATCAAAGGCCATTAAATTAAACGCCGATCCAAGATACATTCTATAGGCCATTGGTAGGTCATTGGGGCTTGAGTTAATTAGAAGCCGTTTTGGAGCCAGGGCTGATCAAAGACCGTTGAATTAAACACTAATCCAAGGCACCTTCTATAGGTCATTAGTAGGCCGTTGAGGCTCGGGTTGATCAAAGACCGTTTTGAAGCCAGGATTAATCAAAGGCTGTTGAATTAAATGCCGATCTAATGCACCTTCTATGTGCCATTGGTAGCCGTTGAGGCTCGGACCAATCAAAGACCGTTTTGAAGCCAAGATTGATCAAAGACCATTGAATTAAATGCCAATCCAACATGCTTTCTACAGGTCATTTGTAGGCCATTGATGCTCGGATCCATCAAAGACCATTTTGGAGCTAGGGTTGATCAAAAGCTATTAAATTAAATGCCAATCCAAGGTACCTTACACGGGTCATTGGCAAGTTGTTGAGACTCGGACTGATCAAAGATTGTTTTGGAGCCAAGATTGATCAAAAGTCATTGAATTAAACACCGATCCAAGGAGCATTCTATGAACAATTGGTAGGCCGTTGAAACTCAGGCTGATCAAAGATTGTTTTGGAGCCAAGACTGATCAAAGGCCATTAAATCGATCCAAGGTGCCTTCTATGAACCATTGGCAGGCCGTTGAGGCTTAGATCGATTAAAGACCGTTTTGGAGCCTAGGCCACTCAAAGACCGTTGAATTAAATACTGATCAAGGCACCTTCTACGGGCCATTGATAGGCCATTGAGGTTTGGCCCGTTTAAAGATGGATCGTCCCTTCTACGGGTTATTGGTAGGCCATTGAGGCTCGGGCGGCCATTTGGGAGTCAAGGCTGATCAAAGACCATTGAATTAAATGCCGATTCAAGGCACCTTCTATGAACCATTAGTAGGCCATTGAGGCTCGGACCTATCAAAGATCATTTTGGAGCCACGACCAATCAAAGGCCAATGAATTAAACAATGATCCAAGGTACATTCTACGAGCCATTAGTAGGCCATTGAGGCTTGGACTAATTAAGGGCCATTTTGGAGCCAGGACCGATCAAAGATCATTGAATTAAATGCCACTCCAAGGTACCTTCTACGTCTTGTCAGTCAACAAGAGTGTACATCATCTTAATCACAAATCCTTTTATTAAAAAGCAAAAAAGTTTACGTTGCTGATAGCATATTTGAAGATTTTTCGAATTCTAAGGATAAGGCAGGGGAATTCCATCTTGTTGTGTAAGGTGATATGTCCCGAGCCGGATGACTTCCTTTACTCGATATGGACCCTCCCAATTTATGAAGAGTTTTCCTTAACTGATTGGCCGGGATACTTTGGCTCACCATAATACGAGATCTCCAACTTAAAAGAACTTGTCTCGAACTCTGTATTATGATACTAGGTGACTCTTTATTGGCAGGCTACTATTCTCGTTGCCGCCCATTCTTGAATCTCTTTCAGCAGGTCCAGGTTTGTCCTTGCTACTTCGAGTTTCTGTGTTTGTAAAAATTCTTTACCCAGAGAGAAGAAGGCTTGACTCCAATGAGATTATCGCTTCAATTCTGAAGGCAAGGTGAAGGGAGTTTCACCTGTTGGGATTCTCTGCATTGTTCAGTAAGCCCAGAGGATATGTTTAGTACATTGGGCCACACCTGTCATTAGTCCCTGTAAAAGAGTTCTATTAGTAACCTCGGCCTTCCTGTTAACTTGAAGATGACCGACAGAGGTGAAACAATGCATGATACCCAAGTTTCTACAAAGTTCAGTCATTTTAAAACTGCTTAATTGCTGGCCATTATCGGTGATGATAACTCTTGGAATGCCAAAGCGATAGATGATAGATTTCCAAATGAAATCATTTACCTGGGCTTTTGGGGCATCGTGCTTCTCCCTTCAATCCCGGAGGAACCCATCAAGTTAGCCACAACAGATGAGTTCTTTAATCTCATCATGGAGCTGAATGCACTTCTCCATGTCATAGCCATGATCATGGTGGTAGATGCAGCACTTGCATGGATTATACATGTCTGGACTCGTCCACAACTTCCTTGCTTCAGGTAGTTTCCCTTTAACCTTATCAAAACTTGAGCTTGGGGAGCATTCAAAGGAGTATATTGGTCAAACCTTCTTGGTTGTAGCATGTCCTGCTGGTCATGAAGGTTTTGGAAGTGTTAGATCCGGGAAAGAGATCTTGGGCATTGTGGGGGAGATTGGCTTCTCTACCTCCCTTTTCCTTGATCCTTTTTTCTCGATCAGAACTCCTAGGCTGAGGGTTGCTCCTTGATCGCCAAGCTAGGGGACGAGCCATGCACTTCGTATACTTTGTCGGCTAGTGCACACTTCTCTGCCCTGACTAGCATCTTAGAGAAGTTAGCTTGGGCTCTCTTCTTGAGTGAGAAGAGGAAATGATACTTTTGTAGTCCACACTTCATGACTATCATAGTGACCGCATGGTTTAGATTGTATACTTCCAAAGCCGCTGCATTGAATCGGCTTATGTACGCCCTAAGAGATTCTCACTCTTCTTGCTTGATGTTGACTAGGAATCAAAACCTCGACGCAACCTCTTGCTGTTAACAAAATGGATAATAAAAGATCGATCTAATTGGTTGAAAGAGTGCATAAAATTTGACTTCAAACTAGAATACTAGTATCTAGCCGCCTTCCTAAGGATAAATGGAAAGGCTCGGTATAAAACTCCGTTAATGGCTTCGTGAAGGAGCATTGGAGCCTTGAAACTCTCCAAATGATCAATTGGATCGATCGGCTCATCATAAGTTTCTAGCTGTGGCATCTTAAAATGCTTCCATAGTTGTACTCGCATGATGTGGGTTCTAAAAGGTGGGTCAATATTATAACCAAGTCCACTTTGATCCGAAACTGAACCTTTCAGGGCGTAAATATGTTGGTGAAGCTCTTGGAGCTTGCAGTCTACTTTCGCTTCCCTCGTAGTATATGCCTCCGAGGGTCGGGGAGGCGATCAGACTGGTATTGATCCCTTATTCGATTGAGACGAGGGAGAACATCTCCTTGCCTGCTTAGGGGCTTGAAGCATGACGAGTACATCCCTCGCATCTGGGACTTTACTGGAGGGATGGTGGCCGCAGTTCTGGCTACAACATTTTTGGCACCGCTTGATCCTGATGAGGCACCGCTAGACCAGTACTTGGCAGTGGTGGCACCGATGCAGGTTAGACCTAGCATTGGATCGTTTGGACCGCGACTGTCAGGGCCTGAATCTGTTGAGAAAGCTGCTTTATGCAGTCAGGACCCCCTGGCCCTTTGGCTTAGTTCTCGATTGAAACTTAGGAGGGTGATTGTCGACTAGCTGGCTTGCCAGGATGCGATGGTGTTCGATCGTCAAGTGGACACACCTTTGGATGGCATGAAGGCTCCGCTCAGTGTTTCTTCCAAGAATTGGTAGTGGCCCTTTCTTTAGTACCAATTTGTTGACGCTGTTCCCTGCTTAGTCACTGAAGGTCGCTGGAGAGGTGGCGCTCGCAGGATGTACTTGTAAGGAAGCCCTGGTCAGAGGTTGCTTAAGTGAGGATCCTCTAATGATCTAGTCAAGTGGCAGGGAATAAAAGGAAGAAAGTAGAGCAGAGAGGGAAGAGAGTTTACGTGTGTTGCATACCTTGAGAGCTCTTAGGAAACCCCTTTCTATAGGTGAGAGGTAGGGACATTTTTGGTATATAGAAATTCTTAGTGGATTCGATGAGAAGTGACAGGAGAACAGGTCCTATAGTGAATCTGGCAGCAGATCATTCCATTTATCCAAAATATTTGCCTTCCATTAATTAAAACCTTATTTTTTATGTGTTGCTAGCCATGCACTTTAATAGTGACGTCGATCATTGCCTGAGATTAATCACGTTCCTCTTAATTGCAGGAATTTGCTAAAGATTACGAGATTTGTCCTTCTAATCGCACAGTAAGGTGTATGGAGATGAGCATCAGTTGATTCCTCCTTAGGTTGGCTCGAAGGATGCTATTGGAGAGCTCTTTTTGTCCTTGGGCACAAAGGTTCAGGATCAGCTTGAATTTCTGCACCGAGTCCGGGGGTCCATATGGCCAGGGATGTGAAGCATAATTCCACCTTGCCCACAGAACAGCTATCAAAGAGAAAGTGAGCCTCTGACGATACCGTGAGTCGATTCAGATGAAAGAGCTTTTCATTCAGGGCAAAGGGTCAACCAGGACGAGGGAGTCAAGGAGCCACTATGGTGCATGGGATACTAGAGCTAGATGGTTGAAGGCGAGATGGATCCTTTCTGAAGTCGAGGGCTGGGAAGGCCGAGGGAGACCTGAATATGGCCTTGCTTCATCTAGGAGATAGCAAGTGACCACTTGAGCCGATGCTTGATCCAAGGATCCTCAGGATCCCTAGGTTGGGGGGTTAGCCTCCCACATGATGCACTAAACTATATATTTCCATCAAGACACAAACAAATAACCAACAACTTGCATATTTGTGGCTATGGGGTCATATACTCTGGGACTAACCTCATATTTAGATTCTCTATTTGTTTCTTCCTACACCACTTTCTTTCTTAATTTAACTTTTGTACACACATACATGCATCCTTTTATAGCCTTCTCACCACCTTTGTTTTTTCACACTATTAGCTACATAAACACTTCATTTTTCAAGATCTCATCAACTCCTCAACTCATACACATCATCAACAAGATTCCTTAACTTCCACGCACAATGAATAAGATTGTTGGACTTCTTGACATAGTTTATACTTTATACATTCAATCAATCCAGCAAAAGCCTCTTAACTAATAATACTTTCCGGTGCTTCTATGTTATTAAGCATCTAGTTTCATGTGGCTTCTTACAAGAATATCTCATAATAGTCAACCAATTCCACTTCAAGCTTTTGATTTGCCTATAACAATCGTCTTTCTCCTTGTTTGGTGTTCTTTTTTTTCTTTTTTTTTTTTTTTGCATTCTGGTAGTTGAAGTGCCAAGGCCACATTGTCCACAAGTAGGTCTATCACTTCATCTTGCAACATTTTCTTCTCCAATGTCCTTGAAAGCTTTTGATGGCAGTTTTAACTGCATACTGCTTTTTGCACTTTCTTTGTGGACTTCGTATTTTCAACAGTTGTATCACTTGGTAATCCTTTTCTCAGAACCCTTGAGATAAGCACTTTTAGGTCACCAATGGAGTTGCCATTTTTTGGCACTTGGACTTATATTGGACTTATATTGACAAATATTTGACCACCACACTGAGGCCCAACGCTGTACTTCATCTTCTCACATGCTATTTCAATTTCTCTGTTCTTCCTGTCTTCTATGTCTCTTGGAGGAGCACCCTCCCCCATAACTACTTCGAGAGCGCATCCCATAACCAAACACACCAAAAAATCTTAAAGGTCAAAGATCCTATCTAAAAGCCATGATAGCACTGTGACAAGTACTCACAGAAATTATGCTCGTATGTACTCTTAATTTCATTGAAGCACCATCTAAGTGACCCTTATATAGCCCTCTCTTGAATTTTTGACTTTCATATATTTAATACACAAAGTAGCTTCATCTTTTTAGGTATCTCACGAACTCTCACATTCTAAATTTATTGACTCCTTGACTTATACACATCAATAGCAAGACTCCTTTTACACATAATTAATAAGACTTATGGACTCTACACATGATCAATTTTTCGAAATAATCTAACACTTAGGTATATATTGTAATAACGTCTTGATCCACCTTGATGTGGCTAAGCAACCTGAGAAACAGCAAAAGATGGCTATACTAGTTGCAAATCAAGTCTTATCATCATAGTCACCCTTCTGATTAAAGCTTGCCGAAAGAATATTTTCTGACAACAATACTTCCACCATAGGATTGCTGGCATCACTATAGTGCCAAAAGAAGTTCATGACTGATTCATCTTCTTGCTTACGTTGATCACCATCTTTACTTGTCAATAATGCAATGAATAGAAAACCCAAGGACATTGTTAAGAGAAACATTATTCATTACCCTAAGTGCTTCTTACAATATAATCACAATCAATAGTCGTCTCAACGTGTAGTGGGCTCAACATTAGAAATCTCATTCTTTTTTTGTGATTCAGTCCAAATTCCTCCACCGTCGCAGCCCCTTACAATTTATCCACATAAAATCTGAGATTACCTCTGCACTGTAGCTATTCTATTCTTTTTTTGGCACCCAACGCAAACAGTTATCAGCCACTTTATCTTTTGTCGGAGATTGAGCATCTCTCTCATGCTTCCTTTAAAATACTTCTAATTTGAGATTTATCCTCCATATTTTTAGCTTATGACCTCAGTATCATCCACTCTGCAACAATCATGTTTAGCTTATGTGGTCTATTCAGCACCCAACATTTTAAGTTTCTGAACCATAGAGCAGAGTGCTAGTTATTTTTTTTTATGAGTTATGAGATTTTCCAGAGTCTTGACAATGTTTAAAGATTGAATAACACTCAAAAGAGAATACATACATACATACATATACATATATATGCATAGTGCGTGTATGTGCGTGTATGTTTGTGTGTATACACATATTGATGCAAAATTTACTGAATTATCTCTATACTGCTGAGTATAAAAGAAGCAAAGGAGCAAAAATAATGGTTTGGTGACTCATGTCTACATAAGGTCAACATACACATAAATATACATACATACATACATACATATAGATATATATGTGTGTGTGCATGTGCGGGCGTGCATGTGTGTGTGTCCATGTGTGTGCGTGTGCATGCAAGTGCAAGCATGCATGTGTGTATGTATATATACACAGATTGATGCAAAAATTACTGAATTATCTCTATACTGCTGAGTACAAAAGAAGCAAAGTAGCAAAAATGTGGTTTGGTGACTTGTGTGTGCGCGCACGTGAGCGCGCGCACTATTGTGCATGCATGCATGTGTATGCGTGTGTGTGTGTGCATGTACGTGAGTGCATGAATGCATGTGTGTGTGTACACAGATTGATGCAAAATTTACTGAATTATCTCTCTACTGCTGAGTACAAAAGAAGCAAAGCAGCAAAAATAATGGTTTGGTGATCCATGTCCATTTAAGGTCATCATATTATCAGTTATCAATTGCATATATTTGAACCCATCATAAAATTCTTCAAGCATGTGTTAGGAACTGAACCTGTACCAAAGACCCATTAAATTTAGCATGAAAGATCCTCTACGAAAGATTTGGATTAGGTATGAGAAAGAGATTTCTGGATTATAAGCCCCCGATGCCAGCCCTAGTTTCACTTCTTGAAACCACATCCATTTTACCTAATCAGGTCATCTTCCTTTCACATCCCTACAGCACAGGAAACCTCCCTTCTTATAATACATTAGATGGCGGATCACTTCCATCTTGAAAATTAATAATATGTTTTAGAGATCTTCTTGAAGAGCATAAGGTTTAAAGTGTTGCCAAAACCTAAAAATGACTATTAAACTTGGCAAATGAAATTCACCAATCAAAAGGTGGGTTTTAGTTAGTTTAATCTGGTTTTGGTTTGTTTCAGCAAACACATGTCAATTTTGGCATCAGCATGTTTTACTTGGGGAAAACTGACTCAGTTCTGAATTGGTCTTGCTTGAAACTAATAAGCTTAAAATAAAACAACAATTGTTTCTCTTAATAACTAAGGTAAATCTTGTTTAAACATCCCATTTTCAATCACCTAGTAAGAATCCAAAAGTCTTCCAAAAGCAAAACACTGGGGAATGAAATTTTAACTTAATCTGTATCATTTGTTGAATTCCTTTTTGCCTCATCAGCTGAAGTCTTTGTCTACATTCTTCCTTAGTCCTGGAGAATGTTGTAGGGCAACTCTTTGATTACATGAGTTTCAACTATACAAAAAATAAGGTAGATCTCCACAATCTAGGGTACTAGGTTTTGATGTACACCTCTTACATAAAGCTTCTTCACCCAATAGCTTGGCATCAATTTATGAAGTGCTGATCTCAAATGAGAATTATCTACAACACAAATAGATCATATAGTAGTCCATACAATCAACTAATAAATGTGAACAAGAGTTTCTACTTGATATTAAGGTCGAACAACCATCAATGCTTACAAATTAGTACAAGGTGGTATAAATGCGGTACTCCTAAAAGGAATCCACCCTTCTTCCTCATCTCCATGGAAATAAAATATCTTATATCAAAGTAATGGCTACCTTGTATTCTAGTTCTTTCATGTGTAAAATGAAGTAGACTCTTCTAGCGAGTACTCTCTACTCTATATTTTGAGACAATCACCCAAAAATTCAATCATATATGCATCCAACCTATAACATAAGTATGTCTGATTCAAGTTCTAAAACGTTACAACAACACTTGCATTTCTATGGGCAACTCATTTCAGCAAACTTTATTTGTTACAAGCAGGGTTCACATAACCATCCTGTACCACCCGGTATGGGGCATACCGTACCGTACTAGCCAAGAGTTGGTACAGTTCATCTATTAAAATCGATATGGCATTAAAAAAATAAAAAAATTTCAATTCCATACCGGTACGATACCGATATGGTACGGCACGGTATGGTACGATACCGGTACATACTGTCTGGTTCGGCCTGGTTCAGGTTCATTTCATGTTTGGTTCAGCAATCCTTGCTTGAGAGGGGGGAGAAAGATTTTTAAAAAAAAAATATTGGTACACATGCCGGTATGGTATGGTATGGACCGTACCATACCATACCAGCTGCTGACCGGTATGGGTCCCGGTACCGGTTCAGTGATCCTTGGTTACAAGCACTCATTTCCTATCTCTTAGCATCTCCTATGGTTCACTCTTTTTTCCTGTGACCAACAAATTCTGCACCCATTTATGACTTAATAAAGCCCTCAATAGAGGATAGTTTTCCATGACAAGCTATCAATTAGTTTAGCTTTAGCAGTCTTTGCTTCAAACAGCTTCCTCACTACCAGCATTATGTCCATATCAGGTGCAAACATCTCCAGAATTTCCTTTTCCCCTTTATTTTCTCACTTTTTCTCAATCCTTCTCATGTTACAAATCTTAAAACTACAGAGATTAAGATAGATGTTGAACTTTCAAGAATTTCCAACAATAATACCTTCTAGTAGAAACTTAAATAATTTTCTTCTTTAAGTAACTACAAGATGCATCTTAAGTACCAAGAAAACATTCAGCTTATTTCTCCACTGAACCTCTGCTCTCTCGGCAGAAGCTGCCAGCAACATCCAACCCATCCTCTCTCTCTCTCTCTCTCTCTCTCTCTCTCTCTATGCCCCCCCCCCAACACACACACACACACCCTGTTTTTTATTCCTTTTCTCTCCTACTATTTGCTTTTAATTCCTTCTTGTGCCTTCATTATATTAAAGAAAATCGGGTGTTGCACACCTCCCTTTCTCAAAAGAGGTAGCAAGCAAGAATTCAAAACAAAATCAGGAATGCTAAAGTGTGTTGATTCTCTCAGTTATGGTGCAAATACAAACACAGGATGGCAAAGATTCAAATATCAACAAAGTAGCTAAAAGGCTCATTCTGGAATAAAAAATTAAAAAAACTCCCATTTGGAAATTCTTCTCAATGTACAGAATGTCAGTATAATTGCCAATAAACATGCATAATATGGAGTAGGTTATGTAAGTTAGAGCCTCAAGGTACTAGCTGGTCCTGGTAAATCGTGCAATTTCAGAGATACAGGGTGGTTAACCAGGTGCAAATGATAAAACCACGTTTGAGTTATCTTAAAAAAGTTTAAAATTAAGAAAGATAAACATTACATTTCAATATACTTGGTGGGTGGCATCATAAATTCAAGCACTGCCATGAAAATAACTGTTCTATAATTAAGGTTCAAGAAAATCTTTTGGTTTACCTGTGTCAGTAATTTTCCTAATTGCCTTATTCATGGTATCTGCAACATAAATGTTACCCTTGACATCCACTGTAAATCCCTTTGGATGGTTCATCCTCGCTTCCCGTGGTCTCCCATCAACATGACCAGTGTACCCTTCTGCTGAACCGGCAACAAGCTTAGGTCTGCTGTCTGTTTTCTCCCCACAGTTCAGAGAGATGAGCATGGTCAATATAGACACTTCAAATAGAAATCCAGAAGATCTCAAGTAGTCCAGAAACATTTTTCTGAGAGGAACAAGGCAGACAAGTACAGTAGAACTTGAAATGACTCATTTGAATAAACATACACGAAAATATGTTTTTCATTTTAGAGAACTAGGAAGGGAGAAAACCTGGCCAAAATTGAGATTTTGGGGGGTGAAGGGTGGGGGGCTAACACAGGTCCTTGGTACACTCTCTTTAAGACTTCACAAACTACACTAGTTGGCACACTCTTGAATAAAATATATATTAAAAATAAAACAGAGCAAAATAATCAGGACAAGAAAAGCATTCCTGAAGATGATAAAACTTGTCTAAACAAGGTCAAATTTCAATTCTTGGTTGTCTACATTGTACAAAAGTGATGACATCCTATCCAAATCAACTGTTATCACAGTTTAAGAAAATGCCTTGAATAAGTAATTCCTAGATGAAGCCATATGAATTTCCCGCTAGCTTAGAGATAGAGACATTATAATCTTCTGGAAATAAATTCAAAAGATCATAAGTCAATGGGTACAACAGAAGGATGAACAAACTAAAATACAAGGTATATCAGAACCGTGAAGTTGAGCAAGTCCAGATGTTTCAGAACAAACATCCAAAATGAACTGGGAGCTTGACATTTTAAAAGAAGATAGGCACAACCATTCTCAGAAAGTAAGAAACACGGTTATGGAGTCCATACACACATCTTGGATTTTTATAAAAATACATTCAAATTAAATCCAGACAATAGTTATCCAAAAGCAAACCAACAAAAAGCCAAATCTCAGCTCATTCAAATTTGGTTCAATTCAATTACTTAAATAAAAGTTCTCAAACAACCATAACACCGACTGATGTAATAATCTGTAGATTCAATAGAAACTCGTCGTCAGTGAGCAGTCTAATAGCACAAAACTCAACGGATCGCACTACCTTCTAAGGTCCAGGCATTTCGAAAGGCCTTAACGACAAAATTTCTGGAAATCACGGAATGTTTACCAGCAGAAACCAAAAGCAAAAACGATCAAGAAACAAACTGCAAACGTAACAGAAGATAGAAAAAGAAGCCCGCCCACATCTGGACAGTGGCGGAGATATCCTGTAAATGTTGCCGTTCACGGAATCAAGAAGCAGAAGGTCTCCGCTCGGAGACACCCCGACAGAGAACGGCTCGATTCCGAGCTTGCCGCCATCGAACACCGTCTCGACGCTGTACCCGCTCTCGAATTTCACGGACGCGCGGCCGGATATCGCTGAAAAGAACCGGAACGAATCACAAGAACATCAAAGAACCACAGCAAGAAACCACGAACGCAGAGGAGCCATACCATTGCCAATCTTGGCCGTGGGCGCCAATGACCACAACCGCCTCAAGAGAGCAGACAATGCGCCGACGAAGAACCCACCGACCAGCTCTAAAGATATTTATAATAATAATAATAATAATAATAATAATAATAATAACAATAATAATAAATCCGAGCTCGAAATCAAGAAAATCTAATGGAGTTGTAAAAAGAAAAACTAGAAGACGAAGAAGAAGCGATACCCACTTGCCGGCGAAGCGGCCGAAAGCGAGCAAAAACCGAAAAATAAGGCCATCAGAAGGAGCAGCGCAAGCCCTTTCTTCTTCACCATCACGGCCGAGTACCCAGTAATTAATAATAATAATAATAAAAAAAGGGTGGGAGAGCGAGAGATATATGGACAGAAACAGTTCACAGAGCAAAGGATTTGATCGATCGCTCAAAAGAGCGCAATTGAGAAAGCGAGAATGAACCCACCATCATATTCTGTTTTTTTTTTTTTTCTTTCCCTCCTGTTTTCTCTTCTTATAGTCCTGGTTACATGGACACCTGCCGGGGGAAACATGTAAACGAGGAGTGGAGGGAGACGAGGGAACGGAGCAATATACATAAATATATTGTCTTCGATGGTTAATTAAATAAAGCTTTTAACCAGCGGATTCTAAATTTTGTGATTTATGACCTGCTAAATGTGAATGACCCAGCACCGTTTCAGGCTTTTTTTTTTTTTTTTTTTTTTCTCTCCCAGTTTACATAGCTCACGGTCTGGTTTTCTTCTTTTGAGATGAAGGTTTGTTTTTTTTTTTTTTTTTTTTAAAGGAAGGGAGGGTAGGGTGATTTTTTAAATTTTTTAATAAATAAAAGAGATGAAAAAATAAAGAAAAATAGGGGATTTTAACTAGCCGCTCAATTTTTGACTGCAAGTTTACTTGGAATCCCTGTTGACTCTTTTTTTAACTCCCGGTCTAGAACAGACATGACATAATGTTGCCCAGATATGGTGCCCAAGAGGGGGGGTGAATTGGGTATTTTAAAAATTAAAGCAATATATGTGCTATCCAGTTCAAAGGTGAAGAGTGGTAGTGCTCAAGTAATTGTGCAACGGAAGCAATGAAATAAAACAACAATTAAAGAGCAAAAGAAGATAAAGAGTAAAGCAATGCAAACACACAAGAAGTATAGTGGTTCGGTGCACCTAGCACCTACATCCACTCCCCAAGCTTCACTTGGGAATTTCCACTATAATCTTTAGATTACAGCCGACTTGTTTTACCAGGCTCACAAGTCAAAACCTTACACACTTGTTTTGGCTTCGGGCTAACAAGCAACCATAGTTGGTTTTATCAATTGGCTCACCAACAAACCTCACTCACTTGTTTTGGCTTCGGGCTTACAAGCAACCCTAGTTGGTTTTATCAATTGGCTCACCAACAAACCTCACACTAGTTTCAAATTCCCTTAAAACTAGCCTACCACAAATAGAATTTGAATACAATGAATAAAAACAATACAAACTCCTTTTTGAGCAATAAGAAATTCGTTGAAGCTCTTGATGGAGACTCTTCAAGCCTTTTCCCTTGGAATCTTTGACCTCACTAAATGCCAAACTCTTGAAAGTTGGATTCCTCAAATATGGAAAGCTTTTGGCTAAGGAATCTCTTGGATTTCTCACTCTTTTTGGCTTGGAATTGCTTGAAGGCTTTTTACTTTCACTCTAATCCTTTTCACCTTGTCTCCATGTCTTTTTTGAAGTTTGGTGGAGGTTAAATACCTCATTCATGCTGAAACAACTCCACAAGACCGTTAGAATCAAAAATATGGCCGTTTATGGCCGTTAGAAATCAAATCAGAAGTTCAGAAAAACTAGCCGTTATACCATGAGTCGACCTCATGAGTCGACCTCTGGATCAAGTGTCGACCTCATGAGTCGACCTCCAGTTTATCTTAGGCAAAAATCCAGAAAACCATAGTTCTGCCCAGTTTGAATTCTCAGGCTATGAGTCGACCTCTGGTGTCGACCTATGGACAGGTGTTGACCTCAGGTGTCGACCTCTGGACAGGTGTCGACCTCTGGTGTCGACCTCTGAAGCGTGCCACTGAAATTTTGCCGTGCCGGCTTTGCTGAACCATCTTCAAATCCTTTCATATTAATTCCAAAGTCCATATATTTGATTTTCCATTAATTTAAGGACTTTTTCAACTGAAATACAAGCATTTCTTCATTCAACATGGTTGAGTACTAAGATCTAAGAAATACACTTAAAACATAATTAGTACTCATATATACTTAAACATTTTGTCAATCATCAAAATCAAGACTAGAGTCAACAATCTCCCCCTTTTTGATGATGACAAAACCTTTAAGTATATGAATAGGGTAAGCTTAAAAAGATTAACAATAAGATAAACATGTAAGCTCAAAACAATAAGCACCAAGCTCCCCCTCAAAATATGATCCAAAAAATCTTCAAAAATATTTTTTTTAAAATATGCAAAAGAAAAATTTAAAATTTTCAAAAATTTCTTCTTCTTACTAATTCTTTCCTTAGATAAAAACATTTTACATTCTTCTCCCCCTTTTGCACTTTCTTTCATTTCTCAAAAGATTTCTCATGTTTATCCAATCTTCCCCTTTTCATACTTAACAATTTTCTCCCCCTTTTTGACATCATGAAAAAGGGTGAAAGGCAATACAAAAGTGGAAATAAAGTTGGAAAGAATAGCAAGTAGTTCATCAAAATCAATGCATGAAATCAAATATTTATGATATCAATTGAATATGATATAAATTGAACAAGATACCAAAGAATGTAAGCACATGCAAGAAATGATTTGATATATATTATCCATTCGCCTTACTTGTTCATGGGATAAGGTCACAGCGGCACCCCTACACGTCATATTTCTTTTAAAATATGCAAAAGAAAAATTTAAAATTTTCAAAAATTTCTTCTTCTTACTAATTCTTTCCTTAGATAAAAACATTTTACATTCTTCTCCCCCTTTTGCACTTTCTTTCATTTCTCAAAAGATTTCTCATGTTTATCCAATCTTCCCCTTTTCATACTTAACAATTTTCTCCCCCTTTTTGACATCATGAAAAAGGGTGAAAGGCAACAATTTGCTCTGATACCAATTGTTGGATCGATGCCCCTAACCATTCTTACAAAAGGAACGTCCCTTTATAAGAGGCAGGTTTATCTCTCTTAAACCAGCGCAGCAACCGGGCACTCGAGTCGACCCCTCCGCCGACCCCCGCAAGAGCAACCCAGGGTACTCACCCTCGAGTCGGCTCGCTGGAGACGAGCACCGCAGCACCAACCAAGGGATGTCGACGTGGCACCAGACCCGACTTACCGATGGCACCCACACCCAGTGGGCCCAGACCCTACACTGGCCAAGCCACGAGGGTGCGAGCTGGCCCAGCCAACAATCCCCCCCCCAGCGAAACGACCGAGTTTTTCCCCCTACGGAGACTCGAACCCGAGACCTCCGGCTCTGATACCACTTGTTGCCCAGATATGGTGCCCAAGAGGGGGGGTGAATTGGGTATTTTAAAAATTAAAGCAATATATGTGCTATCCAGTTCAAAGGTGAAGAGTGATAGTGCTCAAGTAATTGTGCAACGGAAGCAATGAAATAAAACAACAATTAAAGAGCAAAAGAAGATAAAGAGTAAAGCAATGCAAACACACAAGAAGTATAGTGGTTCGGTGCACCTAGCACCTACATCCACTCCCCAAGCTTCACTTGGGAATTTCCACTATAATCTTTAGATTACAGCCGACTTGTTTTACCAGGCTCACAAGTCAAAACCTTACACACTTGTTTTGGCTTCGGGCTAACAAGCAACCATAGTTGGTTTTATCAATTGGCTCACCAACAAACCTCACTCACTTGTTTTGGCTTCGGGCTTACAAGCAACCCTAGTTGGTTTTATCAATTGGCTCACCAACAAACCTCACACTAGTTTCAAATTCCCTTGAAACTAGCATACCACAAATAGAATTTGAATACAATGAATAAAAATAATACAAACTCCTTTTTGAGCAATAAGAAATTCGTTGAAGCTCTTGATGGAGACTCTTCAAGCCTTTTCCCTTGGAATCTTTGACCTCACTAAATGCCAAACTCTTGAAAGTTGGATTCCTCAAATATGGAAAGCTTTTGGCTAAGGAATCTCTTGGATTTCTCACTCTTTTTGGCTTGGAATTGCTTGAAGGCTTTTTACTTTCACTCTAATCCTTTTCACCTTGTCTCCATGTCTTTTTTGAAGTTTGGTGGAGGTTAAATACCTCATTCATGCTGAAACAACTCCACAAGACCGTTAGAATCAAAAATATGGCCGTTTATGGCCGTTAGAAATCAAATCAGAAGTTCAGAAAAACTAGCCGTTATACCATGAGTCGACCTCATGAGTCGACCTCTGGATCAAGTGTCGACCTCATGAGTCGACCTCCAGTTTATCTTAGGCAAAAATCCAGAAAACCATAGTTCTGCCCAGTTTGAATTCTCAGGCTATGAGTCGACCTCTGGTGTCGACCTATGGACAGGTGTTGACCTCAGGTGTCGACCTCTGGACAGGTGTCGACCTCTGGTGTCGACCTCTGAAGCGTGCCACTGAAATTTTGCCGTGCCGGCTTTGCTGAACCATCTTCAAATCCTTTCATATTAATTCCAAAGTCCATATATTTGATTTTCCATTAATTTAAGGACTTTTTCAACTGAAATACAAGCATTTCTTCATTCAACATGGTTGAGTACTAAGATCTAAGAAATACACTTAAAACATAATTAGTACTCATATATACTTAAACATTTTGTCAATCATCAAAATCAAGACTAGAGTCAACAATCTCCCCCTTTTTGATGATGACAAAACCTTTAAGTATATGAATAGGGTAAGCTTAAAAAGATTAACAATAAGATAAACATGTAAGCTCAAAACAATAAGCACCAAGCTCCCCCTCAAAATATGATCCAAAAAATCTTCAAAAATATTTTTTTTAAAATATGCAAAAGAAAAATTTAAAATTTTCAAAAATTTCTTCTTCTTACTAATTCTTTCCTTAGATAAAAACATTTTACATTCTTCTCCCCCTTTTGCACTTTCTTTCATTTCTCAAAAGATTTCTCATGTTTATCCAATCTTCCCCTTTTCATACTTAACAATTTTCTCCCCCTTTTTGACATCATGAAAAAGGGTGAAAGGCAATACAAAGTGAAAATAAAGTTGGAAAGAATAGCAAGTAGTTCATCAAAATCAATGCATGGAATCAAATATTTATGATATCAATTGAATATGATATAAATTGAACAAGATACCAAAGAATGTAAGCACATGCAAGAAATGATTTGATATATATTATCCATTCGCCTTACTTGTTCATGGGATAAGGTCACAGCGACACCCCTACACGTCATATTTCTTTTAAAATATGCAAAAGAAAAATTTAAAATTTTCAAAAATTTCTTCTTCTTACTAATTCTTTCCTTAGATAAAAACATTTTACATTCTTCTCCCCCTTTTGCACTTTCTTTCATTTCTCAAAAGATTTCTCATGTTTATCCAATCTTCCCCTTTTCATACTTAACAATTTTCTCCCCCTTTTTGACATCATGAAAAAGGGTGAAAGGCAACAATTTGCTCTGATACCAATTGTTGGATCGATGCCCCTAACCATTCTTACAAAAGGAACGTCCCTTTATAAGAGGCAGGTTTATCTCTCTTAAACCAGCGCAGCAACTGGGCACTCGAGTCGACCCCTCCGCCGACCCCCGCAAGAGCAACCCAGGGTACTCACCCTCGAGTCGGCTCGCTGGAGACGAGCACCGCAGCACCAACCAAGGGATGTCGACGTGGCACCAGACCCGACTTACCGATGGCACCCACACCCAGTGGGCCCAGACCCTACACTGGCCAAGCCACGAGGGTGCGAGCTGGCCCAGCCAACAATCCCCCCCCCCAGCGAAACGACCGAGTTTTTCCCCCTGCGGAGACTCGAACCCGAGACCTCCGGCTCTGATACCACTTGTTGCCCAGATATGGTGCCCAAGAGGGGGGGGTGAATTGGGTATTTTAAAAATTAAAGCAATATATGTGCTATCCAGTTCAAAGGTGAAGAGTGATAGTGCTCAAGTAATTGTGCAACGGAAGCAATGAAATAAAACAACAATTAAAGAGCAAAAGAAGATAAAGAGTAAAGCAATGCAAACACACAAGAAGTATAGTGGTTCGGTGCACCTAGCACCTACATCCACTCCCCAAGCTTCACTTGGAAATTTTCACTATAATCTTTAGATTACAGCCGACTTGTTTTACCAGGCTCACAAGTCAAAACCTTACACACTTGTTTTGGCTTCGGGCTAACAAGCAACCATAGTTGGTTTTATCAATTGGCTCACCAACAAACCTCACTCACTTGTTTTGGCTTCGGGCTTACAAGCAACCCTAGTTGGTTTTATCAATTGGCTCACCAACAAACCTCACACTAGTTTCAAATTCCCTTAAAACTAGCCTACCACAAATAGAATTTGAATACAATGAATAAAAACAATACAAACTCCTTTTTGAGCAATAAGAAATTCGTTGAAGCTCTTGATGGAGACTCTTCAAGCCTTTTCCCTTGGAATCTTTGACCTCACTAAATGCCAAACTCTTGAAAGTTGGATTCCTCAAAGATGGAAAGCTTTTGGCTAAGGAATCTCTTGGATTTCTCACTCTTTTTGGCTTGGAATTGCTTGAAGGCTTTTTACTTTCACTCTAATCCTTTTCACCTTGTCTCCATGTCTTTTTTGAAGTTTGGTGGAGGTTAAATACCTCATTCATGCTGAAACAACTCCACAAGACCGTTAGAATCAAAAATATGGCCGTTTATGGCCGTTAGAAATCAAATCAAAAGTTCAGAAAAACTAGCCGTTATACCATGAGTCGACCTCATGAGTCGACCTCTGGATCAAGTGTCGACCTCATGAGTCGACCTCCAGTTTATCTTAGGCAAAAATCCAGAAAACCATAGTTCTGCCCAGTTTGAATTCTCAGGCTATGAGTCGACCTCTGGTGTCGACCTCTGGACAGGTGTTGACCTCAGGTGTCGACCTCTGGTGTCGACCTCTGAAGCGTGCCACTGAAATTTTGCCGTGCCGGCTTTGCTGAACCATCTTCAAATCCTTTCATATTAATTCCAAAGTCCATATATTTGATTTTCCATTAATTTAAAGACTTTTTCAACTGAAATACAAGCATTTCTTCATTCAACATGGTTGAGTACTAAGATCTAAGAAATACACTTAAAACATAATTAGTACTCATATATACTTAAACATTTTGTCAATCATCAAAATCAAGACTAGAGTCAACACATAACTTTTAGTCCAAATTTTGAACAATTTTATCCTTTATAAATATCCCATCAATGTTTCCTTTCCTCTTTCCACGGAAGAACTGCAAGTGCTTCGTCTTTGCCACGGAAGAACTGTAAGAATTTCTTTTCTCCTATTAAATCTTCATTTCCGATCGTAATCAACCTTTCCGTCCATAAACTCCATTCCCATCTGATTCCCTCTCATCGTGGTAAGTTCCTTCTCCGCATAATGTTCGACACCATTTTTTTTGTTGCGAGGGTTTTTTGTAACTGTCTTATCCATTATCGTTGCCAGAGTTGTTACTTATTCTATTTCCCATGGTCCATTGTTGGCAGGAATAATTTTGCAGTCTGCTAAACTCCGCGGGATAATTATTTTGAAGGCTCCACCATTCAACAATCTTCTCTCTCGTTTTTGGATTCGGTGTTCTCTTTCGGCCCATCTTGTCTAGCATAAGCATTTTCCTCTGTGTGAGTGGTGCCCTCTTCTCCTCCTTACGTTGTATTTAGAATAGTTTAATGTAATAGCATGATGGCTTTAGATCATACATTCAGTCCATAAAATTCGAAATAAGTTAATTGAATTATTTGGACAGAGTATTTCTGAAGATAGATAACACAGGTAAAAGAAGATTAGATCATTGTTTTTCGATAAACTTATTATACTTAAAAGTTAGTATAGAAAAAATATAATGCAGGTCATTTTTTTTAATGTAGTAGGAAGGAGAAAGAAAATGTCAGATATTTGAAAAGATATCAAATATGGTCAAATCATAGTGTTCTGATTTGGGATTAATTAAACATCAATGAAAAGTTGATTTGAGCAGTATTTAGATGCCACTTCATGGTTTGATGGTTTTGTAACAAAAACATGTAATATGGTCAATGATATAGAAAAAGTAATCTATCAAATATATATATCATTCAATCTTGGGAAGTCATGTTTATCATAGTTGAAAATATATTTCCTAAATCTGTTTTTGTATGATTGTTTTTATATAATATTAGTTAATATAGTCTGTTATATTGATAACAAGTAATGTTCGTTCATCAATAGAGGAATGTATGATAGATTGTATTGTTATGTCTTTATGATAAGACCATAATATTTGTAAATTATAATAATTTTTTTAAGATTTTATTTGCGATGCAGTTTTGTAATGGCGCCAAGAAAGAAAGGAAAAGAAGTGGTCATTACGTCGAGCACTATGATAAATGGGAGATGCTACTTTCGCAACTACACCACGATTGCAGAAGATCTAATTAAGTTGATGTCTGGCGATCAAAGGCAAAGAATAAATGCTACTCCATTTGGGCATTTGCTTGAGCTACCATACATCAAGCAGAGCAAATCGTTGTTAGATGCACTTTTATCATTTTGGGACGATGAGGGCAAGGGTTTTATGTTTGGTAAAACTCCAGTTCCATTTGTAGGGTCCGACATTGCCCTTGTCCTTGGACTGAATGCAACGGGTGATGAGGTTCTTTTTCATAGGGAGGGGACAGTTGAGTCAGACATTCTGAACCGTTTTTTTGATGGGGACCATAAAAAGGCAACTCGGGATTTAATAAAAAATAAATTGGTGTCTCTTGTTGGAAAGAGTGGATTGGATGATATGGTAGACTTTACTAAGTTATGGATAGTTTTTCTTTTTGTAACAATCATCTTCCCAACTGCACACTACATCATTCCTAAGGATTTATTTTTATATATTGATGATCTAGATAGTATAGCTAGATATAATTGGGGTTATGATGTTTATTCTTTCATTCGCCAGCAAATTCCGGGCCTAGCATATAACGTCCGGATGAGGAACATGAGTGGCGTAGGTTCCACTGGCTTTATGGATGGTTGCACGGTTGAGTTGGTGGTAAGCTTATCTTTAGTTGCAGTATAATTTATTTAGACTTAATTTTTGTACAATGTAATTATTTCAATTGTCTTTTTTTTTTAGGCATGGGCTGTCGAGCATTCGAACAGTCTTGTGGGAAAGCACAGGCCAGCATTTACATATCCCCATTTGTTCCATTAAAGTAATGCCCCATTTCCCCGTAAGGTCGACTCAATAATTAAAGTCATGAAGAATTTAAAGAATTCGGAGGTATAATTTTTTTGTATATAACATTAGAAATTTTGTAATCTAATCTGTAACTTATATTTGTTGTTCTTGTTAGGTGGTGGATGTATTACAGGCAATTGAAGATGAGTTGAACCATCTCTTTGAAGGAAGGTTAGAACAGCACGTTCCGATAGAGGTGAGACCACAGGCCCGTATTAAAATTTTTGCGCTTTGATATTTTGCTTTATATAGATGCAGTTATATAATTAGTTGTAAACTTCCATTTAAAACAGTTAATTAAAGTGTAATGTTTAATACGACATGTACTTCATATACAAAGCTTAGTCCCTAATATGCTTACAATGCTGTATAATATCTCAGGTTCCATTATGTAGTGAGCATAAAAAGGTTTCATTTAGTGATTTAGAAGGAAGAATAATAATGGTTGAGAGGTCACTTCTCTATCATGGTATTCGCATAGAGGACACTCAACCTGCTGATGATGTATGCGGAGATGATGTATGATTATGTTCGCTGGGTAGGAGGGTATCGTGCATTGAGAAGATACTATGTGATAATGGTTTAATGATGCCCAATGACAGTGCTGGCAGATATACATTCCTCTCTAAGGTGATTATGAAAATATAGATTTTAATATAAATTCCATTCACTTAATTTCATTTCTAATATTAATATCCTTCAATGTTAGGTGGGCACCGAACTCCAAGTTGCAGGTGAAGAGAGCTCTCCATTTGTTGGAGACCCTGGTATCGAGTTTGTTCAAGAAGATGTTCAGGTATCTCAGTTTATTATGAAATATTTGGTTTTCATAGTTAAATATGAAGTGTTACTTAAGTGAGATTTTTGTTGTTGCTAGGCCACATCGGTGGACGATGTTTCATGTGATAAGGAAGGTTCTACTTCAAAACATGTGCCATCTTTATACAAGAGAGTAAAAATGGGACCTCGCATTAGAAAGCCCACTGAGAAAGCCAAGGTCACGGTAAAAGATCAAAGAACCTATAAACGTGCTCGAAAGAAAAAGGAGCAGGAGATGGGTGAAGGAGCTGAAGCATTGCCTACTATCCAGTCTGATCTCCAGGCTCATTGTACTCATTCGGAGCCTGTATCATCTGCAAATGTGGAGAAGCTGGAAGAAGTTGAAGAAGAACATGCTTCATCTCCTATTAGAGAGGTTTAAACAATTTTTTTTGTGTGAATTTTTACATTTATTTGACATTATGTAACCTTATATCCTCTGTACTTTAAATATATTAATGTATTGAATTAAATATTAGCAAAATCGAGCCTCTTGTCGAAAAATAGATATTTCAAGTTCAGTGATTGTTGATTAGACAAAAGTAACGGGAGCAAGAGGGACTAATATTGAGAAGGGCATAAGTATACTCCCATCATACATGGAAGCAGTAATTCAATTCTTTCAGAGAGATGATCAAATATAGTAAGTTATTGGAGTAAGTATACGTATGAGAATAACTTTCTTAATAATCATTGGTCGAATATATGCAGTGATACTATTTGGGAGGATACCAATTCTACAAAACCTTCTTGTACCTCTGCTGCATTGGATCAAGTACTTAAAGATGGCCCAGTACGGAGCGATGTATGTAATATTTAACTGTCTACGGTTGTTGGTTGTTCAAGCTGAGAAATTGTGTTGCCTTTTTGGTTTTATTTTTTTTTGTTTTTTAATGATATAGGTCATTAATGTTTACTTACGCATATTGGAGCTTGCACATTTAGAGGACAGGCATTCTTTGAAGAACCGCTGTTTGTTTTTACGGTGTGAGATACAGGTATACACTACGTTTACAGTAACATAGATCCTTTACTTGGTTTATGATGTTATTTACTTATCTTCATCTTTTCTTTTATTGAATGTAGAGTGATGTACTTGAACGACTGTCGTCGGTCAGTGAGGTGACGTTAGATATGACGAAAGAGATTCTGTTTTCGGCTTCTTCAAGCGTTAAGAAATGGATGGAGAATATTTGCTTAAGTGATCTGCATCATCATAGGTACCTCTTCATGGCAATGAACACAAGATGGCATTGGTATCTGCTTGTTTTGGATTTGATTGAGCATCGATTTTACTGCTACAACTCTTTATGGAGTATTAAAGTATCAGAAGAAACTGAAAAATATGTAAGCATTAATTATTTGATGTTTTTGCTTTCCATTTTGTTAAACAATCAATAAGTTGGATTTTGTGATAATTCGTAATTTATCATTTAGGCAATATTTGTTTGATTTGGCTTGAAGAACAATTTGGGGTAACCATCCGTTCAGCTAAAGTAGAAGATGTAAGAGACTGTCTATAACAGAGGCACGATACAGTTGACCGTGGAATATACATGTTACTATTTTCGGAGCATCTATGTTGACATGAATCAATACATTTCAATGAAGTGTTCAACGAATCATCCTTGCACAGGAGGTGGATAGTGGGGAATATTTTGTTACATCACTATTGTGCGACATACCAAGAATTTTTTTTATTGCATGGAAAAGATGATATGTAAGTTGATAATGTAGGGGCATCATTGTTGTAGAAAAAATTTTGTGATGTAAAGGATGCATTTGTATATGAAAGTTAAGGATAGAGAATTTGTAAAGACTATTTGGAGATTTAAATCAAATGAATTTTGTTCTTAATGATTACTATGTATACATTTTTTTCTTTGCAACATCGTGTATTTGTTTGTAAATAATTTTTTAATTTTATTGTAAAGGGTCATTTGAATGTTTCTGAAATGATGTCAAACTACACTGAAATATTCAAAATTGCCAACACACTGTATTCTCCATGAAATTTCTCCAATTTGAAGCATATATATACATATTTTTTAGCATCTTTCCTTTTTCATTATTTACTAGCCTTTATAATTTCCACATATATGATTTTTAAAGAAATATTTTTAAAGATAACATAATTTCAGGAAGAATTGATTTTTTTTGTTTGTCGATAAATTTGTGGACAATCTCAAAGCTGTCATACAGTTTCAGAGCTTGTGCCAATCCTTTTGTCGATAATGTTGTCGACATATTCACAATAACTTATTTTTTTCATATCAGAGTCCATGTTTGTTGACAATTATGTCGATAATTTCTCAAGGATATTATATTTTTTGCCTATATTGCTGTATTTTTATCGACAACGTTGTCGACAACATATAATTGATCTTCTATTTTATTGTTGACAAATTTATCGACAACATACATTTCATCTTCTGTTTTTTTTGCATTAACTGTACGACTTGTCGACACAATTGTCGACAATGTATCATGGTTGTCGACAACGTTGTCGACAAATCACACCTTTCTAAATAACTGTGTACACACTTATCAGGTTTATTGTATACACACTTCTGAATAACTGTGTACACCACTCTGAATAACTGTGTACACCATTCTGAATAACCGTGTACACCACTTTAAATAACTGTGTACACACTTCTAAAGTTAACTGTGTACACAACTCTGAATAACTGTGTACACCACTCTGAATAACTGTGTACAACACTTTTAAAGTTAACTGTGTATACACTTATGAATAACTGTGTACACCACTCTGAATAACTGTGTACACCATTCTGAATAACTGTGTACATCACTCTGAATAACTGTGTACACCACTTTGAATAACTGTGTACACACTTCTAAAGTTAACTGTGTACACACTTCTGAATAACTGTGTACACTACTCTGAATAACTGTGTATACTACTCTGAATAACTGTGTACATCACTTCTAAAGTTAACTATGTACACACTTCTGAATAACTGTGTACACCACTCTAATAAATGTGTACACAATTCTGAATAACTGTGTACATCATTCTGAATAACTGTATATACCACTTTGAATAACTGTATACACACTTCTAAAGTTAACTATGTATACACTTCTGAATAACTATGTACACCACTCTGAATAACTGTGTACAACACTTTGAATAACTGTATACACAACTCTGAATAACTGTGTACACCACTCTGAATAACTGTGTACACCATTCTGAATAACTATGTATACAACTCTGAATAACTGTGTACACCACTCTGAATAACTGTGTACAGCACTTTTAAAGTTAACTGTGTACACACTTCTGAATAACTGTGTACACCACTCTGAATAACTGTATACACCATTCTGAATAACTGTGTACACCATTCTGAATAACTGTGTACACCACTTTGAATAACTGTGTACACACTTCTAAAGTTAATTGTGTACACACTTCTGAATAACTGTGTATACCACTTTGAACAACTGTGTACAACACTCTGAATAACTGTGTACACCACTCTGAATAACTGTGTACACAATTCTGAATAACTGTGTACACCACTCTAAATAACTATGTACAGCACTTTTAAAGTTAACCGTGTACACACTTCTGAATAACTGTGTACACCACTCTGAATAACTGTGTACACCATTCTTAATAACTGTGTACACCACTTTGAATAACTGTGTACACCACTTCTAAAGTTAACTATGTACGCACTTCTAAATAACTGTGTACACCACTCTAAATAACTGTATACAATACTCTGAATAACCGTGTACACAACTCTGAATAACTGTGTACACCACTCTGAATAACTGTGTACACCACTCTGAATAACTGTGTACACCATTCTGATAACTGTGTACACCACTTTGAATAACTGTGTACAACACTTCTAAAGTTAACTATGTACACACTTCTGAATAAATGTGTACACCACTCTGAATAACTGTGTACAACACTCTGAATAATTGTGTACACAACTCTGAATAACTGTGTACACCACTCTGAATAACTGTGTACAGCACTTCTAAAGTTAGCTGTTTACACACTTCTGAATAACTGTGTATACCACTCTGAATAACTGTGTACACCATTCTGAATAATTATGTACACCATTCTGAATAACTGTGTACACCACTTTGAATAACTGTATATAGCACTTCTAAAGTTAACTATGTACATACTTCTGAATAACTGTGTACACCATCTTGAATAACTGTGTACAACACTCTGAATAACTGTATACACAACTCTGAATAACTGTGTACACCACTCTGAATAACTGTGTACACCACTCTGAATAACTGTTTACATCACTTCTAAAGTTAACTGTGTACACACTTCTGAATAACTGTGTACACCACTCTGAATAACTATGTACACCATTCTGAATAACTGTGTATAGCACTTCTAAAGTTAACTGTGTACAACACTTTGAATAACTGTGTACACAACTCTGAATAACTGTGTACACCACTCTGAATAACTGTGTACACCACTCTGAATAACTGTGTACAACACTTCTAAAGTTAATTGTGTACACACTTATGAATAACTGTGTACACCACTCTGAATAACTATGTACACCATTCTGAATAACTGTGTACATCATTTTGAATAACTGTATACACCATTCTGAATAATTATGTACACCACTCTGAATAATTGTGTACAGCACTTCTAAAGTTAACTGTGTACATATTTTTGAATAACTGTGTACAACACTCTGAATAACTGTGTACACAACTCTGAATAACTGTGTACACCACTCTTAATAACTGTGTACACCACTTTGAATAACTATGTACAGCACTTCTAAAGTTAACTGTGTACACACTTCTAAATAACTGTATACACCACTTTGAATAACTATGTACACCATTTTGAATAACTATGTACACCATTCTGAATAACTATGTATACCGCTTTGAATAACTGTGTACAACACTTTTAAAGTTAACTGTGTACACACTTCTGAATAACTGTGTACACCACTCTGAATAACTGTATACAACACTCTGAATAACTGTATACACAACTATGAATAACTGTATATACAACTCTGAATAACTATGTACACCACTCTGAATAACTGTGTACAGTACTTCTAAAGTTAACTGTGTACACACTTCTGAATAACTGTGTATACCACTCTGAATAACTGTGTACACTGTTGCCGATCTCGCCGCCGCGTCCGTGCCTCGGAACCGCCGATCCTACCAGACCGCCTTGCTCCTGGGGCCTCCTAGCTGGAGCGAACCTGCAAGGCAAGGTCAGAAGACCCTGGCCGGGGATCCCGGCGAGGGAGCTCCGACGATCAAGTTAGTAGACGGCGAGAGGGAATAGATTCTCCGGGACGGGCCCCCGAAGGAATCCCAGACTCAGAGAATTTACTAGCAAGAAAGGTGCCGGAGGGACCAGAAACCTGGCTGGGTCCCCTTGCCGAGCTCACGCCAAGCGATCCCCTCTCGGGACCCTGGATCTTACTCTTGGAGCGGGGCCTTCAGCCTCTGTTTCTTACTCGTCCCACCTTACCTGGTCGTCTCCTCTCTCCTCCCGCTGCCTGCCTGTTTTCCGCTCTTGGGAGGCTCCCCTTGTCGCTCTTGTCGTCCCCTCTCCATCCTTTTCTCTTTCCCCTTCTGGTTTTGAGGGCCAGACGGCTTGCTGGCCTCGTTTGCCGAGCCCAGTGGGGAAAGGGTAAAGGAGGGGGGGCGCCGGCAGGGCGGCCAGTCAAACCTTGGGCCCAGTGTGGGCGCTCCCCTTCCCAGGTGCTGGCGCTGTCCGTTGACAGGCCCTGTTTTGCCAGAACCGCGTCTCTCGACTGCAGAACCTGTCGGGCCGACGTAAGTGATGTTTCGCGTGTCGCCGCCATCTGTATAGGGCACCGTCTGTGGTGCGCACGGCTCGAGGGCCAACCTCGGAACCTGCGCCTCCGCTCTTTGGGACCTTCTCTGTACGGACGGCCTGACCTCGGCCGAGGTGGACCCCTCCCGGGTGGACACCTGGCGGAACGGCAGAAGGGCGCTCAGCTTCGGTCGAGGTGGTCCTGTCTCCGGGGGCCACCTGGTGAAGGAGCGAAGGGGCCCGGCTCGACCTCGGCCTTGGTGGGACCGTCTCAGGGCGTCACCTGGCGAGGGAGCGAGGGAGCAGTTGACCTCGGCCGAGGTGGACCCCTCCTGGGTGGATACCTGGTGGAGCGGCAGAAGGGCGCTCGGCTTCGGTCGAGGTGGTCCCGTCTCCGGGGGCCACTTGGCGAAGGAGCGAAGGGGCCCGGCTCGACCTCGGCCTTGGTGGGACCGTCTCAGGGCGCCACCTGGCGAGGGAGCGGGGGAGTAGCCGACCTCGGCCGAGGTGGACCCCTCCTGGGTGGACACCTGGCGGAGCGGCAGAAGGGTGCTCGGCTTCGGTCGAGGTGGTCCCGTCTCCGGGGGCCACCTAGCGAAGGAGCGAAGGGGCCCGGCTCGACCTCGGCCTTGGTGGGACCGTCTCAGGGCGCCACCTGGCGAGGGAGCGGGGGAGCAGCCGACCTCGACCGAGGTGGACCCCTCCTGGGTGAACACCTGGCGGAGCGGCAGAAGGGCGTTCGGCTTCGGTCGAGGTGATCCCGTCTCCGGGGGCCACCTGGCGAAGGAGCGAAGGGGCCTGGCTCGACCTCGGCCTTGGTGGGACCGTCTCAGGGCGCCACCTGGCGAGGAAGCGGGGGAGCAGCCGACCTCGACCGAGGTGGACCCCTCCCGGGTGGACACCTGGCGAGGTGGCAGGAGGGGCCCTAGACCGAACTCGACTTCGGCCAGGGCGGTAACGTCTCGGGATGTCACCTGGCGAGGTAGCCGGGGGGGCAAGGGCCGAGCTCGACCTCGGTCGCGTGGGAGCTGCAGCTGACTCGGCCGAAGAAACCTCCATGTGGCTCAATCATACCTGACGGAATCTGAGACCGGTCACATCATCATTACGGCCGTAACATACACCATTCTGAATAACTGTGTACACCATTCTGAATAACTGTGTACACCACTTTGAATAACTGTGTACAGCACTTCTAAAGTTAACTATGTATACACTTCTGAATAACTGTGTACACAACTCTGAATAACTATGTACACCACTCTAAATAACTATGTACAACACTTCTAAAGTTAACTGTGTACAAACATCTGAATAATTGTGTATAGCTCTCTGAATAACTGTGTACACCACTTTGAATAACTGTGTACACACTTCTAAAGTTAACTGTGTACACACTTCTGAATAACTGTGTACACCACTCTGAATATCTGTATACAGCACTTCTAAAGTAAACTGTGTACACATTTCTAAATAACTGTTTACACCATTCTGAATAACTATATACACTATTCTGAATAACTGTGCTTCAGTTGGTTTTAGATGTGTTGGAGAAATTGAAGGAATTATCAACCGATATGCATAGATTTTCAGGAAGACAGCTTCAAATCGAGATGAGATTATTTGATATTGAGAGAGCTGTGACCTTAATGAATGAAAGAATATCAGCAGAAGGGTCATCCATAGGTCATTCAAGGCATTCGGGTCAGGAAGATGCAGGGGAAGCCCTTACCTCACTTTCAGACTTGGCATCTAAGACAGGGAGACTCCGAGGTATGATACAAAATGCTTGTGGAATCCTCGGATTATTCACTAATGATGTGGAGAAGCGGCACGATAGCTTTGATACATATTTTGTTGCTATGCAGCATCAGTTGCAATCATTGGCCGCTCGCATCGATCAGCTCCTTTTTAGCAGGCCCTGACAGTCTGTTGGCCCACAGCCATCACCTATCTCCACTCGACCTTCAGCACGGATGACAGTTGAACCAGTTCGGTTGTCTTCCAAACGGGCATCAGAAACCCAGATAGGTTCATCCAGATAGAGGGCGAGAGCATCTTCCAAAAAGAAGAAATCAACTTTAACTTCAAAGCCAATAGATATCGATGGATCTTCCTCCGATAATGATTGACCTCATTACAATGTATAGGAGGAGATTACTGACATGTTATTACTTTTTGTTTTATTTTAGATCTTGTAATCAGTAATAGATATCGTTGGATGTATTCCAAGTTGTAATGATACTGTACATCATTTTTGAAGTCCCTTCTGCAACTTTGATGTAATGGCATCTTTCTTATGCATTTTTTCGTTTTTTCGTTGTTTACTAGCCTTAAAAATATCCAAATGTTAGATTATTTAAAACATAATTTTTAAAATTACATATTTTCAGAACAATATTTTTTGCAATTGTCGACAACTTTGTCGACAATCTAACATATACATGCAGTTTCAGAGCTTGTGCCAGTCCTTTTATCGACAATGTTGTCGACATTTTTGCAATTACTTATTTTTTTAAAGTTTCAGACTCCATGTTTGTTGACAATATTGTCGACCAATTCTCAAGGATATTCTATTTGGACCAATATTGCTGTATTTTTGTCGACAAAATTGTCGACAACATATAATTGTTCTTCTGTTTTTTGCAATCACTGTGTAACTTGTCGACACATTGGTCGACAATAGTTCATGGTTGTCGACAAAGTTGTTGACAAATTTATATTAACCTTGACTTTTTCACTAGGATTGACTCTAGTTTCACTTCTAAATTTGTCAACAACTTTGTCAACACTCTTAGAATAGAAGATTGTTGGTAAACTATCCGAAAAGTTGTCAACAAACAGACACCCAGACATTGTAGAGCATAACTAATATGCAAATATGTCGTCAAATATGTTGACACTAAATTTACAGGAAAATGCATAATGATTGTCGACAAAAGAACTTCAAGTGTTCAATGCTGCCCTCTAATTTCAAAAGCATTCAAAGGATTAAC
Organism: Areca catechu; assembly: GCA_021397845.1. NCBI lineage: Eukaryota > Viridiplantae > Streptophyta > Magnoliopsida > Arecales > Arecaceae > Areca > Areca catechu. The sequence continues at coordinate 26,397,547 of CM038045.1, forward strand.
TAAAGCATCTTTAAACTTGAATGAATTTATAAATTGATTAAATGGCTCTATCTTCTTCATGTAACAATATACAGCCAAACTTCGAATTAAATCACGAATATCGAATGTACCTCAATTTTAGTTGTCTTTATTCTCTATCAAAATAAGTGTATCAATTTCTGTTATCTGCACAAGTAGTCATAGAAACTGTATGGAAAATTCTGTTAGGTATGCAAATTACGAAATTAAGTATCATATGGATAATGTACGATAACATTGCCAATCGACGTATATCGCACGGACAAATGTGGACCATCTTATCATTTAGAACAAAATAAAAAACATGTGAAATGCAAAGTTTATGGAGATCGGCGAGTACATATATTACACTTTTTTTGACGATGCACAACTTCCACATTAATTACAACTTCCAAAAATTTCTCTGCCGACAACACAACTGCATTTCTAAGCAGTTACTCAATAACTTCATTACAAGTCCTTCTGTTGTGTCCTTCTTTACCGCATCGCCGACATTTCACAATTTTGGTTAAATCAACTTGTGAAGCTCTTTTCTTTTTCCTAGGCCTGCCAGGTCGGCTCTTCATGATCGGAGGTAGAATATGTATCTCATCTGGAACATAATTGCCCACATCAAAATCTGGAATTGGATTGATAGCTTCTGCATACGCTGCTCTATACATGTCAGCCATGAAACAATTATCGGTGAAGTGATACAAAGATCTACCGCACTTTTTGATGCATGCACATGCATGCTTACAAGGCATACGAAAGATTCACAATTCACCACAAGAGCAAGTACATTCATGTAGATCAACTTTAACTGAGTACCTTGTATCCTTCACATCATAAATCATGATGCTCGATATAAAGACATTTAACCTTCGACCTTCTTCTGTATTTTTCTGCAAAACCTTTTCTGGATCAGGACAGAGATGGTTTTTTATAGTGACACCTCGAGTTCATCGATCATGCATCAATTGCATAAATTGGAGTCTTATATGATCAACCATATGAGGAATAGGAAGGTGTCGAGCCTCTAAGATCCAGCTATTGAAATACTCTGCCACTTTGGATGTCATGATACCCCATCACGGACCTGGAAATAGAGCATTTGCCCAATGCTCCGGCTTCGCTTGCATCATAAACGTTCTTGTTCCTGGTGCTTCGGCTATAAGTTTGCTTATTAGTTTCCTAAAAATTTCCACATTGGGTGTATAGGCAGCAGCATTTAATAAATCAACCAATCGCTCTCTTTCAGCTGCACGATAATGGACAAGCACCTGTATGTATTCAAATGAAAACTCAATGTATGACTGAATTAATGAACCAATATATTTCAAAAATTATTTTACATATCAAAATAATATACAACAGACCTGATTTTTAAAATTATCTTTAACATGACAGATACAATATGAGTGATAGCTACCGCTGAAGTACTTCGGCACTGCTTTTAGAAGTCCCTGATGTCTATCTGTCATAATGGTAAAATTTTGACCATGATGCTCTTCGCACATTTGTATGGCTCCTTTGAGAATCCTACAAAACCAGTCCCAATTATCATCATTTTCTATATCAACAACAGCATATGCTATGGGGAACATATCATCATTCGCATCTTTGCCCATGGCACCAAGTAAAACTCCACCATCCCTGTGCTTAATAAATGTTGCATCTATGAATATCATAAGTCTACAACCTTTAATGAAACTACTAATTGAGGCTTTAAATGAAATGAATATACGTCTGAAATGATCTTCAATGGTTTCATACTCTGCTATGCTGCCAGGATTGGTTGCACGAATGGCATTGCATTACCATCGTACCCGTTTATAAGAAACCGACCTCTCACCATACAGATCCTTGATAGCAACCTCCTTTCCATTCCATGCTTGATGATATGGCAATTCGACACCATATTGACGGCGAATATCTTTTACGATATCAATTGGCCTATATAGAGGCATATCTTGAAGTTTCTCCTTGACAATATTTGAAACCCAATGCTTCGAGGCCTTAGGATGACATCGATTTTGCAAACCTACTCGACATGTATGATCCATGTTCATGGTTTTAATTACGAATTTTTCTTGATTTCCAAAACGAGAAGCATGAATGCGCCATCGACATCCATCATATGCACATTCGACTGTTACACGCTGACGATCATTCTTCACGAACACGAAATCTCTGTCATTTGCAATGCAGAAGTTGCGAATTGTAGCACGAACAGTTTCAACATCTTTGAATTCTTGACCAATACCATCTATAGAGCCCTTCCATGCATCCAATGTATTTCTTTGGCTTCGTTCATCTTGAATTGCACATCTTGTTTCTTCAACAACTTTAAGGAAGTTACTTGAACTACCAAATGAAGAAATTTTAGATGAATCAACAATTTGAGCATTTTTCCATTCACATTTTTGTTCGACATTCTGTGATGTGCATTTATCCCTGCAATAAATAGAAAAAATCTTCTTATATTATACTAGCAATGATTTTGAAAATTTTCAAATATTAATAAGTACTATGATCAGCCTACCAAAACATACAAATGCTCAAAATGACTAACTCAAAATTAAAAATTTTGTAGTTAACTTAAAATAGTATATTACATTTTAATTACCACAGTAGGTGACTTGGTTGGCAATACAGAATGACTTACAACCATTTCAATTATTGCTGCTTTCAACTTCCGATGTATATCATACATATTCGTAACATCCTTTTCCATCATGAGCTTCACAAGCATTCTCGAATTGTTTGGAATATAGAATTTTACATCTATCATTGCAGGGGATAAATGCTTCTATCTCTCCACTATTTCACTGAAAATGTAATTCAGGGTTGAATCATGTGATATTGAAATTATGTGGCCCTCGCTACCATAACTGCAAACGACCATGAAATTGTCATTTCCATTATTTTTACAATCCATGACTACTACTAAGATAGATGAAGCCTTTCATAAACATCTATCAGTTTCTTGAAATCCAACTAATATGTCATGAATAACCTATCAAGACATAATACCGAAGAAGATAATTTTTTTCAGACCTTCGAGATTTCCAACGACGAATAAAATGGTGTCACTTTTGAAGCAAGAAGAACTCCTAAACAAAGGTCAGCAAAATAAAAAAAAACATTCATGACTAAATAACGATTTTTATAAATACATTCTTGTAAGTAATAAAACTATCTATACATTTAATATAATTCCAAGTGATATAGAATCATGGAAGGCCAAAACGAGATTTTATGACAGCCTCTGTTCGAATAGTGAATGGATTACCGAACAGAGATTGGACTTTGCTTCCTTTCCGGTTGATGGAGTTCAGGTCAATGACATCGAACAAACTTCGATTTCGGAAGGAGAAATCGAAATGGATTTCCGTGTGGAATCAAAGCTTTGAGGGAGAGAGTTTAGTACCAAAACAACAGGAAAAAACACTAACCATCAAACGTTTCTTAGAGTGAGTGCTTCTATTAAAAAAAAAAAAAATTTAAATGGAAAAACGACACGTTTCAATGAACACTTCATAAGAAAGGGCATTTCCGATATTTTCCTTACTTAACTTCCCGCCAAATATACTGTCGTACGTTTTTTAGGAATTCTTAGGGACCGGAAGTTACAATATTAGTCAACAGGAATTTTCTGTTGGTTTCTGGTCAAATGGGAGACCGGCAATTAAATACCCAAAAAATAAATCCCGGTATCATGAATTTTTAAAATATTTATAAATTTAATCAAGACATCCATAAAATTATAATTTTAAAAATGTTTATAAATTAATTATGAGACAAAACCACTCCTTTATTCTTGGGTTGTCTTTGTGGACTGACAGCTACCTTATTCTGCGGGTTCGAGTATAATCAAGGGTTCCCGGTTCTCCCATTTTCCTGTTTTTTTTATTTTCCTGTTCTCTTTTTTAAAAGCGTTTGTGATTCTACTTGTAGTGGGTGGTCCCTATCTCCCTTGGTTTCGATGCGCCATGACCATCGCCTGTTCCGGTTGCTAAAATGCAAAGTGCGATCGCATTTTGACCATTAGATTGACAGACGATTGTAACCTGAGATTCCTTTTCTAATTTGAAACGCTATGTAATCTAATGGCTTAATTTAAACCTTATTTTGTCTTAATTGTGATGCTCTCAAAATTTTAAGTTCAAATATTTAAGTGATTTGGACCACTTAATTAAAGGGGACCTCGTTCCGATCAATAATGTCAAGAAACCCAGATAGAATGAACTGTTGGTATACTGTTATTATTATTGACTATTTAGATACACTTACCAATAAAAAAAAAAAAAGTTATCTAGATGATTATTTCTTAGCTAGATTCTTCAATATGCATGGTTGAAGATCCAAGGATAAGAAGCATCCACACTTTCAAGGTGGACAAAGCTATATCTCCCGGATGCTTTTATATATTGCATATCCTTTCACTGTCACAAAAGGGCTGAGGTAGAGAAATTATATATTGGTTGGATAGAGTCCACAATGGATATAGGGTGAAATGAATCGATCCAATAATTTTACCTTAGGATGAAATGAATTTACTTAGAATGATTTCGTCCTAGGTCAATGGTGTTACGGCCGTAACGATGATGTGGCACGTCTCAGATTTCGTTGGACGTGACTCAAGCCACGTGAAGTTTTTTTGGCCAAGTCAGTTGCGGCTCCGCTCCGGCCGAGGTCGAGTTTGGCCCGGGCCCTCCTGCCGCTCCGCCAGGTGTCCACCCATGAGGGGTCCACCTCGGCCGAAACCGGCGGCTCCCCCGCTCCCTCGCCAGGTGGCACCCTGAGACGGTCCCACCTCGGCCGAGGTCGAGCCGGGCCCCTTCGCTCCTTCGCCAAGTGGCGCCCGAAGACGGGACCACCTCGGCCGAAGTCGAGCGACCTCCTGCCGCTCCGCCAGGTGTCCACTCAGGAGGGGTCCACCTCGGTCGTTGCCAGCGGCTCCCCCGCTCCCTCGCCAGGTGGCACCCTAAGACGGTCCCACCTCGGCCGAGGTCGAGCTGGGTCCCTTCGCTCCTTCGCCAGCTGGCGCCCGGAGACGGGACCACCTCGGCCGAAGTCGAGCGACCTCCTGCCTCTCCGCCAGGTGTCCACCCAGGAGGGGTCCACCTCGGCCGAAGCCGGCGGCTCCCCCGCTCCCTCGCCAGGTGGCACCCTGAGACGGTCCCACCTCGGTCGAGATCGAGCCGGGCCCCTTCGCTCCTTCGCCAGGTGGCGCCCGGAGACGGGACCACCTTGGCCGAAGTCGAGCGACCTCCTGCCGCTCCGCCAGGTGTCCACCCAGGAGGGGTCCACCTCGGCCGTTGCCGGCGGCTCCCCCGCTCCCTCGCCAGGTGGCACCCTGAGACGGTCCCACCTCGGCCAAGGTCGAGCCGGGCCCCATCGCTCTTCGCCAGGTGGCGCCCGGAGACAGGACCACCTCGGCCGAAGTCGAGCGACCTCCTGCCGCTCCGCCAGGTGTCCACCCAGGAGGGGTCCACCTCGGCCGTTGCCTGCGGCTCCCCCGCTCCCTCGCCAGGTGGCACCCTGAGACGGTCCCACCTCGATCGAGGTCGAGCTGGGTCCCTTCGCTCCTTCGCCAGGTGGCGCCCGGAGACGGGACCACCTCGATCGAAGTCGAGCGACCTCCTGCCGCTCCACCAGGTGTCCACCCAGGAGGGGTCCACCTCGGCCGTTGCCGGCGGCTCCCCCGCTCCCTCTCCAGGTGGCACCCTGAGACGGTCCCACCTCGGCCGAGGTCGAGCTGGGTCCCTTCGCTCCTTCGCCAGGTGGCGCCCGGAGACGGGACCACCTCGGCCGAAGTCGAGCGACCTCCTGCCGCTCCGCCAGGTGTCCACCCAGGAGGGGTCCACCTCGGCCGTTGCTGGCGGCTCCCCCGCTCCCTCGCCAGGTGGCACCCTGAGACGGTCCCACCTCGGCCGAGGTCGAGCTGGGTCCCTTCGCTCCTTCGCCAGGTGGCGCCCGGAGACAGGACCACCTCGGTCGAAGTCAAGTGACCTCCTGCCTCTCCGCCAGGTGTCCACCCAGGAGGGGTCCACCTCGGCCGATGCCGGCGGCTCCACCGCTCCCTCGCCAGGTGGCACCCTGAGACAGTCCCACCTCGGTCGAGGTCGAGCCGGGCCCCTTCGCTCCTTCGCCAGGTGGTGCCCGGAGACGAGACCACCTCGGTCGAAGTCGAGCGACCTCCTGCCGCTCCGCCAGGTGTCCACCCAGGAGGGTTCCACCTCGGCCAACACGGGCCGGCAATTGCAGAGGTCCCGAGGAATGGAAACACGAGCTCCAAGGTTGCCCCTCGAGCCGTGCGCGCCACACTCTGAGAAAGGTGCCCCGTACGGTCGGCGGCGGCACACGAAACATCACTTACATCGGCCCGACATGTTCCGCAGTCGAGAGACGAGGCCCTGACGAAACAGGATCCGATAACGGACAAGCGTCGGCGCCTGGGAAGGAGAGCGCTCATGCTCAGCCCAAGGTCTGGTCAGCGGCCTGTCCAGCGCCCCCCTCCCCTACTCTTTTCCCACTAGGCTCGGCAAACGAGGCCGAAAAGCCGCCCGGCTCTCTGATCCAGAAGGGGAAAGAGAAAGGGGCGGAGGGGAGGAGATGAAAGCGACAAAGAAGCCTCCCAGGAGCAAAAAACGCGGGGGCAACAGGAAGAGATAAAAGGAAGGAGAGAATAGACGACAAGAAAGAGGTAAGCAAACAAAAAAAAAACGAAGGCTGAAGACTCCGCCCGGAGAGCGAGACCCAAGGTCCCGAGAGGGGGCCCCTTGGCGTGAGCTCGGCGAAGGAACCTAGCCGGGTTTCTGGTCTTTCCGATACCTTTCTTGCTAACACGTTCTCTGAGTCCGGGACTCCTTCGGGGGCCCGTCCCAGAGAATCTGTTCCCTCTCACCGTCTAATAACTTGACCGTCGGAGCTCCCTCGCCGGAATCCCCGGCCAGGGTTTCTGACCTTGCCTTGCAGGTTCGATCCAGCCAGGAGGCCCCAAGGGCGAGACGGTCTAGTCGGATCGGCGGTTCCGAAGTCACAGGCGTGGCGGCGGGATCGGCAACAGATTGGCGTGCCAGGAAGGGAGGCAGGACAACACCCCTGGTGGGAGCTAGCTTTCTGTAAGCAAAGCGCGCTCCGACAATGGTGGTCACCCGTGGACACGAAGCGTCCACCAGCCGAGCAGGGGAGATCCCCTCCCCTCAGGGGCCCCCCAGCCCGGAGAGGGAGCTTCCTGCTCCCCCTCCTCTTCCACCACAGCCGACCTCGGCGGACGGACCTCTCGCGGCCGTCATCCAGCAGCTGCAGACCCTGACTACGGTGGTTCGGCTGCTACAACATCAGCAGCGCTCCCTGGCCACACAGCCTCAGCCAGGGACCCCCGCGGCTTGGGCCGCGGGGCCACGCGTGAGCCTGCGTTCCATCCAAGGCAGGCCATGCGCGGGAGCCTGCACTCCATCCAAGGCAGGCCATCCCAATCGCGGGTAGCCTCCAACCCCCGCGGGAGTCACCAAACTCCCGCGAAAAGAAATTACTCCAGTTCGGCGGATCACGAGAGTCGATCCCCGGCCGATGAAGCCGAGACGGTGCGTCGCAGCAAGCGACGCCGTTGCAAGACCCTGCGCCGAGACCGATCGGCGCCCCCTTCACCAGCAGCCTCGGTGGAAGATTCTACCGACGAGGTCATCAGGCGCCAGGCCGAGAAGCGCCTGGAGGAGCACGAACGCAAATTGGCAGAGATCGCCCACCGAATTTTCGACCTGCAGAACTCCTCGGCAGACCCGGCGGGCTACGACTCCCATCCCCCCTTTTCCGAGGAAATCCAGGCGGAGCCGGTTCCGAGCCGGTTCCGTATGCCGCAGGTGGATCCCTACGACGGGACCACCGACCCTCTGGACCATCTGGAGAGCTACAAGACTCTCATGAGGGTCCAGGGGGCCACGGACGCTCTTTTGTGCATCGCCTTCCCCGCTACCCTCCGGAAGGCCGCTCGAGTCTGGTTCACCCGCCTCGAGCCCGGATCTATTTCCTCCTTCCATCAGTTGGAAGGAAAGTTTGTGGCACACTTCGACGCTTGTCGAAAGGTGCCGAGAGAGGTGGATAGCCTCTTCTCTATCTACCAGCAGGACCAGGAGCCGCTCCGGGACTACGTCACCCGATTCAAGACCGCTGCCCTGGAGATCTACAGCCTGGACAAGCCTGTCGCCATACTGGCTTTAAAGCGCGGGCTCAAGATGTCCCGCCTGACCTATTCCCTGGACAAAAAATCGCCCATGACGTACTCCGAGCTCCTCCTCCGCATCCACAAGTACATCCGAGCGGAGGACGCCGATCGCACCCGACGAGAGTTGGACGGGAGGACTTTGAAGAGGCCGGGCCCAAGGGATACTCCAGAGGCCCGGTGGCCTGGACCGTCCGCTGGCCCCCGTCCGAATCCGAAGTTGAAGGGCGAGGCCACCCAGGAGCGGAGGTTTACCCCTCTCCTCGCTCCCCGAACTAAGATCCTCATGGAAATCGAGGGCGAGTACTATCTCCGCCGACCTCCTCCTCAGAACCCAAGAGGCATCCGAGACAAGTTGAAGTACTGCCAGTTCCACCGTGAACACGGCCATGACACGGAGGAGTGTCGTAATCTGAAGCGGGAGATCGAGGAGCTGATCAAAAGAGGCTACCTCAGGAAGTTCGTAAGGAACGAGGTCTCGAGGGAAGGACAGCCGCTCGCGGCCTTACCCCCGGTTCCCGCAATTGACAACCGCCCAACGGAGAAGCCGGTAGGTGGTGGGGACATGCAAGATGAGAATGCAACTATGCAACCCTAAAGGAGATTAGCAAAGATTAACTTAGCAATTTCTTATTTGCATATGATTAGTTCAGCATATAGTATCAAAGGAGGTCTAATGAAGAGAACTCGAACGATCAAACGTAAACCTAATTAATAAGACTATCAAAGTAACAAAGAAATAGGAATAAGATTCGAACCACACAAGTTAAGCTAGGAAAATTTAATATTTCAGACCTAATCGATACTAGAACATACCTAGCATTAATCTTTCAAGTAGATCAAGATCACTCATGAAGAGACCTCCCAAATGATAAGACCATACTACAAATTGAGGGCCCTTCTTGTTTTCTGGATTATGGCAAGTAATTCCGTCATCTTGAATTCGGAATCCCGGAGAACCCTACAACAAAGAAACCTCGAGATTAGGAACTTGGTAAAATACGTTAGTCATGAAATGGAGAAACTAAAGAAGAGTCGAGGAAGCATTGTTGAAGAATAATCTTGGCGCCATGGTAGATCACTTGAAATGGATTAGGCCGGCCTCCTTGTGAAGGTCTTCTTGATCAACCTTGAATATTGAAGAGCTAGCTTGAGATTGGAGAAGAAGGAGAGTGTCTTAGGCATTGGAGATGGAGGAGGAGAAAGTAGGGTTGGCGTGGGATAAGGAGAGGAATTTAGAACTACCACTTAGGCACATAGAACTCACATAGAAGAAAATTTTTATTTTTTCTTTTCCATCCTTCCTTTACAAGAAGACTAAGAGTCTTTTATAGACTATTAAGCCATTTTGAATTCAAACTACACCAAATATCATGGAGAAAAATTTGTGGAGAAAAATATGGGGCGTCCCATGAGTAGTGGAGGAAGTTGTGGAGGAGGTTGTAGCCAATTCAAATTCAAATTCCCCTTTTCTTCTCTTGGGCGGCAACCTTGGATGGTGAGGTGGCATGTGTGATGTGGTAGCAACCTTGGATGGTGAGGTGGTATGTGTGATGTGGCAGCAACCTTGGATGATGAGGTGGCATGTATCATGTGGCATGTGGTCCCCACTTGAGGTGGCTTTGGTCTTGCTTTGGAGTATAAGTCTTGAGTCTTGTTTAGTCTTCAAATGTAGTTTGGTTTGATTCTTCATGGATTGGACTTGACTCATTTGGACCCAACTCTTAAATACAAGATTAATCAGGCTGGACTAGTCCCAACAAGAAATTGAAATGGACTCGAATTACATAATTATTTGGACTCAAAATTAAAGAAAGAAAAAAATTACAGGACTTTCTTTTACTCATCCAACCATAAGGACTCGGATTTGACTTGAATTGGTTGGAGTCTCTTCCTGATTCTGGTGCCCACACCAGTAGGCATGATCTCGTGTGGGACCGGGCAGGAAGCGAAGAGAGCCCGGGAGGTCGGGAACCCAGAGAATGTACCCCCTGCTGAGAGGGGGAGTGAAAATAAAAATGTAAATAACGATGCCATGGTGGTCGAGATGACCATCGTGAAGCATCCTGTATACCGAATTATGGTAGATAGTGGGAGCTCGGTTGACGTGCTTTTTTATGATGCTTTCTCTCGAATGAATCTGTCCCATGATCGGCTGAGACCGGTGCACACCCTCCTGGTAGGCTTTACCGGGGACTTTGTGGGGGTCGAAGGGGAGATCACTCTCCCGGTCACCGCCGAATCCCCACCTCAGCAGTCCACAGTCATGATAACGTTTACCATTGTCAAGCTCCCTTCGCCCTACAATGCGATCCTCGGGTGCCCGGGGCTCAACCAGTTGGATGCCATGATTTTTACAAAATGACTGCTGGTGCAATTTCCCACAGCCTCCGGGCTTGGGGTGATGAGAGGGACGACCCAGCCAGTCCCGCATTGCCTCCAGACGGTCCCGGGCGCCCGAGGCGCTGAGCATGCCCCCGACGTCGACGACCTCGACCTAAGGGAGAAGGAACCCAGGGGAGGACCCGTAGAGCGTCTGTTGACTTATCCCCTCGGTTCGAACCCACTGAAGACGGTGCAGGTGGGGGCACAGCTCCCAGAAGAGGAACGGACCCGCCTGCTGGAATTCCTCCGTATGAACGCATACGTGTTCGCCTGGTCAGCAGCCGACATGCCGAGCATTCCCCCCGAGGTCATTATGCACAGGCTGAACGTGGACCCGAGGTGCCGCCCGGTCCGCCAGAAGAAGAGCTTCGCTGCGGAGAGGCAGAGGACCATCAACGAAGAGGTGGAGAAACTTCTCGCCGCCGGCTTCGTGCGGGAAGTTCAGTATCCCAGCTGGCTGGCGAATGTGATCATGGTGAGGAAGAGCAGTGGTAAGTAGAGGATCTGTGTAGACTACACCGACCTAACCGAGCTTGTCCAAAGGATAGCTTCCCTCTTCCAAAGATTGACCAATTGGTCGACGCCACCTCGGGACATCGCCTCCTATCCTTCATGGACGCTTTCTCCGGCTACAACCTGATCCGAATGAACCCGTAGGACGAAGAGCACACTGCCTTCATCACCGACCGTGGAACTTTCTGTTACAGGATGATGCCGTTTGGCCTCAAGAACGCTGGGGCCACGTACCAGCGTCTGGTCAACAGAGTCTTTAAAGACCAGATCGGTCGCAACATGCAGGTGTACGTGGACGATATGCTGGTGATGAGCAAGTCCCACTCGGATTACGTGGCCGACCTGGCGGAGACTTTCGGCAACCTCAGACTTCATCAGATGAAGCTGAACCCGGCGAAGTGCGCTTTCGGCGTCTCTGCCGGGAAGTTCCTGGGGTTCATGGTAACCCAGAGAGGGATTGAAGCCAACCCAGAGAAGGTCTAGGCCATCCTGGACATGGAGCAGCCCGCCTCCAAAAAGCAAGTGCAGCAACTCACCGGCTGGATAACCGCCCTGAGCCGGTTCATCTCCAGGTCGGCCGACCGCTGCCAACCCTTCTTCAAAGTGTTGAGGAAGATGAACGACTTCGCCTGGATCGAGGAGTGCCAGGAGGCCTTTGAAGAGCTGAAGAAGATGCTCGCATCGCCCCCACTGCTTTCCAGGCCCGAGAAGGGAGAGGAGCTCATCCTCTACCTGGCAGTCACCCCGGAGGCCGTCAGCTCGGTCCTAGTTCGGACCGACGACCAGGGAGTTCAGCGGCCGGTGTACTACACCAGCAAACTTCTCTGTGATGCAGAGCTCAGGTATTCCTGACCCGAAAAGCTCGTTTTTGCGTTAATAGTATCTGCTCAGCGTCTCAGGCCCTATTTCCAAGCGCATCCCATTGCCGTCCTGACGGATCAGCCGCTGAAAGCGGTACTCAGCCGACCCGACACATCGGGGCGATTGACGAAGTGGGCACTCAAGCTCAGCGAGTTCGACATCGCTTACAGGCCGAGGTCGGCCATGAAAGCGTAAGTGCTGGTCGACTTTTTGGTCGAGTGCGCGGGCCTAGGCAAGGAGTCCGAGGAGGACTCCTCGCACCAGCAGCCGAAACCGGGCCCCGAGGAGCCCGAAGAGGACGCGTTGATCCTTCATGTAGATGGAGCCTCGAACTTCGGCGGGAGCGGAGCCGGACTCATTCTCGCCAACGGCAGTGGGGTCGTCGTCGAATGCGCACTCCGTTTCCAGTTCGCCGCAACCAACAATCAGGAAGAATACGAGGCGCTCCTCGCCGGGCTGAGGGTCTCCCGCGAGCTGGGCGTGGCTAACCTCAAAGCCTTCACTGACTCCCAGCTGGTGGCGGGATAGGTCTCCGGAGAATACGCCGCGCACGACCCTCAAATGGCGAGGTATTTGGAGCTTGTCAAATCGGGCACAGCCGAGTTTCGGCGCTTCAACATCTTCCACATCCCCCGCGGGGAAAATGCCCGTGCGGACACTCTTTCCCGGCTGGCGACCCTGCCGGACTCGATGCTAGGTCGCGCTCATGTAGAGCACCTCAAGGCCCCAAGCTACGAGATCCCAGTGGAGGTCCAACAGGTCAGCCGTGAGCCCAGCTGGATGGACAAGTACGCCGAGTACATAACCGGTGGTACCTTGCCGGAGGACCGCACAGCGGCCTGACTCATCAAAAAGAAGGTCGCCCGGTTCGTCCTGATAGATGGACAACTGTATCGGAGGTCTTACTCCTATCCTCTCCTCAAGTGCCTGAGACCCGCGGAAGCCACGCTCGTGCTTCAGGAAATCCATGGGGGCATCTGCGGGAATCACGTGGGGGGCAGAACGCTAGCCTACAAGGCCCTTCGCCAAGGCTATCTCTGGGAGATGATGAAAGAGGATGCCGCCGATTTCGTGAGAAGGTGCGATCGGTGCCAGCGGCACACCGTGGTACAGCGGCAGCCTTCCACTCCGATCTTCCAGCTCTCAACTCCGTGGCTATTCGCCCAGTGGGGAATGGACCTTCTCGGACCGTTCCCTCCAGCGTCTGGGCAGCGAAAGTTCCTGATCGTCGCCATCGACTACTTCATGAAGTGGGTAGAGGCCGAACCCCTGGCGTGGATCACTGAGGCAAATGTCGCCAAATTCTTCTAGAAGTCAATCATCTGCCGTTTCGGCCTCCCTCATACCGTGATCACCGACAATGGGCGTCAGTTCGACTGCCACGAGTTTGAAGAGTTCTGCAGCGACCTCGGCATCCATCATCGCTTTACCTCGGTGGCACACCCTCAGACCAATGGAGAAGCCGAGGTCACGAACAGGACTATTTTGCAGGGCCTCCGCAAGAGGCTGGACCAGGCCAAGGGCAGGTGGGCGGAGGAGCTCCCCAGCGTCCTCTGGGCGTACCACACCACCCCGAGGACGGCGACCGACGAGACCCCATTCAACCTCGTCTTCGGAGCCGAGGCGGTTATCCCGATTGAGCTCAGTCTACCCACACTGCGTGTGGAACAATACGACGAGGCGGAGAACCCCGCCAGAATGATGCTCAACCTGGACCTTCTTGACTTGTCCCTCGTCTGGATGGCGGCGTACAGGCAGCGAGTGGCCAGGTATTACAACTCCCGGGTGCGACCGAAGTCCTTTCGCCTCGGAGATCTGGTGCTCCGGCGTGCTGAAGCTTCTCAGCCACGAGAGTGCGGGAAGCTCTCCCCGAACTGGGAAGGCCTGTACAGGGTGGCGGAGGCCCTCCCTCATGGGGCCTATTATCTGGAAGAATTAGGAGGATCCAGGTTCCCTCGAACTTGGAATGCTTTGAACCTAAGGATGTATTATCAGTAATGTAAGACTCCTCCAACTCCTGCAATAAAATTTCTTTACTCCAAACACCTTTTCTCGCCTCGTAGGGAAAGAGAAGCCCGGCTCCGAGTTCGGCAAAAATGGTTATGGTCGGATTCCCGAGAGTGAGAAGTCCCGGACTTCAGTCTGGAAGGCGGGGCAGAGCCCAGCTCGCCCACGTGATCACGGAGAACAGCTCGGTAAGCCGTGCAAGGCTTGAATAAAGCCTGCAGCCCCGGAGTTCAGTCCGGAAGTCCCGAACTTCGGTCTGGAAGGTGGGGCAGAGCCCAGCTCGCCCACGCGATCACGGAGAACAGCTCGGCAAGCCGCGCAAGGCTTGAATAAAGCCTGCGGCCCCGGGGTTCAGTCCGGAAGTCCCGGACTTCGGTCTGGAAGGCGGGGCAGAGCCCGACTCGCCACGCAATCATGAAGAGCAGCCTGGCAAATCCGAAGGACTCACGCAAGGAAGCTCCGAACTGTGACCTGAGCACGGGATGGGACTCAGTCGACCCGCGAATCCAGCCCGGACAAGCAGCGGGACTTGGTCTCGGCTCTCAAAACAAATATCTCAACAAGGCTTGGAACAAAAAAAAAAAAAAAAGAGAAGAAGCAAGGACGATGACTTAGCAAAAAACTGACACTTTCATTGAACTTAAAGAAGCATTACAACGGAGGGGTCCCGACAGGCCGGGAGCCCCTAAGAAAAAAGAAGGAAAATACAGTGAAGGCCTAGTTCGGGACGATCGCAAGCTCCTTGGGCAGGGTCGCGGGTTCCCCGTCTTCGCCTGCGGCGGCTGACTGCTCGGAAGGCCGCTCTGGAGCTGCCGCCTCACCTCCCGCCGCGGCTGGAGCCTCGCCGGCAGGTTCCTGTCTCCTGCCCCCGAGCACTACCTCGCTAAGGTCGAGCTCGGGGTAGAAGGCTCCTACCTTTTCCCGGGCCACCCGGAACCCCTTCAGAAAGGAGTCCACGACGGCCTCCCGAACCTCCGAGACATATTCGTCGGAGGACCGGAATCTCGGGACGGCCTCCTGCGCCTCCCGCTTGGCCGCTTCCAGGAGCCTGTTGACATATGCGCTCCTCTCCTTGGCCACGCTCGCCTCCTTCCGGGCCTCCTCCAGCTGGCGCTCCAGCGACTGGGTCTGGGCTCGGAGGCGAGCCCTCTCCGCCAGGTCCTCTTCCAGGCACCGCTAGGTGGAGATCCTCTCCTCGGACAAGGAGGTCTCCAGGCCCTTGACCCGCCCCTCGGCGCGCACCAGGTCGGACTGCAGCGCCTGGTTCTTCCCCCGCAGCTCGACCCCCTTTTCCATGAGGTCTTTCACGTCGACTGCGAGCTTGCCGAGTTTTTCTTCCTTCTCGGCATCCTTTTTGGCGTACCCCGCGAGGAAGTTCCTTAGTAGGAGCACGTCGGTCCCGATCTGCATGAAAAAGCCAACTGTCAGTAAACATTAGCCGAATCTTCAAACCAGAAGGTTTTGGGTTCGGACTTACCGTGAAGAGCTACGGGAGGATCCCGAGCAAGGCATCGGCGTAGTCCCAGCCGTCCCTCAGCCGACGGTCCCGGGGGGTGCATGCGTACTCCATCAGCTTCTTCGCGAGCCCCTGGTCGCGGGTCACCGAGCACTGGGCCGTCATGAGTGGCGGTGGAACGGCCAGGTCGGCGGCAGGAACGACCGGTGCCCCGGGTGGTGCCGCCATCGTCGGGGTGGCTGGAGTTGCAGTCGGCGCCGTCGGAGATGCGACGGTGACGGGCCCCGCCCGGGAGGGCACCGCTGCCGTTGGGCCTCCCTCTTCTGCGGCCCCATCAGGACGGGAGGCAGGAACGTCTGTGGCCCGGGCCCGAGGTAGCCTGGGCACGATGGCTGCCGGGCCGGAGACTGGCGTCGGCACCACCTCCCGACTCGCCTCAGTGCGAGCCCTCTTCACTGCCGGCTCGTCAACCTCGGCAATGTCTCTCTAGGCCGCGCCCTCGAGGAGGTTTTCCACCGAGAACTTCATACCTGCAAAGAAAATGAGGTCGGTCAGTCCAGTCAAAGAAAAAAGGGGAGAGAGGGGGGAAGTGCAGACTAAAAGAAAAAAAGGAGGAGGTCGAGCCTCACCTGGCTCTCGGATGGGGCTGATCCCCGCCTCGAACAAGTTCTGCTCCGAGAGCAGAACATCGAGCGTGGGGACCAAATCGCTCAGCAATTGGGAGTAAGCCTTCTGGTCCGCCGGTTCAATCTGAGAGTTTCGGTTCGGGGACCGATCTGGCTCGCTCCAAGCCCAGTCGACATCCTTGACCGAGGCGAAGAAGAACCGGTTCTTCCAGCCCTTGATGGAGGAAGGGAGGTCGAACCGGAGACACCTAGGCCGGGGTGAGATGTACCACCAGCCGTCATCGGTGGAGCACCGCTTCAGGATAAACAGAGCCCTGAAGAGGGAGAAACGGGCAACAAACCCGTGGAAGTGACAGAAGACAATGAAAGAGAAGATGACCCGGATGGCATTGGGAGCCAACTGGGCCGGGACTAGACGGAAATGGCTGAGAAAGGAAAGAAAGAAAGGGTGCAGAGGAAACCGGAGGCCCGCGAGGAGGAAGTCCTCGTAGAAGGCTATACGGCCGGGGCCACTCGAGGTGATGCGATCCCCGGGCCGCGGAAGGGAAAGGAGGACAGCCCCCGGGATGCCATAGACCTCCCGGAGCAGGGAAAGGTCGCCTTCGGTCATCGTGGAAACGTGACTGGAGGGACCGACGGGAGGAAGGGCCGGAGGAGGAAGAGAAGAAATAGGAAGGGCAGACGCGACGGGAGGAGACCTGACACCCCTGGGGATGACTATGGTGATACCCCCAGGCTGGAGTCGCCTGCGGGTCTCCTCCGGGAGGAAGGGCCGGAGGAGGAAGAGAAGAAATAGGAAGGGCAGACGTGACGGGAGGAGACCTGACACCCCTGGGGATGACTATGGTGATACCCCCAGGCTGGAGTCGCCTGCGGGTCTCCTCCGGGATTACTTCCTCCTCCGAGGAGGAAGACGATGGAGTCCTCGGCCGGGACGGACCGGCCTCGTCCAGGTTAGAAGAAACATGGCGGCGACGCGCCATGGCAGAGAAAAGGGTGAGAAAAGTACACTAGAAGAAAGGGGTGGAGCGAAGAAGGGAACGGAAGCACTCACCGAAATGCACTGTGCAACGCGGGGGAGAGGGAGATAGCCTGCAGCAAATGGCCGACGGAGCAAGGGAAAGGGCCTCATTCCGGAAAGTCCCCTCCTTTTCAAACTCAATCGACAGCAGTCGTACCCGTCATTTCGCTCCGGGCCATCGGATGATCGCCGCGTGGACGCACGCCTGACACCGATGCCTCGTTAGCAGGGAAACGGCCTCTGTTTCGAAGCGACGCATTAATTGCGGGCGAATAGGCGACGCGTGGCGGCCTCCTATAGGGCTTTGGGCACACCAAGGAATGGCGACGAGGATCGTGGCAATTATGACACAAGATGTTCGCCTCCCCACGTCATCTCCGCATTTAATCCCCACGTCCCGTTCCGCGACGCCCTAACGGAACGATGGGTTGGGGGGCAACTATTACGGCCGTAACGATGACGTGGCATGTCTCAGATTTCATTGGGCGTGACTCAAGCCACGTGGAGTTTTTTCGACCAAGTCAGTTGCGGCTCCGCTCTGGCCGAGGTCATGTTCGGCCCGGGCCCTCCTACCGCTCCGCCAGGTGTACACCCAAGAGGGGTCCACCTCGGCCGAAGCCGGCGGCTCCCCCGCTCCCTCTCCAGGTGGCACCCTGAGACGGTCCCGCCTCGGCCGAGGTCGAGCCGGGCCCCTTCGCTCCTTCGCCAGGTGGCGCTCGGAGATGGGACCACCTCGGCCGAAGTCGAGCGACCTCCTGCCGCTCCGCCAGGTGTCCACCTAGGAGGGGTCCACCTCGGTCGTTGCCGGTGGCTCCCCCGCTCCCTCACCAGGTGGCATCCTGAGACGGTCCCACCTCGACCGAGGTCGAGCTGGGTCCCTTCGCTCCTTCATCAGGTGGCGCCCGGAGACGGGACCACCTCGGCCGAAGTCGAGCGACCTCCTTCCTCTCCGCCAGGTGTCCACCCAGGAGGGGTCCACATCGGCCGAAGCCGGCGGCTCCCCCGCTCCCTCGCCAGGTGGCACCCTGAGACGGTCCCACCTCGGCCGAGGTCGAGCCAGGCCCCTTCGCTCCTTCGCCAGGTGGCGCCCGGAGACGGGACCACCTCGGCCGAAGTCGAGCGACCTCCTGCCGCTCCGCCAGGTGTCCACCCAGGAGGGGTCCACCTCGGCCGTTGCCGGCGGCTCCCCCGCTCCCTCACCAGGTGGCACCTTGAGACGGTCCCACCTCGGCAAAGGTCGAGCCGGGCCCCTTCGCTCCTTCGCCAGGTGGCGCCCGGAGATGGGACCACCTCGGCCGAAGTCAAGCGACCTCCTACCGCTCCGCCAGGTGTCCACCCAGGACGGGTCCACCTCAGCTGTTGCCGGCGGCTCCCACACTCCCTCGCCAGGTGGCACCCTGAGACGGTCCCACCTCGACCGAGGTCGAGCTGGGTCCCTTCGCTCCTTCGCCAGGTGGCGCCCGGAGACGGGACCACCTCGGCCGAAGTCGAGCGACCTCCTGCCGCTCCTCCAGGTGTCCACCCAGGAGGGGTCCACCTCGGCCGTTGCCGGCGGCTCCCCCGCTCCCTCGCCAGGTGGCACCCTGAGACGGTCCCACCTCGGTCGAGGTCGAGCTGGGTCCCTTTGCTCCTTCGCCAGGTGGCGCCCGGAGACGGGACCACCTCGGCCAAAGTCGAGCGACCTCCTGCCGCTCCGCCAGGTGTCCACCCAGGAGGGGTCCACCTCGGCCGTTGCCGGCGGCTCCCCCGCTCCCTCGCCAGGTGGCACCCTGAGACGGTCCCACCTCGGTCGAGGTCGAGCTGGGTCCCTTCGCTCCTTCGCCAGGTGGCGCCCGGAGACGGGACCACCTCGGCCGAAGTCGAGTGACCTCCTGCCGCTCCGCCAGGTGTCCACCCAGGAGGGGTCCACCTCGGCCGATGCCGGCGGCTCCACCGCTCCCTCGCCAGGTGGCACCCTGAGACGGTCCCACCTCGGCCGAGGTCGAGCCGGGCCCCTTCGCTCCTTCGCCGGTGGTGCCCGGAGACGGGACTACCTCGGCCGAAGTCAAGCGACCTCCTGTCGCTTCGCCAGGTGTCCACCCAGGAAGGTTCCACCTCGGCCAACGCGGGCCGGTCATTGCAGAGAAGGTCCCGAGGAATGGAAACACGAGCTCCAAGGTTGCCCCTCGAGCCGTGCGTGCCGCACTCCGAGAAAGGAGCCCCGTACGGTCGGCGGCGGCACGCGAAACATCACTTACGTCGGCCCGACATGTTCCGCAGTCGAGAGACGAGGCCCTGACGATACAGGATCCGATAACGGACAAGCATCGGCGCCTAGGAAGGAGAGTGCTCACGCTCGGTCCAAGGTCTGGTCGGCGGCCTGACCAGCGCCTCCCTCCCCTACTCTTTCCCCGCTAGGCTCGGCAAACGAGGCTGTAAAGCCGCCCAGCTCTCTGATCCAGAAGGGGAAAGAGAAAGGGGCGGAGGGGAGGAAATGAAAGCGACAAAGAAGCCTCCCAGGAGCAAAAAACGAGGGGGCAACAGAAAGAGATAAAAGGAAGGAGAGAATAGACGACAAGAAAGAGGTAAGCAAACAAAAAAAAAACGAAGGCTGAAGACTCCGCCCGGAGAGCGAATCCAAGGTCCCGAGAGGGGCCCCTTGGCGTGAGCTCGGCGAAGGAACCTAGCCGGATTTCTGGTCTTTCTGACACCTTTCTTGCTAACACGTTCTCTGAGTCTGGGACTCCTTCGGGGGCCCGTCCCAGAGAATCTGTTCCCTCTCACCATCTACTAACTTGACCGTCAGAGCTCCCTCGCCGGAATTCCCGGTCAGGGTTTCTGACCTTGCCTTGCAGGTTCGATCCAGCCAGGAGGCTCCAGGGGCGAGATGGTCTAGTCGGATCGGTGGTTCCGAAGTCACAGGCGCGGCGACGGGATCGGCAACAAATGGTATACCTGGTTCATCTAATATTTTTTTATAACATGGAAGTGCAGTAGAGAGAGTAGCCTACTCTGTCCAAACTTGCTTAGCTCATCTAAGTTGTAGATTCGTTTATTTATTCATTCATCGATTCATTCATTTTTAAAGCACCTCAAAGGCAAGCAGGATGCATGGCGAGTTTCGAAACTTTAATTTCTTATATTTGAAAAATGATGAAGTAATTTATCCAAAAAAAAAAAAAAAGGTATGATGAAGTAAAACTGCTAGATAGTATACTTATAAATAATTATATTCTAAAAACAAATCTTGAAGTAGATATTACATTGAAAAAACATTGCAAATTTTCAATTCATCACGAGCTTTAGAATTTTATAATGTAATGTGATATGAGCAAGCATGTTTGTTGCCAAATGAATTAGGAGGAGAAAAAGAACACTTTAATCATTCTAATTGGTTAGTACTAAATGAAAATCCCATTCTTATTTCTTTGGGTTTAGCCGTCGATAGCTGGAAAATTTGAATTAATTAGAAAAAAGAGATGATATTGCACTATCTCTAGCTATCAATACCTTGATGAAGAAGTCTTCATAAAACAACCCTTAGATTTTTTAACCCACATCATCCACATTATGTTTGTCATCTTGAATACACTCTTTATGGGCTTAAACAAATTCTATGGGTTTAATTTTAGCACCTTAACTCTTATCTTCATGATCTGGACTTTTTTAAATCTTAGACTGATGCGTCTCTCCTTATCAAGTGTATGAATACTTATGTTTTTCTTCTACTTGTATGTGTTGATAATATTATTCTCACAAGTTGTCCTAATACTTCATTTAATGGTCTACTCTTCTCTTAGTAGTGAATTTGTTATGAAAAAACTAGGCTCACTCCATTATTTTTTAGGCATTGAGGCCTATCTTATGTAAGATGGCTTAGTTTTTGCACAATCCAATTAAGATTTTGATTTCCTTAAGAAGATTCATATGAATACCTCCAAACCTGTTAATACTTTGGTACCATTTGGAACCAAGCTCCCATTACATGCAGGTGATCTGTATCTAGAATTGACTAATTATTATAGAATAGTTGGGGCCTTTTGATATCTTACCCTTATTAGACTTGATATTGCCTATGCTATCAACCATACATATCAATTCATGCATAAGCCAACTAATGAGCACCAAAAAACTAGTAAACAAATTCTACATTACTTAAAGTACTCTATTAATTAAAGGCTCAATCTCGGTAAATTATCTAAGATTGCTTTACATGCTTATTCATTTGTAAATTAGATCAGAGACTCGGATAATTGATGAACTCTGAGCAACTATACCATATTTCTTAGCTCCGGGGGTGTAAATGGGTTGGGTTAGATCAGGTCTTGAGTGATCTTGATTTGACCCAATTTCTTGATAAAGTTATAATATTGGACCTAAACTTAATTCACTATAAAATTGGATTGGATCAAGTTAGGTGCACAGTCAAGATTTTCAATCCAACAAGTCGTTCAAGTTAGATCGGGTCTATATATAACCCAACTCCAACATAAAAAATTGGATCTGAATTGAGTCTAAATTAAACATAGCCAACTACTATTAACCACTAAAAATAAATAATAAACAATATTCTTTCAAAAAATTTAGAATATACAAATAATGCTAAATCGATCTTTTATATTAAAGATATTATTTATGTAAGCCTTAAATCATAACTTATTGGCTCAAAGGTTTGAATCTTAATAGTATATTGGATTCGAGTCATGTTAGGTCCGAATTTAGTAAACAAAAACCTAATTTTAAAACTGGGATGGACCTAATTTTAAAACCCGACATAGTTTTATGGGTTCTGTTGGCCAATGATGAAGATGATGCAATCCAAGAGGGGGGTAAATTGAACTTTAAATTTTTTTTGCAATACTTCAAATAATGTGCCAATTCAAAGTATGCGTTTATGAGCATGATAATAAAGTGCAGTGGAAATAAAGAAATAGATGCAAGAATAAAAATAATCACAAACACATCAAGTTTATAGTGGTTCGGTGTACTCCAAGGCACTTACATCCACTCTCCAAGTTTTCCTTGAAAATTCACTATAATCACCAAGATTATAGCTAACTTGTTTTCCGAGCTCACAAGTCAAAATCCCTTGGTTTTCACAAGCTAACCAAAAATTTCTTGGCTTTCACGGGCTCACCAAAAATTTCTTGGTTTTGCAGGCTAACCAAGAACCTAGTTGATTTTACGGGCTCATCAACAACCTAGTTGGTTTTACGGGATGACCAACAACCTAGATGGTTTTTCGGGCTAACCAACAACCCAACTTATTTTGCGGGCTAACAAGTCAAAACCCTTGTTGGTTTTTATCACATAGGCTCACCAACAACCTTGATGGTTTTTCCAAGGCTCACCATCAACCTAAATACAATAATCTAAGAATGAAAATAAAAAGCTTTATTACAAAGCAAATATTTCGTTGAGGCACATTGATTGTTGATGTTGAGCTTGTCTCCATATTGTAGAAGCTTCAATAGATGCTTGAAGATGTTGCTCTTGGAAGCTCCTCCTCTTTGAATCCTTGGAGGCTCAACATCTCAACAAATGGATCATCAAAATATCCTTCACATATTTTTACTTGAAAACCAAAGGATTTATCTTTCAAACCATGGATCCTCTTCCCTCTTCTTTAGAATTGCTTCTCCAAGTGTTTAAATAACCTTCCAATACTTAAATGATCGTTTATAGCTGTTAGGAAAGAAAAACTAGCCGTTGGAGCCAAGTTGGGGAAGTTTTACACTTCAGAAAAACTAGTTGTTACGGCAAGTATCAACATTTGATCTTCGTGAGTCGATACCTTGAATCAACACTTGATCAAAAATATCTTATGAAGTCTTATGCTCTGCACTGGTGAGTCGACACTTCATCTGGTGAGTCGACACCTTGAATCGATACTTTAGTTCCATGAGTCGACACTTGATCAAACTCCTGAGATCACCACGTTTTCTATCTTGTTTGGTCTCAGGTCTTGAGTCGACACTTCACTGTTTATGAGTCGACACTTGGATTTCATGAGTTGACACTTGGCTACACCAGCGCTGAAACTTCTTTAAATTCAAATCTTGAGTACCTATAACTGATTAACACACTTAATGCATAATTAGTACTCAAATATACTTAAGTGTTTTGTCATAATCAAAATCAGAGTCAACGGGCTCTTTAAAATTGGTCGAATCAAGTCTAAGTTAGTCAAGTTGGGTTGGGTCATGGATCAATCTAACCTATTTGCAGCCTTATTTTGCTTTAATATTATTTCATGGAGACCAAAGAAGTAGTACACTATGACCCATTTTAACACAAAGTCAAAGTACAAAAGATTGGCTAATACTACATCCGATCTTAAATGGATTAACAGTTATTATTGCATAAGTTGGATGTATTGCTTCTCGCTCCTACACTTTGTCATGATAACCTAAGTATAATTTATTTGAGAGCTAATGTTAATTTTCATGTCCATACCAAATATATTGAAATTGACAAACAAGTGGCTTACAATTAATGCATATATGATTCATCACATTCTAAGAATAGTAGGGCTAGAATTGGGTTTAGGCTAGGCTTTAGGTTAGGCCCAAGATGTTACAGGTTAGGTTTAGACTAATATTTAAAGTCTATTTACTTTTCGGGCTATGCTTGGATATTTCTTTAGTTTAGTCTAGGCTTGAGCCTGTTCAATGCCAGACATTAAGCTTCATTAAAATCAATTATTTCTTGAGTAATTTTAGCCATTCGATTAGATTTTAATGCTGGATTCGTAGGCTTTAAGTGTGGTTGATGCCCTCGAGTATGGGCCCATCATGCCAAATGACGCGATCCATTGCATGCTATCCCTTATATTATATATATAATACTTTTCTCATCATATGTTTTTTTTTTGATAAACCAGTGTATTCAATTTAAGGAACGGAAGTGAATATAACCAAGATAGATAGACAAGATAAAGTCCCTAAACTGTACGAGAGCAGTATACCAATCGGACCACAACACAGAACCCGAGTAATTAGCCACATAAGAGGTAACCCAGTCAGCAGCAGAGTTCGCCTCCCTATACACATGCTGGATCGAAGTAAAGATACAGCCCTGTAAAAGATAGCCGATATCTCGAATGATGGGGTGAGTAGAAGGAGCTCTAGTCATCCGAGCGATCCAAGAGATAACAGTAGCTAAATCCCCCTCGATAAACAGGCGATCGAGATGAAGGATCTAACATGCATATCTGATCCCTGCCCGGGCCGCATACAACTTTGTCGCAGGAACAGAGAAATCCAATACAGAGAAGCCCCTTGCAGCCAGGAATCCAAGGCTGGAGTCCCGAATAATGAAGGCAACACCATCCCTCCCCTGACAAAGACTATCGTTGAAGCTAACAGTAAAGAAACTCGAAGGAGGGGGTTTCCAAGAGATACACACCCGAATGGTCACTCGAGGACTGGAAGGAGAACCCCAGATCTCCAAATTCATCACTATCAAACTCCAGTACTCGGTAGCAGCTGCCCTCCCTCTCTCTACTAGCATCCTGGGAGAGTATCTAGTAGAGGAAGATCCAGTCATTCCTGGATAGCCAGATGTGGTACGCCAGGTAAGCAATGAAAGAGACATGGAAGGAGTTGCCCATCCTCAAAGAGAGCAAAAAAGAATCCTCAATATCATCTGCTTGAGAGGATAAGTCGACGAACCCTGCCAACCTCCAAGCCAACATAGCACGACCATAACAGAAGATGGCATGGGCCTGCATCTCGCTCCCAGATCCATAGAAAGGACAATCGGAAGGAATGGAGAGACCTCTCAAGGAGAGGAGCTCATGAGTAGGGAGCCAATGCCAAGTGAGTTTCCAAATGAACAGAGAAATCTTGGGATGAATTGGTAAAGACCAGATCCATCCATGACTCTGTGGCATAGGAGGCTCCAGAGTGAAAATCATTGCCAGGTTAGAAATCGGTGCACGAGTTGAGGTAGAGTGCCTCCAAACTCTGGTGTCCGAGCAAGGATGAATGGGCAGGATGATAGAGAGTACTCGAAGACCAAGGATCTCACCAAAAATGAAGAGCACAACATACCGATCCCAGCATGCTTGACCAGGAAGCATAATATCAAAGATCGATATAGTCGACGACATGTGCACCAAAATATAAGTAGGCCACCAAATCAGTGAAATATCCAAAATCCAGGGGTCAAGCATAAATCTGATTGAAGAACCATCCCCAATCATCCAGGACAAGTGAGAAATGATGCGCGGGGTTCTAGTGATCATCTCCCTCCAGATAGCAGAACAATTTCTAGGTGGCTTGAAGGAAGCATCAAGGTCGGCAGGGATATCACCGTACTTTGTCCTCATAAGGGAGACCACAGACTATCTGGGCAGAGAAAAAATCTGGCAGCATGTCTGGACAGAAAAGCCTCCTACCGAGCCAGAAGGGATGGAATGCCCAAGCCACCTGCATAACTCAGCTCCTGCCGAGCCAGAAGGGATGGAATGCCCAAGCCACCCGCATAAGTCAACTGACAAACTAACTCCCATCCCAACAAGTGGATCCTCCGGCGGGCTGGCGAAGAGTCCCAGAGGAAGGCTCGAATCATCTTCTCAACGTCGAGGATAACCCGTTTCGGAATGACAGCATTAGATAGCATATAAATGGATAGAGAAGAAAGGACCGAATGGATAAGGGTTATCCTGCTCATAGAGGAGAGAGATCTACCCTGCCACCCATCAATCCTCTCCCGAACAACCGTCAGAAGTGGAGCATACTCCGTCCTAGACAGTCTAGCACCAGAAATGGGAACACCCAAATAATATAATGGACCCTGGCGCTCAGTAATACCCAGAATATCACCAACCTTATGGCGAAGTCTGGTGGAGGTTTTAGGACTGAAATAAATCCTAGATTTCTGCAAATTAACTCTCTAACCCGAAGTATTGCAATAATCCTCCGTAACTCTCCGAAGATCTCGGGCATTGATAAGTGAAGCCCGACCGAGGAGTAGATAGTCATCAGCAAATAATAGGTGAGAGATCGAAGAGGCACCCAAAGCAGGGATATATGGTTGAATATAACCGCATTCTGCAAAGCTGCAGATAGCGATCTGGAGAGAAAGTCAGCAGAAATAATGAAGAGAGAGGGAGAAAGAGGGCAACCTTGACGAAGGCCCATATTTGACTGAAAGAAATCCATGGGAGAGCCATTTACCATAATAGAGAATGAGGGTTGAATGATACAAGACATGATCTTTAAGATCTAAAGAGGATTGTTAGTTTTAGCCCTTGATTTTGATGACTAACAAAATATTGAGTACATATTTTATACTAATGTTTCAATTGAAGTTGTGAGTTTCATGATACAGGCACCTCAAATTTTCAAAATAAAAGTATCATGGCACTCATTGGAAGCTGAGCAATTTTCATGATTTAAGAAGTCTTCTCATCTGAAAAAGACCTCAAAATAGATCAATTATGCTTTATAAAAAGTATATTAAAGTTTTATTGAAGATCATTTTGAATTTGGAAGGTTGGCACATGTTTTTGACAAGTTGCAGATTCAAGTATCGACTCATGGTACACTAAGTGTCGACACTTCAGAAACTGGCACGTAGAAATTTTCTCTGGCATGCCAAGTGTCGACTCATGGAACACAAGTATTGACTCAAGAATTTTAAGTATCAATTCAAGGCCTGAGACTTTTGAAGATACAGAACATGTCTTTTTGGAAGGTTTTCTATCAAGTATCAGCTCAGGAGACTCAGGTGTCGACACATGAAGACTCAAGTGTCGAATCAAAAAATTCAAGTGTCGACTCAGGAAACTCAAGTGTTGACTCACAGAAATCAAGTATTGACTCATGAAGACTCAAGTGTCGACTCACAGAAGTCAAGTATCGACTCACAGGTTCTGACAGCCATAATGGCTATATTTTCTAAGAGCCAAAATTGTCCCCTACAAGCTCTCAACGGCTAGTTTTGCTCCTCCAACAGTCTTAAACCATTTTTTAAAAAGTTTTTGAAATATTTAAGCTTCACCAAACTTATTCATAAAGCATTGAACACATTAGAGACAAATATTTTTCAAAAACTTCACTTCCAAAGCCAAAAAGAAGAGATTCCACTGAAAAAGCTTACAAGCCTTTCATTTCAGCTTTCCAAAAGTGTCTTTGAAGAGATTCCAAAGAGAAGACAAGATATGCAATTTTAAGAGCCTCAAAGCTTCTATATTTCACTCTATAAGAGAGTTTGATTGTGCTTTTATTCTTATATTTTTAACTTTATTCTTTGCTAACCTAGCTTTCAAGGTCTTTGAAAGTAGGTTGTTAAGGTTGTTGGTGAGCCAAAGGTATAAAACCAACTAGGATTTAATTTATGAGCCTGAAGATAAAACAAGTTGTAAAGGTTGTTGGTGAGCCTAGGTGACAAAACCAACTTGGGTTTTGACTTGTGAGCCTTGAAAAACAAGTCGACTATAATCTTGAAGAGATTATAGTGAAAATTTTCAAGGGAGGCTTGGGGAGTGGATGTAGGTGCTTGGTTTGTACCAAACCACTATAAAACTCTGTGTTTGTGTGTGATTGCTCTTTCTACTACTTGCTCTTTATTACTTACCTTTAATTTGCCATTATCCACTGCATATTCATTTTGAGTTTAATCACTTTGCTTCATAAACACATCAAGACAAGCACATAGTTGTTTAAATTTTCAAAAGATCCAATTCACCTTCTCTCTTGGGCTCCATTTCTGGGCAACAAGGATGAAAACCAAAATCCTCCATAGCTTTGAAAAGGAAGCTCCAATTGACACAATCATAGGCTCTTTTCATATCCAATTTGATTGCCATCAAGCTGCGGTGCTGAGGGGCACAACGAAGATCATGTATAAATTCGTGGGCAATAAGAACATTGTTAGATATACTACGAGCACCAACAAAAGCTCCCTGCTTTGAGCTGATCGATTGCGGGAGAATAATCTTTATGCTGTTGGCCAATAACTTGGTACACACTTTATAGCGGGTATTGCATAAGCTAATCGACCGAAAATGAGAAGGTTCGGAAGCATCAGGATGCTTGGAAATAAGAGTAATAAAAGTTTACTTTTAAGATTACTGCATCCTCCCAGTATCAAAGAATAGCTAAATAGCAGCAACCATATCTGTGTGAAGGATATCCCAGAAGGTTCGGAAAAAAAATGGATGGAAGCCATCGGGACCAGGAGCTTTATCTTTCTCCAGAGACCAGAGAGCAGATTTAACTTTCTCCTCAAGGACCTGAGTCAAAAGCAAAGAATTTTGGAAAGCAAAAACTTAAACCACAGGAGGATAAGAAGAGATGGAATAGGATATACGGGTGGGAGCAGTCCACCTAGAAGAAAAGTACTGGAGCAATTCCCTTTTAATATCTGCATCGTCCTCCATCCAACTAGCTTGATTAGAGAAGAGAGCTCGTATTCTATTAGCATGTCTTCTAATAATAGTTGCATGATGGAAAAACCTGGTATTTTTGTCACCCCCTGCAACCATTGAATTCTGGATTTTTGCCTCCAGAAAACCTCATGTTTCATTAAAAGAGAGTGATGAAGAGAGAGATAATTCCGAAGAGTCTCCATTTCTTCATTAGATAAAGACCCATTCAAGTCCTCCTTAACCTGCAAAGAATCAATAAAGGCTTTGACAGACTTAAGATGATTCTTAAGATTACCTACCTCCACATTGTTCCACCAGAGAAGGCGTCTCTTTAAGAGGTCCAACCTCCTAAAGATCCTGTAGGTAGCATCACCCCTGACCAGCATCCTCCAAACCTCCCGAACAATGTCTTTGGACTTGGGATAAGAAAGCCAGAATTTTTCGAATTCGAAAGGACCAGGCCCCCGGACAATTTGGTCCATAGATAAGAGAATAGGACAGTGATCAGAAGCAATACGCCTAAGATGATGCACAATATAATCCAGGTAGAGAGTGAGCTAAGCTGGAGTAGCATAGAATCTATCCAGTTTCTTCCAAACTATGGCCGGACCAGACCGGTTATTACACCAAGTATAACGAGGCCCCAGGAATCTCATATCTACCAATCCATTATTTTGGATAAAGCTGGTAAATTTCCTGGATCCGGCATCATGAGCAAAGGGTTTGCCACCTCGCTTATCCTCCGCTCGATCAATAGAATTAAAATCACTAGCCACCACTATAGGAATCCCTTGATTAATTAGCACTGAAGCCTCCTCCCAGGCCGTTCTTCTCTCTCTATATGACGTACTGGCATAGATGCCGCATAAGAGCCAAGATGGCTGGATCAATTCAGAGACAACGATAGCAACAAGTTGGGAGGATCGGTGAAAAATATTCACTCCGACCGCTACCATATTCCAGGAGACAATAATACCCCCAGTCAAATCCTGAGAAGGCATGGAATAAAACCCCCAATCCCGGGTGTTACGGCCGTTACGATGATGTGGCGTGTCTCAGATTCCGCCGGGCGTGATTCGAACCACGTGAATTTTTTCGACAGAACGGGAACGGTCCAGCAAGGTCGGATGTGGCTCCACCTCGGTCGGAGTCGAGGTCGGGCCGTGCCTGCTTGCTCCTTCGCCAAGTGGCGCCCGGACACGGGTCCACCTCGGTCGAAGTCGAGCTCCCCTCTGTTGCTCCTTTGCCAGGTGTCCGCCCAGGAGGGGTCCACCTCGGCCGAAGCCGGCGGCCCCTTGCTCCCTCGCCGAGTGGCGCCCTGAGACGGTTCCACCTCGGCCGAGGTCGAGCCGGGCCCTCTTGTTCCTTTGCCAGGTGGCGCCCAGACACGGGTCCACCTTGGCCGAAGTCGAGCGCCCCTCTGCTGCTCCTTCGCCAGGTGTCCGCCCAGGAGGGGTCCACCTTGGCCGAAGTCGAGCGCCCCTCTGCCGCTCCGCCAGGTGTCCGCCCAGGAGGGGTCCACCTCGGCCGATGCAGGCGGCCCTTTGCTCCCTCGCCGGGTGGCGCCCTGAGACGGTTCCACCTTGGCCGAGGTCGAGCCGGGCCCTCTTGCTCCTTCGCCAGGTGGCGCCCGGACATGGGTCCACCTCGGCCGAAGTTGAGCGCCCCTCTGCTGCTCCCTCGCCAGGTGTCCGCCCAGGAGGGGTCCACCTCGGTCGAAGTCGAGCGCCCCTCTGCCGCTCCGCCAGGTGTCCGCCCAGGAGGGGTCCATCTCGGCCGAAGCTGGCAGCCCCTTGCTCCCTCGCCGGGTGGCGCCCTGAGACGGTTCTACCTCGGCTGAGGTCGAGCCAGGCCCTCTTGCTCCTTCGCCAGGTGTCCGCCCAGGAGGGGTCCACCTCAGTCGAAGTCGAGCGCCCCTCTGCCGCTCCGCCAAGTGTCCACCCAAGAGGGGTCCACCTCGGCCGAAGCCGGCGGCCCCTTGCTCCCTCGCCGGGTGGCACCCTGAGATGGTTCCACCTCGGCCGAGGTCGAGCCGGGCCCTGTTGCTCCTTCGCCAGGTGGCACCCGGACACGGGTCCACCTCAGCCGAAGTCGAGCGCCCCTCTGCCGCTCCGGCAGGTGTCCGCCCAGGAGGGGTCCACCTCGGTCGAGGCCGGCTACCCTGCGTGGTGAGGCCGCCGAGGAGCAGGAGCACGAGTTCTGAGACCGCCCCTCGAGCAGCGGGTTCCGCACCCCGAGAGGAGCGCCGGTACGGTTGGCAGCAACGCGCGAAACCTCGTTTACATCGACTCGACAGGTTCCGCAGCCGAGAGGCGAAGTCCTGGCAAGACAGAACCTGGTAACGAACATTGTCGCCTGGGAAGGAGAGCGCTTGCGCTCGGCCCAAGGTCTGGCCGGTGTCCTCCCTCTACCCTTTCCTCGCTGGGCTCGGCAAGCAAGACAAGGAGGCCGCCGGGTTCTTGGACCCAAAGGGGAAAGGGGAAAGAGAGGGAGAGAAGGAGGTGAAAGCAAAGAGGGGGCCTCCCAAGGGCGGGAAGCCGGAGGCAACGTGATGGGATAAAAGGATGGGAAGAGCGGACGACCAGGGAAGGGAAAAATGAGGCTGGGAAAAGAAAAGACACCAAGAGCAGGATCCAAGATCCGGAGGGGGGTCCCTTGGCGCAAGCTCGGTGGAGGAACCTGGCCCAATTTCCACTCTTCCTGAAACCTTTTTTGCTAAGATAATCTCTAAGTCTGGGACTCCTTCGGGGGGCCCGCCTTGGAGACTCTATTCCATCTCGCCGTTTTCTAACTTGACCGTCGGAGCTCCCTCGCCGGGATCCCCGACCAAGGTTTCTAACATTGTCTTGCAGGATCGGGAGCCCGAAGACCTCGAGGCGAGACGGTCTGATCAAATCAGCGGCTCTGAAGCCACAGGTGTGGCGGCGAGATCGGTAACACCGGGGAACATGACGCCTCATACAATCCAGACTAGGCCTAGAAACCTTAGTCTCCAACAAAACATAGATCTACGGGTTATAAAGCTGTAGATACCTATGATAAGTGATAGAAAGAGGGCTTTTTGGCCCCCCTAACATTCCATACAAATATTTTCATAGCATAAAGTCAAACCATAGATGGACCAGACCCCTGCCCGGCCACATCCCCATTCCCATCATTCATGTTTTCCTTCTTTCCAGAATCCCTGGCCAGGCCCCCTTCAGCAGCAGCTGCCTCACCTTTTATCTCTGAGATCCCTCCCATAGAGCACAACACCTCCTTCACCTTCTCATAGGCGGCTTCATGCCCCATTGAAGCCCTAGGCAAAGAAACAGACCCAGAACAGTCGGGACTCCCCCTTACAGCTGAAATCCTGCTAAGACCCACACCCGTCTCCAAGCTGAAAGAGACCCTAGGAAGGGCGGAAACAGACTTCCCAGTGGCCTCAGGTAGGACCGAAATAGGCTTCCCAGAAATCCCCAAAGACCCAGTGATACCCTCCAGAGCAAGCTAGGAAAGGGAACATGCAGGAAGTGGTTTTTTTTTTTTCTTGTAAGAAGGAATTGGGAGTAAAAATGCAAGTGGAGAGCAAGCTAGAAAAGGGAACATGCAGTTGCCCCATCTCTACCATTATTTTTTTTTTACTTCAAGTCTCCACCACCGTTTTCGATAATGATAGGATTCCCCTCCCCCGGCCCCCCCCTTCCATTTTTTTAGGATGAAGAAGTAGGCCGGTTTTCTTGAAGATTTCACAATTCGGTTAATTTTTTAAATATATTATTATTATTATTATTTTACTTGGATATCAATTATTAATTTTTTTATTTGAATTTTATTGGTTCTTGATTTTTTTTTTTATAATCTTTTGAAAAGATTGACTATCTTTCAATCATGGTCATGATTATCTTCTTTTATTCTATATTATTTTTATTATATTATTTTTATAATAATTATAATTTTACTATTAAAATTTATTTTTTAAAATAATTTATCTACAAACATAATATTTTAATAAATATAATGAAAGATTATAGCTGAAACAATTTCTTTTATGGTAACCGAGTAAGGGATAAAATATAAACTTTGGAGTGCTACGTCCCAGCATCATTGTACTCCTCGCTGACAGCATATATCTTCGTGGAAGTCGGGGATTGATGTTGTGTCATCCTCCCAAGCACTGCGCCAAAATGGAGTTTGGTATATTTGTTTCTGTGAATAAACTTCTATACGATTTCATACCTGTCACATGATCTCGATCCATTGTGCAAATCCGGATGACAAAGTGCATTCGCACATGTTAGCAACATACAAGGGGTGACGGGAAGAGAGAGAGGGTAGAAGGAAATCATATACATTTTTAAATTTATCTTGGTCTCATTTATATTTTTTTATATATTGATTCTGGTCTTGATTTTGATGATTGACAAAATGGTTAAGTATATATGAGTATTAATTATATTTTAAGTATATTTATTAGATCTTAGTACTCATCCATGTTGAATGAAGAAATACTTGTATTTTAATTGAAAAAATTCTTAAATTAATGAAAAATCAAGTATATGGACTTTGGAATTAGTATGGAAGAATTTGAAGAAGTTAAAGTTTGATTTTCAGTAAGTTTCAGCAATGGCACGCCCAGGTGTCGACACCTGGAGGTGAAATGTCGATACTTGAGAATGAAGTATCGACACCTGCAAATGAAGTGTCGATTCAAGGCCTGAGAATTTTGAAAATACAGAACTATGCCTTCTGGAGATTTTTTGCCTCAAGTGTTGACTAATGGGAATGAAGTGTCGACACTTGAAGATGAAGTGTCGACACCTGAAGGTGAAGTGTCGATACTTGAGAATGAAGTGTTGACACCCGGAGGTGAAGTATCGACACTTGGACTGTAACGGCTAGTTTTTTGGGCTGCAGAACTTCTCCAACTTGTTTTCAAACGGTTATATTTTCATCCCCAATGATCATAAACGGTCATCTATGATTTGGAGGGCTATATAAATATTAAAAATCAAATGGGGATGCAATCCTTTGGTGAGATCACTGATTATCCTTCAAGGATTCAAGAGTTGAGTGGTTCAAGCATTCAAGCTTCCAAGTTTCAAAGAGAGCATCCAAAGTTCACATCATCAAGTTGCATTCAAGGCTTCAACAACTTGAAGACAAGTTCTTCATCAACAATCAAGGACTTCAAAGAGATATTTGCTTTATTTTAGAAAGCTTTAATTATATTCTTTCATATTACTTTTACATTGTTTTACAAGAGGTTTTTGGTAAGCCTTGAAAAATCAAAGTGATTGTTGGTGAGCCTTGAAACCAACTAGGATTTTACTTGTGAGCCCGAAGACAAAATAAGTTGTTTAGGTTCTTGGTTAGCTCATAGAACTAAGGGTGGTTGTTGGTGAGCCTTGAAACCAACTAGGGTTTTACTTGTGAGCCCGAAGACAAAACAAGTTATAAAGGTTGTTGGTGAGCCTAGGTTACAAAACCAAACTTAGTAGAATTCCCAAGAAAATCTTAGGGAGTGGATGTAGTTGCCTTGGAGTGCACTGAACCACTATAAATTTTTTATATTTGTGTGATTGTTTTCTTTGTGCATTTACTCTATTATTTTCACTGCACATTATTTTGAAGCACACAAATACATTGCCAAAACACAAGCTTTAAATTGATCTAGCACATACTTGCTTTAGTTTATTGTAAATTATTTGAAAGTTTTATAAAACTTAATTCACCCCCCCTCTTGGATTGCATCCTCTTCTGGGCAACAAGTGGTATCAGAGCCCGGAACCCAAAATTGTTGGTATCTAAACCTTGTGTTTTGCAAAGAATCCAATAACTTTGAGTTAAAAGATCATGACAACCCTTGTAGGTATTAGTGTTAGACCACCATTTTTCAATGGCATAAATTACACATTTTGAAAAACTCGCATGCGTATTCATATTCAATCTATTAGTTATCATCTTTGGAAAATTATAGTTAATGATCCTCATATTCCTTTTATTTTGATTAATGGCATTTCCATTCCAAAGCTCGAAGAGGATTGGAATGAATATGACATTAAGCAATCTGAAATTAATGCTAAAGCAATGAACTTGCTTTATTGTGTATTGGACTTTAATGAATTTAATCGAATCTCCACATGCACATCGATGAAGAAAATATGGGACACACTTGAGGTTACTCATAAAGGTACTCTTCAAGTGAAGAATACTAAAATTAATTTGCTTATACCAAATTTATCTCAATCTCATTTATATTTTTTTATATTTTAAAAAAATTATTAAACTGTTCCTTATACTTATCAACAGTTTTAATATGATCCGACGGTCATTTAAATGCTAATGGCATTAGCTTATCATTGAAATGGACAAAAATATATCTTTATTACTAAGATAGTTTCCAAAGAGTTGTTACTATGCCCCTCTAAATTTCAAGAATTATTTCGTTCAGCTCCTTTACTTTCATCATCCTCTCTAGCAATTTTCACCCACACCGGCCATCCCACTCTCCATTCATCTCGTACAATCCCTTTATTATTGTACACAACCATTGCCAATATCCGAAGAGCCTTATCACTCTTTGTATAGTATCTTCTCTTTTTTGGCCGGTAATGATTCTTTTCTCCAATTTTTTGTTGATTAATCATGATTTATTGTGTTATGATGTTTGTTTGTTTTTTTTGGTAAGTGTGTTATGATGTTTGTTTACTAACATGGCTTCAATTATGGATTCAAAATCACATGATTTAGAGATGAAATTTAGATTTTTCCATGCATAAATCTTGACTAAAGAAATATTGTTGAGCATTCAATGCGATATTCAATTTTTAAAATTTAATTATTGTATGTACTATGGTCCCATTTATGTTGCCTTTATTTTAATTGTTTGGTAGCCAAAAAATAAAGATTGTGACGGTATATGTGTTGTGATCCTATTTGTATTGTATATGGATTTAGAAAACTAGTTTTTGGACCAATATGATCTCTTATAAGTGTGTTTTTAGAATATGTGACCCTTTGTTTTGGTCCCACCATGGATTTTTTCACTTTATCTATTCAATGCATAGTGGAAACATGCTATATTTCAATTTTTTACATGTGGATTGATGTTTTGGACTTTTTAAATGCATAACGAAAGTATTTAGAAGGTCTTCAATCCACTTCTATCGATACTAAGTCTAGTATGGATATATATTTAAGGCTTTTTAAATGCATAATGCACTGTTAAGGCATGTTTTTTATCTACTATTTGGAGTGATGTTTTAATACTTTTTGGGTCAATCTTTTATTTTATATAGCACTACTTTTTGCAATATTATTTAAATTTATTGACAATGGAAGCATCAAAATTCTATTTAGATCGGTATATTAGTTTGCTTAACAATACTTTTCAATGCATAATGATTTTGTTTCAATTTGCTTGACATTATTTTTTGTCAACCATAAGCATGTTAACTCTATATGAACTTCATGTTTCATTTGTTACTTCAAGTATCATCCTCATTATCACCACACTAGTGGGTTTGTAAGATGCTTTGATAATTATGATCCTAATAGGTTTAGCATTATAGAGCTGGAAGATATACTTGATTAATTAGGGTATATGAATTATACCCACTTTTATTATCTCAAGCTAGGTCGCATAATTGAAAATGGGTTGAGGGAACTTAGGACCGATGTAGATGTTCTAGAGATGCTAGCTTGTACTAGAGGGACTGATGTAGTCTAAGTATACATAGAACACCTATAGGAAGAAGCTATTGCCACTCAAGAAGCAAAGGTGCCACCAACTACTGCATCTATGATTTTACAAGTGGGTAGTGAGGGTCAGGTTTGCCAAGGAATCAACTCTCTCCATACCAAAAACTAGAATAAAAAAAACCGATCGTAAAAAGGTTTGGTAGAAGAAGACCAGTAATATTTGGAAAGTCTAAAGTTGATAAGAAACAAAACTGGGTTGCAACTATTCATGTGAAACCGAAGATTAGAGGTATTGCCCTTCGGAGTCTATACTTGACACTTCCAACAATACTGATGCATCACTTAGTCAACTAAGTAAGTCATATGATGATAATGATGATCTTTTTGAAGATGATGATAATGATGATCTTTTTGATGAATATATAGAGAATCTTATTACCGATGAAGAGATGAGATCCTGGACACAAGAAAGTGCTAAATTTTTTAGAGAGGAGCAATCTACTAGGGTGGAAGCATAGATTTGTGTTAGCTGTCATCTCCATAGCTTAGGTAGTGATAACAAATCTAATGCTAGGATTTCAGGTCTATACCATCCTGAATTTAATGAATCTATAAATATGAAATGGACTATCAAACTTTCTATTGGAATGAGGCTTAGCAATGCTACACAGTTTAGAAATGTACCATAGTTTTATAGCATACAAGAGGGCTTTGATTTTTGATTTTGTATATAAAAAAGTGAGTCAAGTTAAGTTACTGTTATATGCAAGCATGGTTGTAGGTGGTGGATTCATACTTCACTGAGATAGAGGGAGGATACCTATTAGATCAAGACATTTTGATCAGTGCACAGTTATGGAAGGCAGTTTCAAAATTATAATATGACATCCAAGTTTCTAGTTAAGAACTACCTTGAAGAGATTAAACCAGATACAAAATGGAGTGTTAAGTGTTTTAGAAAGCATGTAAGGAGGGATGTGAAGGTTTTTGTTTTGTTATCATAGTGCTACAGGACCAAGACTAAAGTACAAGAGATGGTGCAGGAGAACCACCGGGTATAGTATGCCCGCCTATGGCAATATTGCCAGATCATTAAGTAGAATAATCCTGAGAGCATAATGTTGATAGATGTCAGGAGACCAGATGAGGTTAGTCAACCTATCTTTAGGAGATTATACTGTTGTCTTATAGCTTGCAAGTATGGCTTCATCAATGGATGCAGATCTATTATTAGACTAAATGGATGCCACCTAAAGGGCTTAATTAAGGATTAGCTCTAGCTGTAGCAGGAAAAGATGGTAACGATAATATATTCCCCATCGCATGGGTTGTAGTTAAGGCAGAGATGAAAGATAGCTGGAGTTGGTTTCTGATATATTTATTAGAAAACATTGGGCCCTTAGAGGAGTATGGTTGGACCTTTATGCTAGATAGATAAAAAGTTGGTTTTTATTGTTCAATACATGAGTTTCCAGTCCTAAGTTGTCATAGTCTTGTACTTAAATATTTACAACTTGTTCACATATATTTCAGACCATTCTTCCCACCACTGATCATTGATTTTATTGTGCTACGAACCCAGCATAAGGATCGATCATGCGACCGATCGTATAAACCTTAGGCATCGTCCTAGAAATCATGCTAGGTCTAAGTACATGAGATTCTCATCATCTTCAGAAATTAAATTTAAATAATCAAATATCATTAAAATAAATACATAATAACTAAATGATCAACTTGTTTAATTCATGATAACTAAATAATCAACTTGTTCATTACATTGGTATCAGAAATAGAACTAACTAAATTAACTAAAAATTTTGATACTCAGTCTCATGCTCAAGTTGATTCTTGGTATGCATCCTGCAAATTGAAAAAAAATAAAAAAATGGATAGTGAGCTTTACAGTCTAGTAAAGATTTTTATACAATCACACCAATAAAAATATAATTTAAAAATAATAAGGAAACAATGAATAATATATCATGCAACCAAAATAATCCAACCAACTCATTTGATAAAACCATATCTCTTTTTTATGTTTCACTTTAATTATCCATCTTCTTTAGGGTTCTGGATTAATCACGGTCATACTTCAGCCCATGACTGGCAATCTCAATATCACACTTCAGTCTGTGATTAGTAAGCTCATTATCATACTTTAGCCTATGACTGGCAATCTCAGTTAGAGCTGTCAATATGGGCTGGCCCAGCCCGGCCCTAACCCAATGGGCTTGTATTTTATGGGCCGGGCCGGGCTAGGGCCACTTGCACAAATGGGCTAAAAAAATCCAACCCGGTTCGGCCCTATATGGGTCGTTGGCTAGGGTCGGGCTAGCCCACTATATGGGCCATGGGCTAGGGCTATGGGCTAGGGCCGTGGGCTAGGGCTAGGGCCATGGGCTAGCATTAGAGCCGTGGGCTAGGGCCATGGACATTGAAATCATATAAGTACATAGCCCTCATCTCAGCATGGAAGAAGCTCTGGTCACCAATAGTAGCATGATGATGGCTATCGACGTCGCGAAAGAGTTGGCATCACCGCTGGCATCACCGGCTATTCCGTCCTCCACCGGAATAGGAGGGCACAGTAGTAGCAAAGCCCTGATCGGCCAATCCCGAACTTTCAATGAATCAAAAATTTGGAAGAAGTTTGAATCGCTGGAAGCCCGAAACCATCGGGTATCATCGTATCGAAGTGGAAATGGGAATGAGAATAGCTGAACACTGCGAACAGGGAAGGGAAGTGGGAACGACGTGGAAGATTGAGAAAAAAAAAATCAAAATATCTTTCTGTTTTAAGTTTAAAGTTTTAAACTTTTAATTTAACGTGGACCGTGGTTTACTCTGGTAAGTGGACCTGGTAATCCATAACCTGTTTGCCATTTTTTATTTTAAATCTTTTAATTATATATATTTTTTAAAAAAAAATTCTTGGCCCATGGGTTGGCCTGGCCCTAACCCTGTTGAGCCCATGGGCTACAAGGGCTGGGCCAAAAAGCCCACTTACATAAATGGGCCAAATTTTTTCAACATGGCCCGACCCATTTATAGTGCCAAATGGGCTGGCCCATGGGCTCTGGCCCATTTTGACAGGTCTAATCTCAGTATCACATTTCAGCGTGTGACTAGCAATTTCATTGTCATACTTCAGTCTATAACTAGCAATCTCAGTAATCACAATCTTGTCCATGGCGTGGCTGGTCCAAATACCTCATTTTATTGATTATTACTTTATCAACTCACATTATGTTATTAAGTCATGTCCTTTCAAGATTTTCAATAACCAGCATCATAATCCAAATCATCTAAAAATAGTTTTTGTTTGATTGAACATAACATATAGAAAACATAAATAATAATTTTGGCAATCATAAATGTCTATCATGAGAAATCGAAATATACGGTGCATAAACAATCATGCATACCAATACTCATGTCCAAGGATCAAAATCATATCATGTAAAATATGTTTATAAGGTGATCTGTCCAAAAATCCTTATCTCTACCGGTGACTGACTTAACATGTTAAATACCAATATGGGCTCAGATCCCGATCTAGGTGTTAGAAAATTTGCTCAATGCTCCATGTCTAGAAAATCATCCTCCTATAATAATAATCTTAATATCAATAAATAATTTCATAACAATTATAAATCCAAGACCTTCTACTTAAATTTTATTAGCGATTCACTTACTAATCCCTAACCACAACTTTACAATTTTCTAATCCCTAGGAGAAAGAATTTTTTGATCTCCAATATTTATTTATTTATCTCACTCTTCTTTTCTCTCTCTTTCCTTGTCTCTCCTCTTCTCTTTTCTCTTTCTCTCGCCTTTTTTACCTTCCTTTTCTCTTTTTTTCTTCTCTTTTCTTTTCTTTTCTTTTCTTTCTTTTCTTTTCTTTTTCTCTTCTCTTATTTTTCTTTTCTTTTCTTCTCCTCTTCTTTTTCTTTTCCTTTCTCCTTCCTTCTTCTTCTCCCGTTCGGCCAGAACAGAGCATTCGTGCCCCTTACTTGCTCCCCAAAGCTTGGTTTCTCACCCAGAGGAGGGTGGTCGAAACTACATTTCACGGTAGCACAACCTCTAGTCCAAACTCCGGTGATCAGCAGTCAAGGATCCAGCTTCCAAGGTGGAGAAAATTGGGATAAGAAACCTCCACCTAGATTCCCAATGGTTGATCGGCTATGGTGGCGGCGGAACCTAGTGAGCCTCGTCGATTCTTCGATTTTGGTAGGATTTTGAGATGGGTGTTCTAGGGTTTTTAAAGAGGGCGAAAGGGAGGACTTAGACTCCCTCCCGACTCTTCCTTTGAATCCAAGTAGGAGTCCTCTCGGAGAAGAAGACTCCCATTGGGAGTCTTCCACTATTTTTGAATGGAGTTCCTCCCCTGCTCATCAATAGATTTTACATATTTTGTGTGCGATACTTGCATGCTAATTTTAAAAGTACTGGATTCAAGGACAAGAATTATAGAGATGCCCTTTGAAAATGTGCCATGGCAACTACACTTTATGACTTTCAGTTTGCCATGGATGAGCTATGACAGTTTAATGAGATGGCATGGATTGGCTCACACAATAACCACTTAAGTTGTGGTCAAGGCATGCCCTCAACCTGAGAAGCAAGTCTAGTATGCTGTTGAGTAACATATGCAAGTCCTTCAATAAGTACATAGTCGATGCCCAAGATGAACTATTATCACTTCGTTAGAGACTATTAAAAGGACCTTGATGTAATAGTTTTAAGCAAAAATAGATGGCTTGGATAAGATTGTAGAGCCTATTTGCCTTAAGATTCAGACGAAGTTGTAAAGGGCTAAGTTGGAGGCTCTAGATTGCCATTGCATATGGGGAGGAGAGCATGGATTTGAAGTGGAGCATCGTAATAACATATTCATTGGTAACTTGGGGGAGAGTACTTGTGGATGTAGGATGTGAGATTTAACTGGCATTCCATGTTGCCATAATATGGTAGCTATTACATTCTGTAGAAAGGATGTAGTACACTTTGTTAGTTCATGATACATGAAAGAAATATTTTTTAGGGCTCACGTGCAACTCATCGAGCCTATTCCTAACAAAAAATCTTGGTCAAGGACAAACTACCTTGCTATGTCTCCCTCTCCCTTAAGGGCTCCTCTAGGTAGACACCAAAAATCAAGAAAAAATGAAGAGGATGAGCCAAAGTGATGAGGGACGGGATTCTAATATGATGCAGGATGATATGCAAGGGATGAACATGAAGAAAATGAGATAAAAGTAAGCAAATATTTTAAATTTTTCTTATGATTTTATTTCCAAAACTAGACAAGATTAGGTTAGGGTTATCCTATATCAATTAGCATCCTATCCACATATTATATCAATCAAAAAGAAAAGAAAATCAGGATCCTAGGTCTAAGAAGGCCTATTAGGAGCATGTTCACCTTCAAGAAATCAGACAAAAAGAGATGGAAATTAGGTTTAACATACCAGGCAATGATTTCTAGTTATCGTGGAAGAGATCGCTCCGCTCAGATCTGCGCCTGGATGATTCGGTTATAGTCCCGCGGATCCACCGGCTTTTTATCAGCTTCGTTTGGATGCAAAGAAAACTTCATCCGAGGATGGTTTCACCGGAGGGATCCTGCAAATGTCAAAGATTATAGGCAAACAAAAAGGAAAAAAAAAGAAACTGGAGATCGGGATTGGAAGATGGAGTTGTAGGGATTTGGCGGCCTTGGAGAAAGCTTTGGGCGTCTGGATCTTGGAGGGCTGATGGTGGGCATCTTAGGGCTTGGAGGAAGTTAGGGCACTCAAGTCTCATACACACACTTTCAAAGAACACACAAACATTCACAAGAAAATTTCACCAGAGTTTATTTCATGAAGAAAGTTAGATTACAAGAGGGGGAGGGGTGGGGTATTTATAGATTCACCCATGGCCCTTTCTTTATCAAAATTAGTTTACAAGTTTGTATGGGACAAGGAGTACAAGGTTTAACTTGAATTAGGAGTACAAAGTTTGATTGAAATTAAGAGGCCTAAATTCTAGTGAAACTTGGACATTGGTCTCCTTGAAGAACTTGGATGCTTTGACTTTTCTCCATGGGCTTGGGCTAGGATGAAATCCTCTTGGGCTGCTTTGACTTTTCCACTCCTTGCTGGGCTTGGGCTTGGATGAAATATTCTTTGACTAGGTCAAAGGCTTGGGCGCCAATTGCAATGGGCCTAGGAGGGGAGGGCGCCATGGGCTTGAGGGTTTGGACCTGGTATGCTGGGGCGCCATCTCCTGAATGGACTTGGGCTTCATTTTCCAGGATTTGGGTAGCATGAACAAGGGACCCGGATGCTATGCTGATGTCTTGAATACAGGTCCACTAATCCTTCTCATGAGCATAAAAGTTACATAACTCATATGACTGAACTGAAACTGGGTGAACTTCTTGACTGGACTTACAAATGGACTCAAGTAACAGGACTCAATGGACTAAACAAGGAACTTCAACTAACTTAATGAACTCAATTGGCTCACTTTATTACAGGACTCAAAATTAAATTTCATTACAGGACTTAAAATTGACCAACACATGATTTAGAGAACAAATTGAAGCTTGAAGCCTATGTCTGATTTGATGTCCCCATCAATTCTCCCGGGGTGGGAGGAACTCGACCCTGTTGAGTAAGAAGGTCGATCTGGCTCATGTACTACTCTAACGGGTCTGGGTTGAGGCATTGCGGATCCTCTCGAGTGATCAGCAGATCCTCTTGAGTGATCCATGAATCCTCATATCTTGGTCGACCTTGCCAACAAACCAAGTGATATGGTAGCCTTTGTTTCGAGTACTAGTGGCTTGGTCGTCTAGAAAATGCTCAATCTTTTCTCTCACAGGCTAATTTGATGGTGAACACTCAGGGTTGGGTTCGCTCTCAAAGAAAGGGTTAGGCTCAATCTTACTAGGTATCATTGCTGGCTCCCTATACTATACTAAGGTTGAGATATTAAAGGTTGAGCTTAATGCCTAATTAGATAACTCAGGCACTAGGTTCAACTTTCTTTATCACTTTGATGGATCCAATTCACAGGTATATAGCCTAATCATCACAAGATTTTTCTAGCAAACTCTTAGACTCTTTTCGAGAATTAACCATATTTTTTATAAAAATATTGCTTACATTAATCTTATGATTAATTCCTCATGCAAATCTCTAATCATGTAGTGCAAAACTTATAATACCTAATAATATGCAAACAAAACACCTAATGACATGCAGGCAAAACACCTAATGCCAATGCCTAATGCGGTCAAACAAATGACTAAGCCCTAAACTACAACTGTGGATTTAACCCTTTGTCAGGAGGATGACATGCAGATGAGAATGGTGCATGGACTCCTACTAGGTGCCATAGGAT
The DNA here is from genome assembly GCA_021397845.1 of Areca catechu. Lineage (NCBI taxonomy): Eukaryota > Viridiplantae > Streptophyta > Magnoliopsida > Arecales > Arecaceae > Areca > Areca catechu. The sequence continues at coordinate 26,441,077 of CM038045.1, forward strand.
CCTCCAAAAGTAAGATGCAAACCTAACATGCATAATAAATGAATGCATTATGCTTACCTCTATAAAATGCAATCTAGTGGTTAAAGAAACATAAGAAGTTTCAAGAAAAGGCAGAAAATATGAGGTGGATTCTGGGTTAATCTAGTGGGGTAGAAAGTAAGAAAAGGGTTCGGGGTTGATCTGATAGAATAGGATACAAGAAGGGGTTTTAGGGATGAGTCCTAGACTAATGAGATTGACCTTATGGGGTTGATGTCTATCTACAGGGTCTGCATTATGAAAGAATGGGTCATTAATCTCAGGGAAGAGATCGTCAATGAAAACTATAGGAGGGGGTTCTTCCTAAAGGTACTAAAAAGCTTAATCCTCAATAAAGTCTTCTGGTTCATAAAATTTAGGATTGGGCTCTATAATTGGACTTTCTTCTAATGGCTCCTCATGCAAGATTCTAACAGCAGTATCTGGGTTCTCTTCCTCTAACTGCTTTTCCACTATAGCTCGGGTATAGTCAGGATCAACTAACTTTGGGTTGGCTTCTATCTGGATATCTACCTGGTCAACTAATTCTAGGTCATCTATACATATCTTTTCTTCTTCCTTATACTCCACTAAGCTCATATCAGCTTCATATATCTCCTCTTCTAGGTCATTCTGATGAACCAATGGAGTGGTAAGAGGGGGTTGGCTAAGAAAAAATTGATTAATGACTGGGATGGCAGGGGTGGGTTGGCTAAGGGGTTCCTGACTAGTACCAGGCTCAAATCTGGGGGTATTAATCCTATGGGATTCAGGTTGACTAAGAAAAACTAGGCTATACCCAGAGGTACTAATCCTATCAGGTTGGGATTGACTCGAGTTGGATTGGCTCGAACATACCTGACTAGGTCATAGGGTCTGGCTAGGGACAGTGGGAATGGGCTGGTCTAAAGAAAGTCGGCTAGGTTTGGACTTAGATTTAGAGGGTTTACTCTTGTTGGACTTAGATTGACTGATCATGAGTTTCCTTTGATATGACTCGAATTCTCTAGCTATGTGATAGGCTTCCTCTAGGACTTGAATTTGCCATTGAGACAGTTTCCATCGGATGTCTTCATGAAGGCCAGCCCTAAACCTAGATAGGGTCTCTGACTCGGGTTCGTCTAAGCAACAACTAAGGGCACACTCATTAAATTGGGCTATATATTCTGACATGGACCTATTTCCTTGATTTAACATTTTCCATTGGTCTAGAAGGCACTGTTGATAGTATGGGGGAACATATTTTTCTTTAAGTTTCAGCTTTATGGCCATCCAGGTATCTATAGGAGCTTTGTATCGTTGTCTGATTAGGCTCTCTACATCTCTCCAGTATAACCTAGCATGGCCAATTAACCCGACTTTGGCAAATTCACATTTTCTTTCATCACTCAAGTCATACCATTCAAAATATTGTTCCATGTCCCTTCCCAATCTATGTAGACCTTGGTATCTAGGGTGCCATCAAAGGTGGGTGCTTCTGGCTTGAAGTTTCTAGTGGTTCTCTCATCCTGGTCTATGAACTCATAATTGGGTTTCCTAGGGCTAGGCTCCTGGTATGGGTCAGAGTATTGGGCTCTCCTAGGGTTGGGCTCCAAGTGTGGGTCATGGTATGGGGTTCTCCTAGGGTTGGGCTCCTGGTATGGGTCAGAGTATGGGGCTCTCATAGGGTTGAACTCCAAGTATGGGTCATGGTATGAGGTTCTCCTAGGGTTGGGCTCCGAGTATGGGTCAGGGTATTGGGCTTTCTTAGGGTTGGACCCAGGTTTAGGTCTGGGATGGGTTTTAGGGTTTTTTTTTTAGGTTTCCTAATTGGTCTCCCAGCTGGTCAGACCTATTAGCTAAGTGGTCAAGCCTATTATGGGTTTGGGTATTTAGCTAGGTTTGGGATTGGATTAGTTGGGTGGTCAATTGGGTATTTAGCTGGTTTTGGGATTGGGTCAGTTGGGTGGTCAATTGGTTCATCTAGTCATTCATTTGGTTCATCTGGGTGGTCAATTGGGTGATAATCTGGTCATTGAAGGTCTTCATTAAAATCTCAAAATTGGATTCCATGGTTAAGTTGGGTGGGGTTGAGACTACTAGTTGAGCTCCTAATCTAATGCAAATAATCAATCAAAGGATTATGATGTAATCAAGCATACAAGGTTAACACGTACTAGGGTTTGCTAGGCCTATAGCCAAAACCTAGTGAGTTAACTCAACTTACACTCAATACAACACCTAATCCTTCCACTATCCAGGTAAGAGGTGGGGTGGTGGGAGGCTCCCCCTGCTTGTCACAAGGTCCTAATTAAAAACCACCAGTCCACTTAGGACATTTGCCTCTGGACCTCTAGCCTTAGACACCAGCTTTCAATAATAAAAGATGGGTTGGGTGCACTAGTTCCCTCACTAGACTCGGACCCGACCTATTGGTGTCCCTAAATTATGTTTCTACTCAGTTTTAATTAAGGCTTGGGTTTGTATGAGGATGGTTATTTTGGACTCAGGACAGGTGGTGAAATCCTGCTATGATCTGAGATAGAGAGAGTGCCCTTAAGATTAGGTTAGATGCGATGATGCACAATCAATGAACCTGATACAATCTAATAACAAAATAGAAAATAAAATTTTTTTGTCTCTTTTTATGAGGTGGCAGATTAAATTTAAGTTGGTTAAGTTATCAAACAAAATTGGCTTGGGTTGGGAGGGGTTTGGTAGTTGATTAGGTTGGATCAAGTCAAGTATGCAGAGTTAGCAGAAACTAAAATTTTTTTATTCGAGTTTGATGCAGAAATTAGCAGAGATTTCAATGCAAAAAAATTAAGAAAAAAATATATAACAGAGAATGACATGTGAGGATGCATGTTACCAAATTTCATGCAAAACAAAAATGTTATGATGATGCAAAATCTAGGGTTTCTAACTGGGTGCAGAAAAGATAAATTATGGTTAGGGTTTCTAGGATGCCAATTTTTTTGTAATTTTAGATTCTGTAAAATCTGAAAAAAATATCAGTAAAGCATAGGATTCAACAGAGATGATGTGATGCAAATTTTATAAAAAAATAAAATACCTAAGATGGTGAACCATACATAAACTCGGACTCCTAGTGCAGATGATAGGATGCAGATTTTGTTAGGGTTTCATTTTTTTTTCTTTTTTTGTTTATTTTAGGATTTGAGAAATTCCAAAAAATTAACAAGAAAATAGAGGACAAAATATAGGATATTCACCATGAAAATCAAAAAAAAATAAAAATGTTTGATGGGAAAAATAATCTTATGTTTTGGGGGGTTATGCAGAAATCTAAACTAAGATGCAAGAACATGCCCTAATCCTGCTCTGAAACCAAAATTGATGAGGGACGGGATTCTAATATGATGCAGGATGATATGCAAGGGATGAACATGAAGAAAATCGGATTAAAGCAAGCAAATATTTTAAATTTTTCTTATGGTTTTATTCCCGAAAATAGACAAGATTAGATTAGGGTTATCCTATATCAATTAGCATCCTACCCACATGTTAGATCAATCAAAAAGAAAAGAAAATCAGGATCTTAGATCTAAGAAGGCCTATTAGGAGCATGTTCACCTTCAAGAAATCAGACAAAAAGAGATGGAAATTAGGTTTAACATACCAGGCAATGATTTTTAGTTGCTTTGGAAGAGATTGCTCCACTTAGATCTGTGCCTGGATGATTTGTTCACGTTCTCGCGGATCCACCGGCTTTTTATCAGCTTCATTCGGAGGCAAAGAAAACTTCATCCGATGATAGTTTCACTGGAGGGATCCTGCAAACGTCAAGGGTTAGAGGCAAACAAGAATGGAAAAATAAGAAACTGGAGATCGGGTTGAAGGATCATTGGAAGATGGAGTTGCAGGGATTTGGCGACCTTGGAGAAAGCTTTGGGCATCTGGATCTTGGAGGGCTGATGGTGGGCATCTTAGGGCTTGGAGGAAGTTAGGGCACTCAAGTCTCACACACACACTTTCAAAGAGCACACAAACTTTCACAAGAAAATTTCACCAGAGTTTATTTTATGAATAAAGTTAGATTACAAGAGGGGGAAGGGTGGGGTATTTATAGATTCACCTAAGATCCTTTTCCTATCAAAATTGGATTACAAGTTTGTATGGGACAAGGAGTACATGGTTTAACTAGAATTAGGTGTACAAAGTTTGATTGAAATTAGGAGGCCTAAATTCTAGTGGAACTTGGACATTGGACTCCTTGTAGAACTTGGATGCTTTGACTTTTCTCCATGGGCTTGGACTGGGATGAAATCCTTTTGGGCTGCTTTGACTTTTCCACTCCTTGCTGGGCTTGGGCTTGGATGAAATCTTCTTTGACTGGGTCAAAGGCTTGGGCGCCAATTGCAGTGGGCATGGGAAGGGAAGGCGCCATGGGCTTGAGGGTTTGGACCTGGTATACTGGAGCGCCATCTCCTGAATGGACCTGGGCTTCATTTTCCAGGATTTGGGCAACATAAACAAGGGACCCGGATGCCGTGCTGATGTCTTGAATGCAGGTCCACTAATCTTCCTCATGAGCATGAAAGTTACAGAACTCATATGACTGAACTGAAACTGTGTGAACTTCTTGACTGGACTTACAAATAGACTCAAGTAATAAGACTCAATGGACTAAACAAAGAACTTCAACTGACTTAATGAACCCAACTGGCTCACTTTATTACAGGACTCAAAATTAAATTCCATTACATGACTCAAAATTGACCAACACATGACTTAGAGAACAAATTGAAGCTTAAAGCCTATGTATGATTTGATGTCCCCATCGCAAAGGATTTTAGAAGAATCAAAAGAAGGGATGGGTCTTTAAGATGTAGAAATTGTCAATAATGGGGCCATAACTCAAAGATTTATAAGGATCCTGGAAGGAAAAGGCAAAGATGAAAGAAACAAGGACAATTTGTAGGAAAATTGAGAGATTATAGGTTTAATTTGCTAATTTCTAAGTAGTAATATGTATCTAACTAATTTTTATTTATGTTTCAACACTTTCTTTCAAGTATAGCAAAGTAGGAGAGTAAAAAAGAAAGCAACAACCTTCCATCTTACACCATTGCATGCTTCACCTAGTAGCTAGAATGTAGAAGTTAGCAACTAGTAAACATTAGCCTTCGAGCTTGCATCCTCTCACTTATATGCCTCCTTGCTTATCTCCTCCCAACTAGAAATAGCCTCTCTCCAACAACCTGCCTCCATGTTGCAGCCTCTTTACCTACCCCCTCTCAGCTAGCAGCAGCGTCCTACTATGCAAAAGGACAAATTAAGCCATAATTTGTATGATTTTGTTTGGTGTGATTTGTTTTGAATGATAACTTTGGTGTTTATACATTTTACATGGTATTTAAAGCGACACCTTAGATGTCTTTATCATACATAATGTGATGCCAGTGATACATTTATATATATGTTGATATATTTCGATACATATTGGTACAATTTTGATTCAATTTCATATATTTTGACACATGTTGATATATTTTAAAAACTTATGATATAATGATGATGCACCCCTTCGGCTAGCCCCCGGTCGGACCGGCCCCAGCATCCGGTCAGCTGGTCCTCGCGCGGAGTCCGACTCCCCGGTTGGCTTTCCTAAAGAGCCGGACCGGGGGCTTTGGGAGCTGATAGGTACCTCGCCGCCCGTGCGGCGCCCCTTTGATCGCTACGGTCGGTCCCCTTTGATCGCTACGGTCGGTCCCCTTTGATCCCACTGAACGTCCCGGTCAGCTTCATGGAAGCCAGCCGATCCATCGCTGAAGGAATCACCGAAGCTTCCAGGAACCCTTTCTCTCCCACAGTTCTGATATTTTGTTATAACAAACTCCACCGCATGGCCACTAGTCTGACACACCTGTCACGTCGCCACCCACGATCTCGCCGCCACACCTATTCTCCTGGAGGCATTTCTGGGCTTTCTCAGCCTGCTCCCCAATAAAATTTGGCTGCGCTCCGTGCCTATAAAAGGCACCCAGGGGACCTTCATGAGGGGTAACGTTCTTCTTCCCCATTCTGATTCCTCTTCTCGAGTTCTTATCGTCCTGTTGCTCCAATCCTCCTTTAACTAAAGCATCGGAGTGTCCCCCGCCGGGATCCCCCTCCGGCGCTTAGGGACTTCTTGCAGGTTGCTCGATCGAGGAGCCCTCCAGCGCGTCCGCCGAGCTCGGTTCAGGAGGTAGAGCGGCAACAAATGAGATATAGATTGATGATATACTGTGTACAATTCAAAAAAGTATGATAAAGAATGGATTACCAACTTCAATTGTAATATAGGTGTGAAACATGATGCATTGATTCTAGTTTTTAGCCATTATATGGTAATATATCAGCTAATTTATATTTATAGTTTGTGTTTATAATTTACATAATGTACAGGTTTTCAAACTCCATCTATTAAGGTACCTTTACTTATTATTTTAAAACTACAGATATAAATGAAACAATTTATAACGTACAAGGGTATCTCCATGATGTTAAAAAATTGCACACAACATTACTTTATGGTATTCAAGCTTCAAGAAGAGTGTTCCATGCTGATCATTTAATAAATCCGCTGGTTCTTATTTCAGAAAATGCATTGCTGCTTGAAACTTTATGGTATCTTTACTTGGACAACATGCATTCCATTCTATGTTGTTTACAATGCCACCTATAAATTTAATAGTTTAAAAAATACACACATATTTACTTCAAATGGAATGGGTTATCATTATAATTCATTAAAGATTATAAATTAAGGTCAAAATGTTGGGAAAAAAACATCCACTTATTGGACAAAGCATAAACATTCAAAGCCATAAAAACCTAGCTTACTTGGAATATTGGGAATTTAGACGCCTTAACATACAAAGCCATAAAAATCCAACATGCCAGCAAAAAGTAAATGGCCAATTTCATCCCTTTTTTTTTTTTTTTTGTAACTAAAAATTTTGGGTTCTAACTTTTTGTTCCATTACAATAGTCAATTAATAACATATTAGTCCTTCGCATTTGAAGCCGGATTATACCAACAAAAATAACCACAATCCTCATATACTTGGAACACTAATTTGGAACTTCAGATTAAAGGCAAAAATCAAATAAGCCATTGAAAAAAGGAAATATCAACATACTACATACATCTCTCATCCAAAGAAACACCAATCAGGGTTTGTAGGGGTCCATGACATCTTCAACAATGATCTTGCTCCACAATAGCAAAAATTTGCCAGAAAAGAGAATATGTTCGTGGAAGAACTTGATTTGAAAGATTCCATGATCTCTTTCTACCTTCATGCCCTCCTTATCTAGAGGGCCACTTGATTTAGGATTTCATCTTCTCGTCCTTATTTAATTCAGGATTTCTTATTCCCCCGATCATTTGAATTAATTTTTTTGAAAGCACGAATGAAAGAATATTAACAAAAATAATCATAAATCATGTAGTAGGTCTCACGTGATTTAAGATTTTTGGTATTATGAATCACATCCCATCAATAATTAATAGTCATTTTATAAAATTTGGATAGCATGTCATGATAAGTTAATACCATTTTACTAATGGAGATGGACAAAAGGAACATGTTGAAAGAGTTTGATAACTACCCGGATAAATTTGATAATTGTTTTAAAATATAAAAAGATATAAATGAGATTGAGATATGTTTGACGGAACGGGGGGAGAAAAACGGTGCGTCGCATTTGTACATTGCGGCCATTATGCGGGATTGTCGGTCTCCCTACCCTACAGGGACCAGACCCCAACCACAACCACCTGCCCGTTGCCAGCTGGCAAATCCATCCACGAGTCGCTGCCCCGCTCGTCGAGTCCGTCTGTTTCCAATCCCCCGGTTTTTCTCATCCTGCCTTCCCTGCTGCTGCTGCCCCTCCTCGATAGAGAGAGGGGGTAGGTGCGCGGAGGAGGAAAAAGGTTGGGAGGATTGATGTCGGGGTTGTTCTTTTCTTTTTCTTTTCCACGCCTCCTCCTCTCGATTCTCAAATGGACATCTGATCCAATCCTCATTTAATTTGGCAATCGGATCCATTCTCCATCTAATTGTTTTTCTCTTAGATCGGGGCGATGGATTCGAAGACCCGATCGGACCAATCCGAAGAGCTGCTATGGGCCACGGCCGAGCTCTCGTTCACCAACCGTCGGTGCTGCTTCTTCTGGGTGCCCTGGTCCGGCTCAAAGGCGTGGGAGCGGATAGCGGTGGCGGCGGAGGATCGGACTTCAGGGCCCACCAAGGGGCGCTGGTGGTGGACGACCGGGTTGAAGGCGTTGATGAAGTTGAGAGAATGGTCCGAGAAGTTGGCCGGCCCGCGGTGGAAGACCTTCATCCGGCGGGTTGGCCGCCAGACCCGCCATCCGGGGAACAGGTTCGGGTATGACCCCCTAAGCTACGCCCTCAACTTTGACGATGGAATGGACAGCGAAACCGACAACGCGGTGGCCCGCCAGGGTTTCTCTGCCCGGTACGCCGCCCCGCCGTTCAAGTCGTCCATGGATCGTGGTGGGCGAGATGCGCCGCCGCTCTTCACGGAAAACCCCGCAGCCAATTGAGGTGCAGTATTGTCGGATGGAGAATGACAGCTTCCTTTTGTTAAGGAAGAACTACAAATTCGATTCCCTCGGCTTTTTAATTTTTTGTTTTTGATTTTTTTTTTTAAGGTTTGGATCTTGGAATTGCAACTGGAATTGGAATTGTTGGCTGGGAAAAACATATATAGATTTTGGAGCATATGTAATTTTTACAATTTTTACTTTTTAGTAAAGGTCTTTGGACTGGGAACAAGTTGACTTGGCCCATATTTTTATTTCATTTTATCATTAGATATTTAGGTGTTTTAGCTTTTGAGTTTAATTGGATTTGCAAAATTCATAGGTTGATGGTGCTACAAATTTATAGGAAAGATGTAGAGAAGATTGGGAAAATGCTATACGAAACTATCAAAATCTCATGACAATTTAATTAGAAAAAAATCTCATGACATTTGAAAGAAAAATAAAAACTCAAAAAACTCATGTTATTTACGTTATTAACCTCTTACAACTAATAGCTCTACGCGCATGCTTCAACAAATATACCTACACTTTTTCGGTATATTTATTGATAGTTCAGGTAAACAATTCACATAGGACACTTTGATAAATTTGAAAGGCAAACCTAGTTCTATTCTCTCACACGGAGATCTTTTTTCTCCCACAGGATCCAGGTTGGAGTGTTGTTAGGTTGATATTGCTATCCAAATGGCCTGCCTAATTCATCCATGCAGCAGGTGTCCAACAGGAAATCCAGCCTAATTCTGTTCGATTACCTAGACAGGCTCTTAGAGAATCATAGAGATAGTCTTATTATCTCAAAGCTGGGTTGTTTCTTAATCTCAGTTGAATACTTTTCACTCATGCAACTCAAGTTGGCATTCAGATCATTCCCCCATCAAGCATCTCCTCCTACAGCCCAAGGCTTGTTCAAATTTGAAAAATGTTTGTTCTACGTACTGCTAATGATGTTGTGTTGCAGACTTGGAATTTTGTTGTATCTTCTAACAATGCCTTTGCAAATATGGTGCTTAAACTCGGAGCTGCATGTTTAGTGCTAGAAGGATGGAGCACACAAATCAGAAAGTCTACTAGGGAAAAGAAAATTCAGTTGTTGGGCAATATATAGGACCTTGGATCAAAAGGAAGAGCACTCTCCATAAAATGGTAGTTGAAAGAGAGAGAGCCGAAGAGCATTTAAATAGGAACTTGATTAGATATACATGGACGAAGAGGTTAATAGGAAAGAATGATCTAAAGTAAAATGGCTAGAAGAATGAGACAACAATACATTTTTTTTTCCACAGAATTGCCTACTTTCACCCAAAAAAACAAGAAGAAGAAGAAGGAGATCTAATATAGAAGTTGATGGGATGACCTAATGGAAATCAAAAAACACTTCACAGGTTTCTTTGGGAGTGTCTTTGATAGACGTAAAGAGGTTTCTTTAGACCTTAATTGGAGCAAGTTTTTTTCTTCACCGTACCCTGATTTAAGCCCTCTTGATAATCCTTTCACGATAGAGAACAATCAAAATGGCTATTTTTGAATTTATTGGAGATAAAAACTCGGGGTCAGATGGCTTTAGCATGTGTTTTGATCAAATATGATTTACTATCTCTTTCGACCAGCTTCTTGAGTTCAGTCTAGATAATTATGTTTTTTTTTTTTTACACCGATTCCAAAAAATAATGCTGCAAGCACACCTTGAGATTTTTGTTCGATAAGCCTAGCTACTTTACAGTTGCATCAAGATAATAAGCAGTCTTTGCAAATCGTCACAAGCCTTTCATGAAAGCTCTCATAGACTTGTACATGTAGCATTCACTAAAGGTAGAGGAGATCTTGCTTCATTATAGTTTTTAACTTGATTTCTCCAAAGGTTTTGACAAACTTAATTTGAATTACCTACTAAAGCTATTAGAACATAAAGAATTCCTAGGAAATAGATTGGTTGGAAAGCAAAATATCCTTTTATCCAGCAAGATTGCTGCAAATATAAATGCAATGGTTGATGACTAGACTCTACACAGATAAGGAACTGGACAGGGGGATCCTTTTTCACCTTTCCACTTTATTCTTGCCGTGGATTTCTTGGGTAGACTTCTTAATAAATCTACTTTGGCCAATATCTCTGTTGGTTTGGATATTCTCTTGGTGCACGGTAGAACCAAGATTCTTTGACATACTGATGACATTCTGGCCTTTGCAAAAGCTAGTAAGAAAGACATCCATGTTTTGTAATTGATTCTCTACTTTTATGAACTGATTACTGACTTCTCTATCAATTACCAGAAGAGCTCAAATGCGGTGATTGGGAAAACTCAAAGACCGAAGGTTTTGGTACTTGGCTTCATTGCAAAGCTACTTCTCTTCCTCTTAATTACATAAGGTTGTCCCTCAAAATCGGATAGCTTTCTAAATCAGAATGGATGCCATTAACACTTCGGATAGAGAAATGTTGTCATCCTGGAAAAATTATTACCTATCATTTGGAGGTCGCCTTATACTTTCTGTAATACTTCGCGTCTTTGTTTAATTTAGCTGATTTGGTCACTGGAAGGATAGACAAGTATAAATGTGCCTTTCCCTAGAAAGGCATGGCCCTGGTGCATGAAATCTCTTGTTTGTCAAACTGGAATATAGTGTGCATAGAGAAGGAAGTGTTGGAAATTGTAGTATTTCAACAATATAAAAGGCTTCCTTTTCCCTCCAAAACAAATTCCTTTTCCCTCCTCTTGAATTGGTACAAATGAAACATCTTTAGTCCCACATCGGATAATTTGTTTTCCATACTCCTCTTTATATAAAATGTCATTCCTTTGAGTTGTTGAGTGATTCTAAGAGACTCTCTCGCACGCGCGAGCCGAGTCAAAATCAGTACAATCTGATTCAGCTTGATTTCGGAACCCTTTAACCGGGCGCGTCGCACACGCGATCATCGCGCATCGCGCGCAGATCGCGTGCAAATCCATCCGAGACGTACCCTCCCCTCGCGTATGCACGGAACGATCGTTGTTTTTGGATGCCGTGATACGTCGTTTCTTTTCTTTACCGTTGATCGATACGCCGTATCATTGTTTTGATACGTCTCTTTCTTTCTTTTTGCACCGTTGATTGATACGGTGGCATTGGGGCTGTATACGACGTTCCAATACGTCGCATCCGCATCCCTTTATATTTTATAAAAACTTCCGAAGACGCGGTGGAAAAGATATACATTCCTCTTCCTTCTTCTCTCTCGCTACTCTCTCAGAAACGGACAGATCTCTCTCGGTTGTTCATCGGGCTTCTACATTGGTGTGTGCACATCGGACTGAAGCCTTCTTGCTGTTGAATCCTGGAGGGTAGCCGTGTTGGGATCTTCTGCACCGAGACATTGTCTCAGAGAGGCACGGATCTACTCTTAAGGACAGTGCTGCGATCGTCTGCACGCCTCAGCAACGTATCTGTCCAAGTTTCCCACATCAAATCCCTAAATCGGGTACTATCTAATCCAAATTTTTCCTACAGGAAGAAGGTGGGCTGGGGGTGAAGGACCTGCTATTGATGAACTTCTCAGTTCTCTCTCCTAGCCAATTGGGGTTGGAGTCATTTAGAAACGAGCAATGTCCATGGAGGAAGCAAATTTTTTAGTCCTATCATAGAAAAGTCAACCTATCATAGAAAAGTCAGACTATCTGCAAGATAGAAGCCTAAAAGAAGTTGTTAAGCTCTTTAGAGAGATGTTAGCCTTTCTCCTACCACTTTGGATATAGGCTGCAGTATAATGTGGGAAATGGGCTTACAGCTCTTTTCTGAGAAGGCCTGGTAGTGTGAAGGTTTTGCTTAGAACACTTTGTCCTAACCTTTCTGAACTTTGCAGGAAAAGAATGCCATGGTGGCTGATATCTATAACAAGAGAACATTGAGATGGACCCTCAAGTTACCTTGCCAATCTAACTGGAAAGCCACTAGAGGAGCTCAACACTGTGTCATCTGTGTTCTCAAGCCACAAGTTGGCTAATGTTTCTGGTAAGCTAGTCCTGAAGGAAGAAAAATAGGCACTTTCTCAACTGATTCTCTCTATAGTTTCCTTTGTACAAGAAGGATCAGATGTTAGTGGGAGGTCAGGACACCCCTAAAGCAAAATGCTTTCTATGGTTGAGTCTTCAGAACAAGTTGGATGCTTGTGACAATTTAAACCGGAAGCTAGAATGCAATTTAGGTGCATGTGTGTTTAGTAATGATCCCATGGAAATGGTCGATCATATATTCATCAAGTGCTATTTCATCAAGGCAATATGAGTTTTCTTCTGCTCTCTAATTGGTGTTCCTTCCACACCGGAGCATTTCTCTAAAGCTTGGTCAAAAGGTAGAGATATAAATAGAGATCTCCCTCTAGCTGTTGACATGCTTATGGTGGCTATCTTTTGGGTTTGTTGGAAGGAAATGAATGCAAATCTTCTCCGCCTTTACAAATCTTCTTCAACATTACTTCTTGTTCCTTTTGACACCGCCTCTTAAATGACTGGTCTCTCCTTTGCAACAGTAAAGAGTTATCAGGTTTCTCCAAGTTATGGATCAAGAGGCACCTGTGAAACCCGGGCTTTTGGACTGAAGTCGGCAGGCCTAGCCAACTTCAACCTAGCATGCGAAAAAAAAAAGGGTAGAGAATACCGGAACAGGAGAAGCTTGTTCTCCCCTTATCCGGCCAGAAAGCTCGTCGAAAATGTTGCTGGGGAGAGCTGTAGAGGGGAGAGGGTGGTCGGTGATGAATTTGGGATGGATTGGGACTCTGATCAGCAAGTTTTCCTTCCCCAAATGGCAAAGAAACCGTCGGAGTGTTTTTCTTTAAATTTTTCTCACCGCCACCTACTGAGCCCTATCGAGCCCTCTTCCATGCCGTCGTCCTTCTCTCCGGTGAGTAACCGGGAGCCTCTTCAATTACCGGTGAGTCCTTTCCACTTATTTCATTTTTAGGGAGGTTTTAATCAATTTTTTTTTGTTGGATTACCGGTTTTGTATGTATGGGCTGTGGATCACTGATGGTCGTGCCGCTGCCTTCTCTCTAGTCCACCGAGCCTTTTTTTCAATAACCTTCTTCATGGCCACTGCCGGCAACCAGGGGGAGGTAGTTCGGTCAAGCTGAGGAAGAACAGGGGGGAGGGGGTTCAGGAGAAGAGAAGAGAAGAGAAAAGAAAGAAAGAAAGAAAGAAAGAAAGAAAAAAGAAAAGGAAAAGGAAAAAGCAAAAGAAAGGAAAAAAAAAAGAGGAGAGAGGAAGAGAAGAGAGGAAGAGAAAAGAGAAAGGAGAAAGGAAAGAAAAAATAAAATAAATAATTAGTGAGGGGGGAGATTGAAATGTCTTTCTCTAGGAATTCATGAAGTAAGGGTATCAACGGATAGATCGCTGATGAAATTCGGATAAAAGATTTTAGATTTATAATTATCCTAGTATTATTTATATTAAAAAAATTATTATTATAGGAGGACAGCCTTCTGAGTAGGAAGATGTTGAGTGAGCTTTGGGTATATTGGATTAGCTCCTAAAAGGTAAGGATTTCTGAACTTGATCACCAGTTGTATATATGTATTTTATATGACATGTTTTAATCCGAGCATATGAGCATTGGCATGCATCGTTGTTTTCACATGGATATCTTGACTTCTTGTGATAGATAGTATGATAGATATTATTATTTATATTCTTGTATACCCTGTTTTAACGAGTAAAGTTATCTTTGGATAGGTTAGACCATGATATCGATTATTGAAAAATTATAAATGACATGATTTGACTACATGAAGTGAGTTGATGAAGTGTTAATTAAGAGCATACGGTATTTGGACTAGCCATGCCACGGGATCGTAGTTACTGAGATTGCCTAAGCCACAGGCTTTGTACATGGAATAGCCGGCCACGGGTGGATAGTATGTGGGACAGTTTGAGCCACGGGCTTTGTTAATGGAATAGCGGGCCACGGACGGATAGTACGTGGGACAGCTTGAGCCACGGGCTTAGTACATGAGCTAACCTGGCCATGGGTGGATAATATATGGTCGATTATGAGGTTACAGTCATGGGCTGAAGCATGACTGTGGTTAGTCCAGAATCTTAAAGAAGAAGGATGATTAAATTGAAATATAAAAAAGAAACATGATTTTACAAAGGTATTGTCATATATGACATTTGAGTTGTTTGGTTGCATGACATGATATACTCTTATCTCTTTGCTATTTTCAAGTAGGGATGGCAACGGGTCGGGTTTGGGTCGGGTCATCCAAAAACCATACCCGCCTCATTAAAAAATTATCTGCCCCATATCCGCCCCATACCCGTCTTGGGTCGGATCGGATCGGGTATAAAAAAATCATGTATGGATCGGGTCGGGTCGAGTATACCCGGTCTCATAAAACTTAGTTTATTTAAAAGCTAAACGGGTCGGATCGAGTTGGGTCGAGTTGGGTATATCCATCCCATATCCAATTTACTTAAATATTTTATAAACATAATTTTTTATATATATAAACGGGTCGAGTTTGGGTCGGGACGTACTACTACCCATACCCGACCCGAACCCGAGTCAGGTTTTTTTTATATAACCCATATCCATTTATAAATTAGGTGGGTCAGGTTTTACCTGCCCCATTAGGATCGGGTCGGGTCGGATACCCGTCGGATCGGTAAAAATTGCCATCCCTATTTTCAAGTTATACTATTATGATGTGATTGTTGGAGACCTTACTAGGCTGTAAAGCTTACAACCCCCTACTTTCTTCCTTCTTAGAGTGTAGATGCTCGAGCTTGGTAGTGGATTAGATTCGTGGTAAAATGATGCATAGCAAGGATCGAGCAAGGCATGAGATCAAATACCAAGATTTTAGATTTTTAATTAGTTTTATTCAGTTAGTTCGGTTATTGATACCAGTGGATCATTTAGTGATTTTAACTTGAATAAATAGATTTTTTTAGTTATTATTAAATTATTTAAGTAATGTTGGTTTAGTTGCTGTGATCTTAAATGAAGTAACTCTTGTGTACCTAGGTCTTACATGATCTCTAAGATAAAATCTAGGGTTGTGCAGCTGGTCATGTAGCCGATTTCGATGCTGGATTCAGGGCGTGATAGAATGGAATCAGAGCTTAGGTTATGATGATTTGGGACTGTGGCATAAGTAACTAGGATAGATATAAGTGATATCGAAATTCAGGTCATGATTGTTCGAGACTAGGATATAAATGATTCGAAAATCACATGGTGGTTATTAGGACATGACTGAATGATACCAGAACTTAGGTTATGATTACTTGGAACTATGATGTAAGTGATTAGGACATGACATGAGTGATGTTGAAACTTAGGTTATGATTACTTGGGATGTGACATAAGTGATTAGGATATGATTTAAATAATATTGAAATTTAAGCTATGATCACTACAGACTGTAGCTTAAGAGATAATTGAACCTAGTATTATAATTAGTTCTGACATGATAAAAGTTACAAGAATGGATTCAAATTTTGGATTTCTAATCTTTAGATATTATGCATAAGATCTAGCATATGACTAGTACCAAAGATGATCATGATTTTTATCTATAATATAAGTAATGGGATTGATTTAGGATGAATGTAAAGAGTTGGATGATTTGTACTCTTTGATCATGATAAGTAAGCATATGATGGATATAGAAGAACTGGATGGGATGTATCCTTGCCTTTGATAAGTGGGTTTGATCCAAGCATCAAGAGTACTGGCCTAGAATTATAGCATGTTATGTTAATAGATTATGCTAAATACGTAAGTTCAATTATTAATTGAATGATTTTATAATCCTAAACCTGATGTGGATGCGGATCATGATAACATGTTAGTTCTGTTGTTAATTATTGGATTATAAATTTTTGGGACTATTGTAAGAAGATGGTTAGGGTATAGGTCATGCAAGAGTTTAAGGATATTAGAAAGAAGAATTTTATGATAAACCTATATATGGAGTATTATTGGAAAAATATGTAATGAAGAATATATTTGGGATAATGCATAGATTGGTAATTTATTATTAGCGGATTAAATTATATTATGTGCACATGCTATGCATATTTTGGTAGAATCTTTGATGGGTTAAGTTAGTAGTCTTGGATTAAATTACTTGATCATCCTTATAATTGTTAGGGAATATTGGGTGTGTCCAACTCTAAGTCAACTTAAGATCTATGCGAAGATTTAAGTTACCCTACTATTGATGTTGTACTAAGCAAAAAAATTGGTATTGGGAGACTTATATGAGTTTAGCTTATGAGGGGCAAAATTTCAAGCCGTTGCCAACTGATATTAAGAATTATATAATAGCTCTATGAGTAATAACTTGATCCATCCTACTCCAAAGAACATTGACTTAGAGTTATTTACTTTGTTAGAGCTAAAGTTAATCTTTCCAAGAGAAGAGTTGATCTAGATTGTCTAATTGAATTGTCAAGGAAGGTATGATTAATCTAGACTTGAACTAGAGTTATTGGTGTCTTAAAAGGATGATGAAATCTATGGAAGGATTTTCAATATGAAAATTAGGTCAGGATAAATCTTGATATGATATGCATGAGATATGAATAAAATAAAGAGACTCAACAGCTTTACTTTAATAACTTTAGACCTTCCTGGTGCCAATATAAGATAAGTTTTTGGAGGGATTTATTTAATGAACCTAGTAGTTTAGTAAATTATATCAAAGTGCATAGTGGTCTGAGTTATTCTGAAATTAATTAAGAAAGTTAACTCTAACTTTAGAAGTGTTATGATGGAAGTGCTGATTTGAATTTCAATAACAAGATGAAAAGATAATGTTGCTGATCCTTGGACTAGTCTATAGATATTGCCATGCAATTTCCATCAATAGGTCCCCCTAGTATAAGGAACTCTAATAAAAATTTTTGGACATATTTAAATCTAGAATAAAAAAGTGATGATCCTTTCCCAGCTAGGATCGGGGATATTTTGACACTAAACTCCTTTAGTTATGACATTGTGATTTCTCTGTTTAAGGAGGGCTCGAGATTTTCATAAGATAAAAGACTGATTGTAAAATCATGGAGAAGCTTATGAGAAGAAAAAATGTTAAAGACCATTGCAAGTGTCTAGTTGTTGATAAGAATAGATTGGATCGATTATGATTTCCAGTAGAGTTAATCAAGAAAAATAAATCTTAGGGGCAAAGAAATTATGTACCTAATTCAAGGTTGAGACATTAATGTCCATTTGAAAAAGACTAAGAGAATTCAATATGTATCGTAAATCATAAGGAGCAAGAATTGAGATGTGATATAATTTTGTTATGGACTTATGAAAAAAATATTCTAGGAAAGGGATCATGTAGAAGCTTGAGGATGATGTTAAATTATGTATATCCAAGATTGGGTATCATGAATTTTTTATGGAATTAATCAAGGATAATTAATTGTATTGACATCGAAAGATTAGTATTCTTTTGAAAGAGCTCAAGAGAATCCGACAAGTATTGTGAAAGGAAATGATCAAGTTTTGAGTGTTATGTGATATCGTTATGATTCAGATTTGAGAAATAAGTACTATAAGAGGAAGACTATTTGGGAGTTGGAGAATGACATTAGGGTTGATTATTTTTAAGGTTTGAAATCCTAATCAAGCTAATTTCGAGGATGAAATTATTTTAACGGGGGGAGAATGTGAAACCCGGGCTTTTGGACCGAAGTTGGCAGACCCAGCCGACTTCAACCCAGCATACGAAAAAAAGGGCAGAGAATACCAGAACTAGGGCTAGAACTGGACCGGCCCAAAGCCCATTGCCTGGAACTGGGCTGGGCCAGCTCAATAAACTTCGGGTCGGCCCGAAATCGGTTCGGACTTCGAACCAAATTTTAAGCATATCGGGCTAGACTTCGTGCTGTAAAATAGAGTCCATTTAATTTTTGGGCCAAAGGGATGCCTAGATTCGGTCTGAAAGTTCTTAAAATATGGTCTGAAACCTGATCCAATTTTGGACTTGGCCGGCCCAGTTCCAGCCCTAACCAGAACAGGGGAAGCTTCTTCTCCCCTTATCCGGTCGAAAAGCTTGCCGGAAATGTCATTGGGGAGAGCCGTGGAGGGGAGGGGGTGGTCGGCGATGAGTTTGGGATGGATTGGGACTTCGATCAGCGAGTTTTCCTTCTCCAAACGGCAAGGAAATTGTCAAAATGTTTTTCTTTAAATTTTTCTCACCGCCACCTACCAAGCCCCATCGAGCCCTCTTCCACGCCATCATCCTTCTCTCCGGCTAGTGACCGGGAGCCTCTCCAATTGTCGGTGAGTCTTTTTCTCCTTATTTTATTTTTAGGGAGGTTTTAATCATGTTTTTTTTTGTTGGATTACTGGTTTTGTATGTATGGGCCGTGGATCACCGATGACTGCATCACCACCTTTTCTTTAGTATGCCAAGCCCTTTTTTTAGTAACCATCTTCATGGATGCCACCGGCAACCAGGAGGAGGTGGTTCGGTCGAGCCGAGAAAGAATAGGGGGAGGGGGTTCAGGAGAAGAGAAGAGAAAAGAAAGAAATAAAGAAAGAAAAAAAAGAGGAAGAAAAAAAAAGAAAAAAAAAAGGAAAAAGAAAAGAAAAAAAGAAAGATGAGAGAGAAAGGGGAGAAAGCAAGAGGAGAGAGAAAGAGGAGAAAAAAATAAAATAAAATAAATAATTAGTGAGGGGGGAGATCGAAAAGTCTCTCTCTAGGAATTCGTGAAGGGTATCAATGGGTGGACCGCTGATGAAATCTGGATAAAAGATTTTGGGTTTATAATTATCCTAGAATTATTTATATTAAAAAAATTGTTATTGTAGAGGTGAGCCTTCTGAGCGGGAAGGTATTGAGCGAGCTTCGGGTATATTGGATTAGCTCATGAAAGGTAAGGATTTCTGTACTTGATCGCCAGTTGTATATATATATTTTATATGACATATTTTAATTCGAGTACATGAGCATTGGTATGTATGGTTGTTTTTTCATGGATATATTGACTTCTTGTGATAGATAGTATGATAGATGTTATTATTATTTATGTTCCTGTATACCATATTTTAACGAGTAAAATTATCTTTGATGGATTAGACCATGATATCGATTATTGAAAAACTGTAAATGACATGATTGACTACATGAAATGAGTTGATGAAGTGTTAATTAAGAGAATATGATATTTGGACTAGTCATGCCATGGGATCATGGTTACTGAGATTTCCTTAGCCACGGGCTTTGTATGTAGAATATCCAGTCATATGCGGATAGTACATGGGACAGCCTGAGCCACGGGCTTTGTACATGGAATAGCTGGCCATGGATTGATAGTACGTGAGACAGCTAAGCCACGGGCTTAGTACGTGGGCTAACCTGGCCACGGGTGGATAGTACATGATCGATTATGAGGTTGCCAGTCATGGACTGGAGCATAACCGTGGTTAGTCCAGAATCCTAAAGAAGAAGGATGATTAAATTGTAACATAAAAAAGAAATATGATTTTACAAAAGATATTGTCATGTACGACATTTGAGTTATTTGGTTACATGATATAATATACTCTTATCTCCTTGCTATTTTCAAGTTATACTATTATTGGTGTGACTGTTGAAGACCTTACTGGGTTATAAAGCTCACAACCCATTACTTTCTTTTTTCTCAGAGTGCGGATACTCGAGCTTCGTAGTGGATTAGATTCGTGATAAAATGATGCATAGCAATGATCGGGCAGGGCGTGAGATCAAACATCAGAATTGTAGATTTTTAGTTAGTTTTGTTCAGTTAGTTTGGTTGTTAATACTAATGTAATAACTCAGTGAATCATTTAGTAATTTTAACTTGAATAAATAGATTTTTTTTATTTATTATTAAATTATTTAAGTAATGTTGGTTTAGTTGCTGTGATCTTAAATGAAGTGACTCTTGTATACCTAAGTCTTGTATGATTTCTAGAATAAAATCTAGAATTGTGCGGCCGGTAACGTAGCCGATTCTGGTACTGAATTCGGAACGTGATAGCACCATACTTCTCCAATGTTTTATACGTTTGTTTCTTCTTATTTGGTGTAATCTGTTGGTAGTCTAACCTACCTTCTCTATATACATGTAATCTAAGGTTCTTCCTTTTTTTTTTTTTTCCCAATTAGTTAGGATGGCCTCCCCATGCATCCTTATATCAAATGGCCATGGTTCAATTACAAGTGAATTTATAAGAGCACTTATATCTCCCGAGCCTTTTATATATATATATATATATATATAGATTTTTGCTCTCCTTGAAAAAATCATTATGGAATGCCTTAATTTGTGTGCCATCACGTTATATGGTTGAATGTTTACATCAGGCATTCAATGGAAGTTCAAAAAAGTTGGTTTTATAATAACTTAGATATAGATCGTTGGTTCGATATTTATACGAGTTGCTTTAATTTTTAATAAATTGCCGATTTTTTTTTTTTAAACCCAAAGATGACGTTACCCAACAAATTCGACTTTGGGAGTGTCTTAGACTCTTAGTCTTGACACCATCCACCCAGTGAGATGTACTCACCCAACATAAATATTATGGTATCAGTCAAAATTAAAATAATGAATTGTAAAATGATAGAGACAGGAGACTAATCCTAGCTTGAGGTAGAAATTTTCATTGTTACTAGAAGAGACAAAAACAATGGTTTATTTAGTCCCATCTTGGTATTTAAATGTAAGATTCCTTGACGTTATGATAGAGAGGTGTCACCGGCTTCTATTTGGAAAGAGCTCATGAGGTCTGGCCTTTCCCTTTCTCTTAGACAAATTGCAGAGCCACGCAAAGATAAGGGATTGGGCGATGCTGGCGTCTAGCAGAGTCACCGTCTGATGAGGACTATTCCTCGACAAGATCATAATGGAGAAAGATAAATGTCAATAAATTTATTGGGAAAGAGATAAGGTTAAATATGACAAGCGTAATAGCTTCATGCCACGACTCTAACTCAGATTTGATATCATCTGATTGTTTTGTATCTGATGGGAAATGCTCCTTATCAATATCATAAGGTTGATGACATAAATATCAATGTAACTTGTTGCGGAAGAGGTAAGGTTAAATGTGACAAGCATAACCCCAAGAAAAAAAAAAAAAAAAAAAACTTAATTTTTTTTTTTAAAAAAAGAAAAAACTAACAAATTTTTTTTTAAAAAAAAAAACAAAAAGAAAAAACAAACAAATTTAAGAAAAAAATTATGATTATTGCAGATTTTGTTATTCTAAACTTGACTTGTCTCAACTTCAATACAGCTACATCTTTTAGCATCGTAACTAATTAAACTTGGCTGAAATTATAATAGAGATTTTTTTTTTAAAGGGAAATGAAGGCTAGAAGGCAGCTACCAATTTTATTAGAGCAAAAAGTATTTACAATAGAGATTTATAAATAGTATTATACCAAGTTACAATCCAGATTTGGCCAAACAAGCTTGACCTGACCCAACCCTACCCTAGTTGTGTCAGGGTTAAAAATTTTGCAAGACTAGCCAAATTAATGGATGGTCGAGTTTCATTTCAGAGTCGAGACAGCTTGGATTAAAACAGGGAACTTTTTGCTCTTGAGATTTGACTAGACTCATACTAGTTACAGTCTTGATAACATGACTAATTAAAGCTTTTGGAATAAAAGAGCTAACCAAAAATATTTGCATAATAATCTTTCTGAAACAATTATTGCATCAACAACCAATCATAATTAATAACGTAGCAATGCCTCAAAAATCGTCACCATCGAAGAAGGTTTTACGAAGAAAACAAGAAAGATTTGTAAACCGGCCTTAGGTAAATTTGGTTTCCTGCTTTTTGGTTGGAGGCATGCTTCCCTATTTTGCAACTCTCTACCCATTGAACTTGTTAAAACAATGCCTACATCACTCCTTGGATGGCAATCTCAGGTTATGTTGCTTTTAACTTTCATTTTTCTATATCAGCAATGTGGACTTCTACCCTTTGAAAATGTCAAACAAGATGCTTCTAGGATATGTTACATGATATAGTTGTTGCCTGGCACTATCATGGCCTTGGATAAACTCTCTGATTCTTCCATCTCTTATATCTTCAATACATATCCTTATTATATAATGAGCACTCTGTTGGAGGTCATGCTGATTCTTGGGAATTATTGGCACGGTGCACTATAAAAAAACTACTGCTTGCAACTATCATGGGTTTCTTTTTTTCAAGCTACCAGGAGTGCTATCATGAATCCTTGCTGTGTATAACAATTATAACATGGGTCTACACTCATGGGTCTTCCACTTCATTGTTGTCTATTCTCTATATTCTTCAGCAGGGCCTTCTACCAAATGCTTTTGTATTATAATAATTATCTTTCCTTTTATGCTGCTTCCATCCATCATATGTATTGGTTCTCTATTCTGTTGCAACTTCAGACTTTATAATTTTGTTTGGAATCAAGCTATGGCTCCTCTTTCTACCTAAAAATAAAAAATAAAAAATAAAAAATAAAATGGTATGCTTTTAAACTTGTCTCATGCAAACCGGGGTCGCCCAAAAGTACGGCGAAAAGCGTAAAGAAAACAAGTTTGGCGTAGGAGAAAAAAAATTAATAATGAGTTATTAACATTTTTCTTCTACAATAATAGCGAGAACTTCAAAAAAAAAATCCACCTCGTAGAAATCATGGCAGCAGGTGATCGAGAATCAATATACCAAACGGCTATGTGGTTGGCGAGTCTCGCGCTTGGTACCAAAGGGCTTGGAGAGCCCCAGTTTCCCAGATTTTGACAAGTCATATACAACCCAATGACTCTAGCCTAAATATTCTCGGATAAAAAGTAATAAAAGGAAATCGATGAGAACACGTAGATGATTCATGTTGTCATAGGGATGGCCAAGGAGTCGAGTTCCTCAGCTATCGGAGCCACTTTTAGTGCGTGATTTTTATCACTGATTCAATGGACCAGATTCCACCTCCTCAACAAATCAATTGATTTGAGGATTCCTTTTGAAACATCCTGCACAACGGCATGGACTCCGGGACACGGGAGGCAATTGCATTGTCAATGTACCCATCATCAAGAAAAAGACACGAACTATAATGACCACGTACCAACCGCTCACTGTTGCGCAAATATTATAACAGCCGTTAGGTGAGGTTAATCAATGATCCGTATATGTTTATATCTGGCAATCCTCTGCAAGGGACTGGAACCAAGGGGAAGATGAAGCCATAAACGAGAAATCTAGTACTATTATTAGTTCCTCATTAGTACTTAAAAAATGTTTTCTGGGGGACAGCAGGATTCACGAGGAGCGTGTCGGCTACCACTTTTTCCCCCACTTGTTTTTACGAAAAGAAAACAAGCCTGCGACTGTGAGGTTTTACCACCTCTCCTGCTATCTCTGCAGCTTTAGCGGCCACTTTGCCTACGTCAAATACTCGTTTCTCGCCTTGGAGCGTGAGGGGACTTTTTGCACTCCCTCCACAACAGAGATAAAGGGAAGGAGGATTTTAAAATAATAACAATGATAATAAGAGGCGGTGAGAAGGGGCTTGTCTCTCAAATCATCACTTTATATAGACCGTTCATATATATATATATATATATATATATATATATAGATATATAGCTGGCAGCGGCTTTTCTCCGTCCAGTGTAAAGTAACCTTTGAGAAGTTGCAAGGAAAAAAAGGGTAGGAGGTTCGCTGTGCGCGTTTCCTTCAAACTCTTTCTTCATCATCTTTTCCTTTCATTCCGATCTGGGTTGTGGCCTGTTCCTCTTTCTGTTGGTGAGGGCTTAACTGGTTTTCGTGGTGAGGTTTTTTTTCTTTCACTGTTTGTGGTGCTTTGGTTCTCTAATTGCAGCATGTTTTAGGGTTGGGGAGTGGAAATTTAGCGGACACTTGGGGCTTCTGCAGGATCTTGCTGGAGGTGTTTGATTGGGGGAAGGAAGGAAGAAGATGGCCGCAGGTGGAGGCGGAGGTGGAGGCGGGGGTGGCGGTGGAGGTGGCGGTGGAGGTGGAGGTGGAGGTGGAGCGGAGCCCCCGGCGCCGAAGCAGGACGAGTTGGTGCCCCACCCGGTGAGGGAACAGCTGCCCAACATTTCCTACTGCATCACTAGCCCTCCTCCATTGCGTGAGTTGCGCCCAAAACCATTACTTTTTTTGTCGAATTTTTGCTCGTACATTATCACGGTTGCGTTATAAGAACTAATTATTTTCCTTTTTAAACTTCTTTTTTTGCAAAAAAAAAAAAAAAAAAAAAAATACAGGTTACTTGTTCGAGGCCTGCTTGTATCTCTTTGTATCTTTAATATATTTCTAGATTAATTGCATGAAAATAAATTGTTCTATATTTGTCGTTTATAAAGTAAAACCCTAGTCATGGTGCTGTTAATCTCTTCTTTGGGTGGGAACTCCTGTTAGATTTGATTTCTAGCTGCCGGTGTTTCGTAGGATTTGGTTGATGTGCTTCTGCTTTGCTGGGTTTCGTTATTTTGTTTTCCATTTGATATGGGTTTTTGTTGTTAAGAGTTACTTGTTTGGTTTAAGGGAAAATTTTCGATGCAACGTTATTCATCTTGTGGGGTCTTTTAATGCAGCGGAGGCTATCCTTCTGGGTTTCCAGCACTACCTGGTTATGCTTGGCACCACCGTTATCATTCCTACTATTCTTGTTCCTCAAATGGGCGGAGGAAATGTAAGCCTTAATCACCGAATATGCACGACCTATGAGGTTGTTGGTTCTTTTTGGCCTTTTGTTCTTAAAAAATTTGGGTGCTTTTGTTGCCTTAGGATGAGAAAGCTCGGGTGATCCAGACGTTACTCTTTGTGGCCGGCTTGAACACTCTGTTGCAGACCTTTTTTGGAACTCGTTTACCTGCTGTGATTGGAGGGTCGTACACCTTTGTCGTCCCTACCATCTCCATCATCTTTGCTGGCCGTTATAATAACATCTTAGATCCTCATGAGGTTTCTACCGCACTCTGCATTGATCTTTATGACATTTTGATTCTTTGGCACGACTTGTATAATTGAGATAGTTGTCTTGCAGAAATTCCGACGCATCATGCGTGGAACACAGGGCGCCCTTATTGTTGCTTCAACTATCCAGATCATATTGGGTTTCAGTGGGCTATGGCGTAATGTTGCAAGGTTGGTAGAGGATCTATGTTTATTACTCCAACAGAAGCCTCTGCTAGAAGCCTCTGCTAATTCTTGTTGGAAATTTGATGTACTCAATTTTGTGCGCATCTATTGTCTTTGAATATCCATGTGACTGCAGATATTTAAGTCCACTCTCAGCAGTGCCTCTGGTTGCTCTGGCTGGATTTGGGCTCTATGAGCTTGGTTTCCCTGGAGTAAGTTTTCTTTACCACATGTCTTTGGCTAGAGATAATTTATGCGGATCTACTAGAGGGCTGTGATTTTTGCTCATATTCATGATAGTAAGGGAGTGAAACTTTTGTGTTGTCTTGAGCATTTAATAGCTGCTCTGTTTTTTGATTTCTAAGAGCTGGCAAATTTCTGTTTCGGACATTCAGGTGGCAAAATGCATCGAAATTGGACTTCCACAGTTAATAATATTGATAATATTTTCTCAGGTACTATATTGTGTTTCATGTCTTAATCAATCCCTGATCCCCTTATCATCACCAAAAGCCACTCAAACAGTCAGCCATTGGCAATGCACCCACAAATACACGTACTGGTTTAGTGAATTTATGATTTAGCTAATACTGATTTAATGAATGTTTTTGGGAATTCAATTTGTGCAGTACATACCCCATGCCATACATTCACGTAAACCTGTCTTTGACCGGTTTGCCGTCATATTCTCTGTTGCAATTGTATGGCTTTATGCTTTCATACTTACGGTGGGCGGGGCATACAGGAATGCACCACCAAAAACTCGACTGCATTGTCGCACTGATAGTTCTGGACTTGTTGGTGGAGCTCCTTGGTAAAGCTCAATCATTTCTTTGATATGTTTTTATTATGTTGTTCTGTAACTCCTGTATAAATCTGTGCTATGGAGAGCTTGAAGCTCACTAATTCACCATGAAGGGTTGGGTGTCATTGTATCAGCCAACTAGCCACTTTTTAGTACTATTGATCCTGGGGAGATAAAGACCTCACGTTACATCTCCTTGACAACTTATTGTATTCTGTAATTTTTTTATTGTCGAAATATCATGCATGCAGGATAAGAATTCCATATCCTTTTCAATGGGGAACACCAACATTTGATGCGGGTGAAGCTTTTGCAATGATGGCTGCTTCTTTTGTTGCTCTTGTGGAGGTCTGGCTACATTCTATGTATTTATATTCTCAAGCACATGCAGTGAGATTCCTTTTTAGGCTATCACTGCATTGTCCTTGCTAAGTTTGCTAGTTTCATTAACATGACATGGTTTAGTCACAGTAAAACTTAACTGACTGGAAGTTTTTCTATACATTTTTCTGTCACATTGTAGTCAACTGGTACTTTTATTGGGGTTGCAAGGTATGCAAGTGCTACACCATTGCCCCCTTCCATTCTCAGTCGTGGTGTTGGTTGGCAGGTATCCAAATTTGATAGCTTTTCCTCCTATATTCATGATTGCATGGTTTGACCTGGATGTTTGCTGAATGGCCATGAATCGTATTTTTCATTGCAGGGGATTGGTATCTTGTTGGATGGGCTATTTGGAACAGCAAATGGCTCTACAGTATCTGTGTAAGATCGTTGAGAAACATGCCTTTTATCTGGACCTGATTTATTTAGTGCATGCAAATATTAGTTGCCTGGTCCGAATGTCTCATGATTTCATTTCCTGGTACAGTGAAAATGCCGGTTTGCTAGCCTTGACACGTATTGGCAGCCGAAGAGTTGTGCAAATTTCTGCAGGCTTCATGATATTCTTTTCCATTCTGGGTATGTTGTTTTCTTCTATTGATTTGGTGTCTGGATTCTGGATCGTACTTGAATGCTTGAGTTGGTTCGTCCTGGATGTGAACTGACAGTGGAGCATTATTCATAAAAGTCAGTTGGATGGAAGAAGATACATTTGGTTTTGATTAAATATCATGGATTATATGCAAAAAGAGGCCACATACCTTGATGCAATCGACTTATTTGCATGGATTGTTTGCTGAACTTGAAAACTGGATAAATTCTTTCATTAATTGCTGGATATAATTTTACATGCAGGCTGTAGCATCAGAATTAGCATCATTGTCTTGATACCCCCCAAGTGCATTGCTAAATTCTTTAATAATATAAATATATAATTTGATTTGCTGCCTTGATTCTGTTTTGACAGTTGCTGCTGCTTCTTCAAAATGATAAGTTACCTTTTCACGTGGTTTTGTCATGTATATTTTGAGAACTTGGAAGTTAACCTATTTGCATCACTTACATGACTAAATATATGACATTTCTTGAGAACTATGTGCATGTACATCTGAACTGGTCTATCATAAGGTAATCTGACCTGGCAATTTTTAACCAGAATTATTTTTGACTTTAACCAATTGCCTTGGGTCCGTCCGTGCAGGAAAATTTGGAGCAGTCTTTGCATCCATTCCAGGACCCATAGTTGCGGCTTTATATTGCCTTTTCTTTGCATATGTTGGTATGTCCCTGACACTTGAATAGCTGGTTCTCTGTCATCATGTTAGATCTGTTGCGGTATGATCCATACAACCATCTTATGCGCTCTTAATTTACGTTGTGGTATGTAAACAGGGGCGGTTGGTCTCAGTTTCCTTCAATTCTGCAACCTCAACAGTTTCCGGACAAAATTCATTTTAGGATTCTCCGTGTTCATGGGTCTGTCTGTTCCACAATATTTTAAAGAGTACACGTCCGTTGCTAGCTATGGTCCAGTGCACACCAATGCAAGATGGGTATGTTCTCGATCCATGATTTGTATTGAGCAGCGCAGAATCTTCATTTTTAACGATTTACTGGTAGCTTTATAGTTCTCAAACTTTTCCAGTTCAATGATATTATCAACGTCATATTCTCTTCGGAAGCATTTGTTGCGGGACTCGTAGCATATTTCTTGGACAACACGATACAGAGGCATGACAGCGCGATCAGAAAGGACAGTGGCCGTCACTTCTGGCACAAATTCAGATCCTTCGGTGCAGACCCCAGAAGTGAGGAGTTTTATTCATTGCCATTTAACCTGCATAAATTCTTCCCATCGGTGTGAGCGTGCAGCTTGGCAGTATTGAGTACTGTAATGCTCTTGTAGTTTTTTTTTTTTTTTTTTTGGGTTTCTGGGTTACAATGTTACGTTTTGGTTCTCGTTTTCTGTCCCTAGCTCTACAACCAGGAGATGGTTCCTAAGGGTGTTAATCTGACTTTTGTTTTTGTATTTGTTCATTTTGTATATTTGATTGGTAATATAGATTGAAGTTGAGAAATTTATTGTTGCTCGTAATTTGCAATTTATTGTGTGTATCAGAAGAAAGCAAAGCCAATAGAATCTTTATCATCGTTGTCTCAAGTATCCCCACAGAAAAATTGTTTTTGTCTCAAGTAATATCCATCTCCTCACCAGCTAGCCGTCGTTAATTGAAGCATCCTGGATAAGCTATACTGCTCGACTCTTTTTTTTTAGCATTTACTGGTTGAAGTTCCATGTATCTGACATTCACCAGAAACATTCCATTTTCTCCATCGTCTTATGCCATGCGTTACGTTAGGAATTATCAAGTCTATTTTGCCAGAATAAGATACTGAACCAGAGGAAATCTGTTTCATATAGCTTTCCGTATGCTGAGTCTCGATTTATCAGGAATCTGTCATCTTTATGGTATTTATTCTGCCTCGCAATTAGATAAATAAAATACTGGGGGGACGTTTGGTTTGCAACCGAAATTGAAATTGGAATGGTTATATTTCCTGTTTGGTTCATGGTTAAAATTAAAATCGAAATGAAATTTAAATGCGAGAAGAAAGTTTAAATTAGATTATAAAAAATTAAAGTATTTCTATATTTTTCTGAAATTAAAATGGAAATGGAAGTTTCCTCAGCCAATCAACTGGAATGAGAGTTACTCATTCCTACTTTCATTACGAAACCTAACTTCTTCCAACCAAATGTGTCTTTGAAGCATTTTCTTCGCGTATGCATGACACGGTAATGTAATGCATTGTAGAATACTGTCGTGGTAACCATCCTATTTAAGCTTAAACCCTTCGTCAATTGATTATCATGCTCCGAATCACTGCATGGCGTGGCACAAGAATCAACTTGGACATGCAATTGGAAAGTTCCATTAATAACTCTCCCCTGCCTTCGGCTTGTGTATTGGCATTGTGTTATGTCAATGTTCCATAATCTTGTTGTGCAAATTTGATGTGATGCATCATATGAAGGCAAATATATTTGCATTATCGACAGATATGCAGCACTTGATCACATGTCCACATGCCCGTTAAAGGCGCCGCACGCGTTCTCACTTCACCGGTGACCACGCATTGACCCATCCCCAAAATAATAAAAAGAGAAAAAGGGAAGCGCAGATTAGCAGCTGACAGCTGCACAGACGTCCATCTGAAAGACAGGAAAACGCATGCTGAGCCAGAGCCGATGTTGCAGCCAGCCTGAGCTCGCTAATAGCCATGTTGAGTATGGGTTTCTCTGACTTTCTTCCCAACGCGTACGCATACTTGGAGTTCCATAAAATAGAATCTTATATCATGCACAGGGGGTTTACACCATAAAATGTGGTTACACTCAAGGTCACTTTGATCTTCTATGGTTTACGAGTAAGCTTTCTTGAAGATCTGCCGACAAATCAGCCTCTCAGACTCCTGACTTAATTCAAATCGTCTCTCTATGTAATAAATGGCAAGAATCATGTATCAAACATAAATGGCAAAAATTAGTGGTGTGCAAAAAGCTTACATAAAACATGTGACAACTAGAGTGAGTTAATCCACCCTAAAACACAACATTAGGTTTCCTTCCACCACTGATGCAGTAACTAGTGGTTCCTTAAGGGCTGTTGATGATGTAACACGAGCACCTGAATACCGTCAATCAGCTCTCCTTTGACAAAGGTACAGCAATATTTCCTCCATACTTGGAGAAAACACCGGTGAGGACTGCCTTCTCCTTGATCTTTAACCTGAAGCATAAAACAACAGAAATCAAGATATTCCACAAAGGATTGTACTTAAAACAGAGCCACACAGATTTCGACCCTGGAGTACATACCTGGTCACAGAACCGGGGAGGCTCATATTTGATGTCTTCGCTGATATTTTCTTGATTGTTTTCTTCTTTGAATCTTTTAATTTCCTTTGTCTTTGCAACGGAGTGGAAGGATTTGAATCCGACGCGCCTGCATTTTTGTCACACCCTTTTTCAACATCGCATGAAAGGTAAGTGTCCGAATGATGAATGCCAGTTTCTATCGCTTCAAAATGAGACAGCGCGCCATCTGTGCCATTCTCGATCAGTACACATTCTTGTCCAGTCCTGTCAACTGCTGCTATGTCAATAGTTTCACCCCAATAATTCTCTGAAAGTTTATTTATGTCAGACCATGTAGGAACCTCAACTCTCAGGTCAGTAACTTTCAGCTGAGAGAATGTCTGAATGCCATCGACCGACTGCTCAGAAGTGTTGGAAGAACCACGCGAGTTTATCACAACACAAGTAATCTGCTTCTGTACCTTCCCGAAAAGCACAGGTGTATTCGAATATTTCTGTACAAACCTGGCACAAAAAGTAGGTTCGATAAGCTAAATGGGGTGGGGTCGGGAATGGGATGGAATCATAGAATCAATACTTATCTTGCATTTGCACACGTGTGTAAACCCTATTTTTTGCACTCGATAGTTCCACATGTAGTTACAACCAGTGGGGTTGAATATTTTCTGCCTGAGGCAATCAATTCTCTTCACAGCAGAGAATGTTAGGGAATAATAATGACAAAATTTGATTGGAAGCTCACTTATCCTTGTGATAAAGCAGCCACATGACCGAAATTCTATCATTATGAGAAGAGAATATTTCGGAGTTTCGCAACATTTTTTGGGGAGGCATGCTTCAGTCTACTTACCAGGTTTACAATGAAATAGATTTTAAGTTATCTGTATCATCCTAGCATAGATTCAAAGTCATTTGTGACATCCTAGCATTGGCTAAAAATTTTTTCTTCTTAAACATCAGAAAACATACTTTTCAGTTTCAATATACAATGTTAACGGTTAAACTTTCTGTAACATAGAGAAGTATAC
This sequence comes from Areca catechu, assembly GCA_021397845.1. NCBI lineage: Eukaryota > Viridiplantae > Streptophyta > Magnoliopsida > Arecales > Arecaceae > Areca > Areca catechu. Next base: position 26,472,873 of record CM038045.1, read on the forward strand.
AAAAAGACATGTAGATTAATAATAAATATTCAGATTTGATTTGGGCACAAGTGAAAATGCTATACAATACTAGTTCAAGTGATTTAGGAGACAGCTTGCACTTGCTGATGTATCAGCCGGAAAACTGAAAGATTTCGGCAGCATGACCTAACAATGAGGTCACATGGCTGCTGATTTTCCTAATGTAGATGATTCCTACTACTAAACAATAAAAATTGTAACGAAGATGCCATGTGTTTTATCTTCCGCAATATACATTAAGATAAATCTTATTCAGAATTTTTTTATTTCTTTTCCTTGTTAGAGATACATAGGATCTCTTATGTCTTGCTGAACTAAGCAGCAAAGATTAGAATGAACACTACCTGTTTGCAGCTTCCTCGGACTCAAAGTCAAAGAATGCAAAACCCTTGCAGATAGGATCCCTCGTCTTTTGGTTCCCAGAAACTGCTGGGCTTATATTAATAATACCAGAGAACCCTTTGAAAGCCAAAAGCAAGTCTCTGTGGATGTTCTTCTTCCTTGGAAGATTCCACATGCGTACACGAGCCACACTTGGAATAGCATCTATTTCTGAAAATTTCCATTTTAAAAAATAAAATTTTGGCCTAAACCAGAACCAAAGGATATAAAGCAAAAGATATGAAAGAGAAAAAAATGCTAAAACTAGTCAATATGGATCCCCCTCCCCCCTAGCTCAGGAAAAAGGGAAGAAAGAAAGAAAGAAAAACAGATGAAATCATTTAGGCACATCTCTTGTACCAATCTTTACAGATACATTAGAAATGTTGAGCATCTTTTCCACCTCCATGTAAATGAGTTGGTCAAACACTTGTATCTGTTGACCTCTAATGCACTTGTGGATGTCACTGGTGAAATCATATCATTTGACCTTCATCAAGTCATGAGCATTTTGCTACTCTGGTGGGCATGTTAATAAGATGATGTTGGCCAAGAAAATCAGGTTTTTATTTTCAACCACGGAGGAAACTACTACTTTCAACATCCCGTCTGCTGTTGCCATGGGTGTCAAATTCATGCTATCTTTTATGAAATGCATTGAACCAGATCCCATGAAAAAAGTCACATTATCTTTCAGCTTCCACAAGAAAGATTCTTTGATAATGGTAAAGTCTTTCAAGGACAGGCGAACCATTCAATAGAAATAATCGATTTTTTGCACCTTATCATCCTCCGGACACCATGAACCATGAAAAAAACATTAATAAAGTAGGAAGACAATTGATTATAGGCTTCACTGGCATGAGAAGCTCTTGTTCGCACTCTGGGCCTATCAAATGTTTTGCTCCTACCAATGCAACACCATTTTCATTCATTTATTTCGTTTTTGTTGCCCTCCCCAATGCCCCTGGAGGGGAATTAAAGAAGAGTCCCTTTCATTTGATCTCCCTGGAAGGATAGCTTTCCAAGAAGGAATGACATAGAAGGTGTCTAGCCTAGCTCAAATCACTAGATGAGAAGCAGCTTTGAGCAACCCACCATGCCTAGCTATATCACTGCAAGATTTACCAGAAAAATGTCTTGGAGCGCTACTTTAAAGTCCAGTTATGAAGAAGATTTTTCCCTCTTCTGCACTCAGCATGGGCCAAACTGGGAAGGACTGTATGTGGTCACCATGGTTCATCCAGGAATACATATAGAATTGTTAACTCGAAATATAAGAATGAGCAGATCTTTTCAGTGCCATGCACCTAAAAAAGTATTATGCCTTGATGAAGGAAGCTCTTGTGCCAATGGCACAGGTCAGAAAGCTAGCTTTCGATGGTGGATCTAGTGTGGGGAGAGAAGCCAATTGACAGAGCTCATTAGTGCTGAAGAATTGGAGGTTGGAGGTGAAATGAAAAGGCAACTCATCCTTCAATCAAAACTGCTTCTACTAGCCTAAAGAATTAGACATCAAGCCCTTTCCCTCACTATTATGGCCCAATAAGGGCTGAACTAAGAAGTGAAGCATAAGCGCAGGGCAAGAATGAAGGTCCTTTTACTACAAATGATTGGATGAGGATGTGCCAACCACTTCTCCGGAGGTTCCATATTATTAACCCAACACCCTGAATTCGAACACCCACAAGAAGCAGCAAAGAGAGAACTGAAGGCTTGCAGAGAGACAGGAACATAAGAAAGAAAGAGAAACTACCGGTTGATCATAGTCCAATCAATCCTTGGCTCACCTTTGTTTGTTGCTGGAGATCCCATTCTTAAGCAACTCCTCATTGTTTCCTTTAGCAAAGGATGGGTTGGCTACTTTCTTTAATGTAGTTGTCCACCCATTCATCCATCCATCTTCATTTTAGACAGATAATGCTAGCAGATCGGACACAACCTATTAGCAGCAGAATCCATGGTGGCGAGCAAGCATCCCTTCCTATCTTAGTGAATCCTGTTAGGTAACGCCTTGAGCCTGGTCCACAGGAGGAAGCCCAACCCATGCCCATAAGAAGACCAAGCCCGTAGGCGAGCAGCCTGCAATGCACAGCACGGTCCACACAATTGCAGGTTTCACGCGGTCCATGGTCTGTGTTTCGCACAGACCAAGTGCCTCCCATGCCATTTCACATGGTCCATGCACGCGGACGCGTCGGGCACGTGCATGACACATAGGGATAGGCCTGGTCTACATATCGATACACGCGGCATGACCTACGGCAGTCCTTGCGCTGTCCATGCATGGTTCATAGGCCGGTTTAGACATTTTTAGAGCAATTTGGACTCCATTTTTTACACGGTCTCTGGAATCCTATCAAAGTTCTCTTCGATACAGAGATCACTACACATATTGTACACGGTCTCAGAATCTTTAAAAAGGGGACAGAGATCAGGTAGAGGGATGGTAGCAGCAGAAAAAGCCTATAGAGTTAGGTGAAAGGCTACAAGGGATAGAGGGTCTCCTTGAGAGTTGAGAGCTCCGTGAGGAATTAAGGGCCTTCTTGTTGAGAGATTATTATACAGAGTTGAGAGTGTGAGTTCTTCTCTTATAAATATTTTTTCTCTCTCATAATGAAATTCTGCAAGCCCAATTAAATTGTGTTATGTACCTTTTCTTTTTTTTTTCCTCTCGCGGTATCAACTTTATCGACAGAGATGCAATATTGATCGGAAATTCATATTCCGCAATCTGAGAGATCCCCCTACAAGTGGTATTAAAGCAGGTGATACCATAACGACTGGTATCAGAACGAGGCTATCTATGTTGTAATGATATTGATCGAGATTAAAGAAGATTGAGAAGACAAGCACAATCAAGAAGAAGATCAATCGGTACGACAGGAATAGCAATTTCTTCCTAGGATAAGCAAGGATGAAGGGTGTGCTCATCGGATTGATTGATGCTCTCTTATGGAAAGAAAGGCAGGCTATCATAGAGGATAAAACTTGGAGATGGCTTAAGATACATGCCGTGAGCACAACAATATAGACGAAGCTCGAGGAGATATACATGATAAAGTCGCTTACCAATACTTTTTTTCTCTAGAAACAATTTTATGAGTGAAGAATAGAGCGTGCAGGAGCATCTTAACAACTTCCAGAAAATCCTCATCGATTTTCTTAGTACTGGCAAGAAAGTTGAGAAGAAAACTAGAGTGTTGATCTTGTTGTTGTCACTCTTCCTATCCTTTGAGTCCTTGGTAACTATCCTTGTACTGGAAAAGAGTACTATCAAGATGGAAGAGATTACTATAGCACTACTCCGGAATGAGATTCTCATATGGACTTCGAGTTCAAGTGGCAACTCAGTTTTGACAGTGATTAAAGGTGTAGGCGGCAAAGAACGGAACAACAAAGGATCGTGAGATGGATAGTCCAAGTTCAAGTCAAGGAATGCGAGTAAGATATGATGCTACCGGTGCAACGAGTTAAAGCATCGTATTGGAGATTGCCCGCAATTCAAGAATCAGATAAAGGCTACTACAATAGTGATTGATGATAATGATAATGACGAATACGGTGAGACGCTCATGGTATTTGACAAGGTATTTACTTCTTTCCTATAGTGAATTTTAGATTTTATATGCACTTGGCATATCTATTGCAGAGAGAAGCTGTTTGACTCTCTAAAAAGTATAAAAGATTCTGTCTACTTATCAAATGGATCGAGCTGTACGTCAAGAACATCGAGACAGTTAACTTGAGGGCACATAATGAGATAGTGAAGAAATTAAACAACATTCGATACATACACAGTTTTCGCAAGAATCTGATTTTACTAAGCAGAAAGGATTCAAGTAGTTACAAGTGAAAAACTGATGATAGAATTCTGAAAGTCATGCATGATAGTAAGATTGTATTGAAAAGAAATATGGAATACATTACCTCTTGATAGGAAGTTTAGTATGAGATGGAATTCCTAATACAGATGTGAGCCCAGTACGAGGTGAAGCTCTAGGAACAGATGGATTAAGCATGAGATGCGAGACTCGGAAGAATGATAAGCGATATTGCAGAGTGAAGTTTTTATTACCGTAGGAGACTTTTTCGAGCAAGTCTCGAATTAAGCAGAGCACAGCATACGACGGAGATGGAATCGAGCAGCCTCGCTCAACTCTCATATTTATCCATCCATGAGCAGCAGGTGTTTGCTCTAGGGCATGGAGACGAGATCTTTCAAGAGCTCTCAAAAATTATATAAAGGCTAGACATTGAGTCAAGATGGAGGTTGTTAAATATGCCTCGAGCCCAGCCTACACAAGAAAGCCTAACCAGTGCCTACGAGAAGATTAGGCCCGTGGCGGTGGTCCATGTGACCATGCATTTTACACGGTCCATAGATCATGTTTCGCGCGGACCAGGTGCCTCCTACACTGCTTTGCATGGTCCACGCATAGTCCACCCACACATGTGCACCAAGCGCATGCATGGCACATGGGGACAGGCCTGATCCATGTGTCAGTGCATGCAACACAGCCCACGACAATTGTTGCACGGTCTACATGCAGTTCACGGGTCGATTTAGGCATTTTTGAACCGATTTGGACTCCATTTTTCTACTATTTGAATCTTTGAAATCTTATCGAAGTTCTCTTTGACATAGAGACCAGTATGTATATTGTACACGATCTCAGGATCTTTAAAAAGGGGACAGAGACCAAGTAAATGGATGGTAGCGGTAGAAAAAGCTTGGAGAGTTAGGTAAAAGTCTGCAGAGACTAGAAGATCTCTTTGAGAGTTGAGAGCTCCATAAGGGATTAAGAAGCTTGTTGAGAGATTATTGTACAGAGTTAAAAGTGCAAGTTTTTCTATTGTAAGTATTTTTTCTTTCTTATATTAAAGTCCTGCATGCCCGGTTAAATTATATTGTATGCATTTTCTCTCTCTTTCCTCTCGCGGTATCAACTTCGTCGATGGAGATGGTGATCTTGGTCAGGAATTTGTATTCCACAATCTGAGAAATCCCCTTATAAATGATATCGAACAGGTGGTACCACAACAAATCCAATTCAAGTTTCCTTCGACTTGATTGCAGCATGAGTTGACATCTATTAGCTATTGGTTTCTGGAATGCACTTTCCCTTGACCTAAAATGCTGAGAACTAAGCTTCTAAGTTGTGTCCATCTTTCTTTCAGTTTGCTCTCAACATTAGCTCCAATGACTTACCTATTATGAATTAGTTGATTCTCCTTATGACAAAAAGGTCGTTGTCCACTTGTCTTTCTTTTGGTTCATGGAAGATTGCTAGCTTAGTGTAGTATCTCATCAAGTCAACACAAACATGATCCTTGCCAGCCATTTGTCCTTCTTGCAAGTCATCCATTCTTTTTGAACACGAATTAGTTATTCTTGGTTATATATACACAAAGATTAGCAAAAGCAGTTTTTAGTTTAAATTGTTTTAATCCTTGTTTGGGTGCCAGATTAAGCCATCCAAGCATCGTCTAGACACTTATGAGAAAACTTGAAGAACTAAAGCAAAGAGATGGTGGACTAGGTGTGGAGGAGGCTATGGATCAGGTTTACCCAGTACCTTGGGACAAGGTAAATCACCTTTTCAGCTGATCTTCTTATCCATAGTTCCGAGGATTCAGGTTCCACCGGTTTCAGAAGATTTGTCAGTTTTCTCCATACTCAGGCCTTATCTTCAACAGTCTCTTACGAATCTATAGCTAACTAAGAAAGCCAAAAGGCAAGCCTTCTGTTTAAGGAGTATAAAAACTCTTGCTAGCTAGGGGCATGATAGCCCGATCTTATTTAGGAATATGCAGTCTAGCATGAGTTAAGAACTTCGAACCCAGTTGTAAATAGTCTTCTTCAATCCTGTTCTTTCATGAAATTAAAATTGAGACTTGATATTTAATAGCATTCTGAAATCAAGCTTCTTTTATCCTAGTAATATGCATGAAGATTTACTGATTATTAAACCCTAGATCATTTCCTGAACATAGAAACTAGATACGGTCATTGGTTTCGTTATCAAATCTGATTGCATTCTTGGGGAGACCCAAGCCTAGCTTCAAAGCTTTTAGGAAATCCATCTACAAAGGAATCCAGCCTTTATATTGCTTGCAGTTATCAGGACTCGCTCAAGGAATTGTGACAAGGCCCTAGGTATCAGTATTCAATCATGGCTTGCAGGTAATGTATTCACAGTTTAATGTGAATTAAGCTTTTTGAAAGGCATGGGAAAGCATGATAGGATTGGATTCATACAGAAAGAAACGAAAAAGAAATTGATGAAAAAGATGTCGTAATAACATTACAGGAAACTGTGAAGCAGAAAACCATCATTTGATGCCCGAAAAGGAATTTAGTACTCATGAAATTGGAAAGGCATGCTATTGGGCGGAATTAACAGCTCAAAGAAAACATTATTGATGGATAAATAAGCAACAAATGAGCCCAATATCAGAGTAGAGCTGTGGTTTGATCCTACCTTTACGCCGTGGCTCTTGCTTCTTTGGCCGGGCGGCGGCCGTGCTCTTGTTTTCGCTCTTGAATTTATTGCTGTTGGCAAGCTGGACTTTCCTGCTCCTCTCCATCTCTTCCAAGAGCTCCTCCTCGAGCGTGGTATCGTACGTCTTCCCTTCCCCGAACCCGGCTGGTTTGTTATCCAGCCACCGAGCCATCTCCTCCAAGGGCATCAGCGGCTCATCCCCGTCGTCCTGCTCGTCCAACACATAGTCGTCATCGTCGGAGACACCGCCCGCCTCCCTCTGCCAACATCGCCGGCGCCCCGAGGCGATGGCGGAGAGGCCGTATCCCCTACCCCGCGCCGCCGACGAGAGCGGATCAGCCCAGGTGGGTCTATCGGCATTTGCGCTCCTAAAGAAAGCGGTGGGAGGAGGGAAGGTTTTGGAGGTGAGAGGGCGGGCGGAAGGGGGATGATGGGAGGTGGGAAGCGGTACGAGAAGTGCTGCTCTCACGCACGTCGTCATCCTCAACTTCAGGGAAATCTTTAGCCCTCTCCCATTCTCTATCGTGGGGCGGTTTGGATAAAGTGAACGAAAAAATAATAATAGGAGATGCCTGCAATTGCTGAGGAAATTAGGCCTTCTGCCGCCATGGTAGAAACAAACGTTTATCGTTTCCTTAACTTTATAATAATATATATATATATATTTCCCATCTCATGCCACGACATTTGTATATCAGCCAAGTAAATCGAGTCTTCGGAGAAACGCCTCAAATTCGGTATTAAACGAAAAAAAAAAAGCCCAAACAGAGAAGCCCGGTTCGAAAGAGAAATAAAGAACAAAATAGAAATTGGATCCAAGCTGGCCCGCAACTAACGCGGCCCAGCACGACGCGTGCACTGGCCCGTGCGGCTAGCCCAAGCGGGCACGAGACCAGCCCGAGCCCAGGCGACGTTCCTCCAATTTCCTACCGCGGTGCACCAGTCTCCGCAATGTGAGGCGATCTACATGGGATTTCCGTGGTCTACGCATGTCAATCGTGTGAGGATCCAACGGCCACGTGCATCCACCAATGTGATCCGAGTAGATCTAGCCCTATTTTGCATGATTTGAGTAGATCTAGCCCTATTTTGCATGATTTTAGTATGATAGTGTACAACTGATGACCAGGAGTTAATCTATGTTCAAATTCGAATTGACAAAGCTACAGAAGTTCGAATTGGACGCGATTTAGAATGTTGAACTCCTGGTAAGATGCTTTTCGTAGCAGAGACTATAAAAATATGAGCAAAGAATCCAGATGGGTATGAGGATCAAAAGAGTGATAAAGAATCCTCAAAAAGTCTGTAGAGGCTAAGAGTTGAGAGCCTGAGAGAGTGATTTGGGATTTCTTGTTAATAGAATTGTATGGGATTGAAAGTAAGAGTTCTAATCTTATAAGTTTTTTTTATAGTAAAACCTTGAATGCCCAAATTGATTGTATGTTTTATTTCATTTATTCTCTTATTCCTTCACTTGTAGCATCAATATTGATAATCATGATCCTGAAAACGAGGATCGTATTCTGCACAAGTGATCCCTCGATGAATGGTATCAATACAGTTGATACCACAACAACTAGTATTAAAGTCCTGGATTGTCCATGATTGATTGAGATCGAAGAAAATTGAGAGCGCAATCAAAGTCGATATCAATTTATTCGATAAGAAGAGCAATTTTTTTCTTTAGTAAGCAAGGTTGAAAGATATATTCATCTAGCAAGAGTTGATCAATGCTTTCATGTATGAGAAGAGACCAGCCACCATGAAAAAAAAGACTTAGAAGTGGTACCAGATACATGCGATGAGCACCATTTGATTATATTTGACGGGTGAGATGGTGATCTATATACTAAATGAAACTTCATTTACGGTATTATGGGCGAAGTTCAAGGAGCTGTGCATAGTAAAGTCTCTCACCAACATGCTATTCCTTTGAAAGCAGTTCTATCAACTACGGATGACTAAAGAGCAAAGCATGTAGAAGTATCTAAGTAACTTTCAAAGAATTCTCACCGATCTCTATAATGTCAATAAAAAGTTTAGGAGGAGACTATGATAGTAGTCTTGCTTTCACCCCTATCGTAGTCCTTGGAGTCCTTGATGACTGCTCTTTTAGTGAATAAAAGCACTATTAATATGGAGGAGGTCACCATGGTATTACTCCAAAATAAGGTTCTCAGGTGAAAGAATCAAGCTTCGAATTTAGGTAGAAATTTAGCATTGGTGGTTTCTAGAGGAGTGGCAATAGAAGGTGGAGCGATAAAGGATCATGAGATGAGCGGTCTAGATCGAAGGATACGAGCAGGATTAAGTATTATTGATATGACAAGCTAAGGCATCATGTCAAAGATTGCCCATAGCTTAAAAATTGGATAAAGGTTATTGCAATGATGGTCGATTATAGAAATGATGATGGATAATCAGTGATACATTCATGATATCTAATGAGGTATCCTTTTTTTTCCAGTGAATTTTAAATTCTATCCATCCACTTCATATCTGTTGCAGAGAGGAGCTGTTCAACTTTTTAGAGAGTAGATTGAGTTCTGTTCACTTGATAGATAAATCGAGCTGTGCAATTAAAGGCATCAGGATAGTTAGCTTGAAGGCACATGATGGGACAGTTAAAAACTAGACAAAATTATACCCAGTTTTCATAGAAATAATTTTTTTCTAAGCAAACTGCATTCAAACGGCTACATGTAAGAGCCGGTGATGGGATCCTGAAGGTTGTCTATGGTAGTATGATCATTTTATAGAGAAAGAAGTGAAAAGGGCACTACCTCTTGATAGAGAGTTCAGTGCGAGGTCGAGTCACGGTGCAAAGAGAAGTCTAATACGAGGTGGAGCTTCGAGAGCAGGTAGATCGGACATGAGATGAGAGATTCGGGATGACAATAGGTGACATCACAAGGTAAAGTTTCTATTACCATAGGAGGCTTTCTTGAACAGGTTTCAGGTAGACATGAGCACAGCACATGATGGAGATGGAATTAAGAGGCTTAGATCGACTCCCATGTTTATCCATTCATGATCAGTAGTCATTTCCCTAAGGCATGGGGGCAAAATTTTTTAAGAAGCTTTTAAAATCATGTGGAGGTTGAACATCGAGTTGATATAGAGATTATTGAAAGAAACACCTCGAATTCAGTCCCTAAAAGAAGCTTAAACAAGTGGAGAAACCTAGCCCAAAAGAGAACCAAAAAAAGAAAAAGGAAACAGGACCCAGGCTGGCCCATAGGCCAGCATAGCCTAGGTTGGCATGAGTGGCCGGCCCGGGCCCAAGCGATGTTCCCCCTTGTTTCTTGTGGTAGTGCACCAGTCTATGTGATGTGAGGTGGTCTATGGCAGGATTTCCGTGGTCTACACGTGATTGAGCAGCTAAGCACTGATTGTGTGAGGATCCAATGGCAGTGTGTGTCCATCGATGTGATCTGAGTCGATCTAGCCCTGTTTTGCATGATTTTCGATGAGATGGAGTGTGATCGATGGCTAGGAGTTGATCTAGGTTCAAATTCGAATTGGAGAGGCTACAAGATTTCAATTTAGATGTAGTTTGGAATGTTGGACTCCTGGTGAAAAGTTGTTCACAATAAAGGTTATAAAAATGTGAGTAGAGGACCAGGCTGGGGTGTGAGGATAAAAAAAATGGTAAAGGATTTTCAAAAAATCTGTAGGGACTGAAAGTTGAAAGCTTGAGAGAGAGATTTGGGATTTTTTGTTAAGAAAATTGTATGTGATTGAGAGTGAGAGTTTTAATCTTGTAAGTTTTATTTTTCTTGTAGTGAAACCTTGCATGTCCAAACTAATTGTATATTTTATTATCATTTTTTCTCTTTTCTTCTCTTGCAGCATCGACATCGATAATTGTGATCCTAAGAGCGAAGATCTATATTTTGTATGAGTAATCTCTTGACGAGTGGTATCAATATAATTGGTACCACAATAGTTAATAATAAAGTATAAGTTGCTTGTTCAACAATCAATAGTTAATGATAATTGTACTTGGAGTGGGGGCGGAGGGAGGGGGTTGGGGAATCTTTAAGTGGCAACCTACGATTTCTCATTAAAAACATAGATACAATTTATGATTTTATACTACATAATTTAATAAAAAAATAATAAATTAATAAATTTTTTAAAAAAATATTTTTTAAAAAATTAAAAATAAAAAATATAATAACATGATATTATAATAATATATTATGATATATTTTATATTATAATAAATATTTTATATTTTAAAATATAATAAATATATTATGATATAGTATATTTATTGATTCATGCGTACCGACAAAAACAAATATAAATATACTTGTTGTCGATTTTATCGCTGTGGCCTATAGCTGTGAGTTGGCACCGTACATCAATCCCTTTACTCCGGAATCCTAGCATTCCCGGACCTGCAAAACAAGGTTAGAGACCTGGGCCGGGGATCTCGGTGGGGGCACTCCGACGATCAAGTCAGCGAGCGGCAAAGCAGAATAGACCCACTAAGGCGGATCCTGATTAGGTCTCCGTGCTTAGGGGAATCCTTGATGAGGGAATCAATGAGAATGAGAGAGAATGAGAGGGGTTAGCACTCTAGTTCTTGCGACTGGGCTCGCAGGACTCACTCCTAGGAGTCTCCTCGGAGCCTTTGCCTCTGGGTCGCTTGCTTTCTCCTTTTGTTTGTTTGCCTTCTTGATTGCTTACCTTCCTCTTCGCCCATGGGTGCCTTTTTAGTTCGACGGGTGCTTTGGTGCCTCGATTCTCCCACTATGGAGGGGCTTGGAGGTCAACGGTGTTCGTTGGCCGCTCTCCCGAGATTGCTTTCCCTCACGATTAGGAGTTAAGTAGTGAGCTTGTCTCGTCCGCCATGCTGTCACGAAGGGGGAACTAGGCAGGACCTCGATCCAGGCGCAGGTGCCCTTGGGCCTGAGATGTTGACCACGGCCCTCCCCTTCGGGGGTTCCAGGTCATCGGTCGAGAGATCTGGTACCTCGATCGGGACATCGCTCCTAAACTGGTGCAAACGATGCTATGCGCACCATTACAGATCTGAGGGCACCGTACTGGGCACGCCGCACCACGTGCACCGGCCTCAGCAGCATCCTCGAAGATGGTGCCCTCAATCCTCCCGACGTTTCATGGAGAAGGCGCGACTTCGACCGAGGTGGACCCATCTGGGGGCGCCACCTAGCGAAGCAGCAGGAGTGCCTGGCTCGACTTCGGTCGAGGTGGACTAATTTGAGGGTGCCACCTGGCGAAGGAGCAAAGGCATGCTCGATTCCGGTCAAGGTGGACCCCACTTGGGGGCGCCACCTGGCGAAGGAGCAGTAGTGCCTGGCTCGACTTCGATCGAGGTGGACCCATCTGGGAGTGTCACCTGGTGAAGGAGCAGAGGCAGGCTCGACTTCGATCGAGGTGGACCCCACCTGGGGGTGCCACCTTGAGAAGGAGCAGGAGTGCCTGGCTCAACTTCGATCCAGGTGGATCCATCTAGGGGTGCCACCTGGCGAAGGAGCAGAGGTGGGCTCAACTTCAGTCGAGGTGGATCCCACCTGGGGGCACCACCTAGCGAAGAAGCAGGGGCAGGCTCGACTTCTACTGAGGTGGACCCCACTTGGAGGTGCCACCTGGCGAAAGAGCAGAGACAGGCTCGACTCGGGCTTAGGTAGATCCCACCTGGGGGTGCCACCTGGCTAAGAAGCAGGAGTGCCTGGCTCAACTTCGGCCGAGGTGGACCCATCTGGGGGTGCCACCTGGCGAAGGAGCAGAGGCAGGCTCGACTTCTGCTGAGGTGGACCCCACCTGGGGGCACCACCTGGAGAAGGAGCAGGAGTGCCTGGCTCGACTTCGATAGAGATGGACCCATCTGCGGGTGCCACCTGACGAAAGAGCAGAGGCAGGCTCGACTTTGATCGAGGTGGACCCCACTTGGGGGCGCCTCCTGGCGAAGGAGCAGGAGTGCCTGGTTCGACTTCGACCGAGGTGGACCCCACCTGGGGGCGCCACCTGGCGAAAGAGCAGGGTTGCCGAGCTCTACTTCGATCGAGGTGGACCCCACTTGGGGGTGCCACCTAGCGAAGGAGCAGGAGTGCCGAGCTCGACTTCGGCCGAGGTGGACCCTACCTCGGGGTGCCACCTGGCGAAGGAGCAGAGGTTCTGAGCTCAACTCGAGGTGGGCGTGACCGTTGATCAGGCCACCTGGCAGGGGAGCTCGGAAGGGAACATGGCATTGCGCTGGCCGCCAGTTAGGCCTGACACGCGCTCCATGTCAACGATCTTGCCATATCAGTTGCCCCCCACTTCCAAGTCTCATCGAAGCACCGTGGCTGGGACGTGGGGAGTTAATGCAGAGATGACGTGGGTGGACAAAAATCTTGTGCCATAATTGTCACGATTGTCACCGCTCCGTTTATCGCGCTCGAGGTCCAGTGTGCAGGTGCCACGTCCACGAGTTCAACGAACCATAATTGCGCCATGCCAGACTTGAGGCGATTTCTAGCAAACCGAAGCGTTGTCGTCGGACGTCTTCACACGTGGCGCTTATCCGATGGCTTAGGTGAAAAGAGGTTGTATGGCTGCTATCGATTGCTTTGAAAAGAGAGGAGACTTTCCAGAAATGAGGTCTTTTAGCTTTCTCACACCTCACCGGTGGTTGCAGTGGTCCTTCTTCATCTCCCGGGTCACCCTTCTTCGCTAAAACAATCTGGTGAGTGCCTGGTGACCTCTATTTTCTCTCCTATTTTTTCTCAAACTCCAGTCCTCTCTCCCGTCTTAGGTGAACCGGTCCTTTCTCTAGGCTCATGTCCTCCTCCTTCCTTTCTCTAACTTCTTTCTTCTCGATGACTTCTTCAGGTCATCGTCCTCGCTTCTCTTCTAACTCGAACGAGGTCGGTCCCTCCTGGCTGAGGACTCCATCGTCCTCCTCGCCGGAAGACGACGTTCCCCTCGACGTCCGGAGGCAGTTGCGTCCGGGCAGAATAACCATTGGAAGCCTTAGGGCCCCTAGGGTTCCTCATGCTGTCCTTGCTCCTCCCATCTCTGTCGTCGCCCCTTCGATGGCAGAGGCTCCTTCCGGTCCCTCCGGTTTCGCTTTGATGATGACCGGAGAAGATCTTTACTGGATCCGGGACATGGGGTTCCGGATTCCATCTAGCTCTTGCTCCCGAGCCCGGGGGAGCGAGTTACCTCAAGCAGCCCTGGCTGGGTTGCTTTCTATGAGGACTTCCTTGCCGGGGGTCTTCGTTTTCCGCTCCACCATTTCTTCCTCTCCTTTCTCAGCCACTTCCGCCTCATCCCGGCCTAGTTGGCTCCTAATGCCATTAGGGTCATCTTTGCCTTCATCGTCTTCTGTCACTTTTATGGGTTTGTTGCCCGTTTCTCACTGTTCAGGGCTCTCTTCATCCTGAAGCGCTATTCTATCAATGATGGTTGGTGGTATCTCTCCACCTGGCCTAGGTGCCTCCGGTTTGACCTCCCCATATCCATCAAGGGATGGAAGAATCGATTCTTCTTTGCCTCGATCAGGAACGTTGATTGAGTCTGGAGCGAGCTAGACCGGTCCCCGAACCGGAACTCCCAAGTTGAGCCAGCTGACCAAGAGGTCCACTCCCAGCTGTTAGGTGATGCGGTTCCCTCCCTCGAAGTTCTGCTCTCGGAGCAGAATTTGTTCGAGGCAGGGGTTAGCCCGATCCAGAGATTGGTGAGGCTCCATTTCTCCTCCCTTCTTTCTTTCTTCTTCTCTTTTTTTTTTTTGTCAGAATCCCCTCTGACTTTTCTCTTTTCCAGGGATGAAGTTCTCCATGGATAACCTGGTAGAGTCGGCCTGGAAGAGAAGCGCTTCGGCCGGGGCCCAGGACACTCCACCGAAGAGGGCTCGGGTGGAGATGGATCAGGGGCCCAGGCCCACTCCGACCTCAGAGCATAGAGCAGTGGATACGACCCCTCAGCCATCTCAGCAGCAAACTCCCACCACAGAGATCATCGACATCGACGGGAGCGGGGAGGAGGAGCGATCGGTGCCTCCTCCAACAGTCGCGGCGACCAGTGCCCCGATGGTAGCCATGACTGTGGCGGCGACCTTGTAGACCACGGCTTCGCACGTCGAAGGGACTCCAACTCAGCCCGTCTCCGAGTCCCGCCTCGTACCGACAGGGCATCCTGGTAATGCCTCTGTCATCCGGGACCTGGGCCTAGCAGAAAAGATGATGGAGTATGCAGCCCAGCCTCGGGACCATCGCTTGAGGGGTGGCCGGGACTACACAGCTGCACTGCTCGGGATCGTTCCCCAGCTCTTCACGGTGAGTATCCAGCACCTCCCCTTACTGTTCCAGTTGGATTTTTAAGGAGTTTTGAACTCATCTTTGATGTAGATCGGGACTGATGTGCTCCTTCTCATTGACTTCCTCGCTTTTTCTGTAAGGAAAGAGGACGAAAGGGAGAAAAAACTGGTCAAGCTCGCGACTGACATGGATGACCTGGTAGAGAAGGGTCGTGAGCTGAGGGAGAGCAACCAGGCTCTCCGAGGAGACCTAGCCCATGCTGAAAGGTGCATTAGGGACCTCGAGGTCTCCCGGTCCAAGGAGAGGGTCTTGAATCAGCACCGTGCTAATGAGGACACGGCAGATATCTCCCATCTGGAGGGGTGATCCCGGTCATTAGAGAGCCTGGTCGATGAGGTCCTGACCAAACTGACGGCGGCCAAAAAGAAAACCTCTTACATCTAAGGGCTGCTGGAGGCCGAGCAGAGGGAGGCCCAGGAGGTCGTGCCTAAGTTTCGGGCCTCCTAGGAGTTCAAGGATGAGGTCTGCGAGGCTGCCATGGACTCCTTCTTGAAGGGCTTCGAGGTCTACGAGGAGAAGGTGGCCTCCCTCTTCCCGGAGCTCGATCTGGCCGGAGTCGTCCTTGGCGGCCCCAGGGGGCAGCTCGAGGAGTTGGCAGCGCCAGGAGCAGTCAACGAGGGGACCGCCGGGCAACTTGCTGGGGAGGCAGCCAGCGACGCGGAGGCTTCCCAACCTAGGATGGAGCTAGCGACAGAGTGACCTCGGGTCCCTCATTTTGTATCCTAGTGTAGGGTTTTCGTTTTGTTCCTTTGGGTCACCCAGCATGTCGGGCCCCTTTTATTTGTATGAAACCTCTATACTCAGAAATGAAGCTCTTTTCACTTTTTACAGCTTAGTGTTCTTGTCTTCAACACTTTGTTTTGCTCCTTGGTTGATGGCGGGTCTGAACCCCCTGTTTTTTCTTTTTTTTTTTTGTTGGAGCCCAGTCTGCGACTTTGATTTATAGTTCGACTCTGCCTCTTGGCCAGAAATCAGGTTCAGGAGGCCTCCAGGCTTCAACATGGGATTCCTTGAGCTTCCGGCTTGTATTTCATAAGTCTTTGGTGCCGAGACTTTGGTTGCCAGAATTGGGTTCCGTGCTTTTGTGCTAGAAATGGGTTCCGTGCGATCTTTCGGACTGAACTCCGAGATTTCGTGCCGGAACTGGGTTCCGTGCCGTCTTCCGGACTGAACTCCGGGATTTCATGCTGGAACTGGGATCCGTGCAATCTTCTGGACTAAACTCCGGGATTTCATGCCGGACTGGGTTTCGTGCCATCTTCCAGATTGAACTCCGGGACTTCATGTTGGAACTAGGTTCCGTGCGCTCTTCCAAACTGAACTCCGAGATTTCATGCCGGAACTGGGTTCGTGCCATCTCCGGACTGAACTCCGGGACTTCATGTTGGAACTAGGTTCCGTGCGATTTCCAGACTGAACTTCAAGATTTCATGCCGGAACTGGGTTTCGTGCCATCTTCCATACTGAACTCTGGGACTTCATGCCGGAACTAGGTTCCGTGCGATCTTCCAGACTGAACTCCGAGATTTCATGTCGGACTGGGTTTCTTGCCATCTTTCGGACTGAACTCCGGGACTTCATGCCGGAACTGGGTTCCATTCGGTCTTCTGGACTGAACTCCAGGCTTTTATGCTGGAATTGGGATCCGTGTGATCTTCCAGACTGGACTCCGGGCTTTGTGTTTCCCACGAACTGCTTGCGGGACTTTTGCCTCGCCTTTGCTTGCTAAACCTAAAGCTGGGCGACGATAGTCCTACGAGACAGAAACAAACATTGCACTAAAGAGAATTTTATTATTAATGTTCAGGAAGTCTTACATCATTAGTAATACATCCTTAAGTTTGCATCATTCAACATCCACGAAAATCATGCCCCATCGAGCTTGGTGAGACAGTAGGCACCGTTAGGGAGTGCTTTGACCACCCTGTAGGGGCCTTCCCAGTTTGGAGAGAGCTTACCTCACTCTCGTGGCTGTGAGGCTTCAGCACGTTGCAACACCAGGTCTCCCGGGTGGAAGGACTTCGATCTCATCCTGGAGTTGTAGTATCTAGCCACCCGTTGCTGGTAGGCTGCCATTTGAACCCGAGCCTTATCCCTCATTTCTTCAAGTAGATCTAGATTGAGCAAGAGTCATGCTGGGTTCTCGGCTTTGTCATATTGCTCTACACGCAATGTTGGCGGACTGAGTTCCACCGGAATCACTACTTCTGTGCCAAAAATGAGGTTGAATAGAGTTTCATCCGTGGCCATCCTTGGCGTTGTGTGGTACACCCACAGGATACTGGAAAGTTCTTTGGCCCATCAACCTTTGGCCTGATCCAACCTAGTCCGGAGCCCTTGAAGAATGGTCTGGTTGGTCACCTCGACCTCCCCATTGGTCTGAGGGTATGCTACCAAGGTGAAATGATGACAAATTCCGAGGTCATTGCAGAACTCCTCGAACTCCCAATTATCGAACTATCGTCCGTTGTCGGTGATGATGGTATGAGGGAGCCCGAAGCGGTATACGATTGATTTTCTATAAGAATCTGTCAATATTTGCTTTCGCGATCTGAGCTAATGGCTCAGCCTCGACCCACTTCGTGAAGTAGTCGATGACGACTATCAGAAACTTACGTTGCCCGGACGTGGGAGGAAGGGACTAAGGATTTCCATGCCCCACTGGGCAAAAGACCAGGGGGCAGAAAGCTAGGAGAGTGGCGTAGCCGGTTGGCATTGCACAATGGCGTGACGTTGACAGCGGTCACACCTCTTGACAAAGTTGGCTACGTCCTCCCTCATCATTTTCTAGAAGTATCCCTGGTGAAGGGCCTTGTATGCCAGAGTTCTGCCTCCCACATGATTTCCCTAGAGACCTTCGTGCATCTCCTGGAGCACAACTGCCACCTCCATGGGTCTCAAACATTTGAGGAGTGGATAGGAGTAGGACCTTCGGTAGAGCAATCCATCCATCAGCACAAAGCGCGCGGCCTTCCTCTTGATGAGGCTGGCCTCTATCTGATCCTCTGGCAAAGTATTGTCGGTGATGTATTTGACGTATTTGTCCATCCAGCTAGGCTCCAGGGTGACCTGTTGGATATCTATAGGGACTTCATATCTCGGGACCTGAAGATGTTCGATGTAGGCACGACCCAATGATGAGTCCGGTAAGGTTGCTAGCTGGAAGAGGGCGTCAGCACGAGCATTTTCTCCACATGGAATGTGGGAGATGCTAAAGCGCTTAAAACCTGCCACACTTGCACGTACCAACTCCAGGTACTTCGACATTTGAGGGTCCCAGGCCTCGAACTCGCCTGAGACCTGCCCGGCCACCAATTGTGAGTCGATGAAGACCCTCAAGCTGGTTACGTCCAGTTCATGGAAAACTCTCAGTCCCGCGAGGAGCGCTTCATACTCCGCCTGGTTATTGGTGGTGACGAACTGGAGGCGAAGCGTGCACTCAGCGACGACTCCCTCGCTATTAGCGAGGATGAGTCCGGCTCCACTTCCGCCGGAGTTGGAGTATCCGTCCATATGTAGGACCCAGATGTCCTCCTCCGATTCAGGTTCTGGTTGTTGATTCTGGAGGCTCTCTTCCTGCCCCTCGCCCAGGCCTGCACACTCAACTAAAAAGTCAGCCAGTACTTGCACCTTCATGGATGACCTTGACCGGTAGGCGATGTCGAACTCGCTGAGCTTCAGCGCCCACTTCGCCAGTCATCCGGACGTGTCGGGTCAGTTGAGCATGGCCTTTAACAGTTGATCCGTCAGGACCGCGATTGGGTGTGCTTGGAAGTAAGGCCTGAGGTGCTGGGCAGACATAATGAGCACAAAAATTAATTTTTCTGATCGAGAATACCTGAGCTCGACATCACGAAGAAGCTTGCTTGTATAAGATACAGGTCTCTGGATCCCTCCATCATCCATTCATACCAGGACCGAGCTGACGGCCTCCAGAGTGTCCGCCATATACAGGAGGAGCTCTTCTTCCTCCTCTGGCCGAGAGAGCAGTGGTGGTGATGCCAGGATCTTTTTTAGCTCCTCGAATGCCTCCTGGCACTCCTTCGTCTAAGCGAAGTCGTGCATCTTCCTCAACCCTTAAAGAAGGGCTAGCAACGATCGGCAGATCATGAGATGAATTAGCTCAGGGCTGCTACCTGATCGTAAGTCGCTGGACTTGCTTCTTGGAGGTGGGCTGCTCCATGTCAAGGATCACTCGGACCTTCTCTAGGTTTGCTTCGATCTCTCTTTGGGTCACCATGAAGCCAAGGAACTTTCCCGCCGCTACACCGAAAGCGCACTTCGTCGGGTTCAACTTCATTTAGTGGAGGCGAAGATTGCAGAAGGTCTCCATCAAGTCGTCGACATGGTCCGAGGTCGGCTTGCTCATCACGAGCATGTCATCCACGTACACCTACATGTTGCGGCCTATTTGGTCTTTGAAGACCTTGTTGACCAATCGCTGGTATGTGGCACCAGCATTCTTCAGACCGAAGGGCATCATCTTGTAGCAGTATATGCCACGGTCCGTGATCAAGGCGGTATGCTTCTCGTCCTTCGGATGCATCCGGATCTGATTATACCCGGAGAATGCATCCATGCAGGAGAGGAGGCGGTGCCCCAAAGTGGCATCCACGAGCTGGTCGATCTTCGGGAGGGGGAAGCTATCTTTCAGGCAAGCACGGTTGAGGTCGGTGTAGTCCATACAGATCCTCCATTTTTTGTTGTTCTTCTTGACCATCACCATATTTGCCAACCAGCTAGGGTACTGCACTTTACGGACGAAGCCAGCGACGAGGAGCTTCTCCACCTCGTCGTTGATCACCTTTTACCTTTCTGTGGCAAAACTCCTCTTCTTCTGCTGAACTGGACGGCACTTCGGATCAATCTTCAACTGATGGGTGATGACATCCGGGGGGATACCTGGCATATCTACCGCAGACCAGGTGAACACGTCTGCATTCGCCCGAAGGAAACTCAGCAAGCGAGCCCGCTCATCTTTCGGGAGTTAGGCTCCTATCTGCACCATCTTTAGTGGGTCCGAGCCAAGGGGGTATGTCAGTAGGCGCTCAACGAGGCCACCCCTGGGGTCCTGCACCTTTTGGTTGAGGTCGTCGATGTCAAAGTCGAGCTCGGCAGTGACGAGCTGAACTGCCCCTCTCATCTCTCCCATCCCATAAACGGTAGGGAACTATACCAGCAACCTTTTGGTGAAAATGACCGCATCGAGCTAGTTGAGCCCAAGATGGCCCAAGATAGCATTGTATGGTAACGGGAGTCTGACGACAGTGAAAGTCATCATGACTGTGCTCTGTCGGGGTGGAGTTTCGGCGGTGATAGGGAGGGTGATCTCTCCCTCGACTCCCATAGAATCTCCGGTGAAACCTACGAGAGGGGTATGCACTGGCCTTAGCCGATCATGAGACAAGTTCATCCGAGAGAAAGCATTGTAAAAAAGTACGTCCGTGGAGCTCCCACTATCAACTATAATATGACGTACAGGATGCTTAGCGATGGTCATCTCGATCACGACAGCATCATTATTTACATTTTCTTCTTCACATCCCTTCCCCTTCTCAAAGGGGAGTACATTTTCTAGATCTCCTCCCTCCCGGGCTCTCTTCGATGCACGCCCTATTTCCTAAGAGATCCTGCCCACCGGCTTCTCTGTGGGGCATTGTCGACTGCAGGAATAGGAGGAAGGGCCGCAAGTGGTTGATCTTCCGTCGGAGCCTCTTTTCTCATAAACTTCCTAAGATAGCCCCTCCTGATCAGGTCTTCAATCTCCCTCTTCAGGTTACGGCAGTCCTTAGTGTCGTGGGCGTGGTCGCGATGGAACTGACAATACTTAATCTTGTCGCGGCTGCTTGATAGCTTTTGAGGGGGAGGCCGACAAAGGTAGCGCTTGCCCTCGATCTCCATAAGAATCTGTCCTTGGAGCTAGGAGGGGAGTGAAAGTCTACTCAGGGATGGGACCATTCTTCGGCTTTGGTTCCGATTGAAAGTCTGCAGGCGGCCCGGGCCTCCGTGTTCTAGGCACATCCCTTAGGATAGACTTCTTTGAAGGCTTCCCATCCAGTTCTCTCCTGGTACAGTCAGTCTCCTCGGCATGGATGTACTTGTGGACGTGGAGGAGGAGGTCAGAGTACGTCTTGGGCGGCTTCTTGTCTTAGGAATATGTCAGACAGGAGGTCCTGAGCCCTCGCTTCAACGCCAGCATGGTGATGGGCTCGTCCAGGTTGTAGATCTCCAGGATAGCAATCTTGAAACAGATTACATAGTCCCACAAGTGCTCATGGTCTTACTGCCGAATGGAGAAGAGGCTATCCACCTCCCTTGGCACCTTTTGACAGGCGTCGAAGTGGGCTACAAACCTCCTTTTCAACTGCTGGAAGGAGTCAATGCTTTCGGGCTCGAGACGGGTGAACCAGACTCGAGCGGCCTTCCGGAGGGTGGATGGAAAGGCGATGCACAGGAGGGCATCTGTCGCCCCCTCGGCTCTCATGAGGGCTTTATAGCTCTCCAGGTGGTTCAGGGGATTGGTGGTCCCGTCGTAGGGATCCACCTAAGGCATGCGGAACCGACTCGGAATCGGTTCATTTTGGATTTCCTGGGAGAAGGGGGGTCGGGCGTTATAGCCCACTGGCTTGTTGGGGGAGCCCTGCATGTTGGCAAACTAGTGGGAGAGCTCCGCCAGTTTGCGCTCTTGCTCTTCTAGGCGCCTTTCGGCCAAGCGTCTGATGGCCTCATCAGTGGAACCTTCCACCGAGGCCATTGGAGAAGAAGGGGCTGACAGGTCGCGGCAAGGGGCCTTGCCCTGGCGGCGCTTGCTGCAATTGGCGGCATCATTTTCGTCCGCCAAGGATCGGCGCTCACAGTCCGCCGACCTTGTGTGATTCCTCTTTGCGGGGGTCTGGTGACTCCCATGGGGGTTGGTTGCTGTTCGCAAATGGGACAGCCTGCCTTCAAATGGAGCACAGGCTTCCACGAGGGCCCGCAACTCGGGCCGCAGGGGTCCCTGGCTGAGCTTGAGTGGCCAGGGAGTGCTATTGATGCTACAACTGCCTTACGGCCGCGGTCAATGCGTGCATCTGTTGGACCAGTGCAGCGTACTGACCGTCTACCGAGGGTAGCTGAGGAGGATCGGGAAGTTCCCTCTCAAGGCTACAAGGGCCCGGGGGAGAGGGGACTTCTCCTACTCGGCTGGTGGAAGCTTCACGTCTGCGAGTCACTACCATGCTTGGAGTCGAGCTATTCTCAAGCTCATGGGGGGCTTGTCCGTAAAAGGGCTTTTGGCCCCCTTCCTGGCGTGCCAATCTATTGCCGACCTAACCACTGTGGTATGTAGCTGTAAGTTGGCACCGTACGTCAATCCCTTTACTCCAAAATCCTAGCATTCCCGAACCTGTAAAACAATGTTAGAGACCCAAGCCAGGGATCCTGGCAGGGGCACTCCGACGATTAAGTCAGCAAGCAGCAAAATGGAACATCCCATTAAGGTAGATCTCGACTGGGTCTCCATGCTTAGGGGAATCCTTGATGAGGGAATCAATGAGAATGAGAGAGAACGAGAGGGGGTTAGCACTCCAGTTCTTGCAAGTGGGCTCGCAGGACTCGCTCCTGGGAGTCCCCTCGGAGCCTTTGCCTCTGGGTTGCTTGCTTTCTCCTTCCGTGCGTTTGCCCTCTTCATTGCTTACCTTCCTCTTCGCCTATGGGTGCCTTTTAGGATCACCGAGTGCTTCGGTGCCTCGATTCTCCCACTATGGAGAGGCTTGGAGGTCAATGGTGTTCGTTGGCTACTCTCCAGAGGTTGCTTCCCCTCACGGTTGGGAGTTAAGTTGTAAGCTTGTCTCGTCTACCATGCTATCATGAAGGGGGAACTAGGTAGGACCTCGATCCAGGCACAGGCATCCTCGGGCCTGAGACGTTGATCGCGGCCCTCCCCTTCGGCGGGTTCCAGTCACCGGTCGAGGGATCTGGTACCTCAATCTGGGTATCGTTTCTAAACTGGTACAAACGAGGTTATGCGCACTGTTACAGATCTGAGGGCGCCGTATTGGGCACGCTACACTGTGCGTGCCGACCTCAACAGCATCCTCGAAGCTGGCGCCCTTGGTCCTCTCGACATTCCGTGGAGAAGGTGCGACTTCGAACGAGGTAGACCCATATGGGGGCGCCACCTGGCGAAGGAGCAGGAGTGCCTGGCTCGACTTTGACCGAGGTGGACCCATCTTGGGGTGCCACCTGACGAAGAAGCAGAGGCAGGCTCGACTCCAGTCAAGGTGGACCCCACCTGGGGGCGCCACCTGGCGAACGAGCGGAGTGCCTGTCTCGACTTTGACCGAAGTGGACCCATCTGGGGGTGCCACCTGGCAAAGGAGCAGAGGCAGGCTCGACTTCGACCATGGTGGACCCCACCTGAACGCACCACCTGACGAAGAAGCAGGAGTGCTTGGCTTGACTTCGACCGAGGTGGACCCATCTGGGGGTGCCACCTGGCGAAGAAGCAAAGGCAGGCTCAACTTCAGCCAAGGTGGACCCCACCTGGGGGCGCCACTTGGTGAAGTAGCAAGGGCATGCTCGACTTCGATCGAGGTGGACCCCACCTAGGGGCGCCACCTGGCGAAGGAGCAGGGTTGCCAAGCTCTACTTCGACCGAGATGGACCCCACTTGGGGGCGCCACCTGACGAAGGAGCAGGAGTGCCGAGCTTGACTTCGACCGAGGTGGACCCCACATGGGGGTGCCACCTGGCGAAGGAGCAAAGGTTCCGAGCTTGACTCGAGGTGGGCGTGACAGTTGATCAGGCCACCTGGCAAGGGAGCTCGGAAGGGAACACGACGCGGTGCTGCTTGGCTGCCAGCTGGGTCTAACGCGTGCTCCATGTCAGCGATCTTGCTATATCAATACTATATACTATAGTATATTTGTTGTTAAAACAATAATATAGTATATTATATATTATATAAGTAATAATATATAATATTATTATCTATATTATAGTATATTATTTTAACATGAGGTGTTCTTGTCGGTCGCACTGTACTGATGAGCACCGCATGCAATAGAGCAGGGCACTGCTACGGTGACTGGACCCATCGCATGGTGTGACCAACGGAAATGCTCCCATGGCATGACCAGACTGCTGCATGTGAGCAAGGCCGGATACCATCGATGCATCGAGTAGTGTCTGCCTTCCTAGTGGCCTTCCATTAACCTTGCTGCACCGATAGATGTCGCGTGCAATGGAGCCAAGCACCTTCATGGTGACCAAACATGTTGCATGGCACGATCACCGGGAATGCTCGCATTGTATGACCGAATGACTACACGTATATAAGGCCATATATTACTAACGTGCCAAGCGGCTGTTATGGAGCCTCTATTAGCTTTGCTGTACCAATGGATGCCACATGCAATGGAGCCATGCATCGCGCTGGCAACTGGACTTGTCGTGCAGCACGATCAGGTCTCAAGGGGCACAAGCAGGTGGGTGCCTAGGCTTGCATCGATACCACCACCCTCGTGCCTTGTCATTTTTGGCCCAATCGCTTGATGGATATCCCATCCCATCATGCTGCACCGACGGTACTCGGCATGACGTCGCCGCCATCACGATCAATACACGCACATCAATAAATATACTATATTATAATATATAATTTATAATTTAATATATTATATTTTTTTATATTTTAGAATATAAAATATTTATTATAATAAATGAATATTATAATATAATATTATAATATTATGTTATTTTATTTTTTATTTTTTAAAATTTAATTTTTAAAATTTTAATTTTTATTTTTTTGAAAAAAAATATTAAATTTTAAAATGAAAAATTGTAGGTTATACCCGTGATTTCAATGAGAAATCACAAATATGGCCTGCGATTTCTCCACGTAATTTTCAAAGCCCCTTTCAACCTACATCTGTACTTTCTATGTATTTAAAAAATCTAATTTGATAAATATATTTGGGATAGCATCAGTTTCATAAATATTTAATAAAAAATATTATTTAAAAAAATCCCAAAAGAGCACCAAAATCGAAATCAAATCGGATAGACAGTATATCCGCATCCATATATTTTTATTTTATTTAATGAATATAAATATAAATATAATATTAATTAGATAGAAAATTTTGTTTATATTTATTTTAAATAAACATGCATATAAATGAGATATTAGAAATATAAATATAATAATTAAATTTTATGATTATATAATTAAAGATATTATTTAATAAATGATAAATAAAATAAATAATATATTAATATTGTTGTCGATCTTACCGCGGTGGCCTGTAGCTTGTGAGCTAGCGCCGGTTCGCGGACTCTCCCACCTTGAGATCTCCGAGCCTCCAGTTCTGCAAAACAAGGTTAGAGACCCGGGCCGGGAATTCCGGCGGGGGCACTTCAACGATCAAGTTAGAGAGCGGCAAGATGGAACAGGTCCACTAAGGCGGGTTCCCAAAGGATTCCCGTGCTTAGAGAAAATTTAGATGAAAGAAGTGTGAGGGAGAGAGGGGTTGAAGCCCGGCTTCCTGCACTGGGTCTACCGAGCTTGTGCCTGAGGACTTCCGGGGGTCCCAAGATCGTTCTCTCGGTACTCTTCCCTCTTTTTTGGCTTACCTTTCCATCCGTTTTTACCGTTCCTTTTATACCACCGGACCGTCTTTGGCCTCCGTCTCCTCCCCCGGAGGCTCCCAGAGATCTCTGGATCCTTTTTTCCTTTCTCCTTCGAGTCCGGGAGTTAAGTGGCCGGCATGCCTCGTCTGCCGTATTGTCACGAAAGGAAAAAACTGGCCATACCTCGAACCAAGTGCAGGAGCCCTTCTTTCGGGGCGTTGACGGTGGGTTTTCAGTGTTTCAGGTCACTGCCTGCAAGGATTTTATTCCTCGATCGAGGGGCCCCACTTAACTGATATAAACGAGGTTTCACGGACCGCTGCGGGCCGTACTAGCACCCTATACGGGACACGATGCACGTCGATTCTAGTGGTGACCTCGTGACCCGTGCCTCTGCCTCCCCGAGGCTTTGTAGGGGAAGGCTGACTTTGGCCGAGGTGGACCCATCTTGGGGTGCCACCTGGCGAAGGAGCAAGGGCTGCCATCTTCGACCAAGGTGGACCCCTCCTGAGTGGACACCTGGTGAAGTGGCAGAGGAAGGCTGGACTCCGACCGAGGTGGACCCGTCTATGGGAGCCACCTGGTGAAGTGGCAGAGGAAGGCTGGACTCCGACCGAGGTGGACCCGTCTATGGGAGCCACTTGGTAAGAGCAAGAGCGCCAGGCTCGACCTTGGTAGAGGTGGACCCATCTTGGGGTGCCACCTGGCGAGGGAGCAGGGGCCGCCAACTTCGGTCGAGGTGGACCCCTCCTGAGTGGACACCTGGCGAAGTGGCAGAGGAAGGCTCGACTCTGGCCGAGGTGGACCCGTTGAGGGGTGCCACCTAGCGAAGGAGCAGGAGCGCCAGGCTCGACCTCGACAGAGGTAAACTCGTCTTGGGGTGCCATTTGGCGAGGGAGCAGGGGTCGCCAGCATCGGCCGAGGTGGACCCCTCCTGGGTGGACACCTGGTGAAGTGGCAGAGGAAGGCTCAACTTCGGCCGAGGTGGACCCGTCTTGGGGTGCCACATAGCGAAGGAGCAGGAGCGCCAGGCTCGACCTCGGCAGAGATGGACCCGTCTTGGGGTGCCACCTGACGAGGGAGCAGGGGCCACCAGCTTCGGCCGAGGTGGACCCCTCCTGGGTGGACACCTGGCAAAGTGGTAGAGGAAGGCTCGAGTTCGGTCGAGGTGGGCCCGTCTTGGAGTGCCACCTGGCGAAGGAGCAGGAGCGTCAGGCTTGACCTCGGTCGAGGTGGACCCATCTTGGGGTGCCACTTGGCAAGGGAGCAGGGGCCGCCAGCTTTGGCCGATGTGGAACCCTCCTGGGTGAACACCTGGCGAAGTGGCAGAGGAAGGCTCGACTCCGGTCGAGGTAGACCCGTTTAGGGGTGCCACTTGGCAAAGGAGCAGGAGCGCCAGGCTAGACCTCGGTAGAGGTGGACCCATCTTGGGGTGCCACCTGGCGAGGGAGCACGGGCCACCAGCTTCGGCCGAGGTGGACCCCTCCTGGGTGGACACCTGGCGAAGTGGCAAAGGAAGGCTCGACTCCGGCCGAGGTGGACCTGTCTAGGGGTGCCACCTAGCGAAGGAGCAGGAGCACCAGGCTCGACCTCAGCAGAGGTGGACCCATCTTGGGGTGCCACCTGGCGAGGGAGCAGGGGCTACCAGCTTCAGCCGAGGTGGATCCCTCCTGGGTGGACACCTGGCGAAGTGGCAGAGGAAGGCTCGACTCCGGCCGAGGTGGACCCGTTTAGGGTTGCCACCTGGCGAAGGAGCAGGAGTGCCAGGCTTGACCTCAGCAGAGGTGGACCCGTCTTAGGGTGCCACCTGGCGAGGAAGCAGGGGCCGCCAGCTTCGGCCGAGGTGGACCCCTCCTGGGTGGACACCTGGCGAAGTGGCAGAGGAAGGCTCGACTTCGGCCGAGGTGGACCCGTCTAGGGACGCCACCTGGCGAAGGAGCAGGAGCGCCAGGCTCGATCTCGGCAGAGATGGACCCGTCTTGGGGTGCCACTTGCCGAGGGAGCAGGGGCTGCCAGCTTCGACCGAGGTGGACCCCACCTGGGTGGACACCTGGAGAAGTGGCAGAGGAAGGCTCGACTCCGACCGAGGTGGACCCGTCTAGGGGTGCCACCTGGCGAAGGAGCAGAAGCGCCAGGCTCGACCTCGGCAGAGATGGACCCATCTTGGGGTGCCACCTGGCGAGGGGGTAGGGGCTGCCAGCTTTGGCTGGGGTGGACCCCTCTTGGGTGGACACTTGGCGAAGTGGCAGAGAAAGGCTCAACTTCGACCGAGGTGGACCCATCTTGGGGTGCCTCCTGGCGAAGGAGCAGGTGCGCCAGGCTCGACCTCGGTAGAGGTGGACCCATCTTGGGGTGCCACCTTGCGAGGGAGCAGGGGCCGCCAGCATCGGCCGAGGTGGACCCCTCCTGGGTGGACACCTGGCGAAATGGCAGAGGAAGGCTCGACTTCGGCCGAGGTGGACCCGTCTAGGGGAGCCACCTGGCGAAGAAGTAAGAGCGCCAGGCTTGACCTCGGCAGAGGTGGACCCGTCTTGGGGTGCCACCTGGCGAGGGAGCAGGGGCCGCCAGCTTCGGCCGAGGTGGACCCCTCCTGGGTGGACACTTAGCGAAGTGGCAGAGGAAGGCTCGACTTTGGTCGAGGTGGACCCGTCTTGGGGTGCCACCTGGCGAAGAAACAGGAGCGCCAGGCTCGACCTCGGCAGAGGTGCACCCGTCTTGGGCTGCCACCTGGCGAGGGAGTAGGGGCCGCCAGCTTTGGCCGAGATGGACCCCTCCTGGGTGGACACCTGGCGAAGTGGCAGAGGAAGGCTCGACTTCGGTCGAGGTGGACCCGTCTTGGGGTGCTACCTGGTGAAGGAGCAGGAGCGCCTCGTCCCGAGCAGGAAATTTTGAAAGAAAAAACCTACATGACATCGGCGGCATCCAACTGGATCTGACACACCTTCCACGTCAGTGATATAGCCATATCAAATATAATTATAAATTTTAAAAATATTAATGAACATTATATAAAATTATATAGGATTATAACTAGAATCTAATATTTGGATATGAATCGGATGATTGTTTATTCATATCTATATCTATTTTTCATTGTTGAATATGGATATTAATTGGATACTCCAATTTTTGTCCATATCAGGATATATTTAAATATAAAAATGGATTCGATCGAATATCATTTATACTATTTTCATTCTTGTTAAAGATCAAATTGATCGGGGCCAAGTTAGACTCGGCCTATAGTTGGTAATCACGATGGACACAAACACAGCTCAACTTGCTTTCCTAAGGAGGAAGGCTGGAGGTCATGAGTGTCTTATAGAAAATTTTTTTTGCCCATCATCATTAAAAAAAAGTGCATTATAAATTTTATGCTAAAAATACTTTTATGACTTTTTATGGAACAAGAAGTTATAATTTATGCATGTCATAATTTGGCACATGATGTTATAATTTTAAACAAAAATATAACTTCAATTTTTCAATAATAATCTTTTTTTAAAAAAATAAAGACATTATATTCTATGACATGATAATTTATTCTTCGAATGTTATAATTTTGTTTAAAGAAATCATAAAAGCTATAGCAGAAATGGATTTTTTGTTGTTGAAATTTTTAAATAAAAAGTTGAATAAAATTTGTAATGATAAAAATGTCCCTCATATTTTTTTTTTGAAAAAGATAAAGACATCATGTCTCAATATATTATAATTTGATCATAAAATATCACAAAAACTATATATATAAAAAAATTATCATAAAAAATAAATAAAAAATTATTAAATTTTTTAGTGAAAAAAATGCTTTCCATATTTTTCTGAAAATATAAAGATATCATGTCCAAGAATGTCATATTTTAGCCAGAAGATCTCATATGTTTTCTTCAAAAAATTATAAAAAATTAAAAAAATATATTTTTATTATTAAGAATTTAATTTTTTTTGAAAAGATAAAAATATTTAGTCATAGGATGTCATAATTTGATCTTAAAATACTATAATTTTTTTTTAAAAGCTATAGAAATTGTTAAAGAAAAGATATTTTTGTCATTGTATTTTTTAAACAAAAATGTTAGATAAATTTTTTAATCACAAACATAACTTTCATATCCTTAAATACACCGTATTTTGGGATATCATAATTTAATCGGTCATAAGTTTTTCAAAATAATAATAATTATTATAATTATTATTATTATTAAAAATTTAAAATATATTAAAAAACATATTTTTTTGTGATTTTTTATAAAAAAAACTTAACTGCATTTAATTCAATGTAGCTTTGAAAACTAGATCAACCTCGTTAACCGTGCTTAGATGGTGAACAAAGAATTACCCGCCTCATAAATATTCCCGTGTCCCGCTTGTTTCCATTCCGTGATAGATTATTCCAAAACAGGTTGCTGACCCTCTTGCTTGTTATCCGGACCTCCGCCGCGCCGCTACCGGCGAGGAGAGAACCGACGGTCCCCATCTGCGGCCCTTCTCTTTCTCCACCATCTTTCGTCCATCCCCGGAAAGAGGGCGATCTTGATGGGGAATGGCCGAACGTTGATTCTGGCATCCTATCTCTCCGTTTTTTTTTGGCGGACTAAGTGGTGAAGAAGCCAAGGGTTTCTGCAGCCAGGTTTCGATGCACAAATGTTTTTTGTCTTTTCCTTGTCTACTCTCAAAGCAATCTCTTGGATCGATATCTTGGTTTTGATATCTATTTTGGTTTCTTGCTTTAATTTTCTGAGATTTAAATCTTCATTAACATTTAACCTGGTTAGAAATCTAGGGTTTTCCTTAGCAACATCTTAATGCACTTTATCTTTTTATTTTTCAAATCGCTGTCTACGCAATGTTTTGGAAGAAAGAAAGAAAAAAAAAGTTTCGTATTAAATCTTCAACAGATCGACCCTTGGTTGCTAAACTTTGATATTGGCGAAACCGTGGTGACCCCATGTTATCAAGTCTTTTATTTGGGATTTTTTTAAATTAAAATAAAACCCTATCCTGCTTCGTCATGGCCTCTGTTTACAGATATCTGACATCTTGGAAGGTTTCTCTATTTTTTTTAGGCTACTCACATGTTTATAGCAGCCAAACAATCAGCTGACTTGGTAGCTGGTGCTAAACAAACCCGTTATTTCTCTGCAGATGATGCTGTTCATTTTTCTTTTTTCTTTGTTTTCCACTGGTCGTTTAGGTTGTATTTTTGTGCGCAATTGACACATAGCCTCCTTCAATCGCCAAAAAGGTAAAAAAAAGGAGAAACCTATCAGGAAGTAAATGTTTACAGGGTCTGGTAGATAAGGATTTGTTTGATTTGACTTACAGCCATCAATGCAGGCAACAACCTATAGAATTACCTGCAGATGATGTAATATACAACATCGTGGAAATAAATTATATCGCACATATCCAGGTAATATTAATCAACCTGGAAAGCTGTTAAAAACTGGTAGCAGATAGGATTGAATTGTCATTGGGGTTGCCAATTTCCTTTGACTTTGAGACGATACATTGTCTGTTGCCCTGATTTTACAGCCGACATGTAGGTTTTCCCTCCTGACTAGGGTTTGAAGTTTTTTTCTTTTTAATGCTGTGCTGTTGAAACGTTAAGGACAATCTTGTACATAACTGAGTCTTTGTATATAGGTAATGATCAGAGGCATCTTGGTGAATATTATCCCATCTGATGGAACTTTTCATGGGCTTGGCAGTACATTAAAAAAACTCATGTGATCATCTCCAAGACTAAAAATTGGTATGCCCTATTTCTTGGAAGTTGCTTACATGTCTTGGACGTTGCTTATATGTTCTAATCTGGTACCCTGTTTTTACTCACTATAGGCATCTCAAAGTATCTGAAACAGAAAAGTATCTATTGGTTATCTGCACCTTAAGTTTGATGGTTGTATTTCAAACCTTTTTGGCAATCACGATTTACATCTGCTAGGGAAGATATGTCAGCTTGTTTTTAACTTCCAATGAGTAGGTGCTGGAGAACATTCGTTCGTAATGCTTTGGTTTATGCCATTGCTAGACAGAATTTTGGATATCACTTGATTATATATAGTAAGTTATTTGATTGTGTAACCTACTAGAATCTTGCACTCATATGATCATGCATTTATCTGGATTGTATTTTCTGGTACATTGATTGTGTTGGCAGCATGTATGTATTCTATCCAGAATACATTGATTGTGCATTATACATCCACAAATTGATACAACAAAGAACTAGGTTATACTATTGGTCCTCCTCTGGTGAACAGAATATACACCTCCAAACCAAAGTTTTAGTTCTCGTCCAGTTTCAGGTCCATAAGTTGACTTTTAGTTTGGTAATTTAATTTTGAGTTTTGGATTTTCAGTCAAAAAAGTAATAAAAATACCAAAAGAGTGGAAAATAGGAGAAATAATTATAATGTAAGATAAATTATTTCATATTATTTTATTTCATTCTAAGTTACTCAGGATCTTAGGTTGTGTGGTAATCCTAGTTTCAGGCTAAAATTAAATTATATAGAAGCTTGTACTAAATTTTCAACTCACTATAAATGTATTATATTTCCCTTCTCTCTTAGCAAATTGTTGTAATCTACCTACACATTTCTCTATTTTTTGTAAATATCCCGTGTTTTTTCTTTTTTATATTAAATTAATTTTTTCCCAATACATATTTCACTATTTTGTTTCAAACCCATCTAAGGATATTTTGTTCGGTTTCATTCGAGTAACTCATCTAAGCAAGAAAACATCCAACTAAGAATATTTCACCCCATTCCATGTTAATAACCCATCTAGGCCCCCAAAAAAGAACCATATAAGCGTGTTGCATTCAATTTCAATTGAGTAGTCCATATAAGCAAGAAAAAACCCATATAAATAAGAATTCATTTTATTTCATTATTTCATAATGCATCTTACCTAATATTATAACCACTAACACAAATTTGATAAACAAAGCCTTAAATAAATGTATAACTGAATAATATCGGTCAATTTAGAACATATTAGCCATGTTAACTTGTTAAACAAAAAATAAATAAAAATATCAGTTTTGATTGGATGTGGCTGAAACTAGCAAAACTGGACCGAAATTGGCTGAAATCAACTAAAACTGATTGAAAAATCAAAAAAATCAATCAGTTTCAATTAGGTTTCAAACCCGAGGTGGATTGAATTTGGTGGAGACTTAAAACCTTGTTCCAAACAACCTCCACATCATAGTTGTGAATGTAATCAAAGGATAGATTTTCATTCAAGATTGAAAGTTTGCAAAATGCTTGATATATAAAGCACCATTGAACTATAAACCCCTTTTTCTGCTATTGTAATTTATCCAATAATTTGCCTACTAGAAGATTTTTGGCAAATCCTACATCCAAATGCATGCCATTGTTCTTTACTTGCTTATGTTAGTTCTTCAAACATAGTGGGTAAGTAACATGGATCTGTGTTTACTCATGTTTCAAATTTTACCCACAAGTGCATCTGCGATCCTTGTCCCATTTTTCTAAGTCCAGTCCAGTAATTTTTCATTCACCAACTAGGATTTGAGGCAAGCTCAAGTGCATAGTGAACTCAAGTTTGTCCTATCAACCAATATCCATGAATTTTGGGTTTTCAAATAGATAATTTCAATTTTTTAATCCAATACTATCATCAGGTTTTTTACTTCTTGACTTTATGAAACTAATAATATTGAAGTGGTTTGTTTGGCAAATGTATATTTTCCAAAACATAGGCCAATGTACCATTTTTTTAAAACAGCCAAATTCTAGGGCTTCTTAGAGCACATCACCCATATCTAGATGATAAGGAAGAATTCCACCAAAAATTATTGATTAAGATGATAATTTTAGCAACTTTCAAGGATGATATTTCATATGATCAATTTGTAAGCGGAGAGCTTCACCAAAGATTGAATAAGAACAACGAGCAATTATTTAACATGTAAAAAAGGAAAGTCCTACGGTGCTGGTTCCATCAGTTAACAATGGATTACTGTGGTTCAATTAAGTAATAAAAGTGTAAGGAGATATCTGAGCAAACATAAACATGTCTCAAGCTTGACTTTAGCATACAGTTTAAGTCAGCATGTGGCTCTAACCATTCCAAAGTGTGTATTATGCAAAGACCATGAATGCAATTCCCAGGGCTTATTGGATCAGATTAGTGGTCCTTGTTGCTCGCCTCACACAGTTATGAGTGTCAGGAAAAAAAAAAAACGAAGAAAAGGCTCAATGTTACCTCTTTTTTTTTTATGTTTTTACTTTGTTTATTCTTATGTTTTGTGCTTATTAAACATAACATTTCTCTATTCTGTATTATTCGTTTTACTTATTCTATCAAACTTTTTAGCTTTTCCTGCATTCTTCTAATTTTTTTATTTATCTTTTTTATTTGTACTTTTCATCCATTTTCTATTATCAATTTATGTAGTCTATACATTTTTTATTTTATTTCAAGTTTATTTTATTTTGTTTTAATATGTATACTCTACTTTGCACTTTTCGTTATCTACACTTTGGCTTGAATTTTCTATGTTTATCTTTCAGCTCATTTTAGATTCTTTCCTGTTTTATCATTGGTTTGTACTTTTAGTTTAATTTTTCCATAGATTCACTTGTGTGTGTGTTATATTTTTTCCTCTTTTTTTTTTTGGATATATTTTTCAGTCAATCTATTGTCAACAGTATGTCATGCATTTTCTAATTTTTGTTATTGTTATTTTTTGTTTCTTATATATATATATATATATATATATATATATATATATATATCATTTTTCGTTTTCTTCTTTGTATTATTTGTTTTACTCATTCTGCTCCATCTCTTTACCTTCAGTTATATTGTTTTAATTTCTCTTATGTATTTTTCATGCATTGCGTATTTGCTATCCTATATGTTCTACTTTTGTTTTGATTTATTTTATTTTAGTTTGTTGATTTAATAATTTTCAGTTTGTTCCTTTTACTTTGCATTTGTAGTTCTACATAATTTGGATTGTGTGTTATGTTTTTATGTTTAGTTTTCTCCTTTATTTTTTTTTAGACTCCTTGATGTATTTGTTTTGTTATTTTAATTGTTTAGTTTTCTAATATGCATTTTCCATTTTTTGTATTTCGTGTATTTTGTCATCTAGCTTCTAATTCTAGTAAACTTGCAGACTATTTCTTTTGTTTTTTCTTATATTTCTGTTTTTCTTACATTATATTTTGTTTACTTTTTTTGTTTTGCTTATAGTTTGATCATTTGAGTTTTGTGATTATGCTTTAATTTCTGTTTTCTATTGTTTATTTGTACGTTTAAATCTGTTCTTCATTTTCAAGTTTATAATACTCTGCATGTTGGTTTAAGTTTTTATTTAGTTTTGTTATTATTTTACTTCTAAAATTGTAACTTTCACTTGCACTTAGTCTTTCATGAATCGGTCTTATTTTTTCAATTGTTTAATTCACTTTGTATCTTTTGTTTCTTGTTTGGTGTGTGTTCTTTTAGATTTTTTGTTTTTGTTTTTCTGTTTTACATATACTGTTATATTTTGTTTGTTTTTCTGAGACAGGATGGGCTAATCCCCATCTGCTATCCTATCCACGTAGATCAGAGCATAGGCCCCCAGAGGGACAAACCACTGCTTGCAAAACTGAGAAAATTAATTAATGCGGGTCAAAAGGGGAGGCCGAGACTATCTAGAATTGGACCCCTGATCTCTTGCTTATCAGGCAAGAGATGTGCCATCTGAACTAAAGTTTTTGGTGGTTACATACACTATTGCATTTGCTTTTCAATCTTTTATCAGTCTTAAATTTTCTACTTTTCATTTTTAGTTTTAAATTTTAAACTTTTAAAATTTTGTCTGTTTCAGTTTTTCATTTTCCTTGAGTTTGGTGTTGTAGATACTCCATTTGGGCTGTTCCTTGGAATAATTGAGATACCTACATGTTATAATGCCCCAATTTTTAAGATGCCCTCAAAATCATCGTTTATTTCATTGGTCTTCTCATGCTATTAATAAGTTTTTATAGTAGATTCCCTTTTGAACACTGTGTCACGTGCCCTGGCCAAACCAGTCCACTTGACACTTGAATCACAGTTCTCAAAAAATTGCATTTGCCCAAGTATAGGCAATATAGTTTTCATTTGAAAGGGCATTGAGTCAAGAATCCAATGCTTTTTACTGAATGCAAGATTCCAAGTTTAGGGTAGAGAGTAATGGGCCTTTTTTTTTTGACTGCTTTGCAAAGTGCTAAATTTAAATGTGAATTGGGGTATTTTAATCAATTTGAACTATTTTGAATCAGGGATGTGCTAGCACAACTTCGAGTGGTTTCTAGAGGTTTATGAAGCCTTTCAAACTCTTCTTTGTGTCTTTTGAGTCATAGTCACAGTATAGACTTATGGGCCATGATTTAGGCATCACTGTCAAAAACTGAGACCTGAGCTTCAATTGTATCGATCTTACATGCATATTAGGACACATTTTGGTTGGACCAGCTGGACCTGATCAGATGCAACCCATTTCTGTAATCGTATCAGACAAAAAAAAAAAAATCTTTGATTTTGATTAGAGAAAATAGATCTGATCAAGGGAGATATTCTTATCAACAAAGTAAGGATAAGAAGCCAATGATGGACATTGGGAGTTTGGCAAAGAAATGAAAAGGTGATTTTAAGATGCTTTGATTTTATGGTATTTGGGACCAGTGTGACCAGCATAATAAGATAAAGTTGCACTATAGTGCATCAGAGAGCTACTTGTTTGAGTTGATAGTGGGTCTTCACATTGTTTGGATGTTGACGTGAAGATCTTTACACTGAATTATGCATCTCAACTTTTATCACTCATACCTCTGATATTTTGTAGCTTCATGACTTATAGTTCTTATTATTTTTTAATCAGGTTCATATGAAATATTATCTTGTTGGTACTAAGAAAATATTAATGCCTGAATAGACTGCATTGGATACAGAGTGTCCACTATTGGTGCCCACCATCTACCTTTTAGATCCTGTTCGGCTAAGCTTTTAGAGTGCCAGAAAGTATTTTGTGGCTCTGCTTTTGGAGTGCTAGAAAATACTTTTTGGCTCTCTAAAAGTATTTTTAGATGATACAGTAGTGTTTGATAAAAAATCAAAATGTTGTTTTAGCTTTGCCAGAAAGCTAAAATGGTCTACTTGGGAAAAGCTCCATGGAGCTTCTTTCCAAAAATACTTTCTGGCCACTATCAAGAAATTGTTTTGATTTAAATGAGATTTTTGGATGATCAAAATACCTACTAATAAAATCTCATTATTATATCTTATATCATATCATATTATATTATTATACTATAAATATAATATAATATAATAATAAATTAATATTATGATATATAATAAATATAATTTAATATAACAATATTTAATAATATTATTATATTTGTATGTTATACTAATGTATTATAATATGTTATATTATAATCTATTATTAGATTAGATTGTAATCTATTATATTATATTACATTATAATTATAATAATATATATTATATTATATTATATTATTATTTTATATTATATTATTGTATTACATTATATGATAATAATATTACTTAATATAATAATATTTATATTATACATACATAATATAATAAAATAATAAAATAATATTATAACATTCTAACATTATAATATTATAATATAATATGTTATATTATAATCTTTTATTAGATTAGATTATAATCAATTATGTTATATTACATTATATATTACATTATGATTATAATAATATATATTATATTATGATAATAATATCATACAATATAATAATATTTTATTATATAATATAATATATATCATTTTATATTATACAATATTATGCAATGTCTTTTATTATCATTTAGCCATACTAAAAATACTTTTTTTTTTTAATTACCAAATATGTATTAAAGTTTCGGAGTACTTTATAAGCATGGTTGTCAAACGGTAAACAACTTTTTCTATAAACTCTACTTCTAAAAGCTCTTCTTCCAAAAGTTTCAAAAGTTCTACTTCCAATAGCAATGCCAAATAGGGCCTTAGTATATTGGTAATGGCATAAAATAGGAATTTGGTTGCTTTACCCAATATCTGACAACCTTGTAGCGGAAGAAGAGGGTCCACTTGCCACAGTTTTGGAAGGATGCCATGACCAGTTATGTCACTAGAGGGCAAAAACACTGGTTTAAAATGATGATGTGGACCATTCATTTGAGGATGATTGAATTGTTTTACATGTTATATGCCTCATGACATCAGCTACTGCAGCGACCAGAATATTATCATCTAGAAACATGATACTGTAAAGTGTTCAAGTTTGAATTAGGCAGAAGAACATTCGTAAGGCTTGAAGTGACAATATGCCGGTACTTAAATCTTCTGCTTGTAATATCCATGGATATATGTGTATATAAAAGGATTCTTGGGTGTTCAACTTTCACATTTTGTTTAGCTAATGGTAAATCCTTGATGGAGATGAACATGCTTTGGAGCCCTGAAATCTTGTTTGGTGGAGATAAGTTTCTCCATGCATCTCATAGGAGTTTTGTCACCATGGCTCTATGAAGGAACTTGGTTGGGTGTGGTAGTTTTTGTTTTTCCCATGTGAGTTCAATTAATTATGAGAATAATCTTGTAACTGTTATGATTTTTTTTTATATTAATTCGGATGTTCTTCAGCCTTCAAGTGTGTACCCAAGTTTATGATGCCATGCAATCCAACTCTCAACCTTTAAAAAAAGAATTCTTTTCTTCTTTTATTGATTGTCTTTTTGTTTCTCTCAAACTTGCGTGATCCAGATTTGCAAATTTGTAGTTGAGCTCCTGCAATTATCATATTTTGAAAATTTTAGTTCTGGTAGGCTGCAGCCATCTGCTGCTGGATTTCTTTTCATGTTCTATAAATTGATACTCCCATTATTGTACAGTATTGATACTGCAAAGCACTACATAAAACCAAACCAACATTCACTTTAGTATGACAACATATCACAATACCTGTGTAAATAACAATCCTGTGGCTCTTAAGC
Organism: Areca catechu; assembly: GCA_021397845.1. Lineage (NCBI taxonomy): Eukaryota > Viridiplantae > Streptophyta > Magnoliopsida > Arecales > Arecaceae > Areca > Areca catechu. The sequence goes on from CM038045.1 coordinate 26,511,772, forward strand.
AATCACTGTTGTTAACGGTTGGTACAGTTTTGTTCATCACAACTATTCTTATCAGCAAGTGGCATGGGATGTTATAAAACTAAAACAATCCAGTTGGTCTTACGATTTTCCAGTTGATTGGAACTTTTGTCTTGTTTCAGTGTTTTTCTCTTTGACATTCTTGTCATGTCTCTAAAATTGTGATTCAAGTCACCTGATGGTGCGGATGGTGTACTTATCCCAAAAATGTCATGTTTTGCTAAGGCTATTTATCTTATGTGCTGATGTTACCATTCTTCCTAGTTTTATTGCTGTTAAGCTTTCTAATGTGTAAATGAAGTTTTTTTCCTTTTTTGTCATAACTCATCGCAACAAGTATCATACCCTATATGGTATTATTCTTTAGGCTCATTTGCATCAAGTATTTTTTATACCTTTATTGATTTTTGGTATGTTTGAAATGAATTGATGAAATGAGAAGTAAATATGCATTAATGTTGATGCATTCATGTTCTCACCAAAATGTAAGAATTGTGCTGTTCTAATGTGGCATCTATTTATTTGGCTAGGTTTTTATACTGGATAGCTGCCATGGACTACGGTATAGATATTGGATCCTCTAGTTTTTCCACAAAATGCAGGTTGAGCAGCAGAACTGTAAGCTTGAGCCAGTAACATCATGCCTCATGGCATAATACTTTAGTTATGATTTTAGCATTCGGGGTGGGTGGGTGTTGATGATTGGGATTCTTGAATTCAATTTGTGAATTTAGTCATTGAACTGATTTCTGAAACTGAAACTGTTATTCTTGGTAGGGTTCATCAAAGTCGTCATACAAAACTGCTCAGATTCGACTCCTCAGCTGCCACCCTGAGGTGTACGAGCCATGTGATGACTCATTTGCTCTAGTGGATGCTCTCCTAGCTGATAGAGCAAATTTGTTACAGCACAAGCCAAAATTATGCATGGAAGTGGGCTGTGGGAGTGGCTATGTGATCACATCTCTGGCCCTCATACTCGGGGAAGAAAACTCTGGAGTCCAGTATTTTGCAACTGACATCAACCCACATGCTGTGGAGGTGACTCGTGCGGCACTTGAAGCTCACGGTGTACATGCAGAGATCATCACAACAGATATTGCCTCTGGGCTTCACAAACGCCTTGCTGGTATGATAGATGTGGTGGTCGTTAATCCTCCTTATGTCCCAACACCTGAAGAGGAGGTTGGCTGTGAGGGGATAACTGCTTCTTGGGCTGGAGGAGAGAATGGACGCAAGGTGATAGACAGGATCCTTCCTGTTGTTGATGAGCTGCTTTCAGGTAAGGGTTGGCTTTATATGGTCACCCTCACAGCCAACAAGCCTTCCCAGATTTGCCGTTCAATGAGAGAAAAGGGGTATGCATCTCGAATCATTGTCCAGAGGTCGACTGAGGAGGAGAGCCTCCATGTTATCAAGTTTTGGCGTGAAGATATTGCAGTAATGGAGGGGGCCAGAGCTGTTGCCTCGGGATCTGAATCGTGGTTATCACAATTTCCTCTCAAGTCCTTCTGGCGTAGTAGTACCGGGAGTGGTAGCTGAATTGAGGATAATGAGTGCCTGGACCCTTAAACTTGGTTTCTGTGTCATCTTTCTTGTTGCCCGGTAAGCAATCCAAGAGAGGGATGAATTAGGATCTCTAAAAAATATTACTTAATGCAATGCAATGCTAATCAATTCAATCTAATAACTAATTAAGCAAGGTACTAAGAATTCAAATGTGATGCTCTTGAATCAGAAGTACAGTGGAAATAAAGAACAATAAAAGAATAGCAAGTTGAGAGATCAATCAACCACAAAGATCAAGAAATATAGTGGTTTGGTGCTATCTAATGCATCTACATCCACTTTCCAAGATTTTTTGTGAATTCACTATAATCATATCGATGATTAGTCTTGCGAGCTTATTAATCAAAATTTAACTTGTTTTTACAAGGCCAACAAGTCAAAACTTACTTGGTTTTACTGGCTAACCAAGAACCTAAATATTTTACGGGCTAATTATCAGCCTCCTTTGATTTTCCGAGCTAACCAAGAACCTAATTATTTTTCAAAGGCTCACCAATAACCTCGGTTTTACAATAGGCTAACCAAGAATCCTTACAACAAAACAAGTTCAGAAGTAGGGAAATAATATAAGCTTTTAAAATAAAGCGGGTATCAACAAGTTTTGAAGTATGGAAACAATATAAGCTTTCTAAAATAAAGCGGGTATCTCTTTGAAGTTCGATGTAGAGATGCTTTGAACTTATTGAAGCCTCTTGAATGCTCAAGAATAGATGATCTTCAATGCTCTTGAAGGCTCTTGAATGCTTGGAGGCTTGCTTTTGTTTGAGAGTAGTTGAATCTTTAAATAATAGGAGTTGAAGTTCACTTTTCTTTTCACTTGAATGCTATCTCATTCTCATCAATGATATTCAATAATTATCAATTTGATTTGATTTGGAGCATATATATACTTCTCAAAGGTCTCAAATCACGTTTTTAGCCGTTAGACTTGAAAAACTGATCGTTGGAGGGCAAAAGGGTCGAGTTCTATGTTTGAGAAACTAGCCGTTACTGTTCTCAGAACTCCATGTGTCGATACTTCAGGCTGTGAGTCGACACTTCTGTCGACACTTGAACTTCTTGAGTCGACACCTAGTTCGAATATCTTCAATATGATCTTCTGGAAATCTCAAATGTGTCGACACTTTTTCAGGTGAGTCGATACTTAGCTTCCATGTATCGACACTTAAACAGTTTTTCATTTTCAGTAAGTTCTGTGGCTTGAAAATCTCAGGCGATGAGCTGATCCATGTGTCGACATTTTGAGTCGACACTTCATATTCATGTGTTGACACTTCAGCCATGCCATCTGAAACATTCTTGTGTACCGGTTGAGTCGACACTTCACTTCCATATGTCGACACTTGGTGTCATGTATCGACACCTCACTGAAATCTTCACAGAAAAGTCTGAACTTGAGCTGAAACAGATTTTTACTTAACTCAATTGTCCATTCAAGCAATCTTTGACATTGCAAGTCCTCCTTGAGCAATTCTTTTCATGTAAACTTGGCTTCTTCAATCAAACAAGCTTCTTCAAATTTGTGAGCACATTTTTCAACAAAAACACATTTCAAGGAAACATTAGTACTCAACTTATATTTAATCATTTTCTTATCATCAAAATCAATAACGGAGTCAACAATCTCCTCCTTTTTAATGATAACAAAATCTTTAAGTATAAATTGCATAAAAAAACTTTTAAAGAATTTATCAAGGTGCATAGAATAAAATGCAATAGTTGTATCAAAGTGATTTTCAATATCGATAAGATATATCAGAATAAGAATGATGTAATGATCAGGGCAAATTGTAATGATTAAGAGTATCAGAGCTTTGGATATATATGAAACATAATCACATGTATCGTGATACTCTACATGAAAATTCAGCAATAAGTAAAGCTCTCCCTGAATTGATGATTCATAAAATAATTTGTAATTATCTTTTCAAACAATTAAAGAGGGGTTTTAAAATGAAATTCACTTTAAAAAGGATTTTCAAAGAAAATAAGGTATAGCTCTCCCTTTCTTAAGGAATTTGTAAACAATTTCAATTCATGTTTTCAAAAAATAATTTTCAAATTTGTTTACCCCTTGCACATCATAAATATATAAATCATTTGTCTTTAAACTTACTACTCCCAAAAATATATTACATTTATACTTAAATCTTACCATTCTACTCTTCCTTTTTGTTATCATTAAAAAGGTAGGAAGACAAATAGGCTGAACATTCAAGATATAGCATTGAAGTGTAATGTAAGAACTTCATTTCAATTCATAAAGACAATGAAATAACAAGGAAATTTAAATCATTCATTCATTTAAGGTCACAAACATGAAGTACAACATGATATCTCATTTCAAATCAGAATTTGTACAACAAAAGATAAAACATACATAGATTCATAAACTATCTAAAAATACATAAATATCCTAATCCTCATCCGTATCATCATCATCAGAAGATGATCCGATCTTAATCAATCCTGTATCAGTAAAAGATCGAGTTTGAGGCTACATCGATCTGAGATCTCGGAGTCGGGTCCTGGTCGATCATGGAGGGGTACGACGACCATGTCCTCTGCGTGTGCATATGTCCAACCTCTGGGTGGAGCAGTAGAGGTAGAAGCAATGTCCTCCGCAGGAACAAAACTAATCGGTTCGACAGTCTCTGCGACTACCGAAAGTGGTGTGCGATCAAAAGAGGGACCGGAGTCAAGATACTGAAAGCCAAGTGTATATAAAAACCAAGCTCTCGGATAAGTGAGGATGTGTGAATAGTATGAGCATCAACAATGGGTGTGTCAAAAATTGGTGTATCAGCTGATGATACAATAGGTGTATCAGGGAAAGATGTATCAGCTGTAGAATGAACTGGTGAGTCTGTAATCGATGTATCAATGATAGGAGTGTCAATAATGAGTGTATGAACGGGTAAATCAATAATAGATGAATGAATAACAGGAGTATCAATAACTGGAGAATCAATAACTGGTGAAAGTATAGGAATCGGAATATGATCAACTGATCTGGAAGGAGAGGATGGGACTGGAGTCTAGGTAGGTGAACTAGAAGGATCAAGAGTAGGACTCCTGGGCAAGTCTGCCGTCACCTCCACTACTGGCTCTGAAGTCAGATCTGGAAAGTCGAATCCACCAGAGTCAGTCTCATCATCTCTATCAACATCATCTCCATCAAACTGGTGCAGGAGAAGGTGTAGTATCAGCAACCAGAGTACTCACTGAAGGTCTGGACAGTGCAGTCAGTATAGCTAAGATGCCATCACTTTGTCCACTATAGCTCTCTATGGTCTTAGCTATGAAGCAGTCAAGATGCTATCTAGCAATCAAAAGATCAATCTCAATGCATCTGACTTTGTCCAATAAGCTATCAGAAACACCCTGAGTCTCCATCTGAGCTGGCTGAGGCTGTGCTGAAGTAGTAGGATCAGACTGAGATGCAACCTCTAGCTGTGCTGCTATTTCAGGCTGACTCTTGATAGGTCCTGCCTCGCTGGAGAGGATGCGCTCCTCTGCAGCATCATCGTCATCAGCTCTGTCCTCGGCCTGATCAGATATCTGCGAGTCCACTAGCCTCGGAACAGATGATAACCCATCCGGTGTAATGACCTGATACCATACACATCATTATGAAGTAGCATGCCGGAAGGGCTTGTCCTCAAAGCTGACACCGTGCTCTCTGAACAGAACAGTCAACCCTCATCCCATAGGGCAGGCAAAGTCATTGGCTCGTCGATGCCTCCGTCATCTGGTGAATCATAAGCATGGAAGGCAAACGGGCGTGCACTGAACTAATGAGACCATCACTAGCAACTCTCACTCAGTAATGTAATCGAAGCATCCGGATTTTGGCAGAAGTATCCGGCGACAATGTGGTGCAATAATCTCATCTCTGCTGACAGTCGGCATGTGGGTACGGTGGCTCCCTCAAGCAATATATCAGACTCAAAGATACACTGGAGTCCACTCACTCTATCCATCAAGCTATCCACCACTGAACCAGTCATCGGAATGTCCCATATTCTACTCAGAATCTCTGATGAAACTGGGATATCCTGGCCTCTCACCTGTGCCATCCATCCATCAGTCCCACGGGCGAGCGATCCATAGAACTCTCTAATTAGCCCGGGATAAAGTCTCTCGCTGAGTGAGCAAAAAGAAGTCAAACCAGCCTATCGAATCCACTATCCGATCCTAAAATGTTGCTGGTCGACAAAAGTGAAATCCACTCGTCGTCCCCCAACGACGATCTTCGAGCTCATCCGACTAGAAGCTACAAAAAGTGGTCGTGCGGGCAGATCAGGAGCTCTAGCCTCGTGTCTGGCCTTCGTCCTTCGTTCTTCTTCCTGATTTGACTGACGAGGTCGATAGACTACTTGCTTTCGGGGTCTCATTGCTTGGAATAAAGATTTGGGCAAGGTTTGGGTGAAAACCTAGGGTTTCTAAGGCTCAAATTCCAAATGGGAGGTGAAATCTAGCAAAATCCGAATTACCAAGTGCTCCAAACGAAGAATCAACAGGTTTAAATCACAAAACAGAGGGAAGGAACAGTGAGGAGTATCTTAGATCATGTGTCGGCTTGAGAGATAGAAAGAAATGGGAAGAAAAATCATTCGAAAATCCTTTATTCTCGGTTTGCTGCCGTTCAAGTGTCGACTCATGAATGTGTCGACACATTCAGGTGTTGACACATCAATGTGCTGACACATCGACTTAAAAATCGAAAAATAAGATATTCAAGAGTTGATCAAAATCACTGGAAATATGATTAAATTCAACAATGATTGAGTAAGATTGATGTCAAATTGATCTAATTTGAGTCAAAGATAGGAAAAATATAATCAAAAGGATTAATGATTCCGAGCTTTCTTCTAATCATACAAAATCGATCTTCCATAAGAGGTTTAGTTAAGATGTCAGCTAATTGAAATTTAGTACTAATAAATTCAAGCATAACACCATTATTTTCAACATGATCTCTAATAAAATGATGTCTAATTTCAATATGTTTACTCCTAGAATGTTGAACATGATTTTTAGTCAAGCAAATAGCACTGGTATTATTACATTTAATAGGTGTACTAGTCAACTTGATTCCAAAATCTTCAAGTTGTTGCTTAATCCACAAGATTTGAGCACAACAACTTTCTGCTACAATATACTTAGCCTCAGCTGTGGATAGTGTAACTAAAGTTTGTTTATTGCTAAACCATGAGATTAAGTTAACTCCAAAAAATTGGCAAGTATCGCTAGTACTCTTTCTATCCAATTTATAACCAGCAAAATCAGCATCAGAATATCCAATCAATTCAGCAGATGAATTTCTAGAATATCATAAACCAATATCAATAGTACCAGATAGATATCTAATAATGCGCTTAACAGCCATCAAATGTGATTCTTTAGGTTCAGACTTATATCTAGCACACATGCATACACTGAATATTATATCTGGTCTACTAGCAGTTAAGTACAATAAAGAGCCAATCATACCTCTATATAACTTTTGATCTATTGATTCACCATGTTCATCTTTATCAAGTCTACAAGAGGGGCTCATAGGCATATCTATTGCTTTAGTAGTCTCTATCCCAAACTTCTTAATAATTTCTCTTGTATACTTAGCTTGGTTGATGAAGATTCCATCTGTAGTTTGCCTAATCTGGAGTTCGAGAAAGAAATTGAATTCTTCCATCATGCTCATCTCGAACTCACCCTGCATTAGCTTAGCAAATTCTTGACAAAGAATTTCATTAGTAGTACTGAAAATGATATCATCAACATATATTTGTACTACTAATAAATCACTATCTTTCTTTTTCAAAAATAGTGTTTTATCAACATTGCCTCTAGAAAATTCATTTTTAATTAAAAATTTGCTGAGTTTTTCATACCAGGCTCGAGATGCTTGCTTTAATCCATAAAGTGCTTTGTGCAATTTAAAAACATGATTAGGATGTGCATGATTTTCAAATCCAGGTGGTTGTTCAACAAAATTTTTTCTATTATAAAACCATTTTAAAAAGCACTCTTAACATCCATTTGAAACAGTTTAAAGTTCATAAAACAAGCAAATACTAATAATAGTCTAATTGCTCGAGTCTAGCAACAGGAGCAAAAGTTTCATCAAAATCAATCTATTTCCTGGTTGTAGCTTTTAGCAACTAGCCTAGCTTTATTCCTAACAACAATTCCATTTTCATCTAATTTATTCCTAAATACCCATTTAGTGCCAATAATAGAAATATTAGATGGTCTTTCTATTAATGTCCACACATTATTTCTATCAAACTGAATTAATTCTTCTTGCATGGCATTAATTCAGTTATGATCTTTTTCAGCTTCTTCATAACATTTAGGCTCTACTTGTGATACAAAAGCTATATAATCGCATTCATTTCTAATTGAGGCTCGAGTTCTTACCCTTTTAGATGGATCACCTAGGATTAATTCCTTAGGATGAGCATGAGCATACCTCCACTCCTTAGATAGATCTTGATGCTTTGGAGTGTCATCACCTTTCTCATTCTTGTATCTTCTTCACTTGGCTAAGGAGGTTGATCTTCAATGTTAACTTTTGAAGCTTGTCAGCACCTGCACATTCATCAGATGTATCCTTTTTTTTGGAGGATTTATTAGTAGATTCTTCAAAAATAACATGCACTGACTCTTCAACAACCAAAATTCTTTTATTGAAAACTCTGTATACCTGCTTGATGTGGAGTATCCTAAAAAGATACATTCATCAGACTTGACATCAAATTTTTCAAGATTATATTTTCCATTATTTAGAATAAAAATTTACAACCAAAAACTCGAAAATACTTTAAAGTTGGTTTTCTTTTATTCCAAAGTTCATATGGAGTTTTTTCAAAATAGGACGAATTAAAACTCGATTTAAGATATAACAAGCAGTATTAATAGCTTCAGCCAAAAAATATCTCGGCAAATCGTTTTCACAAACATAGTATGTGCCATTTCTTTCAAAGTACGATTTTTTTTCCTACAACCCTATTATGCTGAGGTGTCGTAAGTGCAGAAAAGTTGTGTTCAATTTCTTTTTCATTACAAAAGTTTTCAAAATCTTGGTTTTCAAATTCAGTTCTATGATCCCTGCGAATGCAAACAACTGAAATATCTTTTTCTTTTGAGACTTTTCGATAAAACTTTGTAAAAGCAGAAAATAATTCATCTTTATGTGCTAGAAAGAAAACCATATAAATCTCGAAAAATCATCCACTATGACTAATCCATATCTCTTGCCTCCTAGACTTGATGTTCTAGTTAGTCCAAAGAAATCCATATAAGTAGTTCTAGTGGTCTACTAGTAGTTACAAAACCTTTTGTTTTAAAAGAAGTTTTAACTTGTTTACCAAATTGACATGCTTGCCAAATTCTATCTTTTTTAAAACAAAGTTCAGGTAAATCTCTAAGTAAGTTCTTTTTGCAAAGTTTTGAAAGTAAATACATACTAGCATGCCCTAATCTTTTATGCCAAAGCCAACTAGTCCCATCCTTAGTAGAATTCATTGCAACAAGGCATTCTCCATTAGGCAAAGATAAATCATCCAAATCTACCAAATAAACATTACCATGCCTTTTTTCAATTAATTGTACTCCATTTATATCTGGACTAGCAAGCATGCAATAAGATGATTTAAAAATGACTTGAAAACCTTTATCACAAAATTAACTAATGCTTAAAAGATAGTGTTTTAAACCATCAATTTGAAGTACATTACTTATACAATTAGAATGAGTAATGTGAACCTTACCAATATCAATGATTTTTCCTTTACCATTATCCCTGAAGGTCACACTCCCTCTATCAAAGCTTCAAGAGAAGTGAATTGCTTCACATCACCCGTCATGTGCCTTGAGCAACCACTATCAAGATATCAAACTTTTTTGTTCTCCTTGGTTGCAAGACACACCTGTAATAAAATCAAGCTTTGTTTTTAGGTACCCAAGCCAACTTGGGTCCTTTAGGGTTAGCATTCAAATGTTCCTTTTAGAACCCATACTTTACCAAAAGGATTAATTTTCCTTAAATTGAATTGAAAAGATTTATGACCTAGTTTTTTACATGAAAAAAAAGTAATGCTAGATGATGCATGTACAAAAAAGTTTTTGAAATACTTTTGTTACTTTTGTGGTTTATAGCCTAGTCTTGCTTTATTAAAAATGGCTCTTTGACTATTTAAAAGTAGATTCAATTTTTTTGAACTATAAGTAAATTTTTCAACAAAAGGCTTTATCTTTTCAAGTTCATTTTTATACTTAGAATTTTCTAATTTACATCTTTATTTTTCTTTAAGAGATCACCATTTGAAATAACATTCTTAGATCTTTTCAAAATTCATTTTTCATTGACAAAGCATTGTTTTTCTTTTCTAAAACATCCAATTTAGATTTCAAATCACTAACTTCATTTAGCAAAGAATTGTTTTCAAGAGAAAAACTATTTGCATGATTTTTGAACTTTTTATTTTCACTCAAAATTAGTTTATAATCATGCATGAGTTCATCAAAAGCATTTCTAAGCTCATCAAATATAAAATCAATTTCGGTATCGGAATTTACCTCATCATGGTCTTGATGTGCCATTAAACAGAGATTTGCTATTTCTGTCTACTCTTCTTCAAAACTAGAGTCTTCACTGTCACTCCAGGTGGCCATCATTGCTTTCTTTCTTAATTTCTTCCTTGACTTCTTAAGGAGAGGGCAATCAAACTTATAGTGACCTGGCTTCTTGCACTCGAAGCATGTAGGTATTTCCTTCTCCTTTTCCTTTTCTTTTTCCTTCTCTTTCTCTTTTCCTTTTTCCTTTGATTGATATTTCTTTTTGTAAGGAAACTTCCTCTCGTCATAATCTTCTGAATTTTCGTGCAAGGAGGGCTTCTTCACCTTCATCTTCTTCTTCATCTTCGGATTCATCTATTGAGGATTTTTCTTGTATGTTTGATTTGAAAGCAATCCCCTTCTTCTTTTTGTTCGTGTCCATTGTTTTTTTATTTAAATTTAGCTCATAAGTCATGAGCGATCCAACCAGCTGCTCTAGAGGTAGTTTGTCAACGTCCTTGGCTTCTTGAATTGCGATCACCTTCGGATCCCATGATGTTGGAAATGACCTGAGGATTTTATTCATAAGATCAGCGTTAGACATTACCTTTCCAAGACTTCTCATTCCATTTACAATATTTGTGAATCTTGTGTACATATCAGTGATAGATTCATTAGGTTCCATTCGGAACATCTCATATGTGTGCACTAATATGTTCACATTAGTGTTTTTCACTTGATCGGTATCCTCATGGATAACTTCAAGTGTATCACATATTTCTTTAGCAGAGGTGCATGTAGATATCCTATTGAATTCACTATGATCTAATACACAATAAGGAGATTCATTGCTTTGGCATTGATCTCGGATTTCTTAATGTTATTTTCATCCCAATCCTCTTGGAGCTTTGGGATGGAAACACCATTAACCACTACTGAAGGAATATGAGGACCTTTATCTACCACTCTCCACAAATTATAATCAATAGAATGCATATAAATTCTCATCCTAATTTTTTAATATGTATAATTTGATCCATTAAAAATGAAAGTCTATTTGAGGCTTGACCCTCAACTACGCTAGTACCAATTGGGGCTACCATAGATCTTTACTCAAGACGGTAAAGCCTATATACTCAGAATAGGGCTCTGATACCACTTGTTGCCCAGTAAGCAACCCAATAGGGGAGGTGAATTGGGTCTCTAAAAAATATCACTTAATGCAATGCAATGCTTATCAATTCAATCCAACAACTAATTAAGCAAGGTACTAAGAATTCAAATGTAATGCTCTTAAATCAAAAGTGCAGCAAAAATAAAGAGCAATAAAAGAATAGCAAGTAGAGAGATCAATCAACCACAAAGACCAAGAAATATAGTGGTTCGGTGCTATCCAATGCACCTACATCCACTCCCCAAGATTTTCTTGGAAATTTACTATAATCACACTGATTATAGATGATTAGTTTTGCGGGCTCACTAATCAAAAATTCAACTTATTTTCATAAGGTCAACAAGTCAAAACCTCACTTGGTTTTACGGGCTAACCAAGAATTTAAATGGTTTTACGGGCTAACCACTAACCTCCCTTGATTTTTCGGGCTAACCAAGAACCTAATTGGTTTTTAAAGGCTCACTAATAACCTCTCTTGATTTTACAATAGGCTAACCAAGAACCCTTATAACAAAACAAGTTTAGAAGTAGAGAAACAATATAAGCTTTCTAAAATAAAGCGGGTATCTCTTTGAAGCTCGATGTAGAGATGCTTTGAACTTGTTGAAACCTCTTGAATATTCAAGAATAGATGATCTTCAATGCTCTTGAATGCTTGGAGGCTTGCTTTTGCTTGAGAGTGGTTGAATCTTCAAAGAATAGGTGTTAAAGCTTACTTTTCTTCTCACTTGAATGCTCTTATCTCATTCTCATCAATGGTATTCAATAATTATCAATTTGATTTGATTTGGAGCATATATATATACTTTTTCAATGCCTCAAATCCTATTTCTAGCCGTTAGACCTGAAAAACTAGTCGTTGGAGGGCAAAAGGATCAAGTTCTGCGTTTGAAAAACTAGCCGATACTGTTTTCAGAACTCCATGTGTCGACACTTCAGGCTATGAGTCGATACTTTCTATCGATACTTGAACTTCTTGAGTCGACACCTAGTTCAAATATCTTCAATCTGATCTTCTGGAAATCTCATATGTGTCGACACTTTCTCAGGTGAGTCGATACTTTGAGTTGATACTTAGCTTCCATATCTATACTTCAGCAGTTCTTCATTTTCAGCAAGTTCTGTGGTTTGAAAATCTCAGGCGATGAGCTGATCCATGTGTCGACACTTTGAGTCGACACTTCATGTCCATGTGTTGACACTTCAGCCGTGCCATCTGAAACATTCTTGCATACCGGCCTGAGTCGGCGCTTCACTTTCATGTGTCGACACTTGGTATCATGTGTCGACACTTTGAATCGATACCTTACCGAAATCTTCACAGAAAAGTCTGAACTTAAGCTGAAACAGATTTCTAATTAACTCAATTGTCCATTCAAGCAATCTTTGACATTCCAAGTCCTCTTTGAGCAATTCTTTTCATATAAACTTGGCTTCTTCAATCAAACAAGCTTCTTTAAATTTGTGAGCACCTTTTTCAACAAAATCATACTTCAAGGAAACTATTAGTACTAATTTATACTTAATCGTTTTGCTTATCATCAAAATCAATAACATAATCAATATTTTCTTCTTTTGATTCATGTGGATTTATTGATCACCTCGTTGCCTATTTGTTTCACCAGCTGGTGTCCTTTTATCTAGTAAGCAATCACCAGCTGATGTTATCGGGTGATATGTAATATTTGGATGCTACCAATTGCAGTTACGCTAATTGATGCTTGTCAATGTGCATAGAAGAGTCTATTCAGGAGTTGTACATTGTATGCATCATTTCAAGTATAGGATATTTGTATCTGGCGTCTTTGAATGGAAAATCCTGGTTTTTTTAGGCCCGTATCTCTGTTTTCACTCGGAAAAAGAGGAAGCCTTATCTGTTTGCCTCCTATGCTGGCTCATTAAGCAATCAGGAAATTGGCCTAATTTATATGATCTATAATGGACGAAGTTTCATAAATATGTGAATAGATTCAATCCAACTGTACCATGGCCAGGTATTTAATCTTGTTATCTGGAACCCATGAAGCACTGTTTGGATGCATTGAAAATTGAATGGTCTCGGTGAATCCTAAAATCTAATATATTCAGTAGGTATTTAAATGCGTCATCATTTCAGTTTCATTTTCAGTTTGGATGTACTTTGTATTTAAGCTTGTTACCAGGTATATGTGAAGTATTTTTTGGACGCATTAATAATTGAGTAGCCTCAATGTTTCAGCGAACCATAGACTCTTCTGAATTCAGGAGGTATCTTAGTTTGTTACCTTTTCAGTTTCCATTATAGCTTCTCAACATTGTTTATATGGCCATGTAAATGTTATAATGCCGTATGTTTCTGTTTCAGTTCAATTGAGATAGCTTACTGTTTGTTCATTTGATGTCAGTTGACCTAATTTTACTTCACTTTTTTTTATGTTCAATTGATTCATTTTTAAAGTACATTCATTAATGCAGTTTATCTCTCTCAATTAAATTATTCATCCTCAACCCTTGCATCAGTGAAACCCCAGAAGAGAAAGGTAAAGTCCTTTAATTAAGCTGACAATTTGATTCTCATTAGGTAGATAATTCACTACAAAATTACCCAAGTACATGAACTCTTCTTACATGATCTCCATTATCTGAGTCTCCAAAAGGGCCAAAACATTGAATTGAACTCTCATACATACCTATTTTTAAAAAATCCCTTGACATACCACAGGGCATTCAACCTGAGACTCCATTGTCATAGATCCCAAAACCCCTCAAATAAACCACCATAAAGGCAAATCCATTTAAGATGACTTGGGCTTTCACATCGCACGCGCAACCATCTAAGAAGCTAGCATGCATGGGGTCAAATACTTCCTGTTTGCTTGTAAGCTCTAGAGTTTAAGCCGATGCCTGATGAGCCATTAATGATCTCTTTCTTCTTTTCATCTTGCAGATAGATCATGCCAATTTCAATAACTACCACCCCGATTACCTGGAACACCAGGTTCAGATCAGAGATTCGGCTGAAGAGTTGGAGAACAATCAAGGAAATTGGAGAACCATTAATATACCTCATAAATCGAGCATTCATAAAAGCAAAGGGCAGGATCTGTGGCAGTCCATGATATCCTCACCGATGCCCTTCTTCCATGACAGCATAGGTTGGGTTGAAGAGAAACTCGAGGTTGCTTAGTTTACTTCCATGATGACTCTCCTTCCCCCTCCTCTACCACTTGTGATGTCCATCCAGGGCTCTCTATATCTCATTTTGGTTTCTCTTTAGAAGTGGGAAGCCCCTAGAAGAGAATCATGTGAGGTCACATGATTCAAAATTTCTTTTTTTAACTTTTTTTTTTTTGTGTTAACTGATACATAGTTTCCTTTGCGCTCTAGAGACTTCCATGTTAAATAATTATCTCCAAGGATATTTGTCCTGAAAAGGAACCTAAGTTGTCACAAGATGGGACATGTGATACCGTTCTTAAGATCATGTTAATGGAGACGGACGTTAAAGCTCACGCTGGACCATTCCACTAGCTTGAAGGACAAGTGCAAACTTTTTTCAATCCAGGAGCGCGGGAATGCAACTCGAGCAAAGCCGAGAGGGTCAACCGTAGTTTTTCCGAAAGCATGGTATTATTGGTGTCAAAGACAGCATAACAATTCTTTTAATAGATAGCATTGGAATCACCATAGCAGCGTGATATATATCCTGAACCACGGTCCAGCAAACCTGTAATCATGTAGAGCCATTGAGGTTAGGTTTCCGATGATCAGCAATGCCTTCGGAATGACTACCATGCACACACATAATCCGCTTTTATTACCCATCTCTTTCAACCTAAATAGTATATCAGTTTGTTTAATCTGATTAATCATATTCTCTCCGTCATAAATTCCAGAGAACTTAAAAATAATTGCAGACATAAATTCAGCTTTTTCATGCTTTTGCCCCTTCATCGGCAGTGCCAGCAAGAATGTGGTGAGCCCATATGAATGCTACTTAAAAACACAGCAAGATGATGAAAGGCTGAACTTGTATGATAATTTACATGGGAAACAGACATGTACAGGTGTATCATCAAAAAAACCTCAGACATGGTAAATCATCCCCACCTCGAGAGTGGATGCATGAGGGATGCTAACCGCATAAGCCGGCCCCCTACTATTCCTCCGCAAAAAATCATACCCTACGTCGATCACCAGCCTCTTGATCCAACCTGAGCCACTCTTTGCCCTGACGTAGGAATGCCCAAGGATGAAGGCCATCCCTGCTTCTCTTGCCTCCATCAACTCGTGAAGCTCCTCCCTCACTCCGGCATCCATCCGCGGGCTCTCGGGCAGCACAAACCTCACCTTTTTCCTTGTTGCAATCACCGGCGATTGTATCTCCCTAGAATCTGAAGGGCCGGCCGCATCCGCTGGCTCCGCATCCACCTCGCCGAAACGGACTCCAGCTCCAACAACAGCCATTCTCTCTTCATCCTTCTCAGACTCTTCCACCATGCCATTGGGTTCAGAAACCCCTGACCTTATGAACTCTGCTATGCTGCAAACTAGGTCCTTCTCAAACTCCAAGTCGTCCTTGTGGACATCATGGTATCCATAGCGGACGATGCACCTATAGAGCCTGTACTCTTTGGGGCCGATTCGACCGACAAGGAACCGCTCCTCTGGACGGACGTATGGCACTTGGACCGACTTGATGCAGAGGAAAACGAGGACCTGATGCATTGTGGCATGTCATCGAAATTGTGTGTGTGAGAGAGAGAGGGTAGCAAATCCCATAGAAGAACAATGATCAACAAACATATCGAACTTCTTTTTTTTGGCTGGGATGCAGAACACAAGTCATTTTTACTATATAACGTGCGGAACACAACTAAAATAGCAGACCTGGTGGAATGCCGGTAGGTTGGTGACGAAATGGGAGAAGATGGCCGGGATTCCTGATACCAGCTCAGTATGTATGAGGCCAATCCCTTTCACGCGAACAATACCAAGGGTAGGACCAAGGCTGAGGAGCCAGTTGATTGAGACCTTATTTTGGACATCGAACTCGTATTTCTTCAGGGTGCCATAGTGCCAGACATACATGATAATCATGAAAATGAAGGCGAGAGCAATGGGGACCCAAGCTCCTTCTAAGAATTTAATAAGAGAAGCCGAGAAATAGAGAGCTTCGATTGTGCCAAAGAAGAGTAAGAAACACGCAGCCACAAAGATGCTCTTATGCCAACACAAGACCATTACCAGGGACATCAAGCAGGTGGTGACCAGCATGACGGTTATCACTGCCAATCCTGTTCCAAGGAAGAACCAAAAAAAAAAAAAAAAAATCTTATAGCGATAAGAAACAAACAATCTGCACAGAAATCGAAATAGTGAAACAACAGGGGTTTTCACTTAGACTGCACTAAATATTATTTTTATTTGTTCTTCTATGCAAAGATGGTGTGAAAATGATAAAAGTCCAAGCAAGCATCCTCTTGGACGGTACTATTCAATTGCAAGAAATTTAACGAAGAATCTGCTGACTTAAGATCCATACAAGTCACTAGTTGACATCCATAATGGAATATAAATATATAATATACTCATTTACAGCTTGACAACTTATCACTTTCAGCATCTTGACATCATGTGCTAGACTTGAGAGCATCACGGTACCCATTATCATCAATGGCACGTTAAACAGGTCTTACGTTCATAAATCACAAAAATCATAAATGGTCTTCATGATGCAGGGCCCAAAAGACTTGGATTTGACCATTATCTTTCTACAAATCCAAACTGTTGACAATCAAAAATCTTGATACATAATATTACAAATGGAAGGAAGAAACGAGCTAACATTTCTATATATTTTCGTTTAAAAGCCAAAATCTTCATTGACAAAGCATGATCGTCATCAAATTTACCAAACTGACCTGCTTATGGGCATTAATAGTTCAAGCTAAAAATTCCTAAAACTGATCTTCAACAAATCATCCAAATTAAATCAATAGATCCAATATATGGCATAATACCAAATAATAGTTTCGAATTTGATGCAGGGAAGGATTTAGGATAACAATGAAGGGAGCCTTGGTATAACTTACAAGTTGATTTCTAAAGAAGTAGCTCAGTCAGTTACAGTAGTTTCAACTAAACATTCAATGCACATGTGAAGAGTTAATTATTAAGGACAAGTAGAATTGAAAAGGGTGTCACAATGTCCTAAAATTAGTCCCTATAGTAGGCACATAATTATTTAAACAACAATGATTGCATGCATCAATGTATGTGCTTGGGGCTGGGTATGTGATATGTTAAAACAGGAGGGTTAAGCATAGAACTCTAAGGGAAACGCTGATTATATCTACAATGTCATACCTGATGCATTACCCATGCGCTTTGTGTCTCTAAAACCAACAGTAACAGCCAGGCACAATA
Source organism: Areca catechu (assembly GCA_021397845.1). NCBI lineage: Eukaryota > Viridiplantae > Streptophyta > Magnoliopsida > Arecales > Arecaceae > Areca > Areca catechu. The sequence goes on from CM038045.1 coordinate 26,529,506, forward strand.
TCATTAAGATCCAGTTAATCTCTGGGATGTATATTTGTCCATGTACTTTAGAGGATGTGTGAATTATCTTCACTCTAGGAAAGCAGGCGAAAGCAGAGCACTGTTTGATGATGGAAAACGTGCCAGTGATAATTGCTTGGCTTCCCACAACAGCTGCAAGTATAGCTATTGCCAAAACAGGCCATCTTATCCGCTCTAACAAGAGAAATCTCTAGATGTCAATATGCTTGAAGTAAACAAATCATAAGTGCACAAAAAGGTTTTTTTGACTCCATTGCATTGTAAGTAAAAAAAACTTAAAAGTACTGACTACCTGGTACGGACACATAGAATCCAATTCGATAGTCACTTTCAATAATATGATGTCTAGACAGATAAGCAGCTTGTCCCATATATGCTAGGATCAATGATGGATAAACCACAAAAGTAAAAGCAATCTGCAGATAAGAATGGTTCATTAGAAAGATCTTGTACAATATCTTTGGCTGCTGAAAGCATCACTAAAAAGCAAGGTGTCTATGAATGAAATATAACCAGTCCCCTTTAAAGAAAGAGGACATGTCAAATAGCCTAAACAGAGATTTGTGTCCCTCCAAATCTAGATGCATAATCATAGGTGAAAATCATCAATACAGTAGAAAGTTACAAGAAAAGAATAAAATGAACTAACCTTTTAAGCTCCAAAAGGTTAGCAAAAGGACTCTTGCCCATGGTTATGGTAAATTCTGGCTCTGATTTAATGAACTGTATATCATGTTGTGTGACAGTGATGATTAGCAATCTAAAAGCTATTTTTTTCAGTTTTAATAAGGATTTTTGTTTAATTACAAGTATGTTTCATTCAGATCCGAAGTCTTAGACTTCTTGCTTCATGTCCCATTAGTTCTAAAACAAACATATAGGCATGGAAATCTTGATAGTTTATGGGACATATTTATTTTAACATAATTCAATTTGCAACCAGATGAAGGAAACTGGACTTGGAGCCTCAAAGGTCCCAAGGGTTGTTGCTGACGGTTATGCTATATTCAGTATCTGTCTTTGTACGCTCTATGAAAAATCTGGTGTGCAAAACTGATGATTAGAAATATAAAAATATTCTTCTACTCCTTGATTTTCAGAATTAGCTGAATTTTTTTCTGAAATCTGCAAATATGTATATTTAATGGTCTTGGACTTAGGTAAAAGATTAGCATGTCTTAAGAAAAGTTCGAGAAAGAAAATATAATATTTGAAAGATAGTCGATCACTGTGATTTGATACATAAGTGGCAATCTGGTGTGCAAGACTGATGATTAGAAATATAAAAATACTCTTCTACTCCTTGATTTTCAGAATTAGCTGAATTTTTTTCTGAAATCTGCAAATATGTATATTTAATGGTCTTGGACTTAGGTAAAAGATTAGCATGTCTTAAGAAAAGTTCGAGAAAGAAAATATAATATTTGAAAGATAGTCGATCACTGTGATTTGATCCATAAGTGGCCGGTCATATAATTTGCCCTAGTAAGAGTTCTCCATATGCTACTTCTCATCAGATAGCCTAAAGATTCAAACTAATTGATTATTGTCATATAAGAATGCAAATATGTACATGGAACTGCAAGAGTTGAAAATGTAAAATTTCAAGAGAACTTGTAGCTCTAGGAGAAGTTATTAAAATTATTAAACAGATGCATCAAATAGAACATGCATATCCAGCTCACCACAGGGTGTTAAGATTCCTTGAATCTTTCTACTTATGTTTCTTACCTTTATCGATAACTGTGAGAAATGTCCCAGATCAGCAAACATAGCTTCAGAACCTGAAAGAATGAAAAAGAATTAAAATATGATACATGCATGATGGGCAGACAACCACAGCAATTAAGTCATGTTCACATACCTGTTATGCATAATAAGATTCCACCCAAGGACATCCAGCCTCCTCTTTGAGTCTTTTTCAAGAACTTGTACATGTAATATGGAGAGAGTGCTTGATAAACATGTGGGTTCCAATGGAAAATGTTATAGGCACCAATCACACTGATACATAGAAGCCAAGTAATGACGACTGGTGCAAAAAGGAATCCCACCCGATGGGTACCATAATGTTGCAAAGCAAACAAGCAAACCAGTATAAGACACGCAACAGGAACTTCCACATCTGCAGGTTGATGAATGTTGAAAAGGTAAATATCAATTCACAACCTTATTTCTGTATGGCTTTGCACAGGTAAATCAACAAAGTGAACTTGAAGCAACAAATAACTGATCGATAAGCAACTGACCAGTAAGCAGCATAATTAGAACTCAGCCTGCTATCAGTTAGCAACTGAATGACAATCATTTGTCAGCATCCTAAGCAACATATTATTTGTCTTAAGTCCATAGTTCCATTCACAAATCACATCACATATAACTAGGAGAAGTATACTGAACAAAAATAATAGCTCTGAATATTTTTACACAACTCATGATACAGCTGCTATAAGTAAAAAAATAAAAATAAAAATAAAAAGAGAAGATGATAAATTTACCGGTCATGCTATCTCTAGAGTTTAGAAAAAATCTTCCCCTACTAAAACCCTACCTTCTGTTGCCCATGCTAGCTCTTTTCACTCTTTCAAAGACAGGACTTAGAAAAGTAATCCTAAATTTGATATGCAGTCTTCCAACTTTCATGATTATTCTAAAAAGTTCTCTTCTTGCAACCTCTTTGTGATGCTCAATTCGTGTTCCTTCACTTCTTTGAGGGAATTGGCATCGCATTATCACAGCTTTTGCTGAAAGATATATCAAACTGCTTCTGAGCAAACCTCAGAATTATGGAGTCAATGGCAGTGTACATTATTCCAGAAATAGGTAGTATCGCAGAAAGGAAACAAAAAGGGAAATAAATGGAAGAACAAAAACCAAGCTCATGAGTTCAAGAAATAAAGGGGCCAAAATCACAACACACTTTCCCAGTAGATAAATGAAGCATCTCAAACCCATAAATTTCATGTATCCATACTTTATGAATTGCCAACCACTGATGTTATGTATGTGTTGTTATTCTTTTGTATAAGGATTTACCCAGGAAATGGGATCTCTTCTTCTGGAGTCTACATCATGGTTCCATCATGAAATGTTTAACATCTTCCTCTGTGCCCATTGTGCACGAGTCCTTCATTATTGTAGGATTGATGCCCCACTGAAACGTATTCACCCCAAAACATGAGAACTTGTCCCTCAAATTTTGGAATACTAAACCTTGGGATCACTGTCATATACCCTCCATAAATATATAACAGAACCGATGACTTACTGAAATGCAGTATTCACCCTAGAACTAGTTCCACAAGTTTTGTGGTATCAAAGCATGAGATCACCATCCTACACCATCATCCCCGTCACTGTGCTGAATTTACCCTCTCACACATAGAATCTAGCAGGACTCAACAATATAGTAAAATTTATTGTAAACCAGCTTTTAAAGAGTTTTCCTTAATTGGACACCTATCAATTCACCAAGTTGGACTTTTCACCACCAATGCACCAAAAATGCTGACTTCTATATGGCTAAAATAAATCATATTTTATAGAAAGAACTAAATACTTCTTTAGTGAACCTCTTTGATTCTTTAACATCACCATGCCACCAAAGGACTTGAGATAAAACTCTCGCTTTCACCTCCCCTTCAACTACGAAAAGGATGGCCTAGAGCACAGGGCTCTTGCTATTACAAGGTGTTGGGAGGGTTGGATATACACAGCCTTATCACCACATATTTCAAACCTGTACCATTGCACCAAGGCTTACCCTCTCCTTTTCAACTACAAATAGTCCCCCAAAGATAATATCAGACAGGAAAGGACATCATCACTTCAAATAGCAATGGTTCATTTTAATCTATTCAGATTTTAAAAATATTTGCCTAAAGAACATCATCTCTATTATCTCGTGCACCAAAATTCAAGTTTAGGTTTAAATCGACTTGTTACTTCTTGGATCCACTGCAGGACCTAAGATTTTGGTATGATCTGAAATTCTATTATCTTTTTTTAGTTTAAGATGCCTGAAATAAGGCTTGTTTATGCTGCATGTATGTTTAGCAGGAAAAGGTTCTGCAGACCTAAGGCTAAGAGGGTTCCAAGTCACCCTGCCAGCCTTTGGGTTTATTGTCATCTAAATCTGCTTTATGTTACTACTTTATTTGGCCTTCATCAAACTACAGTGTTTCTTATGCATCATGTCTTGATATTCTGCACCATCTAACATAATTTATATGTTAGATGCTACTCTGATTTTCAGTAAGCTGCTCATGCTTCCTTCCATGTCGTATCTATAGCAGCTTGTTTTCAAAATTCCCCTTAAGCTCACAATTCCATCCCCTTATTCACATTAATCTAAATGTAGGCTATAATATTCTTCTAATCTGAAGTTCCTTTTTGGGTTCTTAAAATTTTCATGTGTTCTTTCATTAATAATGATCTTTGTTTTGTAGATCATCCAATTGTTTCATTATCTAATCAAGAATGATTTTTGGGCATCTAGGTTGTTCTTTTTTTCTCTCAACATATTGCTTCATTTTCAGGTCTGAACATGCTATGGGACATGTCTTCATACTTAGAGGCCTGACTTCAATTGCATGTGCCTCAGACCCCAGCGATGACTTTGGTACTGGAGCATTGCAATCTATCTGCTTGTGTGGCCATCCAAGAGACCTTTGCTTGAGATTTGAAAATCTTAAAGCAGCCAACTACTGCATCTTACACATCACTTTTGATGGAGTTGTTCCATTTTGCATACATCCTTAGGATTTCATGATGTCAGTTTTCTTTAAACCGACTGCACTATCCAAAAGACCTTGTTGTCATGAAATTAAGCAATCATTTGCACCATTGATTGCTTATATTGATAAACAGATTCACACTTTCACTGCACCCTAAAAAGTTCTGACACCATGAATTTGAAGCTTTGCCGTGCTGCTCAATACTTCAATTACTCCAAGTGATATCACCGGCTACCCTACTCGCTCAGTTGAGTGCATGATGCAAGTATTCTCCTGATCAACCTAATATTGCTGATCTTGCCATCTTGAAGTTCTGTGTGATGAAGCATTGCTAGTTCTTGCTTTGTCATCCACACAACCAATTGAGCAAACTAGACCATGATTTTGAAAATTTATATCTTGTCACTTACTTCAGTAAGAGCCAGTTCTGCTGCCAAAGAACTGGTCGTGCTCAAATGAGCTTACCTGAACACTCTCTACTCACCTGCAAAACTATCCTTGTTACTTGTGCTGGTCAATCTGCTTGGTTCTCAGCACCCATAGTTTCCCATCGATTGCCGAGCATTCACAAGCATCATCCTAGACTTGATGCCTTAGCTACCTCATATCAAATCACTCATAAACCCTTCTAGTTATGCTGCCTCTAACAAACATTCCCTTCCTGTTGACAGTTTAACAAGATAGCTTCTTGTCTTGATTCTTTAGAAAAGTCTCAGAACATGATCCACGTTGGATAGGATATGTCATGATTGTAACGGCAACCCCTAGTTTTGTATGAGTGCAACATATACATGTTCAGCTTGTTGTCCATATGTATTCTTCCAGAGCTCCAAAGAGATTATAAATAGAATGTCCCATCAATCATTCATCAGAATGAAGGAATCCCTACTATAATTTGACCTCCTTTCCTATACCAAACGAGATGAGCATCCATCAATCAAAAGGAATCCCTACTATAATTTGACCTCCTTTCATATACATGTTCAGCTTGTTGTCCATATGCATTCTTCCAGAGCTCCAAAGAGATTATAAATAGAATGTCCCATCAATCATTCATCAGAATGAAGGAATCCCTACTATAATTTGACCTCCTTTCCTATACCAAACGAGATGAGCATCCATCAATCAAAAGGGCTCGCTTGTATGAAACTAAGGCCTAATGCAACACAACTGTAGTTGTCCCTGAATAATGGTAATGTAAACAAAGTTGCATATATTTAATTATATGTACTTGAATTGAAATAGATCAATAATTGGGTGCAATCTGCATCTAAATGAAGATCTAAGGTTGCCCTCAGGCTACCCAAAAGAGTATATTGACATATTGTTAAATTAGACAACCAAAAAGTACAACCAGAGCATGAGGGTCCGGTTATACTGATCTTCGAGTCTCGGTCACAAACGTTTATAAAACAACAAAGCCATGCTCAATCATTTGCGTCAATAGAACCATGATTTCAAAAAAATAACAAATAAAAAATCATCGCTATGCTCTAGCAACAGCTTATATTATAAAAGAACCAAATGATTATTCATGCCACCCAAATCACTTGCAAAAGCAAACTGTTGATTGTCCAGGCCGCATTTTTCTTTGTCTACCGTAACTTCTTCCACACGCAATAATTACTTATCTAAGAAAAATATTCAAACTTCAGAACTCCCTTACATTTATGCTGCTCTCTGGACGTTGAAAGCTCCAGCCCCGAGACGGCCGAAAAAACTGACAAATCACTGATAGCCCAATCAGAAAAGATTCAAAAAGAAGAGAGAGAGAGAGAGAGGAAGGGGAAAATAAATAAAATAAATAACCCCAATAGAACTATACAGAAGTCTCAGACCAAAGTAAGAGCACCACCAGAAATAGCAGGGGTAAGGACGCCGTCACCGATGACCATGCACGTCCCTATGAGCGCCAGCACCAGCAAGCACCGCTGCAGCACCTGGTGCTTCTCCAGCATCCTCCTGACCCTCGACGTGGCCGTGGCAGCCACCGCCCCGCGGCCGTGCCGGCCGCCGATGCAATCCCCTTTTTTATACGCGGATAGCTCCTCGTCGGCGAGCTGGCCGTTAGGGAGGAAACCGACGCGGGCGTGGCGGCAGAGGAGGGAGTAGAGAGCGAAGGTGCCGCCCTCGCCGTTGTCGTCGGCACGGAGGACGATGAAGACGTACTTGAGGAGCGGGACGAGGGTGAGTGTCCAGAAGACGAAGGAGAGCACGCCGTAGATCTCCTCGTTCGTCTCCGAGTGCTGGATGTCCTCCGCGAAGGTGCTCTTGTACACGTACAGCGGCGACGTGCTCAGGTCCCCGTACACCACCCCCAGGCTCTGGTACGCCAAAGTTAACACCGTCCTCCAAGAATCCCTCTGCCAATCACCCAACCCTCCAATCCTAATCAGTGCATGAAAACTAGATGATGAGATGAGACACCAAAGAGATGAGGAACAATCCAGTTTACCTTGGAGGGACCGGAGTAGAGGCCGCCCTCGAGATCCATGGCAACCGGAGAGTTCTCAAGATCTTGGAAAACGCATTGAATTTTTCCAGAGAACCTTGAGGATGCCTCGATGGGAAACAAAAATTTCCCAGCTAAATGCTGGGGGAGTGACAAGCTGGAGAGGGTAAAAAGAGAGGGAAAGGAATTGGGTTTGGGTGGAACTGCTTTAATTTTTATATATGAGTTTGGTAGGGTTAGGTGAGATTTCGGAGTTGAGGGTCAAATGGGGATCGGAGGATCATCCCGGGGGGGGGGGTTGAGAAGAATGAAGAAGAAGAAGAGGAAAAAGGAGGAAATAAAAAAAGAAAGAAAGAAAGAAGCGAAGAGAGAGAAAGAGGGAAGAAGGGGGATAGAATATGGTTCGGAGTTGGTCGGTCCTGCCGCGGCCTTGGTTGCCGAGAAAGGAGCGAGCTGGGGAGTATTAATGGCTCCTTCGGGGGTGTCAGTTTCTGTACGGGGAAGGGAAGAGCGGTTGCTGATGAGATGAGAGAGGGTGGATGAAGTGGGGATCGAGGCGTGGAAGCGGTGGTGGCGTTTTTTTTCGGTGGCATTGGGGTTTGGCTGGTGAGGTGGCCTGGTGGCGTGGGAACCTGGTAGGCCCGGAGAGCAAAAAAAAAAAAACAAAAAAACAAAAAAAAAATAGAGTGAGGAGGATAAAAAGTTGGAACTGTTATTTTATTTTTAAGAGAGGCGACGAAAGGGAGAGTCGCGTTACAACCAAGTTCGAGTTTAACGGCTGTTCGGAAGTTGAAAGGACTGAAGCTTCGAATGCATTTATTGTTAAGCAATTGTAGGTGAGAAAGTCAACCGGACATGGCGGGTTAATTTGATTAAATCTTGGATTAGAATTTTGGAGCACGTAACTGAAAGCTAAGAGAATATCTACTCTTGTGATTTAGTAAGATCAGATTGGTATACTAATCTTTATAAATAGATGAAAAAATATATACGATCTGTATCAAATATTGTCTGGCAGTATAAAATTCAGTGAAAAGGGCTGCACCGTAGGATTTATCCTCTTTCTTTTTTTTTTTATAAAAAAAACAAATAAAAAAAAGGACATGGCGGTATCTTCCATTTATTTTTTCTTATTAAAAAAACATGATTTTTTAATCTAATCATACCGTTGTGTATACCGTGCTCTCAAAAAATTACATTATTGGATAGGAAAAAGGTTATAAAAAATCTTGTAGTTTAAATCGAATATATCTTTTTTTTTAATAGGATAGGGGCATAGGGAAATAACTGCACCAGATTTATTTCTCCTTATTTCTTTATTTACTTAAAAAAACCATTTTATGAGAAATTATATAGAAATTGTATCATATTCGTGTACCCCATTTATCAAATACTTGTCTCGGTGCATTGTAACGGAAACAAGTAATTATAAATGGCACGTAGGAATAGATGGGGCACACTATATGGAACGGGATTATTTTTTTTTTCAATTTATAATATCCTATTTTTGGATACATGTATTTGTTTCTTTTTATAAAAGACTTTTCGTGCAGCAACATGGTAAAATAAAAAATATCATATAATTTGATTAGTATATAAATTTTGCTTTTTAATGCGCATCCATTATTAATTTATTTTTTTATTAAAAATTTTGAATGATAAAAATATTTTTTATAAAAAATTATGATATTGGTTAGCTTAGTTTATGATATCCTATAATTTAGATTATGATGTCAGAACGTCGTAATTCTGTTCACATGATTATCATAAAATTAAAAAATATTTTTATCATATTTTTTTTAAATTTTTTTAATAAAAAAATATTTATTAGTTTTATAAATCATGTGAACATGATTATAACATGCTGTTCATAAACTTGATCACGGGATATTATAAAAGAAATAAAATTTAATATTTAAATTTATATTTAATATCCGTAGTTTATTTTTTAAAAATAAAATTGGATGACAAAAAATATTTTTTTTTTTATGATATCCGGTGATTAAATTTATGAATAGAATATCATAAATAAGTTATCATAAAATTTTAAAATATTTTCATAATTAAATTTTTTTAAAAAAAATTGAAATTTAATTTTTTTAATAAAAAAATAAAATTTATATGGTAATCATATTTGATGGTGCATATTTTCTGCACCATCTCCCATGCGAAAAAAGAAAAAAAAAATTACTATTCTCATTACTTTTGTCCGAATCGAAAGGTGTTTATGTGGACCAGAAGGAAGATTGCGAAATGACGAACAGACGAGACGCTAAAAATTTACATTGTGTTGATAGATATATACTTGATGATTAACCTCAGCCACGATCTCAATTTGATTCGAGGCTAATGAAAATGAACTTGAATATTCCATTCACATGTTACCTTTATTTATCCAAACGTAAGCAGTAGAATTGAACAACATTAATAAATGAACTTCCTTCCTTTTGTCAATATTTTTTCTTCCATTCCTCTATAAAAGTGTGAACTATTTTTATAAGGTGATGATCTTGAAAGGGGACACGAACCTGATCCATTTAGTTCACCTTCCACTGAAATAACTATCAAATTACAAAAATAACTACTCTTATTTGGCTTATTTATTTTGTATTACCCTCGAAACTATGATTTTGTATGCTATATCTTTAAATCATTTCAAATAATAATATTTATTTTCAGAAAAATAAAAACATAATTTATTAGCATGATTAAAAGTAAGGCTAAATAGCACCGAACATTGATATATTCGTGTTCATATTTATTTTATTTAATGATATAGATATAAAAATAAGTATCGACCGGACATAAAAACTCATATCCATATTTATTATAAAAGAATATAGATACAAATCGGACGCTAAAAATATAGATATAAATATAAATATAAATCAGATAATTAAATTTTATGATAACGGAATTAAAGATAATACTGGATGGATGACAAATCAAATTAATAATATGTTGATATGATTATATATTTTACTTAAAAATTCTTAAATGCTATATAAAAAGTTAAATGAATTATACATAGGATTTGATATTCAGATAAGATATAGATTGAATGGTCGTTTATCTATTTTTATATTTATAAAATAGATATGAATATTAGTTGGATGGTTAAATTTTAATTCACATTTGATTGAATATTATTCAATTTGCTCCTGCTTTAACTAAAAGTCTGTAGTAAACGAAGGAAGGCTATAACTTTCGTTCTGATAAAGAAAGGCGGCTATAACTTTCATTCTAATGATAAAGAGGCTTTGGATGGCAGTTATTATGATGATGTTGTGTAACGCTGTAATGGAAACGATGCTTTTTGCTTTTTTTTTGGACGATGATGAAAAGGAGGCGGGAGAATGTCATTTATTGCGCTTGATACCAACTTCTTTTTGTTGTCGAGTGGCAGCCACGAAGTAGCATGATATGTGGTAGCTCTTTTTAGTGAAGCTGGTGGCAGATATTACGGCTTATCAACGTTTTGTTACGACATCAGCCCGTGAAAGGCGCGGTGTCGGCTTGGCCCGTCAATGGGGCATGGAAGTGGACATATTTTACCGGGCGGAATGGATCTAACCCTTCTTTTTCTAGGATTTTATAATTAAAGTGTAAAACTTTTATTAAAAAAAAAAAAAAAAAAAAAAAAAAAACGGCGGTGAGTGCACTGCACCGATGGCCAGCCTTGACCATTCATAGAATCTCATTGAATGCTGTTATTTAGCATTTAGCCAGCAATATTATATTTACATCCAAAAAATTTCAGAGTAAATATGTAAGATTTTGTAAGTATTTACTTTGTTTACAGTGGATTGCAATTAGGTATATTAAAATCCTATTTTAGATCGAGAAATTTAAGAATTTTGATGTTTTCGTGTCCTTTGTTTTTTTGATGATCCTGTTTTATCTTGCCAAAAATCTTGACAACCAAGATTTACTTAATTTTTATCTTGTTCCATGGCAGATCTGTCGACCGTGCGAGCATAAAAATATAGTTTTATATTTGGATCCAGAGCACCGTATATGAATATGCTATGGTTGTTATTTACTCGATCTCGAAAATTATTTAGATATTTGATTACTTATTGAAAAGCTAACTATTTTATCAATTAGATCTTGCTATGATTACTGGATATAGCTGACCACTCGATCCAGACCCGAGTACCAGGAAGACGACTATGTCTAGTAATATGATTGGCCATACTCAATATCTTCTCGAGACCGACTGCTTATCTACACCAAATAGCACTATCTATCGAACTAAGTACTTATTTAATATTGACTACTTTATATCAAGCATATATACAAATTGGCTATCTACTTGGATAGATCTAGTCGAACCTGTCCAAACTCAATACCAGACTCCATTAACTTGAAGTAACCCAACTACTCAAACCATCAACATGTTATCTCATCCACTCGGAGTTAGCAATATTCGAGTAGCCAGCAGAAATCAACTCGTTAATTTTTAGTTGTTTCAACCGAAAATCATAATGGACAAACAGTATTTGGTTAACATAATACAATATAAACGGTCTTGACTTGCTAATTATAAACTATTATTTCAAACGGTATTCAATTATTCTATTCCGAGTAATTTTATAAATAAGTAAAAGAAGATCCGGCGACAAAGAGTACCACCCGTACCATCTCTAAATGCTTAGTCTCTTCCCTTTTACTTTCTCTCAACTCCAGTTATTATAAATTATTTTCATCCATCCACTAACTTAAGCGTTGCACGGTTTCATCAAAAATATTGATCTAGAACTTGTTCTTGCAAGTCTTTGCGATAGAGCACTCCGGAAGCAGCCCTGCTTCCTTATCGAAGAAGGCTGGAATATTCTCAAAAGCAGCCCATCTTCCTGGTCGTAGAAGATCGGAGTATCTCCGATGGCCATCGATGTCCAGCGAAGGGCAACCTGATGATAACAGAATTTAATATTCTTACTCTACATTTTTGATAAAAAAAATCAATATAACTTTAATTGAATGGATCGGATTGAGTTTAAATTTGGAACTACAGGCATGTTTCGTCCAAAAAGGAATCATCTAATTGAAAAGATGGGAATGAGTGACTTCCGGTTAGCCCTATTATTTAATTGAAAAGAATCATTTTCCTTCTAATCCCAAAAAGAAAGTTAAAATATCCGAATCTTCTAAAATTCAATTCATACTTTTTTTCACCTTCGTAGCTCCGAAAGCTATCAAAACATTGGCTAGCTTGTAAGAAAAGCAGAGATTCATGGCAATTTTTAATAAGATGCTTACTTTTTTTTTCCTGGAAGGCAGGTGCTCCTAAAAATAGAATGTTATTCCACATATTATCATAAAAAAAAGCCTGCCTAACTCGCGAGAGGGTTTGTTGGCAGGGAAGGGAGAGGGAAAGTTGGAAATATATACCTACTATCTACGCCACAAAATTTTGGAACAAACATAGAAGCGTTCGACCCTGATTATTAGGCGTTAGGCCACGGAAACATTAGCAAGGTTGGAATTTTGGAACAAACATAGAAGCGTTCAACCCTAATTACCAGGCGTTAGGCCACGGAAACATTAGCAAGGTTGGAAGCGGCACAAAAAAGAGGAACAAAAAACTGAAAGGGTTTAATGATTGACAAAATTTCAGGCAAGTCCAATCTTTGGAAGGAAAGGGTCTTTTCCAGCAAGAAAGGAAATGAAAGCCCTAAACGTCTCTCCACGTGTCCCTCGAATAAATGTGAACATTCTAAATAAATAAATATGTGGATGGTAGCCCGAGATAAATACCTAGGCACCGATATTATAAATTAGTCCATTTCATTGCATGTACGCAATCGTAAAGAGCTAGGAATCTCTACGGGTAGAACCGTAGAAGTAGAAATCGGTGATTTGATGGGTGTTCTACCAATAAAATTATTAAATTCAATATTAGACCGTGAGAAGAGCAAGGATTAGATTCTTTGACGATTAAAAAATTCCGTTCAGCCCTCAAATAAGAATAAGAATATAACTCTTTGCAATCAAATTACTGAAATGAAAGTTGATATATCATCATCAAGATGGTAGCCTGGTTGGTAGAGACCTTACCTCACTACCAACAGATCTTTAAGTGACTTGATTACTCATCATTAAGTGGGAAAGGCCTCTACCAACAGATCGGCGGTTCGAGACATGATCCCGTGCATCTAGTATCGAATATTATTTAACGGGATCGAATATTATTTAACGGGATGAAAACCTACGAAGATAACTATACTGAAATTTTTTTTTAATCAAAATAATAATAATAATATATCTCGAAATTGATCATAATCGATACGGTAGATCAGTCAACCAACCAGAGCTTACCATAAAAACCCCTATCCTATCGAATCAATGCTTGCAATGTAGCCGATTAGAAAATATGTAAAGATATTCGGATCTTTCCCTATCCTGCAACAACTTTGTCACGATAATAAATAATTTCCAATAACCAAGGAAGCAGGATGTGGAGCGCAAGAGGATCACTAGCAAATATCTTTAGACCGTGCAATCGATTATTCAAAATGGCTGATCCACGCGTCCTAAAATTTCATTAATTTTTACTAATACAAACCACTTCTAGAGAATTTTCTAGATAAGTCTTAAATCTCAAATAATAAGTAGTTCTAAGTTTTAGAAATACTCTTAAATTCTTTCCACTTCGCTATTCTTTAAAAAATTATCTGACCTGGATGTTTAAGGATCTCTGCAAAAAGAAAAAAAATAACATGTATTGCAGCATCTCTCATACAAGAAACAAACTCTTCATGCTAGCATTCATCCTCTCCATTCGCGGCAAGAATATGACAAAGACAACACATCCTGATGTAAACCATTGCCAATCAAGAGAGCGTCGTAGCGATGAATGTACACAGTCCACATATTATTCACCACTTTTGAGGTGGAGAAAGCTGACCACCAGCACCTCCTCTCTCACATCTTGCTTTAATATATAAGCACGATAAAAAGGAGATCATAGCATGTTATTATATTCTGCACCATCCCTTATATATATATATATATATATATGCTCCAATTAATTGAACAAAAGCTTGTTTTGAAAGAAGAAGGGAAGGAGGTGTCCTGCCACTCAAAAAGCTTGTTTTGAAGGGAAGGAGGCGGGGAAGATTTGCTCACTTTCTTTTGAGGTGACGCAGAGGCTGAGCGCCTTTCAATAGCCACTTGTTTGACTTCAATATAATATTATGTATTTTAATGTCCAAATTCTTATTATCGATGTTGCATGTTTTTTTTTTTTTTTTTTTTTGGATAAATAAAAAAAGATAGGAGAAGATAAATTTTAATATAACCATCCCCATAGACATTCGTGCAGCCTCTTTCTATCTAATAATTTTCATTCATGGGATCATATCTCGAACCGTCGATCTGTTGGTAAGTAATATTCGATATGAAACGTTCAGATATAACTATTAATCGGGCTACCGTCTTAGTGGTATGTTGCACATTGTTTAAATCCAAGAATATAACGGCAAAAGTTGATATAACTTTTTTTTTTATTAAAAAAAAAAAAAAAAAGATAAAACCTTCTACGTAGCTTCTCACCGGGCCCCATTTCATCCGGCAATATACGATGCAGGTTATTTTCGCATACTTTTTTATTTATTTATAAAGATGAGTATGTCAGCCGGTTCCATGTAGCTACAGGAGTAGATGCCAGGAAGAGAATAAAGAGAATATTAACTCGCCATTTTTTTTGTCCTGATCATGGCCATTATTTTTTATATTTCTCGGAAAAAAATTAATGATTAATGAATGATTTTGGAGGCCCACGCCATGCCATACGCACCCAGACGCCACTCCATGCGTCGGCCAAAGAACTGGCACTTGTTATACCAAAAAAACAAAAAAAAGCACCGGCACACACAAACCTGCAACCACGACAGACAAATTACTTTTTAAGGTAATGCCTATTGTTTAATAGCCATTTGGATGCGTGATTAAAAAAAAACTGTTGTCATCTGTTTGGGTGGCCCGGAGTTATATATTATTTGATATATATTGCACATACATGCACATAATATATATCAATATATATATATATATACATGCATGTACCTCTATGTATTCAATACTCTTGATTGCACCAAAGAGAGGGAGGATTAACATGACTTGATATGTAACTTTTTATCACCATGTTAGCAACCCTAGTTTTATGATATAGGTACGATCTCATGGGCGTTCAAGTGATGCTCTCTTCCAATTGTCCTTTCATTAAAAAAAATATTGATTAACCTAATATATAGCAGCCGTCATTTATTCATCAAATTAAAAATTATATTTTTAAATTTAAATATTTAATCAATTAAAAAAAATTTAATTAGTAGTGAAGCCATAAGGTTGTCATCCTCTAATCATTATCCATATTATTTTAGGTACGAGGGTGGCAACCTGTTAGATTGATATGGTTACCGAAGATGGACGCCAAGAACGTCCAAACTTACCGAAGATGGATGCCAAGAACTAAACTATGGAGTCCCATGCATATACGCTATATAATAATATGTTATCCTAACAAACTACATGGAGGCCAGAAATCGGGAAGATTTTTTTTTTTTTTTGAGTGTTGCGGGGGGGAAGATTAAATACTTTATTTATTAAGATTGCTTCGATTGATGAAGGTACACGGCTAGTGATCTATTCATGAGTTTGAATGCATTTCTTTTCGCCAACCTAACAGCTCCGAAGTCTATTGGCAAAAGCAAGAAACAAAACCAATCCAATAGGCCAGATGGTCGCTGTCATGTAACCTCTCTGCCTACCCACAAGTATATCCGTAGGCACGTCCGATGGAATTCGGAAAACAAGTAAAGGAACCAAGCAAATTCAAGCAAGCAAACCTAGCCGCCATGATTTTAGAAATTAAGGATTCTAAGTGGGGCCCTTTTCACCTTATTTGCATCGATATTATATATTATTAGTGCGATGAAGCATGATCATCTCAAAAAGAACGTGATGGTGAACCATGCCGCGTGTGTTGAATTAATTGTGTCAAAACTGGATAATATGTGATCGAATCCGGCAGAGCAGTTTTCAATTCAATGGACTGCTAAGTGTGTTGTGATATATATATATATATATATATATCACCAAGTGCATGAAGTGGTCCTCATGTGTGATGGTGAATTGTTGTTGAGCTGTCATGCTCACTCTACGTGTCTCTGAACTCTAAAGCTACCAATGCCCCTGGCACGTTTATGTGCTCCAGTAACTTTAGTTGCTTTTGAATTTTTTTTTTAAAATAAAAAAATTAATTTAAATTTTTATTTTTTGGTGGGGGATAAGAAGTTGCTTTTGAATTGATGGTGGGTAAACTTGTGGTTCTGTCAAACAAACGTCCACGCCTCGAGGTTTTCGTAAACAAACCTCTCAATTTGAGATCAATAGACATCATCGGGACCAAGCTTAGTGCAAGCAAACTATTTTTGGCAAATTTTATCTTACAAATATTATGATGCACTAAGCAAGCAACTTCAACATAAATTCACAACAAGTAATTTAATAGTATTATCATGTATTGTGGCAACTGCTTACTTGACCTCGAGAACCCACCGGACTACCGACTTTCCCACCAACTAAGAAGGAGACGACGGTTGGACTACCGATCGAGAAGAAGATGATCGCCGACTATCGATTTATCCAACAATCGATTAAGTGGAAGATGATTAAGCCGGCCACTACATCGACTATCTAAATTATCCGGTATCGAGCGATTAAAATAGCCAGGCGTGATTGATATCTCTTTACATGCATTCATCGAATACTTACTCAAGCCTGACTAATTCTATGATTAGACTTAGTCAAGCGGGTCAGGGCATAAAATCAAGAGCCCCCCTCTCAACAGGATTCTCTTTTTTTGGTAAGACCCTCTCATTCGGTCACGAGTAGTTCGCCCCCAACACTCGTAGTCGATGACATCCAAGTAAGCGATAACAGCCAATCCCGGCTATTCCAGCTGTCCCGATTGGAATCGTGGCAAACAAGGTAACAGAAAGTAGGATCTCAACAAAACCAGCTATCCTAATAAAAAGATACCAACAGAAAAAAATTTTAGATCGGAGATAAGATCCCAACATCCTAATGGATTTTATTACACATGTCAAACAAAGCCATCTTTAAAATGATATTCTGTTACTTCGTGTAACTCTATAAAATGGTAAAAGAGAATCTCCGAACATATAAGTAGAGGTGGACATTGGGCCATGACGAGCCCGGCCCGGCCCAGGCCCACTGGGCCACAAGCTAAATGGGTCGTGCCTGGCCCGGCCCGCTTAACCCAAAGTCTGGGCTCGGCACGGCCCTAGGTCCGGGGGGTGGCGGGCCGTGCCAAGCACGACCCGTTGGCCCATCAGCCTGGTTATTTTTTTTAATTTTTTTTTAAAAAAATGGGCCGGGCCTGGTCCGGCCCGTTTGGGACCGTTACGGGCCAGGCCATGCACGGCCCGTTTGGCCCATAATAGCTAAAAAAATGTCTATTTTTTAGTTTTTTACCATTTTAACCCTCCCAACTGCCATAAAATGGCTAATTTGAGGGGTATTTTGGAAAAATAATTTTTTTGGAGTCCTATAAATATTCCTTTCCTCCCCCATTTTCACCGCACCAAACCATCTCTTCTCTCCTTCTCCACTACTACTATTTCTCTCTTCTAGCAATATTTAGCAAGTGCTCTAGGCTTCTAGCAATTTAATTTTTAGTTTGCATTTAGCAAGTATTCAAGTGCTACACAAGAGGAGGTTCTTGTTGAGAAGTTAGAAGTACAAGAGAAAGAGAAGGTCACTCCTTGTTGAGAGCACAAGAGGAAGCTCACAAATATCGGTCTACCTCTGTCTCTGGTCCTTTACTCAATTCCTACTTGTGGTTAGTTTTTATTTTTTACATTCATCAATTTAGATATGGCATCTTATGATGAAAGTCATTTTGGCATTTCTCCTGTTTCTGAGGGAGAAGAAACTAATCCCCAAGTTCCTAATCCGTCCAGAACCAGTGAACCAAGTGAAGGTCAAACCTCTTCTCATAAAAGGACTAGCGCTGTATGGAATGAATTTGATAGAATTATGGTTGATGGAGACTGGAAAGCAAAATGTAAAAAATGTGCCAAACTTTATAGTTGTAGTAGTAGTGGGGGAACAGGCCATTTAAAAAGATATCAAGAGAGTCATAGGATGCATGATTCTCGTCTTCAAAGTACCCTTAATATACAAGGGGATCACTTGTAGGTAATTTTGCATATAATCACGAAAATCAAAGAAAAACACTTGTAAAATGGATAGTTAAGGATAAATTACCTTTTAGTTTATGTGAATCTTTTAATTTTGAAGAATATGTTCAATTAGCCCTACAACCTGCTTACAAAAGAACTAGTAGACGTATATTTAGAAGAGTAGATATGACTAACTTTTTAGCAATGAGACAAAATTTAATTGAAACACTCTCTATTTTAAATTCAAAAATTTCATTAACTTCTGATATTTGGTCAGCATCTGTAGGTAGTAATTGTTTTATTGCTATTACTGCTCATTATATTGATAATGATTGGCAATTAAATAAACGTATTCTTGCTTTTCGTGCTTTTAATTTTCCACATTCTGGGCAACAAATTTAAAATGCCATTTATCAAACTGCATATTCATATAATATTAATGATAAAATCATGTCTATTACTTTTGATAATGCATCTAATAATAATTATGCTATTGCATTATTGAAGGACTCATTGCATCCCATGTTAAATGAAAATTTATTGCATATTAGATGTGCATGTCATATTTTAAATCTTTCTGTTCAAGCTAGCATGAGCATGATTCAAGATGTCATTTCAAAAATTAGAAATGCAGTTTCTTTTATTCATGCTTCAAGATCAAGATTTCAAGAATTTAAGCAACTATGTATAGATCATGGTAAACGTTTTAAAAAATTTAAACTTGATGTAATTACTCGTTGGAACTCAACATATAGCATGATGCATGATGCACACCCATATAAAAACTTATTAAGTGCATATATTAATGATCGTGGATTAGGCTTTACATCAACTGAAATTGATTGGAATAAAGGTAAAACTTTGGAATATTTTTTGGTTAGTTTTTATAATGCTACTAATATTCTTTCTGGTGTTTATTATCCAACTTCATGTTCATTTTTACAACAAGCATATATGATTAATCAAAAATTTGCAGAACATAGATATGATGATGTTTAAATGCCTATTATTGAACAAATGGAATCTAAATGGAATGAGTATTGGGACAAGATATGTCCTATGCATAACTTAGCTGCTATATTTGATCCAAGAGTTAAATTAAGTGGTGTACTAATTTTACTTGATGCATATTGTGAAAATATGATTCAAGATCCTGAACCTGCTAAAATTGAGATAACACAACTTCTTTATGATATTTATGCTTTATATGATGAAAAAATTCATGGATCTAGATTACCCGCATAAAGTTCTATTTCTTCTTCTAGTAGTTCTCGTTCGTCATCTATTTTTTCATTCATTGCACAGAGAAAACAAACACATGCTTCAAGTTCATCTTCATCTTCTTCATCTTTAAGTAGTGAACTAGAATTTTATTTACGAAATGATCTTCAGTCTGCATATGATGAAAATCAAATAGAATGTCTAGATGTATTAGCTTGGTGGAAGAGTGTTAAAAATCAATATCCTGTTATGTCTGCCATTGCACTCGATATTTTAGCTATGCCGATGTCCACAGTAGCATCAAAATCCGCTTTTAGTGCAGGTCGACGTGTTCTTGACGAAAAGAGAAGTAGGATGACTAGCGACACGGTTGAGATGCTTCTCTATTTCAAAGATTGGTTGGATGCTAAGGCGAGACTTCAAGATAAAGGTGGACATGATACAACATCTTCTGATGATGATGATACAAACACTACTGATGATTAGTAAGATTTTGATCATTTATTTTTAATTCTTAATTTTTTATAATTGTATATTTTTATTTTTTAATTATTAAAGTGAGTAATATCTATTTTTTTCTCATTTCTTATTATATTCTAAAGGTCAGGCCTAGCCCCCCTCCTTTCATGTACCATTTTGATTTAAATTAATAAACTGGTAGGGGTCTATGCCAAACCCCCACCATTAAGGTGGCTTTATATTAATAAATTCTTAGTTCACAATATTTTTTAAATTTATTAAAAAATATTTTTTATAAATAAAAACTTTATTTCTATTTATTTTAAGGGGGTCGGGCCGTGCCTGGCCCTGCCCAGGCCCTTATGGGCCGTGCCGTGCCCAGGCCCTAATGTACCGTGCCTAGGCCCTAATGGGCTGTGTCGACCCTCGGGTCGTGCCGTGCCTGGCCCGTTGGGCCGTGTCAGGCTTGGCCCGCAGGCCAGTAAACCTAAACCCGGCCCGGCCCCTTATTATGGCACGGCCCGTTACTGTAGCAAGCGGGCCGTGCCGGCCCATGGGCGGCTTGGCCCAGTGCCCATCTCTACATGTAAGACATTTACACCTCTCTCTTTCATGCTCATTCAATTTTTCATAGTGATCTCAGCTCCGACTACTATAATCCATTGTATCCTCTTCACTGACTTGAGCATCAGAGGGTTTCCGTACGTCACTACCGGTTAAGGGACTGTTTTTGCATGTCTCTGTTCGAGAGATACCAGGAATAGCTTTTCGTTTCATCGAAGGAAATCGAAAGGTCTTCGGGCACCATCGGAGTCCAATAAAGAGAGATTTGTCAATAACACTAGGTATTGGAGCTTATATTTTTCTATTTAATGAGGCTATAGGGTTCGCATCATCCATGCTCTATAATTATTAAATCATTACACGTACATTGCTAAATAGAGTTAGGATCGTCTCCAACCGATGATTTGATTGGAAAGGTCTAGTTTGTTTTTTTTTTTGGTAAACCGGAAGACTTATATTAAATTCCGTGAAAACGTACAGCCCAGACTATCTGCATACAAAATATTTCTAAACTGTACAGGCAACTTCAGCAGAGAGGAACACATAATCTCTCCGGAATGCTGTGCAACAAAAGAGGCCGCCCAATCAGCCACAACATTGGCTTCACGATAAACATGGCGAACCAGGAGCCCAGAGCACTGACTGAGCATCATGCCAATATCTCGAAGGATAGGGATAGCAGGCGTATCCCTGATTGCCTTATGGATCTAGGAGATGATCGTAGCAGAATCACCTTCAATAACGAGGCGATGCAATTTTAGGATCCTCATGGCATACTTAATACCCAACCAAGCAGCATAAAGCTCTGCCTGGGGTACAGTTTTGTTGCTCAGGTGGCTTCCCAAGAGGGGGGTGAATTGGGATTAAAAACTTTTTACAAGTATGTGCACTTTGAAATTCTTTTAGTGTAGAAGTGAAGTGAAGTGTGCAAAGCGGAAGTAAACAAATTAAAGCAATTAAACAATGAAAGCACAATCACAAACACCAAGAAGTAGAGTGGTTCGGAGCAACCGGCTCCTACATCTACTACCCAAGGACTACTTGGGATTTCCACTATATCCCCCAACCGGAATATAGTCGGATTGTTTTACTAGGCTCACGATCCAAACCTATACACTTTGGTTTTACCGGGATCACCAAAGAAACCCAAACTCCCTTTGGTTTTACACGGGATCACCAAAGAAAATCCAAACACTTGGTTTTAAACCGGAAAAACCAAGAACCCAAACTTAGGTTTTACAAGGTTCACCTAAAACCTACATCTCTCTCTCTAGATATAGCCCCTTGCTGTTCTAAGAGAGCAAACCAAGATAAAGAATGTAAAATGAGCAACTACAATAAACCAAAGTTGTTTTGATGTTGCCGATGAAGATCAAAGCGAAGTCAAGCTTTAAATACACTTCAATGCTCTTCAAAGCTGCTTCTTCCCTTCTTCAATGAGTGGATTCAATGATGGAGTGGAGTTGGTGAAGCTTTGAATCTCACTTGAATGCTCTTTAAGATAGGTGAAGGAATAACTTGGAAGCTTTTCTTTTTCTCAAGAATATTCAGCAATAAATCTTCATTAATTTTTTCAATCCTTCAAAAATGATCCTCTTTATAGTTTTTCAAGTGATATGGCCGTTGTAGGGCCTTGGAAATCGTGAAATGACCGTTGAAGGTGATTTGGTACTCAATTTTCAAATTCTGTAGCTAGTCGTTGAAGTGCAGACAACGGCTCTACGAGCCGGCTCGAGCTCCAGGAGTCGGCTCGAAATCTCATGAATGCTAAAATCAAAGTTCTGTAGGAACCGGCTCTTGGACTATGAGTCAGCTCTTGACTTCATGCTTTTATTCTTGATAAACATGCATACCTGGAGTCTGCTCTTGATCTGGGAGTCGGCTCTTGGTCTCAGAACTTCAAAAACTATACTTCTGTAAGAGTCGGCTCTTGAGCTGGGAGTCGGCTCTTAGTTCTGAAACTCTGAAATTTGTCTCCGTGTCGTGCCATCTTGAGTCGGCTCTTACAAGACTTTAAAAATTTGCTTCAAGCTTCCCAAAACTTCATCATTGAAATAACTAGAAGCTACTTTACATGCTTTATCAAATTATTTACACTTTTAAGCTCATTTTTTCATGATTACAACATTCATAGCTTAGGGCATTTACAAACTCAATTGAATTTCCTTAAGTGAATTTGAATACCATTTTAAAACCAAGGTAATTCATTTCTGCAAAAACTCCTTAAACATTTGTAAAGAGTTAGTATCAAATACATGCTCCAATATTTTGTGATCATCAAAATCATTCCAGGGGTCAACAAGTTTGTTCCACTAACTTGGAACCCCCCATAGCTATAAAGCTCGCCTCCGAAGATCTGATGACAAATGCTGCTCCCGCCATCTGTCCTCTAACACTTCCATCAAAGTTGATAGTAACATACTCCTGAGGAGGGGGCTCCCAAGAAATCAGAATCCGGTTAGGTGCTCGAGGAGCTGAACCGGAGCCCCAGAAGTCAGGCACAGTCACCATCGACTGATGATGTTTCTCAGCCAGAGACTTAGCTCTTTCAATTAAAAAGATAAGAGAGATAGTCTCAGACCTGAAGATAGTAGCATTCCGGGAGATCCATAAATGATAAGCCAGATAAGCAAGCAGGATCCTGGAAGATATAGTATTAGGGGACCTCAGATAATAAGCGAAAGTAGGGAGGACATCATCTTCAGTATCCAGAAGGGACCCAAAACCTGCTAAAGTCCAAACATGCCTAGCCCTTGAGTAAAGAAATAACACATGGTCCAGAGATTCCTCTGGATCATCACAAATTGGACAAGAGGGGGGTATACGGACACCCCTAGAGCTGAGAAGAGACATTGTAGGCAGACGTCTCCTCATGACCTTCCACAAAAAGAGACAGACCCTCGGATGAACCGGTAAAGCCCAGATCCAACCTCCCTAGCTATCAACCTGCTGAGCCGGATGATAGATGTTGTAGAGGTTCGACATAAGGGCAGTAGTAGAGGAGGAAGGGCCCCAGACTGTAATATCCTGGCAAGGACACAGAGGAAGAGGAATGGATAGAATCCTTTCCTTCAAAGCCTCACCAAATTAGCAAGAGATAAGTGGAGAATTCCAGATCTGCAACCCTGAAATAATAAGGTCACTGACCATCCAGGCTTCAGGCAAATCCGGTGAGACAAAGGTAGGCCATCTACAAAGAGAAATATCAGAGATCCAAACATGTGCCCACACTCTGATAGATTTACCATCCCCCACCGTCCATTTGACATGGGAAAAAACCTGCGGAAGACGTCTACTGTTCTCCTTCCAGATTGGCGATCCTCGAGAAGAAGGCACAACCTGACCCCCCTGAAGGAAAGTGGTATCATATCTGGCTCGCATAACCGAGGCCCACAGGCCAGTCGGATTAACGACCAGATTCGTAGTATGACGAGCCACCAGAGCCTCCCTCCGACTGAGAAGTGAAAAAATGCCAAGACCACCCTCTCATATTGGCTGTCACACAGAATGCCAGCCCACCAAGTTGATACCCCTGGTCGCAGCATTGGATCCCCATAGAAAGGCTCGAAGAATCTGCTTTACCTTCTCCACCGTTGCCTTAGGAATAATGGCATTGGCCAACAGATAGATGGGAAGTGAAGAGAGAACATATTTAATCAAGGTGAGTTTGCCCATAGCCGATAATGCCCTGCCCTGCCAACCTTCCACCCGATCCTGAACCGCCTGTACCATGATCCGAGATTCATCTCTACGGAGGCGACCGCCCGAAATGAGAACACCAAGATAGTGAATAGGCCCCTCCTTATTTCGAATCCCAAGAATAGAGATGATGGCCGACCGCGTACAGGTAGGAATCTTAGGGGAGAAATGGACCTCAGACTTCTGAAGGTTAACAGATTGCCCTGAAGCTAAACAATAGTTGAGCATAACTCTGCGGTACCCCCGAGCAGTTTCATCTGTCACCTTGCCCAGAAGTAAACAATCATCGGCAAAAAGAAGATGGGAGATAGCACGTACCACCGGAGATGCAAAGTAAGGGTGGATAGAAGAGTCTCTGACCGCCTCCCGCAGGCCCCTAGAGAGAGCATCAGCCACGATAATAAAAAGGTAGGGCGACAGCGGGCAGCCCTGACGAAGGCCAATAGTCGACTGAAAGAAATCTGAGGGCGAACCATTCAGAAGAATAGAGAAAGATGGCTGCATGATACAACTCATGATCCTGGACGTCCATAGCGGATGGAACCCAAAGTCATATAAAGATTGCTGAAGAAAGGTCCATCGCACCCGATCATAAGCTCTTTTCATATCCAGCTTGATTGCCATCAGAGGAGCTCGAGGGGGAGCCCTCCGCAAATCATGCATAAATTCATGGGCAATCAAGACATTATCCGATAATCCTTGACCCCCAATAAAAGCTCCCTGCTGAGGAGATATAATCCCAGGGAGGATAGACTTCATTCTCAGAGCCATCAGCTTTGCACATATCTTATAAAGAGTTGTACATAAGCTAATAGGTCGAAAATGGGATGGATGACAAGCCTGGGAATGCTTGGGAACCAAAGTGACAAATGTTTGCTTCCACTTGTCTGGCATCCAGCCTGTAAGGAAAAAGAGTTGAACTGCCCTCACCACTTCCCCTCTAATAATATCCCAGTATCTTCTAAAAAATAGCATAGGGAAACCATCCGGACCATGAGCTTTATCCTCTGCCATAGAGTTTAACACCATGCGAATTTCAACCTCAGACACCGGAACAAGGTGCCTGGCATTTTGAGCCTATGAAACAATCCTATCCGGTATCGGAGTCTGGACATAAGGCGGATCAGCCACATCCGACGTCCATCTGGACCTGAAAAAAGCCTTCACCTCCTGAAGAATATCCTATTCATTATCAATCCAACCCTCATCAGTCCTGAGAGCTCGAATCCGGTTATAATGTCTCCTGACAATAATGGCCTGATGGAGGAAGTGAGAATTCCTATCACCCTGAGCCAACCACTGTACCCTGGATTTCTGTTTCCATAGGGTTTCCTGTTGAGCCAAAAGGGAATTATAGGAAGCCAGCCCAGACTGCAGCATAGAGAGATCCTCCTCATTGAGACCCCCCTGAGCATCTTCCTTACACTGCAGATCATGAATCTTTTTTTTCATCTCAGCCAGACGATTAAAAATATTTCCTACTTCCACTTTGTTCCGTTTTCTCAGCCGTCGCTTAAGAAGCTCCAATCTACGAGTAATGCGATACTGAGCATTACCTCTAATTGGAATTCTCCAGACCTCCCTAACCACTTCCCATGAATTTGGGTAGGAGAGCCAAATTCTTTCAAATCTAAAAGGCACCTGAGTAGGGGAAAGGTGGGTGGTGTTCATCAAAATCGGACAGTGATCCGAGGCGATCCTATCCAAATGACGAACCGAGAACTTGGGATGCATCTGAAGCCATGAAGAAGTAGCTCCCGCTCTGTCCAACCTTTCCCATACTCGAGCTCTCCCTGATCTGTTGTTGCACCAGGTGTATCTATTGCCCACAAATCCCAAATCAATAAGGTCGTTGGAGTCCAAGAAATCTTTGAATTCCCTAGTGGCCACATTTTAGGAAAAGGGGGTCCCTCTTTGTTTATCCTCCACTTTAGTTATACAGTTGAAATTCCCAATAACAACAGTAGGGAATCCCTGATCAATGATCTGAGACACCTCATCCAGAGATATCTCCGCTCCTTATAGCAGGTACTAGCATAAACCACCGACAGGATCCAAGATGGCTCATTATCTACCGATATGACCATAATTGCATTCTGCTCCGACTTATGGAACACATCAATCCGGGCAGCTGTTGTATCCCATGCTACTACTATACCCCCGATGATCCCCTGGAGTCGATAGCATAATAATTCCAAGCTTTAGGAAAGCATCGAAGGATCCTTTGTAAGGACCAGTCAGAAAGACGGGTTTCCAAAATGATACAAATATCCGGACGATGAAGAAGAAAAAGTCTTCAAAAAGTAAAAGCAAAGGAAGGTTTCCCTACCCCTCTAGCATTCCATGATAGTATCTTCATACAAGAACAACTAAGCTTTGAACACCCCCTCCGCAGAGGGTTTTCCCACACTACCTTCTCCAGCACCAGACTCATGGTCGACCACATCCACCTTCGGGACCTCCGTCTATTGAAATAAGGCCACCTTCAATTGTCCGACAATATCGGCATGATCCGGGGTTTTCCGGTCCACTCCAATACAGATCGGAATAGAAGCCAAAATAGACAGCCCATCTTCCTGGATTACTCGATCCAAAGCAATCAGGATAGACAAACCCCCTTAGATTTTTTCTCACCCAACCTCCCCTCCTGCCCCCCAGGGCCAAGACCTCCTAAGAAGAACCACCACCCACTCCCTTCTTCAGCAATAATCCCTCCGAAGAGGACCCTTTCACCTCCACTCCTGAAACACCCTGAGCACCAATCCCTGAGACCTCCTGAAGAGAACCCTTCCCCCTCGCTCCTCCACCCCCCGTAACTCCCCCCCTCCTGTACACCCTCCCCTTCCCCTGAACCCACGATACCCTTCCCTTTCAGAGTCTCCCGTCCCAACCCACCTCCTTTCAACTCAGTCACCGCTGCACTCAACACACCCCCACTCGAGCCCTGAACTCCGGCGCTCTTTTTATGCACCTTCGCCCGACCCAAAACAATCTTCTTTCCCCTAGCCACCCCCCCAGAGCGCCCCTCCATAAGCACAGTAGAAACCCCACCCCCTCTTCCACCAGTGAGACCCACTTTAGCCGGCAAAGAAGAAAATGAAACCCCCTGATTCCCCTTACGCCCCTCCATACAAGGATTAAGAGAACCAACCTTACCCGCCGAGGTGATGCCGAGACCGTGCTTCTCCCCTTCAGGCCGGCAGGAGGAGAGAGATCAGCAGAGCAGGTTCCAAATCCAATATCCACCTTCAATGATTCAGCCGGAGAAGAAGGGCAAGGTGCCGGAGCGCTCCGGCCCCTTTTCAGGATCCCCGACCCATAGTCCACCATCACCATGTCCACAGGCCCCGAGTCCCCCAAGCCCACCTCCATGCTTTCTCCAAATCCTGCCAACGGACCAAAAATGGACTCCCGTGGAACCGGTCCACGGGTATCATCATCCGAGTGAAGAACCGGTGATCGGCGGCGCGCCACCTTGCATGGCTTCTGCCATCCGTTAGAATTCGGAAGGAGTTCGGCGAAGACGTGCCCACCGTCGGTGATATCCTTGAGAGGGAATTGGAGGGCAAAAATGTCTAGTTTGTTAATTATAGATTTTTATGTGCCGCACGATGGTTATGATTGAGCAAACTTTGTGCACGAAGTCTATTGTATCTCGACCATTGCACCATACGGAGGCAGCAGTGATTGTCAAACTTGTGCTTTCTTGAGTCTTGTCATCGATTACAGAGGATCCACACTCATGCTAAATACGTACATGTGGAGCTCTTCAAATTGGCCTAATTCTCGAGATTTTTAAAGTAACGTGCCTAAACTAGGTGGTTCCTCCAAGTATACCCATCGAAGGTTCAATTGACCACCACACAAGCAATCAAACATGCACTCGAGCACGCACAAAGTCCTACACGTACCCACACAAAAACCCACACGCATACACATAACAAAAAGGAACGAAAAGAATGATAATTAAGTGGATAGAACCTGATAGATTTGCCAGGACGAACAAAATATAATCTAGATTTGCCCAATCTACTAACGTCATCCTTACAATTGCATGGACTTGGGAAAAGCATCATTGTCTGCCATTGCCAAAGATTTGCTTCCTTTTGGCTACTTTTTTTTAAATGTTTTTTTCGGTAAGACTTTCTTTAGCAACTTTCAAGCCGAAAGGCTAAATTAACCATCAGCAAGGCAATCAGATGCCTTGTTACTCTCCAAAGTTTACCACCTAAACTTCCCCTGAACAAAATCTTTCAACATATTCCAATCATTCTCTTATACAAAGGGACTCATCCAATGCAAACAACTTGTCAAGCAACTCTATTTTTTTTACCACAACTTCACTGATCAGAAAGAAGCATATTCCAGAATTCAGATTCCAGATAAGAATTCTGGCTGATTCAATAATGGGTGATAGGATGTATACGCACCAGAGGTCACGTTGCTTGCAAATCAATTCAGTCCAACTCTAAAGGCTACTACAATTGAGTTGGGCCACATGTTTTAAGGGATGGGACCAGCACGTCGGCGAGCACTCAGAGTTCATCCAACTCTTCTCTCCCTTAAAGAACGCGGCAGGGTGAAAGAATGAGACCGCATTAAAGTGGCACCAAAAGAAGGGTCCGGAAGGCGGTGGTAAGGTGTGATTTTATCGAGACAAAAACAGCGACGCAGGTGTAAACGGGAGCGTCCCTTTCTCGGCGTTTTCTTTCTCTAATAAATTAGACTCGGACGTCAGTCCAAAAGTGTAAAGATGGAATGAGTAAAGAAATCAAGCTACGATGATTAAATAAATGGGAAAGAAAAGGGGTAAATAAATAAATAAATAAATAAATAAATAAATGAAGGGTTGTCCATCTTATCTGGGTTGAACCCTTGTTTGCTTTTCTGACAGGTTTCCCACTGGTCCTGTTCTGGCGTGTACTTCACCTTCCCTTCCTTCCCAACTCATATTAATCAATTTATTACTTTACTAATTGTTTAAATGTAGGTGTTGATATCAGCATATAATTTATTTAACGTGTTTAGGTCATCGGTCAGCACATAGTCTCTTTCGCCCCGGATTTTTATGCTGGGCTCAAGATTAAAGAAGCCAGTGATCGAGTTGGAGCTACCCATGGTCGCCGTATTCAGTCACCTCCGTGGTCTGGATCGAGTTGGGCCAGTTGGTTCCACGAGGCGAAACTAAACAAAGCTTGATCCAGCTTAAGCCCAGAATAAACTCATGAAGCCTGTCCAAAGTCCAATATACTACAGCCCACAGGCGAACCAAACAAGGTCTAGAATGGTCGGCATACGGTTTTTTATACGAAACCATGCACGTAGGAGGGCGTAAGCTAGGCTTCTTTATGTTGGTATTGCATTTTGGAAAGGCAATGTTAGCTAAAAAAAAAAAAAATCTATTAACTTGGGTTACTTTGACGTCTCTAGGGACCATGGCCTTGTAGTTGAAAAGAAAATCTTGAGCTTCCCTTTGTTGGTGAATACTTGCAGATTCATCTCAAGCTGCACTTTTTATGTTGGAAACCAACCTGACATATTGTTTGCACGTTGATACTCCTCTCTGCTCGAGATTGCTCATGAAGTCCACTCAAATTTTAGCAATTTTTATAATATGTACCACCAAAAAAAAAAAAAAATGAATAAAAATATTTCTATCTCTATTATTTTATTAACTTTGTCAACGAAAATTCACTTGGCAGCTGAACGCAGAAAACGTGGGGAATTTGAAAACAAAGGAACAATCCATCACATTTTTAGAGCAAGGAATTTGAAATAGAATGAAATAATAATAATAATAATAACAAATCCAAGGGCAGCGGTTTATGTTGAGAGCTCTAGCTCCGACGCTCATCGAACGAGCTGGTCGTCCAATATGGAGTTGGATCATCACCACTATCTCTGCTTGCACGGGCTTCAAACATCGAAGCCCAAGTTTCATCGGAGCCCGTCTCGGGATGCGATTATGGAAACCAAGCGGCGGCCTGCAGCGGATGAGCTGCTGGTTATCGCGGCAGTTTGAGTGGGACGGGGGAATCCGGTAAGAAGGATTTGGCTTTCAAGCCTATTAAGCCAAAATATTTGATCTAGTTTTTTTTTTTTTTCCCTTCTCTTGCATTAATTTCGACCTCCCTTGAAATAACCTATATGAAAATAAATAAAAATATTGCATGTATATTTAAAAATAATGTTAAATTTTGTAAAAAGTAATAATTAATTCTAAAGTAATGGCTATTTGCTTATTATACATGTAACGCTATAGAGTAGCAACAGCAATGAACAGACAATTTTCATTATCTATAACTCGGTTGTATATTTTCCAGATAGCTGTATACTTTCATGATCGCAATGAAATCGAGTTCAAACCATGGTAACAGCTATCAAAACACTAAAAAAAAATTATAATAACTAATGATCACGTGTAAAACACTGAATAATTTATAGTTGTCTAACAATTTTGGATATTGCTATGACTAAGAAGCATTTTAAACATCTTTTTCCTTGGCTTTGTTTTGGCTCTACCTAACTGTAAGGTTGGTTGGTTGGTTGGGCTATACGTGTACTCATAGTTCTAGGCCTAGTCAAGATTATATTATAGAAAAAAATACAGGAGAACTTTCTTGACTTAAGATTATTTCCACTTCGCTTTTCTACAGTTTAAAAAGTTTTAATTTGGTTCTAAATTTAGTTAACTGGTTCAATATGCTTCCGCCTTCCATCTCCGTTAAACTGAGTTCAAGGAATTTTATTATGAGGTAGTCATGTGATATTTTTAGGATAAAAATGCACTCCCTTTTTTTTCTGGTAAAAAAAAGGGGGAAAGAAGTTAGATCCCGGGGATAGCCACCTCCATACGGTCCCCCAATCCCAGTCAAAAAATGTTCGATATATGATGCATATTAATTTTTTGCAGTCGTTCTCCATTCAGAGATGAGTACGTCAATCTGATTATCACTGGCATCAATCGAGTGAATGAGATAAAAATGTCCTTCGTTAAAATAAAGGACTGGTGAAGGAGCTTGGTCGTTCTCATGCCTCGAGATTTCGAAAGCTGCGGGAAGGGTGATACGATGGAGATGATATTGATAACTCTAATAAAAGATAGAGCGGTCGAGGATGAGAAAACCCATTCTTGACTTTCCTTCAATGAGTTAAATTAAAACTCCCAAAATTTCAAGGCAAAAACAAAGAGTTGGCCTGGTTAAAACTTACAAAATTTAAGAAAAAGATAACAGGAAGTAGGACACTAGAGCCACTACACTACGTACCTGGCCAGAAAAGAAGAAGAAGCAAAACATCACAAAGAAGAGGAGGAGGAGACCGCTGTTGAAATCCCTAAAAATCCAAGAAAAGATAGCGAAATCAAAATATTGCAGTCATCAAAGAACAAGAAGAGAACTCCAACCAATATATATCAATAAAGAAAACTAGAAGCCAGTCGGCGGAAAAAGATTCCTCCCTCATTGTGATCTTCTCCTTAATTTCCATCTAACATGGCTGCAAGTAAGTTGTAATAGTTAATGATGGAGTGGCCTCTTTCACATTAAACATGAGGATGGTGAGGTCGGTGAGAGCCTTAACTAAGGATTCCACGGGGCTGGCTCTCACCAAGGGTTTCGTGGGAAAGACCCAGGGCAACGAGGATGACCTTGACGAACTTCGTTATTATCAGTTTTCGTCAATCACATCCCTGTTTGCTTTTCTTTTTTTTAAGCATATAAGGAGGCAAGGAGCCACCCATCGAGGCTGTCGTGCTTAAAGAAGTTGAAGATGAGATGGTTGAGGTGGGCACGAGACAGGAGGTCTTCTTTGTTGGAAGGGGATTGCGATAGTTCAACGGTACGTATAAAAATTGAAAGGATTTATTCTAAATCGTATATAGAGAGGCAGGAAATAAAATTTAGGATAAAAAATAAAAAGTTAAAACATGTATATTTAAAAATTTAAAAATTCATTATTTTTATTACAGTATCCTATAAAAGAAAAACACCAATAAAATTCTATATATATATTTTTTTTCTCCTTCTTATACATACTCCTTAATAGATAGGTGCCGTCTTAGAAATATGAAACAAAATTCATATCTTAGAATTTATACAAGCAAATATGTATATAGAAGTGGATCAGAAATCTAGCTTAGCTAGTAATATCAATAGATCAACACATCACAGAATCCATTAATCAAATCAAACATACATCCATATTTATTACATCACATAACAAAGATAATTGGATTTAAATAATAATATGATCACATAAATTATATTCTCCCTAATCATTCGTTCAGATATCAACTCAACCCATATTTCAAAATAAAATCAAAATCAATTCATAATCAATGAAAGCCTACTTCATGAGAATTTCTAATATTTTTCTACTTAGACAATATTAATTAATTAATTAATTAATTATGAAAATATATTTAATATATTTATCTTTTTTTGAAAATGATTCCTGGGCTAAATGCATGTCATGTGGTCACATACGCATATGTCCTGAATGAACAATATCTTTAATCAAAATCTCATCTACTGAAACTACAGCATTGAATCATAGCTGTCCTTAGACCATTTATCGATATAAGACTCTTCTATGGTTATAAAGATTAATAATCTTATCAACATGGATTCCAGTGATGTAGTATGTGTAATGTGAACTTTGTACCCATGAGATCAAACATACAGAGTTCATTATTAGTCCACTTTATATTATAATTTCATCAAATATCTCAAGACGAGTCCTTCATATCTTCAAGATGAACCATGATATCAATCATATTAATTATAACATTAACAATACAGTTATGTTTAAAACAAAACTTTATGCTCAAAATTTTTATTCAATAATATATTTATACTTAAGCTATATATTTAAACAACATTTACAAACATCAATATGTGCACAAATATGAATATCATATTTTAACATGAAATAGAAAAGAAAATGCCATAAAACAATGCTCCCACTAACCAAACATATCTAATAGAATGAATCTAATAATTTGGTCAATGAATTTGTCAATATTGTATTAGTCTTTATGTACTCAATTATAATATCTCTCTTTCAATCTAAATTTTTGACAGATATATATTTTAATCTCTCTATAAATAAAAGTACGTAGCGAAAACTTTATTATTCTTTGAAAAGAATATAACTGCACTATTATTATAATAAATCTTAAATAATTTTGAGATGGAATCAATAATCATAAACTTCAAGACAGAGTCTCTCAACCAAATATCATGAGTTGTGACTTTGTAACATGTCACGAACTTTATCTATATAACCCAAAAATGCCACAAGGATATACTTTAACTTTTCTATAAAATAGCATACCCAATTATCTAAAAATAGATTTTATATCATCCATGTGACTAGTAAAATTAGAATCACAATATTCAATTATCTCAAGATAATTAGACTTTTATATAACTTTTTAAGCTATGCTTCAAATACTTTATATTCAGATTTGATATATAATTGCCAAAACACTAATAGAATATGCTATATCCTAATTAATGCAAACTTGTTGTATATATTAAACAACACATAGTAATAAAATGAGATACCTTTTATGTATTCTCTTTCGATATCATTATTAGATCATTGATTTCTACTAAATTTATCTTTCTTAACCATATATCCATCTCCCAGTTTGTAATTATACATATCAAATCTATTTAGAGTCATTATCTATAAAATAAAAAATACATATTATCCATAAGATAGGAAAGATAAATTTACTCTAAATGATTTTAAGATATATTTATGGATCCATTTTGTTCTCTACAAATTTAAGAGAATTTATAATATCATCATATTTAAGATATCATTATCTTAGTATCCTTCAAAATAACTATCTTAACATCCATCTAATGAAGTTTTAAATTAAAATGGACTATCAATACCATAATTATTCTTAAAAAATCTTTATAAGAGATCGAAGAAAAATCTCATTATTATCTGTACCTCTTTTTTGAATGTACCTTTATATAACCAGTTTAGCAATTAAAGTTTTATTTAATTTTAAATGCTCACTTATACCTTATAAACTTAGACTTTTTACATGATTTCACCAGATCCCATACTTTATTTTAACCATAGACTGTACTACATCATGCATGGTCTTAAGTTATTTAAATTATCTAGAATATGCAATAGTCTGATCATTTGATATTGAAATAACTACATAACCAATATCTTAGATATTTTCACTTAGATAAACTAAATAGCCAATAAGAATGACGTGTTTTCATTTATTTTTATGTGATTTCTTTACAAGTACTTTATTAATCAGCTATGGAGGTGCTATAATTATTTCACATGTTTGATATTTCTCTCTCACTATTCTTTTTTTGGTACAGCCGGGCGATTACATAGCTCTGGTGCAAGGGCAGCGCAAAAAATTAAGAGAAAGAAATCTCCGAAGGGGAAGAGGAATACTATCGTCCTGGAACCAGGACCAATCGATAAAATGCTGAGCAACATAGGAGATAACCCAGTCTGCAACACAGTTTGCCTCTCAATAGATATGACGGGCTGTAGCTATCATTGGAAGCTGTAGGAACTTCCAAATATCATGAAGGAGAGGATGGGCATCACAACGACTCGACTTGTCCTGAATCCAGGTAATGATAATAGAAGAGTCATCCTCAATAATAATCCTGTAAGCATGTAGATGCTGGATAGCTCTGATGATGCCAGCCCAAGCAGCTCTGAGTTTCGCTTCTGGGATAAATGGGTCATGAAGAAAAATCCCCTCAGCTGCAAGATGAAGGAAAAACATAGCCGACAGAAAAAAAGTATTTTAAAACTATTTTAAAATGAAAACTGTGGAAGGCTTGGTAGATCGATCAAAACAATCTACCAATCTGCCAACAACAGAATCTTGTAAGATAATGCAGCATGCAATATACATGAAAAGCAAGAAAAATAATCAAAAATATAAAAATATCTTACCGTTATACCTTTGAAAATACAATGGAAAAGGATAAAGCGCTCGAGCCACACACGTGTCTGGCCTCTACAGGTAATCCACACCGGGGCTCGACACTGATCAACTCCCTCGGAGTGCTAGCTCCTTGGGGTCCTTCGAGCCGATCTTCTTCTCGGAAGACAAGGAGGAGAGGTGGAACCCTTCCCAACTTTCTCTCTGTCCAAGACCTAGCTTGAATGCTAGGTATTCTCACACCTAATCCCAAGTCCTCACAAAATTCCTTTTCTCTTCTAGTTCTTCAACCAATAAGCAACCCCTAAAACAAGCTTTATTTATAGAGGCAGCCATGAGAGGGAGAAAGAGAAAGGAGGAGTGATTGGGGGAGAAGGTCAAGGGCATACCAATTTGGCTCTAACCATATAAGGAAGGAATGATAATCATTCCATAAAAGTTTGGAGCCAAAACAGCTTGAATTTGAAATTCAAACTAGGTCAAAACCTTCTCAAAAAGCTTCCTAGAAAATCCGTTTAGGATTTTCTGGTCGAGCAGAGATGAGTCGACTCGAGCAGGGGTCAAGTCAGCTCGTCCAGAACACAAAACATTCGGACTGTTCTTTCAGTAGGAACGAGTCGGCTCGAGCAGGGGTCGAGTCGGCTTATCAGAATACAGAACGAGTTGGCTCGAGCAGGGATTGAGTCGGCTCGTCCAGAAAAGACTTCCAAAAATACTTTTCATCACAGCCAATTGTCACCCCTCAAGTGTCGACACATGGTCAATCATATTAACCACCAGTGATAGCAAATGATTCTTAATCATCGATCAGCCTTAAGATCAGATAGAGACTCCTATGGTGTGCGACCCCATAGGATTCGAACACTAAGCCGGTAGCACTGGAACACTTCCAGTACCAGTCAAAGTCCTCATCTAACAATGATACCCGATGTCTGGATAGATCGAAGATTGCAGAGCAACTTTCAAGAATCTGTGGCATATGGTTACCGCATAATTCATCCCTTTAACCTCATAATGCTTAGGATGACCTAGGATTTGACTGCCAACCCTAATTTGGTTCATCCAGATCGTGTCTCAACTTTACAAATTCTGTGACTCTTCAGAAGAACTACCTTGGCTAAGATTTTGCTAAATTGAGACACAGCAAGTCATTCACTCCAAACTATTTGGAGGGATCAATTCCATCTTGATCCACCACCGCTCCACAAGTACTTGACTGCACCCAGAAACCTTTCATCACTGGATTAGAAATCCAGATAGTCCGGCATTAAAGTACAGTGAGTTGCTTGCAAGCTACCATGGTGACCTTAGGTATAAGGGACACATATATCCATATCCCTTCGCGAGCAATCCTTTGACAGAAGGGAGCTCCGTAGATGGTCACGTTCAGTGAGATGTCACACATTTCACTTGTATGTTACATCAATGTCACCACATTCCTTGATCAAGAGGACAACCAACCAATGTGGGATACAATAATCTATACTTGATACATCGTCATCCTATAACAATGTATCCTTTGGTTGTGAACCAATTTAAGAACACTTGATATATCCTCTCTATATCAAATATAATATAGTTCTAAGGACTCCATCATACAAGAGTTCTTTTTAGGAAAATGTACATATGATGAACAGCCAAAAGAATAACTTTTATTCATTAAAAATTCATATACAATTATAAAATGGCACGACCGTCTATAGCCTAGATGATTGGCTTTGGGACACAATTTCCAACAACTCTCACTTGGACTAAAGCTAATCGATATAGAATCTCATTCTCATTTTTCATTTATAACTGTCTAACTCTTGAATTCCAACAGCTTTAGTGAAGGGGTCAGCCAGTTTCTCCTTTCCATCGATCTTCTGAAGGTCAATGTCATCTCGTTCCATGATCTCTCTCGCAAGGTGATAGCACCACAGAATATGCTTTATGTGGTAATGAGACTTCGCTCTTTGGCTTGAATAATGGCTCCAGTGCTGTCACAATACATCGAAATAGGACCATATAGGGAATGTGCCACTCCCAGCTCATCAAGAAACTTTCGTAACCAAACAGCTTCCTTCGCTGCATCTGATGCTGCAATGTATTCTGCTTCACATACTGAGTTTGCCATAGTAGGCTGCTTGGAACTTTTCCAGCAGATCGCTCCTCCATTTAGGGTAAAGATAAAACCTGATACACTCTTGCTGTCATCCTTATCTGACTGGAAACTGGAGTCAGTATATTCCATAAGTTTCAAGTTAGGTTCTCCATAAAACAGCCATTGGTCCTTAGTATTTCGTAAATACTTAAGGATGGTCTTTATCACTTTCCAATGAGCTTCACTTGGGTCAGACTGGTATCTGCTCACTACGCTTAGTGAGTATGCCACATCTGGTCTAGTACACGTCATGGCGTACATGATAGAACCCACTGCCAAAGCATACGGGATTCTACTCATATGCTCTCTCTCCTCAGGAGTTGTCGCACAATCTTTTTTGGAGAGAGCAATTCTAGTGCCTATCGGGAGATAGCCTTTCTTGAAATTTTTCATGCTGAACCGCTTCAGCATAGTATCGATGTAC
The DNA here is from genome assembly GCA_021397845.1 of Areca catechu. Taxonomy (NCBI): domain Eukaryota; kingdom Viridiplantae; phylum Streptophyta; class Magnoliopsida; order Arecales; family Arecaceae; genus Areca; species Areca catechu. The sequence continues at coordinate 26,567,386 of CM038045.1, forward strand.
GTAGACTGGGACAGCCCAAGAAGTCTCTTAGATCTATCTTTATAGATCTTCATATCCAGTATGTAAGAGGCTTCACCCAAGTCCTTCATAGAGAGCTGAAATGATAACTAGACCTTTATTCCTTATAGCGCTGGGATGTCATTCCCGATTAAGAGAATGTCATCCACATACAATACAAGGAACACAATCACAGAACCATTAGCTCACTTGTAAATGCAAGGTTCTTCTCCATTTCTAACGAAGCCATACGATTTGACACACTTATCAAATCACATGTTCCAACTCCGTGATGCTTGTTTCAGTCCATAGATGGACCTTTGAAGCTTACACACCTTTGACTCGTCTATGGATGTGAACCCTTCAAGTTGTATTATATATACCTCCTCTTCCAGCTCACCATTCAGGAAAACTGTTCGGACATCCATTTGCCAGATTTCATAGTCAAAGTGTGTTGCTAAAGCAAGTATGATCCAAATGGATTTGAGCATTGCCACATGAGAGAACGTCTCATCATAGTCAATACCATAACGTTGATGATATCCCTTGGCAACCAGACGGGCTTTATAGGTCTCAATCTGCCCGTCTGCGCCCCTCTTTCTTTTGAAAATCCATCTATACCCAATGGATTTTATCCCTTCAGGTGGATCAACCAATGTCCATACATTATAGATTTCCATGTACTCCATTTCAGATTTCATGGCTCGTAGCCATTTCTCAGAATCGGACCTCTGCATCGCATCCATATAGGTGATCGGATCCTCATTGTTCTCATCTATTTCAATGGGATCACCATCCCGGACCAAGAAATCATAGTATCTGTCCGGTCGACTCGATATCCTACCGGATCTCCTTAATGGTTTCTGTGTGGGCTCAAGATGTGATCTAATCACAACCGATTCTATGTTGTCCCTTAAGTATGACGGTTCTTCTACTTGTTGAACTTTACTAAGTTCAATCTTAGTGGTCACAATTCCTTCACCAAGGAACTCTTTTTCCAAAAAGATAGCCCTAAGACTGATGAACAACTTTTGATTCTCAGCCAAGTAGAAGTAATACCCTTTAGACTCTTTTGGATACCCAACAAATAGGCACCGATCAAACCTAGGTCCAAGTTTGTCCATTTTCAAACATTTTACATAAGCCGGACAACCCCAGACCTGAAGGTGTGAGAGTGTCGGCTTACGTCCAGTCCATATCTCATATGGGATTTTGTTAACAAATTTACTCGGAGCCCTATTCAAAAGGTAACAGGCTGATTCCAGAGCATATCCCCAAAAGGATAGCGGCAGAGAAGCAAAGCCCATCGTGGACCGAACCATGTCTAACAGGGTTCAATTTCTCCTTTCTGACACTCCATTTAACTAAGGTGTCCCTGGAGGTGTCCACTGAGAGAGAATCCCATTCTCCTTAAGATATATCAGAAACTCACCGGAAAGGTATTCACCATCTTAATCTGATCGAAGGGTTTTGAATACCTTCTAGTTTGTTTTTCTACTTCATTACAATATAATTTGAACATTTTAAACGATTCAGATTTATGTCTCATCAAGAAGACATAACCATACCTCAAAAGATCGTCTGTAAATGTAATGAAATAACTGTACCCATCTCTGGCACAAATATTCATGGATCCACATACATTAGTATGTACCAGACTTAGAATCTCTTTGGGTCGTTCACCTTTTCCAATAAAAGGTGACTTTGTCATCTTTCCAAGAAGACAGGATTCACAGGTTGGTAGTGGACCATTTTCACTAAAATCGAGGAGATCCTCACTTTTCAACATGTTTATCCTGTTCCTATTAATATGACCATCCTACAATGCCACAGGTACGCATCGCTGATGTTATCTATCCTAAGACATTTGCTATACGTGTACATTACACTAACAGGTCGCGATAGCACATAAATGCCATTGCTCATATATCCATTCATCACTACATAACCATTCCAAATGATTTTGCAAATGTCATTCTTTATTGATAGTTCATAACCATAAAGATAGTTCATAACCATACATGGCCAATTGGTCTACAAAAATGACATTCAAGATAAAAGATGAACAATAATGACACTTGATATGGCTACTTCGCTGACATGGAACGTGTGTCAGATCCAGCTAGATGCCGCTGGTGCCACGTGGACTTTTCTTTCAAAATTCCTGCTCCTTCGCCAGGTGGTACCCCGAGACGGGTCCACCTCGGTCGAAGTCGAGCACATCTCTGCCACTCCACCAGGTGTCCACCCAGGAGGGGCCCACCTCGGCCAAAGCTGGCGGCCCCTTGCTCCCTCGCCAGGTGGGACCCCAAGATGGGTCCAACTCTGCCGAGGTCGAGCCGGACCCTTCTGCTCTTTCGCCAGGTGGTGCCCCAAAATGGGTCCACCTCGGTCGAAGTCGAGCACCTCTCTGCCACTCAGCCAGGTGTCCACCCAGGAGGGGTCCACCTCGGTCGAAGTTGGCGGCCCCTTGCTCCCTCGCCAAGTGGCACCCCAAGACGGGTCCACCTTTATCGAGGTCGAGCCGAGCCCTCCTGCTCCTTCGCCAGGTGGCGCCCCAAGACGGGTCCACCTCGACCGAAGTCGAGCACCTCTCTGCCACTCCGTCAGGTGTCCACCCAGGAGGGGTCCACCTCTAACGAAGCTGGCGGCCACTTGCTCCCTCGCCAGGTGGCACCCCAAGACGGGTCCATCTCTGCCGAGGTTGAGCCGGGCCCTCCTGCTCTTTCACCAGGTGGCACCCCAAGACGGGTCCACCTAGACCGAAGTCGAGCACCTCTCTGCCACTCCACCAGGTGTCCACCCAGGAGGGGTCCACCTCGGCTGAAGCTGGCGGCCCCTTGCTCCCTCGCCAGGTGGCACCCCAAGACGGGTCCACCTCTACCGAGGTCGAGCCGGGCCCTCCTGCTCCTTCGCTAGGCGGCACCCCAAGATGGGTCCACCTCGATCGAAGTCGAGCACCTCTCTGCCACTCCGCCAGGTGTCCACCTAGGAGGGTCCATCTCGGTCGAAGCTGGCGGCCCCTTGCTCCTTCGCCAGGTGGCACCCCAAGATGGGTCCACCTCTACCGAGGTAAAGCCGGGCCCTCCTGCTCCTTCACCAGGTGGCACCCCAAGATAGGTCCACCTCGATCGAAGTTGAGCACCTCTTTGCCACTCCACCAAGTGTCCACCCAGGAGGGGTCCACCTCGGCCGAAACTGGCGGCCCCTTGCTCCCTCGCCAGGTGGCACCCCAAGACGGGTCCACCTCTACCGAGGTCGAGCCGAGCCCTACTGATTCTTCGCCAGGTGGCGCCCCAAGACGGGTCCACCTCGGCCGAAGTCGAGCACTTCTCTGCCACTCCACCAAGTGTCCACCCAGGAGGGGTCCACCTCGGTCGAAGCTGGCGACCCCTTGCTCCCTCGCTAGGTGGCATCCCAAGATGGGTCCACCTCTGCCGAGCTCGAGCCGGGCCCTCCTGCTCCTTCGCCAGGTGGCACCCCAAGACGGGTCCATCTCGGTCGAAGTCGAGCACCTCTCTGCCACTCCACCAGGTGTCCACCCAGGAGGGGTCCACCTCGACCGAAGCTGGCGGCCCCTTGCTGCCTCACCAGGTGGCACCCCAAGACATGTCCACCTCGATCGAAGTCGAGCACCTCTCTGCCACTCCACCAAGTGTCCGCCCAGGAGGGGTCCACCTCGGCCGATGCTGGCAGCCCCTGCTCCTCTGCCAGGTGGCACCCCAAGACGGGTCCACCTCGGTCGAAGTCGAGTACCTCTCTGCCACTCTGCCAGGTGTCCACCCAGGAGGGGTCCACCTCGGCCGAAGCTGGCGGCCCCTTGCTCCCTTGCCAGGTGGCACCCCAAGATGGGTCCACCTCTACCGAGGTCGAGCCGGGCCCTCCTGCTCCTTCGTCAGGTGGCACCCCAAGACAGGTCCACCTCGGCCAAAGTTGAGCACCTCTCTGCCACTCCGCCAGGTGTCCGCCCAGGAGGGGTCCACCTCGGCCGATGCTGGCAGCCCTTGCTCCTCTACCAGGTGGCACCCCAAGAAGGGTCCACCTCGGTCGAAGTCGAGCACCTCTCTGCCACTCCGCCAGGTGTCCACCCAGGAGGAGTCCACCTCGGTCGAAGCTGGCGGCCCCTTGCTCCCTCGCCAGGTAGCACCCCAAGATGGGTTCACCTCTGCCGAGGTTGAGCCGGGCCCTCCTGCTCCTTTGCCAGGTGGCACCCCAAGACGGGTCCATCTCGATCGAAGTCGAGCACCTCTCTGCCACTCTGCCAGGTGTCCACCTCGGTCGATGCTGGCAGCCCCTGCTCCTCTGCCAGGTGGCACCCCCTGACGGGTCTACCTCGACTGAATCAGCCCTACTCTGCGAAGCCTCGGGGAGGTAGAGACACGGGTCGTGAGGTTGCCACTAGGGCCGGTGCATGCCGCACCCCGTACGGGGCACCAGTACGGCCTGCAGTGATACGCGAAATCTCGTTTACATCAGTTAAACAGGGCCTTGCAATCGAGGAATGAATCCTTGCGAGCAGGAGCCTGAAACGGCTAGAAGTCCACCGTCAACGCCCCGAAAGGAGAGCTCCCGCACTTGGCCCAAGGTCTCGCCAGTCTTCCCCTTTCGTGACACACGGCGGACGAGGCGTGCCGGCCACTTAACTCTCAGACTTGAAGGAGAAAGGGAAGATTGAGAGATCTCCGGGAGCCTCCGGGAGGGGACGTGGGCTGAAGCCGGTCCGGTGGTATAAAAGGGACGGAGAAAGCAGATGGAAAGGTAAGTTGGAAAGAGGAGAGAATATCAAGAGAACAATCCGGAGACCCCAAGAAGTCCTCAGGTGTGAGCTCGGTGAACCCAGTGCAGGAAGCCGGGCTTCAACTCCTCTCTTCCCCACACTTCTTTCATCTACATCTCCTATAAGCATGGGAATCCTTCGGGAACCCGCCTTAGAGGATCTGTTCCATCTTGCTGCTCTCTAACTTGACCATCGAAGCACCCCCGCCGGAATCCCCGGCCTGGGTCTCTGACATTGTTTTGTAGGACCGGAAGCTTGGAGATCTCAAGGTGAAAGAGTCCAAGAACCGACGCCAGCTCACGAGCTACAGGCCACCGCGGTAAGATCGGCAACAACACTCATTCAAAATAATTGTACAGGACTCAAAAACTAGTTTTAGGACTCATAATGCCAGGACTGGAACTTGGCTTCCATTTCCCACGTTCAAGAATCTCTCACCGTCCTCGAATCTTCTACTGACTTGAAGTCCCTGCAAAGAATTACAAATGTGAATTGGACTTCATGTATCCAATACCCAGTTAGTAGTATCGTAGATAGAGAAACTACAAGGTGTTATCATATAAATACCTTGTCCAGCACCGTCCTACTGCTTTCTCTTCGTATACCTGTTCGGGTCAGGGGACGCATTGTAAAGAGGACAGTTCCTCTTCCAATGACCTTGCTTCTTGCAAAAGAAGCACTTTGCATGGTTTTTATCAGCCTTCACCCTCTTGGCCTGACTGGGCCCAGAAGCATTCAACACATTTTTTCCTTTATTTTTTTTTCCTTTCTTAAAGGGACGACGCCTTGCTGAAGATCCTCCCACTAGATTTATCATCCTTTTGTTCAGTTGGTGGTCTTTCTCATAAGTCTGCAATAACCCCAACAGACCGTAGTACTTAATTGCAGGCTTATTCATTCTATAATGATCGAGAAAATCTAGATAGGGAGAGGGCAGGGAATTCAGAATCGTATCATTTCCAAGATGTTCATGCAAGGGATATCCGAGCATGCCCAGGTGCTCAATCATCTCGATCATGTACAGTACATGATCAGTGACTGAGGCCTCATCACGCATCCGCATGTTGTAGATAACACAGGAGACCCTGTACTTCTCAACGTCATCTGGTGTGCCAAAGGACTCCTTCAATCTTTGAAGGATTTTCACTGGCTGGGCTTCCTCGAACTTGCAACTGAACTCATCGTTCATCGATACCAACATTATGCATCGGACAGTGATCCTGTCAGAGAGCCACTTCTGATAAGTGTCTCTGACTGAACCCCGAGCATTGAGAGCAGGGGTTTCAGGTGCCGGGATGTCCTCAGCCTCAAAGATCATCACATTTCTAGATAACCAAATCTAATAGGCAAGATAAGTAGCAAGATAGCTCTCCTATACTGAACTCAAGTGGAGAAAATCGAGGAAGGAGCACAGCCGTAAACCACCATCGACATCCCAAGGCCAGCTCCCAGCAAGCCTCCAAACCAATGTCGCTTTAGGGCAGCTCAGGATTGCATGCTCAATGGACTCGTCCTGACTACCACATACCGGGTAAGATATCGGCAGCTCTATACCTCTGTGCCTGAGAAGAATCCTTTTAGGAAGACAATCCCAAGCCATCTGTTGACTCTGGTCTTGATTTTGATGATTGACAAAATGTTTAAGTATATATGAGTACTAACTGTATTTTAAGTATATTTTTCAGATCTTGGTACTCAACCATGTTGAATGAAGAAATGCTTGTATTTCAGTTGAAAAAGTTCTTAAATTAATAAAAAATAAGTATATGGACTTTGGAATTAATATGGAAGAACTTGAAGAGGTTAAAGTTTCAATTTGAAGAAGTATCAATAAAGTTTCAGCATGGCACAGGCAAGTGTCGACACTTGGAAATGAAGTATCAACACCTAAGGATCAAGTGTCGACACTTGAAGAGTGAAGTATCGACTCAAGGCCTGAGAACAAAAAAAATACAGAAAATATGAAAAATCAAATTGGCTGTGAATAGTATTCTAGTGTCGACCTATTATAGCAAGTGTCAACACTTGCACTGTTCAAGTGTCGACACTTGAACAGTAACGACTAGTTTTCAAAAGTTGCAGAACTTCTCCAACTTGCTTCAAACGGCCATATCTTCATCCCCAATGGTCATAAACGGTCATCTATGGTTTGGAGAGCTATATAAACATCAAAAATCAAATGGGGAAGTAATCCTTTGGTGAGTTTTTTGAATATTCTTTAAGGATTCAAGAGTTAAGTAATTCAAAGCCTTCAAGCTTCCAAGTTTCAAAGAGAGCATTCAAAGTCTACATTTACAAGCATCAATCAAAGGCTTCATCAACTTGAAGACAAGATCTTCATCAACAATCAAGGGCTTCAAAGAGATATTTACTTTATTTAAGAAAGCTTTTATTGTATTCATTTATACTTGCTCTTACATTATTTTATTTAAGGTTTTTGGTGAGCCTTGGAAAACCAAAGAGGTTTTTGGTAAGCCTTTGAAAATCAAAGTGGTTGTTGGTGAGCCTTGAAACCAACTAGGGTTTTACTTGTGAGCCCGAAGCCAAAACAAGTTGTTTATGTTCTTGGTTATCCCATAAAATCAAGGGTAGTTGTTGGTGAACCTTGAAACCAACTAGGGTTTGACTTGTGAGCCCGAAGACAAAACAAGTTGTAAAGGTTGTTGGTGAGCCTAAGTTATAAAACCAAACTTAGTGGAATTCCCAAGGGGTTCTTGGGGAGTGGATGTAGGTGCTTGGTTGGCACCGAACCACTATAAACCCTTGTATTTGTGTGATTGTTCTTCTTGTGCCTTTATTTCTTTATTTTTGCTGCATTTATTTGAAATACACAAGTACTTGAATTGCATTAGCACATACTTGTTTTAGTTCATACTTTGCAAATATTACAAAAAATTTATAAAACCCAATTCACCCCCCTCTTGGATTGCCTACCTGAGCCTACAATTGGTATCAGAGCGGGTGCTCTGTTTGAAAATCTAACGATTTTGAGCTAAAGTTCATGGCAACCCTTGTAGGTATTAATGTTAGACCACCATTTTTCAATGGCACAAATTATACATTTTGGAAAACCCGCATGCGCATTCATATTCAATCTATTAGTTATCATCTTTGGGAAATTATTGTTAGTGGTCCTCATATTCCTTCCATATTGGTTAATGGCATTTCCATTCCAAAGCTCGAAGAGGATTATAATAAATATGACATTAAATAAATTGAACTCAATGCTAAAGCAATGAACTTGCTTTATTGTGCATTGGACTTAAATGAATTTAATAGAACTTCTACATGTACATCGGCTAAGAAAATATGGGACACACTTGAAGTTACTCATGAGGGTACTCTTTAAGTGAAGAACACTAAAAGTAATTTGCTTGTACATTCTTTTAAAATTTTTGAAATGATGCATTATGAATCTATATCTGATATGTATTCAAGATTTATGACTATTATTAATGAATTAAAAAGTCTTGGCAAAATCTATACTAATACTGATTTTGTGAACAAAAAATTCTTAGATCCTTGCCAAAATCATGGGATCCAAAGGTGACGGCGATCCAAGAAGCTAAAGATGTAGAAACCTTACCTTTTGAGGAGCTTATCGGTTCACTCATGACCTATGAGTTGAACATATGACAAAGAATAGTGGAAGCTGATGTAAATAAGAAGATAATAGCCCTCAAGGCCAAAAAGAAATTCAAGGCAATGATAGCAACTTGGAGCGATAGTGAAAATTCAAGTACGGATGATGAAGTTGCCCATCTTTGCTTCATGGCAAATGAGGAAAAGGTATATGCTAAAAATAATTATGATTTTACTTTTAAAAAATCACATGATGCATCTAATGATCTTGTGCATGAATATAGATTGCTAAAATTTGAGCACAAGAAATTAAATAGGCAAGTAGATTCATTTTCTCTTGACAATACCAATCTTGTAAATAAAAATGGTGATTTAAATGCCAAGATTGATATTTTGAAAAATGAAAAGAATAATTTTTCTAAAGAAAAATAATTTTTAGTAAAAGAAAATGTTATTTTAAAAGATTTATGTGATAAAGTTTTTAATGAGAAAAATATTTTGATTGAGGAAAAAAAGCAAAAATTTTTGAAGAATTTCTATATTCCTACTTCTTTCAATTTTTCTTATAAATGTGGTTTCAATGCTTATCCTTCTAGATTAAGAAAAGTTTGGGTTCCAAAAGGAACCATAATTATTAATCATAAAGGATCCAAGAAAGTTTGGGTACCAAAAATATCTACTTAATTTGTTTTGCAGGAATGTCTTGCAACCCAACATGAAGAAAGGAAGTTCTTGAAAAGAGGTTGTACAAGATAATTTAAAGAAGTGGACAAGCTACATTTTGAACTAAATGGTAAAAGGAAGGACTTTGTATATTGGTAAATTCTAAACATCTCCTTCCATAATTAAAAATTTAGATTAATTTTTATTGCATCAATTACTTTAAAAAAATTATTTTAAATAGTTAATTGGAATCAAGTTTGGATTTTTCATCATTGGCTATGATCATGAACTTTTAGGTGTTGATGAATTTCATGCTATCATGATTAAACTTATGATTGTAAGACCTTCACTTGATTTTGATTAATGTATTTCATGAAAAATACTTTTAAAAATGCATATTGATTTGAAAAATATTTTAATTGATTAATTAGAATCAAGCTTAGACTAGTAATCATTAGTTGTGATCGTGACTATTTTGATGTAAATGGATTTCATGCTTTTATGATTTCAACTTATGATTATTAGATCTTCACTTGATTTTGATTAATACAGTTTTTGAATTATTTCAAGTGAAATGTTACGATTTATGTGCTTTCATTGTTGGCATCTATGCTTAAGTTAGAATTGATTTGAATCAAATATAGAACTGGTAGTTAAGGATTACATTTAAGAAAAATGTATGCATATTGACAAACCCTTGCTCTAGTAGCTAGACTTGATATCATATTACTTCTAGCATTTGTATGGATATCAAATCATCTTAAAATGAATTTAAAATCATACTGAAAGTTTTTAAGTGATATAAATGCTTTGTATTTTGAAAATCATGAATATCTTGAAAAATTTCAAATCTTGATGCATAAGCTTTCATGTTTTATTCCTGAAATAAATGCATATTTTTAAAGGAAAAATAACATTCAGGGGAAGCATCCAAAGATTTGTTATCATATTTGATACTTTGAATATCTTGTTGATATCATGCTTTGCTTATATTGCTCTGATACTCATTCTTCTTGTTTTCAAATCTAATTCTTTGAGGGGAGTTACATTCAAATGGTATCATATTCTATTGGTATCAAAATTATTTTTAAAAGATTTCCTAGTAACCGCTTCGGATTGGGTTAGTCACCATGGTCATCCGGTCATAGGAGATAAGTAGGGCTTAAAGACCCTCTCTTCCCATTCAATGGACTCTCTTATGACGTGTAGGGGTGCCGCTGTGACCTTATCTCATGAACAAGTAAAGCGAATGGATAATTTACATCAAATCATTTCTTGCACGTGCTTACATTCTGTGGTATCATGTTCAATTTGTATCATATTAAATTGATATCATAATTATTTGATTTCATGCATTGATTTTGATGACCTACTTGCTATTCTTTCCGACTTCATTCCCACTTTGTATTGCCTTTTACCCTTTTTCATGATGTCAAAAAGGGGGAGAAAATTGTTAAGTATGAAAAGGGAAAGATTGGATAAACATGAAAAATCATTTGAGAAATGAAAGAAAGTACAAAAGGAAAGAAGAATGCAAAATGTTTTTATCTAAAGGAAAGAATTAGTAAGAAAAAATATTGAAAATTTGAAAATTTTGTATATTTTGAAAAATATTTTTAAAGATTTTTTGGATCATATTTTGAGGGGGAGCTTGGTGCTTATTGTTTTGAGCTTACATGTTTATCTTATTGTTAATCTTTTTAAGCTTACCCTATTCATATACTTAAAGGTTTTGTCATCATCAAAAAAGGAGAGATTGTTGACTCTGGTCTTGATTTTGATGATTGACAAAATGTTTAAGTATATATGAGTACTAACTGTATTTTAAGTGTATTTTTCAGATCTTAGTACTAAACCATGTTGAATGAAGAAATGCTTATATTTCAATTGAAAAAGTCCTTAAATTAATGAAAAATCAAGTATATGGACTTTGGAATTAATATGGAAGAACTTGAAGAGGTTAAAGTTTCAATTTGAAGAAGTATCAACAAAGTTTCAGCATGGCACAGGCAAGTGTCGACACTTGGAAATGAAGTATCGACACCTGAGGATCAAGTGTCGACACTTGAAGAGTGAAGTGTTGACTCAAGGCCTGAGAACAAGAAAAATACAGAAAATATGAAAAATCAAATTGACTGTGAATAGTATTCTAGTGTCGACCTACTGTAGCAAGTGTCGACACTTGAACAGTAACGGCTAGTTTTCAAAAGCTGCAGAACTTCTCCAACTTGCTTCAAACGGCCATATCTTCATCCCCAACGGTCATAAACGGTCATCTATGGTTTGGAGAGCTATATAAACATCAAAAATCAAATGGGGAAGTAATCCTTTGGTGAGTTTTTTGAATATTCTTCAAGGATTCAAGAGTTGAGTGATTCAAAGCCTTCAAGCTTCCAAGTTTCAAAGAGAGCATTCAAAGTCTACATCTACAAGCATCAATCAAAGGCTCCATCAACTTGAAGACAAGATCTTCATCAACAATCAAGGGCTTCAAAGAGATATTTGCTTTATTTTAGAAAGCTTTTATTGTATTCATTTATACTTGCTATTACATTGTTTTACTTAAAGTTTTTGGTGAGCCTTGGAAAACCAAAGAGGTTTTTGGTAAGCCTTTGAAAACCAAAGTGGTGTTGGTGAGCCTTAAAACCAACTAGGATTTTACTTGTGAGCCCGAAGCCAAAACAAGTTGTTTAGGTCCTTGGTTATCCTGTAAAATCAAAGGTAGTTGTTGGTGAGCCTTGAAACCAACTAGGTTTTGACTTGTGAGCCCGAAGACAAAACAAGTTGTAAAGGTTGTTGGTGAGCCTAAGTTATAAAACCAAACTTAGTGAAATTCCCAAGAGATTCTTGGGGAGTGGATGTAGGTGCTTGGTTGGCACCGAACCACTATAAACCCTTGTATTTGTGTGATTGTTCTTCTTGTACCTTTATTCCTTTATTTTCGCTGCATTTATTTGAAATACACAAGCACTTGAATTGCATTAGCACATACTTGCTTTAGTTCATACTTTGCAAATAGTACAAAAGTTTTATAAAACCCAATTCACCCCCCCTCTTGGGTTGCCTACCTGAGCCTACACCATCTTTCAAAGAAAGAGATGCACTCTCGGATGAACGTGAAGTCTCCAGATCTAGGCTACCACAAGTCTCGTTTCAAACTATCCCCTGTACAAATCATAAAGGGTGCTCGAAGGAGCCTTGGGGCAGCAGGAAGGGCCCCAGACCCTCAGGTCTTGACCTTGGTGAATTGAAATCGGGACAGCAAGAATCTGAGAGGCTAGCTGGCTCTCAAAGAGTCTGGATATCTCTTGAACTCTTCAAGCCCTACCATCATCCGTCTACATATCACAAACTCGGAGATTATTACTAACCTCCGAACTCATAAAAGTTGGCCACCTAGATAGAGGAAGAGTAGAAATCCATGCATCCTGATTGACATCTGTTGCCGATCTCGCCGCCGTGGCCTGTAACTTCAGAGCTGGTGGCAGGATCAGACCGTCTCATCTCGGGGTCTCTGTGCTCCCGATCCTGCAAGACAAGGTCAGAAACCCTGGCCGGGGATCTCGGCAAAGGGGCTCCGACGGTCAAGTTAGAAAATGGCGAGATGGAACAGAATCTCCAAGGCGGACCCCCGAAGGAGTCCCAGGCTTAGAGATTATCTTAGCAAAAAGGTCTCTGGAAGAGTGGAAATTGGGCCAAGTTCTTTCACTGAGCTTGCGCCAAGGGACCCCTCTCGGGATCTTGGATCCTGCTCTCGGTGCCTTTTCTTTTCCCAGCCTTTCTTTTTCCTTTTTTACCTGGTCGTCCGCTCTTCCCATCCTTTTATCCCATCACGCTGCCTCCGACCTTCCGCCCTTGGGAGGCCCCTTCTTCGCTTTCACCTCCTTCTCTCTCTCTTTCCCCTTTCCCCTTCGGGTCTAGGAACCCGGCGGCCTCCTTGTCTTGCTTGCCGAGCCCAGCAAGGAAAGGGTAGAGGGAGGACACCGGCCAGACCTTGGGCCGAGCATGAGCGCTCTCATTCCCAGACGTCGACAACGTCCATTATCGGGTCCTGTCTTGCCAAGACTTTGCCTCTCGGCTGCGGAACCTGTCGGACCGATGTAAACGAGGTTTCGCGTGTTGCTGCCGACCGTACCGACGCTCCTCTCGAGGTGCGGTGCACGTTGCTCGAGGGGCGATCTCGAAACTCGTGCCCCTGCTTTTCGACTGCCTCACCATGCAGGGTAGCCAGCCTCGACCAAGGTGGGCCCCTCCTGGGCGGACACCTGGCGGAGCGGCAGAGGAGCGCTCGACTTTGGCCGAGGTGGACCCGTGTCCGGGCGCCACCTGGCGAAGGAGCAGGGAGGCTCGGCTCGACCTCGGCCAAGGTGGAACCATCTCAGGGCACCACCCGGTGAGGGAGCAAGGGGTCGCCGGCCTCGGCCAAGGTGGACCTCTCCTGGGTGGACACCTGGCGGAGCGGCAGAGGGGCGCTCGACTTCGGCCGAGGTGGACCCGTGTTCGGGCACCACCTGGCGAAGGAGCAGGAAGGCCCGGCTCGACCTCGACCGAGGTGGAACCGTCTTAGGGCACCACCCGGCGAGGGAGCAAGGGGCCGCCGGCTTCGGTCGAGGTGGACCCCTCCTGGGCGGACACCTGGCGAAGCGGCAGAGGGGCGCTCGACTTCGGCCGAGGTGGACTTGTGTCCGGGCGCCACCTGGCGAAGGAGCAGGAAGGCCCGGCTCGACCTCGGCCGAGGTGGACTTGTGTCCGGGCGCCACCTGGCGAAGGAGCAGGAAGGCCCGGCTCGACCTTGGCCGAGGTGGAATCGTCTCAGGACGCCACCCGACGAGGGAGTAAGGGGCCGCCGGCTTCGGCCGAGGTGGACCCCTCCTAGGCGGACACCTGGCGGAGCGGTAGAGGGGCGCTCGACTTCGGCCAAGGTGGATCCGTGTACGGGCACCACCTGGCGAGGGAGCAAGAAGGCCCGGCTCGACCTCGACCGAGGTGGAACCGTCTCAGGGTGCCACCCGGCGAGGGAGCAAGGGGCCGCCGGCTTCGGCCGAGGTGGACTCCTCCTGTGCAAAAATCTGGCGGAGCGGCAGAGGGGCGCTCGACTTCGACCGAGGTGGACCCGTGTCCGGGCGCCACCTGGCGAGGGAGCAAGAAGGCCCGGCTCGACCTCGATCGAGGTGGAACCGTCTCAGGGCGCCACCCGATGAGGGAGCAAGGGGCCGCTGGCTTCGGCCGAGGTGGACCCCTCCTGGGCGAAAACCTGGCGGAGCGGCAGAGGGGCGCTCGACTTCGATCGAGGTGGACCCGTGTCCGGGCACCACCTAGCGAAGGAGCAGGAAGGCCCGGCTCGACCTCGGCCGAGGTGGAACCGTCTTAGGGCGCCACTCGACGAGGGAGCAAGGGGCCGCCGGCTTCGGCCGAGGTGGACCCCTCCTGGGCGGACACCTGGCGGAGCGACAGAGGGGCGCTCGACTTCGGCCGAGGTGGACCCGTGTCCGGGCGCCACCTGGCGAAGGAGCAGAAAGGCCTGGCTTGACCTCGGCCAAGGTGGAACCATCTCAGGGCGCCACCCGGCGAGGGAGCAAGGGGCCTCCGACTTTGACCGAGGTGGACCCCACCTGGGCGGACACCTGGCGAAGGAGCAGGAAGGCCCGGCCCGACCTCGACTTCGGCCGCGGTGGAGCCACATCCGACCTATCTGGACCGCTCCCACTCAGCCAAAAAAATTCACATGGTTCGGATCACGCCCGGCGAAATCTAAGACATGCCACATCATCGTAATGGCTGTAACAACATCAATTATGGTCCCATCACCAACCAAGCATCTAATATAGGTCATCACAACAGGAGCATGGGCACAAATCTCCCTCAAGATATAGGAGCAACCGTGGGACATTTGAAACTGGAATCCCTGACTCCAAGCACCATAGCGGGCTCTCATCATCCTGCTCCACAGATAGTTGGGTTGGAGGAGATATCTAATAGCATGTCTGGCAATAAGAGCCTCCCTCCTCACTGGAAGGGACTCGATCCCGAGACCACCATCCCTGACTGGTTGGCATATAGTATCCCAAGCTAACAGATGCATACCATGGCTGTCATGTCTGGGCCTCCATAGGAAGTTACGAAAAAGTCGCTCAATCTCCCTCACCATTCTTTCAACATGGTAAAATATAATGATCCATATCAGATTCTATAATTTGGCATGATTAGATTCAATAATCTTTATACCTCTATTGGGTAGTAGAATCTGTATCCTTTTAGAATTATTTGGATAGCTAATTAAATGACCAAAAATGATTTTAGATCTAACTCTATTTGTCAATAGATTATAAATTTCAACCTTTGTAGAACAGTGCTAAATATGGAGGTGATTAATATTGAATTTTTCTACCAATCCTCAATTTAAAAGGTGTCTTGGAAATTGCCTTACTAAGAACATTATTAAAAATATAGATGTTAATCTTTTGAGCCTCATTCTAGAGATATCCTAATAAATTGTATCCACTCATCATACTTCAAATCAGATTCTTAAAAGTATGATTATGTCTCTCAGGCACATCATTTTGCTCAAGAGTTTCATTTACTCTTTTATACGTTATGCATAAACTTAAACTGACTAAATTGCACATAAAGAAAATTAAAAACTTGATAAACCAAAAGTTATTAGAGATGAAGATCTCAAACTACTAAGTTTAGATATAATATTCTTTAATTCCATAATATAAGCTCTAATATCATTATACCATCATCAGTCATATTAATTATTTTATCATTAGCTATCCAGCCTCTACCTTATCAGATTCTACATATCTCCTAATAATGAGGTCAAAGAATTACTTAGTATTATCATTCTTAAGATAACATATATAATGGAATTAAAAGAAATATCTTTAAGATTTTTAGATTAAGATGAATCATTCTTTATCACTTATCATAGGCAACTTTTATTCTAAAGTACTCATACTACTAGTAATCCAAGATAGAGGATCATTATGTAATATGATATATAAATTTAATCAAATCCAATATTTGCTTGCACCATATTTTCATATTTTATAGTTTATTACAGTCAGAGTCTCAATGAAAGCTATAACAATATTTAGTTTAAAGATATTAACAACTAAACAACCTTTCTACAGTTAATTAATAAATAATATAGGCAAATTAGATACTTTAAATTATTTATAAATAATATTTTAATAAGAGCCCTTGATGTAATGCCATAAATTTTTTTTGAAAAGAAAGTAACCTATATAGGATATCTCTCTAGCATTTAGTGGAATCAACTAGTAAGCAATCATTAACTTTCAAAAATCTATCTATTTTAGTGGAATGAATTCTTAAGCCATACTCACTCACTGGTCATATAATATTTCATTTTAGAATTATAATATACAACAAGCTCCTTTTGGAAAGATAATTATATATTATAATATCGCAATGCATCTCAATCTCTTTAAAATATTATATTGAAGAACTTTGCAAATTTCAGTAGATGGGCCACTTTGATGGTTACCTTCTATTAAAATTTATAAATCTTCAAATCAAGGATCAATCAGTCATACCTATAAAATTATTTATTTAACTTAATGCATCAATAGCAATAAATGAATTAAAAGTTTTTTACTTGTTCGATCTCCTGAAATATTAAATAGAGGAATCCAGCAAATCTCAATAAATGGACTACTTTGGTAATCATTATTCATTGAAATTTACAACCCTTCATCTCATCCATCTAAATATCGAACATGAAGAAGCTCCTTTAAAAGCAATGCAATATTTTAATAGTTTAGATGCAATTATGATACCACTAATACTTTATTGAATCAATTAAATATATCCAGAATTATACTTTATAAAAAAATTCTTGATTTTTCAAGTTCGTAGTCACTTTGGTGATCGCACTAAATCCATTAAACTAAAAAACTTTTTTTCTTTTTATAAATAGTACCTTTAAACTTTACATGCAAAACAGGGCATGAATGCATCATTAAAAATACAATAAAAGCCCATAATTTTTTGTACTAAAATAACATTAATGTGCAAGTTTTTAGACTTTAATGCAATAAACTTTATGTCAAGGATTCAACTATAATTTTTTATATATCCAATTCTCCAAATACTAAATAAAGGAATTCGGCAAGATCCGAAAATAGATCACTTTGATGGTCACCATCCATTGAAACTTACAATCCTCTAAATCAAGAATTAATATATTATAATTATAAACTAAATATGAAAATTACATATTTAATAACAATCATACAACTAAAACATGTTACCAAAAGATCATTTTATAATAAAATTATTGTTCAAGGAAAGTAAAAAAGAAAAAAATTCTATAGACTATTTTGAAAATATATAAATTATAGGGTTCTAAATGCAAAAGTATCGAAAAAGGACCTTTTTTATAAATGATAGTTTTCAAGGGACTAAATTAAAAAAATATTTAACCAAAATTAAAAACTAACCCAATATGATTTGATCAAGCTAATTTATTTTATGAATTTAGGTCTTAGTGGATATGGGTTTTAATAGGATAAAACTTGAAACCCATTAACCCTCTTCACTCATTCTTCTTTATCAGGTTTATTTGATAACAAAGCAATCTATCCAGATTATCGATAATTTAAAGGAGTTCCATCATATTAATGCATTTGGTATACTTTTTTTGATGATGATCCAGATTAAAAGATAATTTAGATTGCCTCTAAAATAGGTGGTAATTTAGATTACCACCTCTCAAATAATCTTTCAAACAATATTACCCTCCCTTCTCCCTTCATCTTATATTATAATATAATATAAAATATAATATAATATTTTAATAATATTATATTATAAAATATAAAAATATAATAGTTATATTATTATATAATATAGTATATTAATATAAATATATTATATTATAATATCATATATATTATAAACTACATAATATTATAGTATAATATAATATTCTAAATATAATATTATTATTATGTATAATTTAATAATATAATATATTTTATTTTATAATATTACAAAATATATTATTTAATATTTATAATATAATATATTATAATATATTTAAATATAATAAAAATATATTATATTACATTAAATTTAATAATATAATATAAATTTAATATATTATTTAATCATTTAAATAATATATTAAATATTATCTATTTAATATATAAATTTTTATATTAAATTTATTTAATATAAATTTTTTTAGTTTTAAAAGTTTTTATGTAAAATATAAATATTTTATATTTTTGTGATATAAAATATAAAAATTTTATTTTTAATAAAAATATAAAACATAAAAAACTATATTTTTATAAATAAAATATATTTAATTAAGGGTATTTAGTAATTTGGTTTTATATTATGTAATATTATCTGTAGGTACCAAATATAATAATTTATATTACTTGTAAGCTACATTGCTAGAAATTAACATTACTGAAAATCCACATTATCTTTTAAGATTGCTTGGCAATGTACTAAATGTAACCTTAGGAGTTTCTTTTCCCAAACACCAATCAAAATTGAGAGAGCTAAAATGACATTACCTAAAATTTTCAAGCTTGACACCATCCCCATCAGTGGGTCATCGGTCAAGCTCGATCATCGATGGTTGTTTCTCAATCATCGATGACCATGAAAATGCCAGTTCAAGGAGAATTGGTGGAGGAGACAAAACGGGTGCTTCTCCCTGCCAAAACCCGCCTAGCAACCATTGAAAGAAACCAATTGGCTAACCACCGCCCCCTCCATGGGATCTACCTCCCTCTGCTACCTCTTTGTGTCACCATCGGTCAAGGAAAAGAATCACTGATAGACAAGCCTCCTCACGATTGGGCAAAGGAGAAAGGGGGCCAAGATCGGTGCCCCACTCCTTAAAACCAGTCTGGCAGCCATCGAGGGCTTGCGATCAATGCCGTCACTGGCTGGATTGCTACACCACTCGAGTGGCTAGCTTTAGCCATGGATGAGAGGAGGGCACAGTAGTGCTTGTCCCCTATTTCACCATTTTTTTTTTTTTTACTTAAAATCCTATAGGCAAGGGAAGGAAAAACTCACCTCTGGCGCTGCCACCACCACCTACCCAGGATCCCCGGCCCGGATCGCTGCCACTACATACCAAGAAGGCCACCATGTAGTCCCCAGCCAGACAAATGGGAAGGAGAAGAAGGCACGGATGCCATGCCTTACCTTTTTTTATCTTGATAAATCAATGAAAAAGGGGAGCAGGAGACCGACACCACCACCGACCTAGATCATCACCAGCCAGTGTAAAGTGGATCCGACCAACTGATAGATGGAGGAGTTTTTAATTAAAATAATGATAAAAAAGTCCTAATCTAGATCCCTCTTGGTATTTTCTAATTTATTTATTTATTCAAACATCAATCAAGAATAATCTAAATACTTAATTAAAATTTTAAAATAAATAAATAAATATAAATGATGCATGAATCATAGGGATTTTCTGACTTGAATCACGAAAAATCCCAACTTGAATCATAGGGAAAAAAAATCCTAGACTGCCAATCAAATTTATATCCATGAAATCTTGATATAGATATATAAAAAAACTTTAATCTTTAAGCTTAATAACTTGATTGGCTCATATTAAACTATTATTTGATTCTAATTTTGATTCTAATCTTCTACAAAATTTCGTGCTCTGATATCAATTGAAGAATTTATTTTGGATTGTATATAGAAGATTAAAATACAAAATCTAGAACAAACAATAAAAGATTAAATAATGCATACATGAAAGCCTGAGAATCCATGATCTTTGTTATAATATCCTATAGAAAAAAAAAGCAATAATAGGATTCTAGGTCTTCTTCTCCTTTTCCTTATTCCTGCTCCTTAATGGGATAGCTACTCTCTTAGGAATATGAAACTGTTGGCTCAGTGCCAGCTCATGCCTTCGGGTCCCATTCCGTGCAATGCGGTCACGGGCTAGGTGACTGGGATCGAGTCGGCTCCTCAGGTAGTTCCTCCTGTCGGGTCGACTAAATGAGCACATGCTCAGCCTATGAGCCCCATCCGCTGTGCAGTTTAAGATTGTTGGATTCCAGCCTTCCAACGGGGACGTTCCTTTTAGAAAGATGGTTAGGGACCTCAATCCTACAACTGGTATCAGAGCAAGGTTGTAAGTTCGATTCCGAGACAGGACTCCTCAGGTGGTTTCGTTGGGAGGGAATGTCAACTCGGTACCAGCCCACGCCTTCGGGTCCCACTCTGCATAATGCGGTCACAGGCTAGGTGACTGGGGTCGAGTCGGCTCCTCAGGTAGTTCCTCCTATCGGGTCGACTAAATGAGCGCATGCTCAGCCCATAGACCCCGTCCGCTGTGCAGTTTGAGATTGTTGGTTTCTAGCCTTCCAACGGGGATGTTCCTTTTGAAAAGGTGGTTAAGGGCCTCGATCCTATAGAAACTAAACTTATGCTCTAGAATTTAGATAGACAAATATATATAGGAGTGGATCAGGGACCTAGCACATCTAAATATCAATATCTGTTACATCACATAACTAAGACAATTAGATCCAATAATAATATAATCACACAAATTATGAGCTCCTTAACTATTTATTCAGATATCAACTCAACTCATATTTTGAAATAAAACCAAAACCAAAATCAATCCATAATCGATGAAAGCCTACTTTATGGGACTTTCTAACATAAATAACATGACAAGTTTGAACTTAGTCAAATGACATTCAATACCGCCGACTTCAACACTTGGTAGAGATGGGGGATATGATCTCATTTCATGATATCTATCAATGAGAGATGGTGGGAAAGAAAAGAGAGAGGAGCTTGGGGAAGGAGGGGTGTATTTCAGAAAGAAACAAAGAAAATAAAGGACAGAAAGAGGATAATTAAATCCTTTTAGGTGGGGTCCTACTAGCATTGGTACCATAAAATGCACAAGACCATATTAAACTACTAAACTATAGAAGTTACTAATCCTAGGAATCAAATTAAAAAATTTCAAGCTTGAAAGTGATATAGCTTGGTATCATTTTGATCAATGTGGCAAAACTAGCTGATCAACTCTTGCCATGTAGCCACTTTAACAATGGAGTCTTCCAAACAAAGCTCCCATGACGTGCATCCAAAGCATCTAACATACGAGTTCTTGCCAGGTTCTGAGATCGAACTCTGGGGATGCACATTCAAAGCATCCAGTCCTTGCCGAGCTCCCAGGATGCATGAGTGCTTATCGATCTCAAAATCGAGTTCTCAGGATGTGCATCCAAGGCATCTAGTCCTTGTTGAGCTCTTAGGATGCACATTTGAGGCATCCGAGATGTGCACCTAAGGTCTCCAAGTTGTGAGTCCCAACCAAGTTTGCTAGACCAAGCTCTGGGGATGCGCATCAAGATATCTAAGGTGCGAGTCCCTGTCGAGCTCATGAGATCGAACTCCCAAGATGCATATCTGGGTTCATGCGATTGAACTTCAAAGATGTGTATCCAAAAATCCCTGCCTGGCTTCCAAGACCAAGCTTCCAGGATATGCATTCTCAGTAACCGAGGTGCGAGTCTCAGGTTGAGCACTCATGTCATGTTTCTAGACTATCAAATAATGCATAAAGAAAACTCAAATCTCTCTCCATTCAATGATAATTGGCCCACAATAATGGATATTGGCCTCTCTGACTGTGAGACCTATATCTCATCAAATCCCAACAAACTCTGAAAGTGCAGAAAGTAATCCCAACAACCCTTATAGGTCCTAATTATGATAAGTGCCAACCCTTTCTTGTAAATACTCTTCTTTGGGGACATTCTTGGTAAGTAGAGGTAAGTGAAGGTAAGGAAAGCCCTATCAAGTGTCAAGCCTTCATTGTGTATAGGAGGAGGATAGCTGAAACCTTAGCTCTCCCCCCTTCTTTCTCAAGAGACACTGACATAGACTCTTTCTCTTTGTGCCTATTTCCATCTAGGGTAGAGAAAGTATAGTTGCAAACGAAGAAGGGTGGCAAATCCTTTGGCCCTTTGTACTCTTCATCCTCCCAATTTTCGATGCCCTTAGGATGTGCAAGCAGTCATCTCTGATTGCCACACTTGTATGACTAGGGTTATCACTTTGGGGCTTTGGTCCTCACCCTACAAACTAGGGGAAACCCTCCAATTATGCAAAGGGAGATGAAGGAAGCTTTGCCAAAGAAAAAGGGCACGAGGCCTCAAAAAGTGAAACTCTACTAAGTGATGAACTCGTTGAATTCCCCTGAACCCCGACTCTATCTTTCCCTCTCTATCTCTCTCTCTTTCTCACTCTTTTGCTACCCTACAAAATCTCTCCCGTTTGCCATTGTGGGATCTCTAACTCAAGCATCAGAGGGTCCCTGATGGGTGGACTTCCATTTTTTATGGTATTTCAGGATGAATCAATCATTGAAGCAATGATCCAGCCGTTGATGTCCATCATCCTCAGCATCTCGAGATCCTTCATGTGCTCTTGAGGTCCCTGACACCACCTCCTACAGGCTCTCTAGCTCGTCTATCACATCATTCACTAGGTCGGATCAATTTCTGGCAATAATAAAATGGTGCTAGAGGAAGGGTTTGATCCCATAACTAGAGATTCAATTTGGCAATTACCACAAAGTCATTTATTACATACCTAGCAGCAACATATTCCCACAAAGAGATTCTCAAGCTCTCATAGCAATTTCTGTATCTAGCTGCTCATTACTCACTCTAATGCTTCTTTTCTTTTACCATTTATGACTGTTGTAATAGTAATATGCATTGTCACATCTTTATAAGCTTGACCTCATAACAAAATCATTTTCTTTTTGTAAAAATTGCTTTCAAGTATTTTAGGTCAGGTATATGACTTTTACAACCACCTCGATGCATTAGTATACCATGCCTACAAGTCTCGATAAATTAGTATACCACGGTTTACATAATGCCTTAAGCATCAATGGATCGATACACATCTAGGTGGTAGAACATCCTGAGACAAGTTATCATACCTATAAAAAAATCCCTAATGAGCTACCACACCCTAGGCTAGGTCACCATGCCTGTGCAAATGTCCTGGGTGAGCCCGCATATCCTAGGCCAGGTCACTTTGCCTGCACAAAAGCCCTAGATGAGCTCCCATGCCTCAAGCCAAGTCACATGTAAGTCTCGATGGACTCGTATACCCTCGACCAACAGAACACCTTGAGTCTTGATGGACCAGTATGCCACCATTTGCAAAATACCTCAAGCTACCCCTCTTACAAAAAAGCCTTGGTGACACCTTAGATCCTTTCACTACAAAGATATGGTGATATATCCGATTCCTTCAAGATTGAGCATCCAGGCTTAACAACCTGTCCTTATGGTCTGGCCCCATAGCTCAACTCTATAGCTCGGATTCATGCTGCCATGGCTGATCATTCTCTATTGGATTTTTTTATCTTTTTTGATTGAGTCAAATAGTCATCTCGATCTTGAAAGTCAAGGGCAAATAATATAGCTTGGTATCATTTCAACCAATGTGGCAGAACTAGCCGATAACTCTCGCAATGTGGCCAGTTTGAAGATGGAGTCTTCCAAACAAAGTTTCTAGGACACGCATCCAAGGCATCTAAGATGTGAGTCCTTGCCAAGTTCCAAGATTGAGCTCCCAAGATGCACATTCAAGGCATCCAATCCTTATTGAGCTTCCAAGATATGCATCCGAGGCATCCAAGCTATGAGTCCCTACCGAGCTCGTAAGACTGAGCTCCCAGGTGCACATCCTTAGCAATTAAGGTGCAAGTCTTTAGCTGAGCACTCACATCATATTTCCAAATGGCATATAAAGAAAACTCAAATATTTCTCTACTTAACAACAACTTGCCCATAATAATGGTCTAGCCTCTTTGACCATGAGATTCATATCTCACCAAATATTAAGAAATTTGGACATGCAGCCAAATCCTAACAAACTTTGGATGTGCAGGCGGTAATCCTAACAATCCTCACAAGTCCTGATTGTAATAGGTGCCAATCCTTACTTATAAATACTCTTCTCCAGGGGCACTCTTGGTAAATAGATGTGAAGCCCAATTTTTTTGGACCAATTGGGCTAAAGTAGGCAGCCTCTGCCGACTTCGATTCGAAACTCAAAAAAAAGGAAAAGAATAGGGAACTGAGCCCCTGTTTATCTGGACACCAAAATCACCAAGAAAACCTGAAAGGGAGGCCGTGGAGGGGTTGGGATTAGCCAGTGGAGTGTCATGGAAGGGAGGTAGACTTGATTGATTGAGTTCTTTTCCTTACGACGAGGAAATTCTATCATTTTTTCTCTTTAAAAACCTCCTTCCACCATCGTTAAGGACACAAAATTGGTCCTTGTATAGTCATCTCTCTCCTCTCCGACGAGCAGCTACAAGTTCCTCAATGTCGGTAAGTCCCTCCTCCCCCTAGATACTTTAGAAAATGGAAAAAAGATTTTTTTTTTCATTTCTCTCGATCTCTTCGAACCGGACAAAATACCGATGATCACCGCTTGATCACCTTTTGTCCAGTGAGCCCATCCCTTGTCCACCACCTTCCATGATTTCCAAGAACCATGGAAGGCCTGTTCGGCTGAGCCAAGGAAGGAGCCGGGGAAGAAGAAAAGAAAAGAAAAAAAAGGAAGAGGAAAGGAAGAAAAAGAAGGAAAAGAAAAGAAAAAGAAAAAAAGAAAAGAAAAAAAAGAGAGGAGAGAGAAAGAGAGAGAAGGAAGAGAGAGATACAGAAAGAAAAGAGGAGAGGAGAGAGAAAGAGGAGAGAGAAAAAAGAGAAGGAAGAAAAAAATAAAATATCAAAAATAATAATAAAATTTGAATCGACTCTTTTAGTAATTTAGACCAAGATCCAGATCGAACTAAGATCCATTTTTTTTATATGCTAGTTTATTTTAGATAGAAAATTAATTACATGATTAACCTTGTCATGGTTTTCATCTTTCTGATCGATAGAGCTGTATTAGAGTTTGAGACTTGAACATGCCATATATTGATAGAGTTCTTTCAAGTAAGTTATCTTGATCTCTAGTATTACATGCTAAATATATTATGAATATTATGAAATATTAAATACATGTCGCATAATTTGATCTGCATTGGGTTGCATACATTATTATGTGTATTGGTGTTGACGCTCTCTAATCGACTATGATCACATGAGAACCTAGTCTCCTTTCGGGCTTTTAGTGGAGGATCACTGACACATAACCGACGTACGGTATGTATAATCAAGAGCTAGTTACCTTTTTTTTAGCCATGCATGATAGTTGCTGGTACATGCTGAGGATGCATGTTTTTTTGTATGATATCATAGCTAATTTTTTTCGGACCTCCAGTGGGGCGATCACTGATACATGACCGGTTATCGGTATATATAGTCAGGATCTAGTCTCTTTCAGGGCTAGCCATAGATCGATCCTGGTCATAGTCAGAGGGACTATGAGAGTAAAGTAGAAATAGTTGGCCATCCATAGTTGTATCGTTCGGTAATTAAATATGCATATTAACATGATATGATATGATATTTTATTTTGTTATGAGCTGGTTGTTCCGTGATGTATGATTTGTGTATGGTTGCGAATTATGATTGACATATTTATACATATATTAGAGATGATGATAACTTACCAAGCCTGTAAATGTAAAGCTTATTACATGTTTCCTATATTTTTGTTATAGATCCGGAAGATCATCGGGCTTTGGGACCAGTTAGTGAGGAGTTAGGGTTTAAGTGTTAATCTATTAGGTTATGTTTATCTTAAATTTTAGTTGAACTTTACTTACACTATATCATGAATTTTTAGTTAAATTTTATCTACTTATTAGTTTTGATGAAAACTCTAGAAATAGATAAATAATTGATAAATTTATTTTCTACCACTGCCTGATCGTTGATTAGTAAGATAGGCCTTGCATTTTCTTTATGAGTGAAGTATGAGAAGATGCGGCCATCTGTTGTACACCTAGCTCGGGTATCGGGTCAGGATGTGACAATAAAGATAAGGAAAGTTCCATCAAGTGTGAAGTCTTCGTTGCTAAAAGGAGGAGGATGGTTAAAACCTTAGCTCTCTTTGTCCTTCTTTCTCAAGGAGACTAACGTGGACTCTCTCTATACTTATTTCCATCTAAAGCGGAGGAAGACACAACTATAGGCTGAGAAGGGTGACAAACCATTTAGCCCTCTATGCTCTTCATCTTCTTAAATTTCTATGCCATCTGATGTGCGAGTAGTCATCCCAAATGGCCATGTTTATGCGGCTGGGGCACTTCAGGGCTCTTAGAGGGAGAGAAGAGGGACAAACCATTTGACCCTCTATGCTCTTCATCTTCTCGAATTTCTATGCAATCTGATGTGCGAGTAGTCATCCTAAATGGCCATGCTCATGCGGCTGGGCTGGGGTTATTACTTCAGGGCTCTGACCCTCACTCCATAAACTAGAGGGAACCTTTTGGGTATACAAAAGGAGAGAGAGGAAGTTTTCCTAGAGGGGAGGGTCGAGTGATGAACTTGCTAAGTTCCCCTGGGCCCTACTCTCTCTTTCTCACTCTTTTACTAGCTTATAAAATCTCTAATATTTGCCAGTACAAGATCTATGACTTAGATATCGCGGGATCTCCGGTCGGGTTCTCTGAGTAAGCGAACTTCTCTTTTTTTTATGATGTTATAGGATGAACCAACCATTGAAGCAAGAATCCAACCATCAATGTTTGTCATATGTTGTCCTTGGCATATCGAGATCCTTTGCGCCCTCTCAAGGTCCCCAACACCATCGCTTATAGGCTTTCCAGCTCGTTCACCGTATCATTTGCTAAGTTGGAGCAATTTTTGGTGGTAACAGAAAGGTATTAAATTAAACTGACCAAAATTGAGGGAGTTCTAGTAATTCTTTTATCTCATACTTCAACAGTCATCTAACCCCCGACCGCACCCCCGACCGCGCCTCCCCCCCGGTCGCCCACCCCCCTAACCACACACACACACAAAAATCCGGTTCAATGAATCTCGGTCCATTTCTGAACATCTCATCCGACCCAGTAATCCAGATATTGGATCAGGATATGGATTAAAATCGGGTCGGATTAGACCAAATTACTGATTGTACCGGACCCGGTTTAAGAGTCATACGCATCCCACGTGTCCTTGAACCAATGCTTTAATTACTAAATCGAAATCCACCCACGCAGCCCCGAGCCCCCACACCCCCGCCTCCTCGAGGGTTTTACGGCCGCACACCGCCAAGAAACGCTAACCCTAGTTCTTAAAACCTTAAAACCCGAAGGGGGCTGTCATCTCCGACCAGCGATCTCGTCTGGTTGATCCTACAAGAGTAAGCCGACTTTTCTTTTCGTTTACTTCCTCTCCTCCTTTTGTTCTCGTAGCTTTGGTCTTATCTTCTCTCTTTCTCTTGGATTGGTATGTAGTCTTGTTCTTAGAAAGGTTACTATTCTGTTTGATCCGCAAAGCAAGAATTTTCATTCTTGGAGAGAAGAAAATTAGAAAGTTATTCTCTTGGTTGGCTTCGAGATGTATTTTTTTGGAGATCTATTTATATTTTGGTGAACCTTTATGATTCTTGGAGGGAGTTGACGCAGAATTGCTTATTCTTTGCATCAGCGCATTGATTCATGCTAATCCTGGTCTAATACCTGCCCCAGCATCGTAAAAGCTCATGTTTTAGATTGTTTTCTACGGTGAAGCCTTTCGATGATATGGATACTATGGGATGAATAGTGGTTTTTTAAGGACTTCTGTTGAACTAGGATTTCTTGGCCTGTTACCTGTGAGGCTTTCTTATCCCTTTCTTTAATAGATGTGGAATCATGGTTAATCCATCATTTCTTGACCCAACTTTATCTCTTCCCTCATTGATATTGGACCAAATTCAGCTGTAACGGAGACAACAATGTTTCACCTTTTTACATCAGAAAATAATAAATCTCCAAGCCATTTTATGAAACATAGCGAAATTATATAAAATGTTCAGTATTCCATAAACCAGTACTCTTTTACTTTGAGAATATACTATGTGTCAAGTTTGTAATTTATGCGTTCATGAAGATGTTAATGGATATGTTAAAACACATGTTCTTCTGTAAATAAATATTCTACATGATAGATAAAATAGCATATGCAAAGCACTATGGATAGTTATAGTTATACAGCATATTGATATAAAATTATAATAATATAACTAATATCGTTAATAGCTTTAATTATTCTTATTAGCATCCAATGAAATCTAAGTGGCTTGGTCCAGTGTTACCTGTTTCCAACATAATTAAGTAATATTCTATGAGATGGGCTGAAATAGCTTTGTAGCTTTTTAGGAAACCAATTTCAGTTTGCTAGGATGAAAAGTTAACGTGCTAGAAGAAAAATCATTTATTTTGGCTTGATGCTCAAGCCATTTTTATTATATTATGTTTTTTTTTTGTTAAAAGCTTTCATCTTGTGATTTTTTCACCTTACTTGTCAGACGAAGTATCGTTCTATATACTGCTTTTATAAATTGTTTAGGTCATGTGGTCTCCCTCTCTATCATATAGTGAACAAACTTTTTGGTAGATTAGACATCTACTGATCATGCAAACAATCTACCTAGGAGTTTGTCCATATCATGCAATGAGACTGTAGGATTGGTTATATTTTTCTTGTATTAATTATGTTTTATATTATGGATATTCCTAATTTTAAATCGAGAGATACAGTAGTGCATTATGATGGTTGTATGAGAATTTACTATATACTAAATTAATGATGTTTGAACAAATGAACGAATAGGAATGCCAATATAAAGTGAGTGATGCTGGCTGTAATAACTATAGCATAAATTGGTATTCAGAGACCTTTTCATATGTGAAAAGAAATTCTGGTGATACAAAGGCATTTGCATTTTTGTTGCATTGTTACTTTTGCTTGTTAAATAATATACTTCCAAGAAAAGAATATTGCTTATCTGTGAACAAGAGTGCAAAGAGAAAAACACCTTTCCTCACTAGTGAGAAGCAGTAAATCAGTATGAATTATCCCTTCCCGAAAAACTAGATTGCTGATACTTATACTTCATTGCATACCACTTTGTCAACTTAACTGTATAGTTTGTGCAGATATCACCAGTGCCATTAGATAGGGAACAATCCAATTGTGAATCTATAACCTTTTCCCCCCTTCTTTTTTTGATAGTAATTGTAAATCATCTGTAAAATAGAAAAGAAGGGAAAGGGATTGTTCCAGCTTCTAGAAAGGGTGCTGGAGACTTAATTGGCAAACATTGTTGTATGAAACTTTTAATTATTGAATTTCAATACATGTATGATATGGACAGGCATCCTTAGTAGTGGTTAATGGAGAGGGAATTGTAAACCACATATTGATTGCTTAAGCATGAGGTTGATTGATTCCTAATTTGCTGATATAAATGTAGTTTGGCTTATGCAATTTAAAATTCTTGAGCTTGTCAAATCTTTGTGGATTCATGAGCTTTGATTGTTTCATGCATGTCTCAGAGAGAGAGAGAGAGAGAGAGGAGAGAGGGAGGGAGGGAGTGAGGAAGGGATTCTAGTATTTCAAATCGATTTCCCTGGTCATGCAAAATCATTTGTTTAAATGAGTGATTTTCTGAGTTGTTGGTATATTATGGCACTGATCAATGGTTTTTTCTAGATAATGTTTAAGGTTTTCATATGAGTGGTTTTTGGAGTTATTTGTATATTGTGATACTGATTCTTGGGTTGCACATACTGTGTTTTAAGGTGTTCAGAGAACAGCCATGTCAGTTGGTAATTTATTAAGTTGGTTTAAATTAGGCTCCTAGTAAGTGTTAATGACTCAGTTTCCAAAATAGCAATTGGATACTATATCATAGGAAAACCATGCTACAGGGTTCAGGTTTGTCAAGAAATGTAGTTTATGCGATGTGAGGATGTGACGCTACTACACTCATAGTTATGTTTTGTCCTATTTTAAGTTGGAAGGGTAATTCATTAATAAGGTCCTTTGTTCCAAATGGAACCTGGCTCAAAAAGAATGTTGGTGTCTGTGTTGCAATGTGTTGATGTATTGGAGTTATGAAGCAGGATTTGTTGTTTAATGAGATACTCTGATGTTCTTAAATGAGTCATATGTTTTATCTGCTTTTCTAATTCTTTGATATACTCCAATACGAGAACATGAATGATTAATATTCTAGTAAATATATGCATTAGGTAAACTGATTGCTATAAAACATTTTCTTAGCTACGGTGCCAATTATATCTCTCCCTGAGCGACACAAGCAACCATCTATCTATAGAATGTGTACTTATGTCATCTATTCTGTATCCAGGCACCTCTTATTGTTCAAGAAATAATTAGATTATGCCAGTTCTGCATTCTGGCATTATATTTAAAACTACAGTTGCTTAATTAATGTTTCATAGTTAATTTATTCTTGTTGCTTGATTTTAATTAGTGTTTGAATTTTTAATTCACTTGTTTATATATTGTTGGATTTAGTGAAGAACTAAAGTTTTGGGGTGATCATTGGAATCTTATTATAGCCTTCCCAATGTTGAAGAGTTTGAGTTTTAATGAGTTAGGGATTTTTTTAGGTTGTGGAGTGGATGAGGTTAAGTATGTTGGATGAGGTTAAACATGTTTTAGTACAATTTATTGTGATTGGATTGTATACTAGAGGTTATGCCTCTAATTTTATATGTTGGACATTTATCAAATTGTCTTTTAGTTTTGGACCCAAAACTAGGTTGAGTGCATGTATTTTTTATAATAAGTTATTTGAAATTAGGTATTACACCATGGAGCATATGGTAAGCAATGAAAAATTTAGGCACACATGGGGACAGAATGGTTCAGTCATTTGAATCACTGAACTGGCCATATTTTGTATAGAATGATTATTAAACCAAGAAAAATAAATAAAAACAGTTGAACAAAAGTAGAGTCTAAAAGTAAGCTTACCTATGGTTTATCAGTTGGACCAAATTGTGTCAGTGTGCAGTCTTAGAACGGTATATATTGAAGTACATAGCTCTACCAACTTGAGGCCAGCATGGTCCTGTACCATTTTGAAAGTATGGTCTTATTTAACCATTTTACTGTGTATTTTATTTTGAAAGTTTGATCTCATTATTGATATGAGTTTTGTGTAATGCATGCTAGTTTAACACGTTATTTGTATGCATGTGTGCTTGTGTTGTTTCATCTTATATTGCATTCTACCATTTTGTTCTTGTTACCATCTCTTACTATCTAATAGGTTGACATCATTGTGATAAAATGTCTCGAGTTTATGTTGGAAACTTGGATCCACGAGTCGCAGAAAGAGATCTTGAAGATGAATTTCGAGAATATGGTGTACTTCGAAGGTAAGCTTGATTGATTTCATCTATAATATTTATAAATGTCAGCATCTTTCCACAATTATCTATTAACTCTTACATCAGATGACTTGTTTGGTCCTCGGGAAGAGAAGGGGGGGAGTGTGGTCAATGGAAAAATGAAGGAAACTTTCTTGTTTGGTTGGAGATTTCAAAGGAGAGATTGGACAGTGGCATTCCTAAGGGAATAAAGTTTCCATGTTTCATGGAAAAGAAATATCCATGTGGACATGGATTTTTGGCTCTCATGAGAAGAGAATTGGGATCCTTTTTTCCTAAAAGTGCCCTTAAAGCCATGAATAAAATGGGATAAGGTCTTTTCTTTTGTTAAGGGTATAATAGGTATTTTACATAGCATTTTCAAGAAGGTAGATGTTTAACCAAACATAAGGCACTTCTTACAAAAAAATCATAAGGCACTTCAGAATATGCTATTTCCCTATGGTCAACCAAACATGCCAAAATCGCTCTGGTCAACCAAACATGCCACAATCGCTTTTCCAAGCATCCCAGGAATCAGGAAAAACATTCCTATGAGAAAAAATTCTTCCTGCGAACCAAACGAGCGCTGTATGTACATCATTTGCAATATTTTTTGACTATTACTATAGTGTCTTATTTTTGCAAACAAATGTATTTTCATTTTCCTTAGGGTTGAGACATGTCTCGCTTTTTTGGCATATTACTTAGGGCATGAGTCAGCACATATATTTTGTATTATTCTTTTTTTAGGTTTTTTTTGAATATCCTGTACACTTGTGCTTTTAGATTTCTTGCTTGCCCTGATTGAGCATGTGATATGCTTATTAAAGGTTTGGATTTTATTAGGATCCCAATGGCTGCATTTACTCATTCTTGTACTATCACAGCAAACCTTTGTTTGGTTCTATCTATTTATTCGGGAAATCTCTTTCAGCCCTTTATGTTTACTGTTTTATATTTGAGGTTTTGATGTAATATCAACTACAGGGAAATTTGATAATGATTGATTGACAACCTCTTATTTGCTTTTTATATATGATTTCATGGTTATATGGTTTCTGAATACAAACTTGATTGGTATCAAATATAGCATTACTGAGGCATCTTTATATTGTTCCATATATATGAGTTGGATCAAAATTTGTTCTCTAGAACCTATCGAGATGTAAGATATTGTTTCCATACTAAAGTCCTGCTATGAAACATGCAAGGCACTCGCATCTTGTGGGATTCATAGCTGTTGTTTCCCTCTCTTTATTCCATTCTTGATATACAGACATAATGGATGTCAAAAGAAAAAGGTACAAATATTACTATTAAAAGAGGTGTGTTATGTATGCAGTACATTCACCACAGTACAGTCACCAAATCAATGCATCACATGCATTTGCATGCGCTCTGCACTTGGTATGTATGCATATATGTACATATCATACGTGCTTATTAGTTGTGATATTTTTTAGAACAATAATTTGACTTTTAGTTCTGCTATAGCCTATGAAGTAATGTTAGGCTTTCATTTCGGTAGTGCTGAAATGTGGTGGCAAAATGCATGACTACTGCTGAACACATCAATATATGGTGTTATGCTTAGTTTCAACTGAAAACGTAGCATTATATTCTAATCAAATGTTGACTAAACTGCAGTGTTTGGGTTGCTCGAAGGCCACCTGGTTATGCATTTGTCGAATTTGATGATCGAAGAGATGCACCGGATGCCATCCGTGGCTTGGATGGTATGTAAGTTTGTATGCTTTTCATTTGCAAGATGATCTATGGATCCTTTAGATAGAGATTTAGGTTTACTTTCTCTCTGCAATCTGATATTCATGTGGAATTAAATGTTCAAAACCATTACCAGAAGTGCTTGATATTTGTTCCATCAATCTATACAGTGACACTATCTCAATATTGTGGATTTTTTATTTAGGCATATATTTTTATGAATGCTGAGACTGGGGGCAATGGTTGTCCAGCAGTTGGAGAAGGAAAAGAAAAAAAAGGAAAACATCTAAAGTGTTTTCATAACTAGTATCTATATTAAATTTTCATCCAAGTGAAGTGGGTTATTTATGGTGTCAAATAACAGTTATAAAGATCAACATCAATGTTCTCCTACTTATGCTGATGCTCCTATTGCGTACATCAATATGAACTTTGTTGTATTTGTCAAATAACAGTTATAAAGATCAACATCAATGTTCTCCTACTTATGCTGATGCTCCTATTGCGTACATCAATATGAACTTTGTTGTATTTTCTTTCTCATCATTTTTTATATGAAGGTGCAATGAAAGGTGCATTGCATTTTGTTTTTTACATCACATTTTATAGTGATATATCTGTCCATCTTTTTTTAATTAGATTTATGTATATCTTAATTATTTGCATGATATTCTTTGGTTTAAAATTTCATATATAGCACACAACGAGAGGAACTCTAGAACCCACATGAGATATGGATAAGAAGATATACAGTTCACCGGATAAATTTATCACAAGAATTCTTACTACTACCAATCTCGTTTTTGACGAGCAGGAGAATCTGCCAGCTTCTTTTGATCTGTTTACCAGTGCAGGGGAAATGGACAATAGCAACGTTATGCACCTTATTGTCACTTTTCAGTCCTCAATGACCCAGATTCCCTATGATGATAACTAGAAAGTAGTCTTCTGTTTGCATCAGTTGATGCTATATAGAAGGTTCTACTCTGTCAGCAATTTGGCAATGGTCACATAGGTCTCAAAGTTATTATTTTATCTAGTTCCTAATAATCATTTTTTTTAAAAAATGATTTAAGGGAGACATGGTTGGCGTGTTGAGCTTTCTTATAGTTCTGCTGCTGCTGGTGGTGGTCGTGGTGCACGTGG
This sequence comes from Areca catechu, assembly GCA_021397845.1. NCBI lineage: Eukaryota > Viridiplantae > Streptophyta > Magnoliopsida > Arecales > Arecaceae > Areca > Areca catechu. Next base: position 26,601,642 of record CM038045.1, read on the forward strand.
ACGTGATCAGGACATGAAGTGTTATGAGTGTGGCGAACCTGGCCATTTTGCACGGGACTGTCGGTTGCGCATTGGCCCTGGTGGAGGACCGGGAAGTGGAAGGCGTCGAAGCCCCAGCCCCCCTCGATATCGCAGGAGTCCAAGCTATGGGCGCAGGTAAACCACTTTGCCAATGTTGTGTGATGTAGCCTCAGTAGTCATCTTTTTTCTAGAGGTCTGTTGGTGGGATATCGGACGAGAGATACTGTTGGATCAAGATTTATTAACGATTATGTTTAGTCCGATTTCTATGGTTGTGCACGTTATCATTATAAGTCGAGGAAAGGGAATGGGTGTACCATCCTGTGGAGACAACATTCTTTCTTTGCAATTTAATGCTTGGTTGAAGGAAGCCTAGACCAACTTTGGGTTATCCCAGCAAGACAAGGAAAAAAAAGAAAAGAAAAAAAGAGGCATGATAGAAAAAACTCCTCATAGACGACTGTAGTCTATGTAAACCAATGCAAAACCAATCATGATGCGCAGAAAACCAGCAACATCACCAATCATCACACAAGTTGGGAATCTGCCTCTCACCATCGCATCCAGAGCTATCCAGGTGCATTGACTCTGCCACATCTTGACCTCTGCATCACCAACCTTTCTTTGCTTGCAGATGGCCTATCCAATGTTACAAGATTTGACTTGATCTAAACATTTATCGAGGGGAATCAGATGGTTTTTTATTTTATTTTATTATTATTTTTTGACTTGGTCTAAACATTTATCGAGGGGAATCAGATGATCTTTAAACTATGTTATCTCTCTCTTTCCCACGAAGACCAAAAAATTTTTAAGTTCTTCTTTGAGGACAGTTTTTTTTTTTTTTTTTCTCTCACAAAGAAAGGGAGCTGGGATTACCTTTTCTGACCTGAACGTGACGTAAAAGCGGAGAGCTTGATGCAGTTTACGAATTGTAGGATATCTTCCACTGCGTCTCGCAGTTTTTACCCCTTTTTTCTCTAAATCATTTTTTTGTTTTCTCGGCAACAGGAGCTACAGCAGTCCACTTGGAAGAAGATCCCCTCATCGCCGCAGCTATTCACCTTCTCGAGGCCGGAGCTACAGTAGATTGCCACCATTTGGCCGCCATGATTCGCCTCACCCCAATGGGTTTGTCACCAAAACACAATTGCCAACACCATGTCTGACAGGAACAGAGACATCCTTTCTTTTCAATTTAATGCCCGGGAAAAAATGCTTAAAAAAAGGGGACCTACTTGTGGTAGACCAATTAAGAAAAGAACTAAAAAAAAAGGGAAGGCATAATAAAAAACTCCTTGCACATCGTAGTATAAGTATTTAAAAAAGAAAAAGCAAAACCAATTATGATGCGGAGAAAACCAACATCTCCAACTATCAGAAGTTATCTGCCTTTCACCATTTCTGCTGCATCCAGAGCTATCCAAGGGTATTGACACTGCCAGACTTGACCCCTGCATCCTAGATAACATCTCTGTCCTTTGCCTGCAGATAACCTATCCAGTGCTGTAAAATTTGAGTTGATCTGAACGACCATGGGGAGGAATCAGAAGATATTCGAACCATGTTATTTATTTATTTTTTATTTTCTTCCAGGAATACCAAATTTTAGTGACAGCAATTAACTGCTGCTGAAGTCTAAAATTTTAAGTTCTTTTTTTAGAATGGTTATGTGGGCAAATTAAGAAATGGGGCTGAGGTTAATTACCCTTCTTGACCTTAAACATGACATGAAATCAGGGCTTAATGTGGTATAAGCATTGTGGGATATCTTCCATTGCCTGTTTTGATTTTTTCCCCCCTATTTTCTAAGTCATTTATGTTTTCATTCTCTTGGTAACAGGAGTTACAGTCCACGTGGAAGAAGGTCCTCTCGTGGTCGCAGCTATTCACCTTATCAAGGCCGGAGCTACAGTCGATCACCATCATATGACCGTCAGGATTCTCCTGATGCCAATGGGTGTGTCACCAAAACACAAATGCCATGTTGAATATGTGACAACCACTAGTAGTAATTTCTTCTTGTTTGATAACTTGCATCATTGTTGATTTCAAAAGTCCTGGCAGGGATCGGCGCCGCAGCTATTCACCTCGCTGCAGGTCACCAGCATGTCACCGTGAAGATTCTCCTCTTTCTAATGGGTAAATCAGTATATCACTGCCATGTCGTTGAACCCACGACTGCTGCTTATAGTTCCTCACCCTTAATTCCTGGCAGGGATTGACTGGGAAGTGGCAGTTGAAGTGCACAATGCTTTCTAGAAGAACAAAATTGGCAGTTGAAGTGCACAATGCTTTCTAGAAGAACAAAATGAGATCCGTCTGTTACTGTAGCATTCAAGAAACTTTGCCCTGTTAGACCATTGAAAATGTCCTTTGATAAGTATTTGGCTTCAGAAAAGTGGTTTAACCGCATTGTGAAGTTTGTGGACTCCTCACCTTTACTTGAAAGCACTCTCCTCAGAATGCTGGCATTTGGAGAGGTTACCAATTCTACTTCAATATATACTGTGCCTATTCTTTATTATAAATCTTGAATATTATACTTCTGGATGCAGTCTAAAAATTAGTTATTCTGTTTGCTTTTGAATTGATGTTTATTGAAGCCTTTTAACAAAGACATGTCCCTTTTTCTTTGTTTTGAGGTGCGGTTCTGCTAAAGCCTAAACAGCAGCACCCGTGGGATCTTCCGCTCCTCATTGACATGGGTTTTCTGCATCTGTGCTTACCATTTCGCTCATTACTTTACTCACCTGCAGATAGGAGAAGCTCAGAAGCTTAGTACGGCACTCTCTCTGGCTGTCGCCAACAAAACCCTAGTTTTGGCCCGTTACGTAGTTGCCTTGTCCTGCATTTTGGGTATTTTGAGGTGACTTCAACATGCTTGGGGGGACGTTGTTGTGCCTTGATTCGGTCTCCCTCCTGTTCCACCAACATGGTTGCCAATGTTCAAATGTTAATATAAAAGATTGGTTTCAGGATAGTCTGTGGAGCTGCGTGGCTTTCCAAAAGACTTCGATGAAATTATTTAATTATTGTGTGTGCGTGACTGCATGATAAATATTCATGAGCTAGGCCTAGAGTTGGATGGGACATAATCAGGTGGATGCATATTGTATAAGAAAGTGGATCAATATGGATGTCTAATTGCTGAATCGTTCCCTGATATGCTGATATGAATACCCATACCTATCTATATATTGATATGAATATCTTGATAAGTGACTGCAGATGTAGATATTGAATTTTTGTAAAATAAATCAGGTCATTGAAGCTTTTTTTAATCTTATTTTTAATATTTTTGAATCGAATCAAATAATTGGTTCTATATTAGGCCATCTAAGCTGCTTCTGATTTGATTTCTTGATTTGTTAGGTATGATTTTAGGGCTAGAATCCGATTGGATATGAATTGAGTAATGGTGTATCCGTTTTTAACATTTATTATTATTATTATTATTATTTGATGAATACAAATCTGGATATAAATATTAGTTGAATATAAAAAGTTATATTTATATTTATTTTAAATGGATATGGTTATAAATATAGATATAAATTAGATAATTAAATTGTATAATTATAAAATCAAATATATTATTAGATGAAGGGTTAATCAAGTTAATAATATATTAATATATTAATATATTTTTTAAAAATTAATAAGTATTATATAAAAATATATAGAATTGTATGTAGAATTGGATATAAATTGAATGGTTATCCATGGGTGTTTAAATTCTTATCCATATTTAGATATATTTAGATGTGAAATTAATTCTGATCAGATATTCTTTATACTAGTATGTTATATGCTCGGTGTAAATATTGATGTCTTGGGTCTGTTTGGTTACATGTATGAATTTTTTCTGTAGTTTCAACTATTCCAGCTAATCTTCATGGTGCTTGATTGCATGAATGTGATTATCCGACATGATTGCAGCTATTATAGCTCAATGTCAAACACAGGAAATTCCGATTAGCAAGCGTTACAAGGTGGTATAGGCGTTACTCCACGAAATGCTTGACTAGCATTATTTTTACAAAAGCTTTACAAGGTGATGCTGTACTTCTGTTCGTTTTTTTGGATGCGTGGTGCTGTACCCTCCTTGACTCCGAGTTTTCGTTAAACAAGGGGAAATTTTGGTTGCCTACTTTGTCCATGTTATACTTGTTTTTGTTTCAGGTCGGTCGAGTCCTGCGAAATCTACAGTACAAACCAACCAACGTGTGATTTTCTATTAACTTGTAGGCAGGTGGGTGCATGTGTACATATGCACGACTATATTTGTACAGCGCGGTGGTAGGCCGCAGTTGGCTCTGGATAGAAAAATGGAATAAGTTATGCTTATTGGAGTACTTATAATACAGGTTATTACAATATTTCATTAATATGTTTAGAAAAAAAAGAGGAGGATATTATCTATTAAAAATTTAAAAAGCATGAACGATAGAATACGTGTGACGAAATACTGCAACTTTCTTTGTAGTAATTATAATATCATAAGTTTGTTTCACTTATAATTATTTTTTGATTATGAGTGCATTTTTTGGGTATGTGGTAGAAACCATGGTGCCCGTGTCCGTGTATGTATCTAGCAAGGTAAATTAAGATGAATGCAGAGTCAAAGTAAAGATAAAGATAGGCAAAATGATAAGGGTCTAATTGGTTTAAAGATTGCATTTCAATATTGATTACATAACCACCTGCCCTTAATAACAATAACCATTCAAGCCTCTTGCGAGCGCTATTGTATTGTAGGAAAATCTTGAATTTTAGTTGTTGGGTGGTTACTATAAGCGTTATAGTGAATGATGAATATTTGAAAACCCTTTCCTTGTATGTATGCTTGGATGGATAGATTATGTATTGCATTAAGTGGTGGACGAATGGATGGATGATGCATGCATGTATCTTTGCATGGATGTGGCATACAGGTATCCATGTACATGGACGTTGAACATATGCAGCATGCATGTAGAAACTAATGTTTAATTTAAGCATAACGCATGGGTGTTGTGAAGACGGTTTCACCAAATTCATGCTCTTATCCATTACAGGATTTGCGAATATATAAACCATGTAAAAGATTTTAAATTATCGTCTGCCAAAAGAGGCCGTAGCACCATCTTGGATGGCATTGCTACTGATCCCATATGCGCCCACCTTGCCATAGAACGTCAGATTTCAAAGATAATCTGGCTGCCAGTCAACGTGGCATGCCAGCTCTCAAGCAAACTTTGATGATAGGAACGGGCAAACTTTGGTAACGGTAAGGGCTCTGTAACAATAGTTAATAACAAACTTGACCCATCAATAAGAGAAAATATTGCATTGAAGGGAAAACGTGAACCGTGGGATTTGTGGTGGTCCATTGTACCTGGTCCGAGTAATCATTTGACCATCAATAGACCTAACAGGGTGAATGGTAATGTAATCTAATTTTTTAGAAGATACAATACCTGCACCAACCACGTGCCGGCACACAATGAGCGATGACACTGAAATGCACTCTGGATGAAAAAGAAAAAGGAAAAAAAAAAAAAGAAAAAGAAGAAGACTGTCACGAGTACATCCAATATGTCAGATCATGAATCATAATAAAAGCTGCTAGCTTTCGTAGATTTGACTTCTAAGGGGGCAGGCAGACCCACCAAATCGCATAGTTATAACTTATTTTTTAACCATATATTGGTGAAATTTGAAGAGAATATGTATGCAGGTTGAATTGCTATGATATTTAGCAGCCATATCCCCATCCTGCACCTATTCATGTTAGGCAGACTCCGTATGAAGCTTAGTCGACTACAGAGTCGATAACCCTCTTTGCGAAGGATGGCAAACAAAATGCGGCAGAATGGATCTGAAAAAATGCAAAGCGAATAAGGAATGAAGAGAATTAGAAATCCCATAGAAACAAAAGAAAGACAACATGTAAACATACCTCTTTGTTGTAAAATCTCAAGGGCCTTTTAGTTCTGTTCAATTTCTCATCCTCGTCTATATTATACACAGGATGCCGAAAATCAACTGGTGGACCCTCAGTGGAACAAAGCATGAAACCAATCACCCCACTGCATTAATGAACCGATACTTCAAGACATGTCCCATTTAATAGCCTAAATTAATGAGAAATTTTTGAAAAAGAAGCAATGCAGTTAGATATCAAGCATGCCTTGGATATGTTGGCACCGTTGTCCAAGCATAATTCACAGAGCCCTTAAAGACTTGACGGCAGATATTAACAATATCTTCAATGATGTGCATATGTAGCCATATACTCTCTGCCTGAGTGCATACAATTCCACCTGGACGAAGAGCTCTAGCCACAGATTCAAAGAAAGGCTTCTCAAATAGTTCTTGGGCAGGCCCTGATTAACCAAAGCAAGGATGTTAGAGCCTGCGAGAAGCAATAAAAACAACTTCAATGTTGCCATACCTATTGGGTCAGAAGAATCCACAATGACTGCATCATAAGTACCTTCTGCAACACTTTTTAAGAATGCAACTCCTGTACGTTGGTCATCCAGTAAGTGAAAAAGAAATAAAAAAGTCTACCATGATTAAGTTCTCACTCCAAGTCCCAGATAACGTACACCCAAATCTTAGAAACTTATGCATATGACATACTTAATGAAGTTAAAAAGCAAACATGCAAGTGAGGTGGTGAGAGTTTATGCATATTTAAAATGAAAGGGCTCATCCTCACTCAAAATTGGTAAAAGGTACGATAGTTCACATAAAATTGAAGTTACTCTTAAATGTAAGGAATGTGGGCTGCAATAGAGCCCCTTCACCATCACATTGAACGTGCATGAATCTAGATCACTTCCAGTGGCACTTACAGTTCTAATACAAATCATTGGCTTCAATGTTGAAAGAATGGGAAGCGAGGGTTTATTTATTGTCATGATCTATACAAGCTAACTATTTATAATTAAAAAATTATCTCACCATCACCAATGTGTAGATTCACACGAGGATCCTCAAAGCCAACAGCCAAATGGGGGAAAAACTGCTTAGAAACCTGCCAGAGAAAACAAAGCCAATAACTCATTAACTTGCACAGAATTATATATAATATATAAATGAATTGTAAAAAGAAAAAAGAATTTTACCTAGACTGTTTAAATGGCAGATCTTACAATATACGAAGAAGAATAACTTGTCTATTTATAAATCAGAAGAGAGAAATAACACATAAATAGATTGCAAGGAGATAAAATGTTGATCATAGTTCAGAGGTCTAAATAGACTAGCAGTATTAGCTGGACCGTGTGAGTAAATCAGAATGCTATGTACATAGCCACCAGCCTTCAAACTTTTGGTTATTTTGAGTTTTTGACTATTTTACCCAAACTAGGAAGTATCGCATGCAATGCACATGGAAGGCTCAGCCAATACAGAGATCCCACTAAGAAATAACATGTTAAGTTTTTTCCACTTGGCCATTATTTATCACAATTGACTAATGCACTCATATTTGGTAGATGTCATGTTTCAGCCTTCCCAAGACATATTTGCTAGATGTCTTCCCAAGACATGGGCAGAGAAGAGTATCAGGCAAGGTGTTTTCCTGATGCCAAGATGTAGCCATATAGGTTTCATTAACTCAACCAATCCATATTCGTATGGTAATTTGTAATTTTTAGATGAATAAATTAGGAAGGTAATTTTATTGTAGTTCGTAAAGTCTTTGGGGGTGATACCAAGGACCTGGGAATTAGTCCTGCTTCCCCCTGATTCTGGCTGGGATTTCTCCTGTTCTAGTTCTCAGAAAAGAAAAGAGTGATGGTCTTAATTCCTTTATTGGGGTTTTTATCTTAATCAAATCTGTAGAAACAATTTTCAATCCTATATAATAGCCACAAACAAATGAGGACATCCTTGATTGAGAAAGGGCATAAGAGAATGAAAGGCAATCACATTGTCTATGAATGCTATTTTTTTCAACATTATTTTTCCTTCTGCATTAATCATAATTCATTTAAATAAAATCCAATGCCATTATTTTGAAGTTTGCTTTACGATTTTGCGTTTTAGTGAAAGGGCAAACTAGTTACAAAGCAACCAGAGGGAGGGAAGAAAGAAAAAGATCGAGCGACCTAGCAACTGCATTTGAGATCAAGACACCTCATATTCAAAATGATGCTGAAAGTAGGAATCAACATTCCTTTCAAGATCTTCTTAATATATTGAAAGTGGATGGCAGGCACAGACATGTTCTGTGAGTGGACTTCATACTGCATATATAGTAATTTTTTAGCCTAGCCCCCTCCTTAAATGGAAAAGATAAAAAGGAAAAAAGAAATAATATTAAAAATGCTAGACCATATCACATGCTTCTTATTTAGAGTAAACTGCAAATCATATTTTCTTGCATGGTTAGCAATTTGCATAAATTTCACATCACTTTCATGACAAATGCGAAATAGCTTAGTTAGTGTCCTTTTTGGAAAATGGACTAGCATAGATTTTTGAGACATCAGTCATATAGAATGTGTGGAAAAAGAAAGCGGTGTATTGGGCTGTGCCTAAAATACTAGAAAAGATTATTAAAGGGAAATTCTTAACCAGTCTAAGTAAGGCTAAGGTTCCCACCAGTCTTAAAAATAACTGCACGTTTAACCAAAGCACTATCATTTCACACACTCATAGAATCTACGTCTAATCAAATGTCCAAAATACGACCTTTGATTGGCATTTATGGGCAACTTTCATTTCGTATGTTCCAGAGTAAATAGGGTTACACTACTAAAGTCGCTTTATGTAGTGTCTAATATAACAGAATAAATTTCATATGAAATAATAGAGCTCCAACTACATGGCTCAGCAGACTCTTCAAGCAAGATGAAGTATTAGATTGTGGGAAAAGATTCGACAGACACGGCAATGGCATTCTAGAAATATTTTCACAGTCCAAAACAAACCATGTAAGTAGAAAATATCACCTGTACTAGTAAACTAAGCAGCAATCAAACAGGACAGATGATAGGAGGGCTTCAATTGTATTTAATAGAGTACAGGTTTTGGCTTTTCTACATGATTCTCTTTCTTTTTGCAAAAAAACCATTTACATGGAAAATCATGTAGAAAATCAATAAATTATAAGAAAAATTGGAGGAACCAACTAATACCATGCAGAGCTAGTTGGGAATTTCACTAAACTGGATATTTAATTGTCAAGGATACTTGTATCGAATTCTGTATTTTGTAGATTAAGGAACATCATTAAATAAACCAGTGACATTCATTGTTACAACTTGAGTAACTTCACATGATCGAGCATGACCACATGCACCAAAGATATTAAAAAATTTCAGTCCTCAGGTATTAGAACAAAATGAACACTTTAATACAAGAATCACAATTTTATTATTTTTATGTTGCAATACAGTAATATTATAGATAAAAGGGCAATGAGAAGAGTTTAAATTACTCACATCCACAACCATTTTATCAATTTCACATATGTCTATTTGCTCCACGAAAGAATAGCGTGAAACTTCACGCAGAACACCACCATCACCTCCTCCAATAACCAACACCTGTAACAGCAGCAGTTGTTTTGAACAATAAAGCACATGAAAGATTTCAAAATCTTAAAGGAAGAAGCATGCTTATCAATTTCTTGTCAATTTGTAATAAAATATTGAATACAATGCCTTGATCACTGCACGAGTAAATCAAAGGGAAAAACTAAAGGAAAATCATAGAAATAAGCTGTATGAGTGACATGTCAAATATAGCCACAAATTAATTTATGGACTAACAAAGATGAAATAACTTTGCATGGAAACAGCACATCAACGTGGAAATTTCTCTATGCATTGCAAAGCGCACTTCTTGTTCTATGAAAAACCTAATTTAAGAGCGTAAAACAAAAATCTCTAACAAAACTACAAACAAAAACAAATGATAAGTATTGCTAACTCAGTATCAAACTGTTCTATCATCATCAAGGCTAGGTTTTAATTAAACATACCAAGATTAGTCATGGCAGAGAAAATGCTTCCCTCACCAAAATGTGAATGTAGTGCAATAGCATGCTTGGTGCTTTGGAGGTTAACTAATAGTGATGACCAGTTGTTAGTTGAACGTTACAACTTTGAACAAGCATGTTAATGAGCTTGTTCAAAGCAACTTAGATTCAACCAAACCAGACCAGGCCGAATGTTTCTTTAAGCTGAACCATCTCTAGTACATCCTGACCAGTATCAGTAAAGTTTCAGCTTGATAAGATATGATGGATGAATCAATAGGACATGGAGAGAAAGATGCTATTTGAGTGTTTCCACAATTTTTTTTGGGCTGCTGAGCATGACATAGTTGAGAAATCAGATGGAATTAGACTCAGTTAAAAGTTCTTTTGTGGCTCCTTCTTCATGCCTCAAGGAAGAGGACTTTTAATTTGTCTTGCAATCAGCAGATTGAAATGCAACCATAGTTTGAATCATGGGTTCAATTATTCTTCCTTGAGATGGAGAAATTATGCCTTTAATACTCTCAGATTGCTAAAAGAATAATTGATAAATCAGGTGCATTGTCTGATAAAATCATTCCATGCTTTAGCTGATCTATTATCCTTCTTATGATTGTCCCAGAGAGTAATGTTAACTCATGATGGGCACTCCAATGATAACCATTTGATGACCTTCAGATGAAAGATTCAAAACCTTCCGACCCTATGTTGATCAAATTCAAACTCATTTTTCAAGAATTATTTCAGAGAACTATCTCGAACTGTGCCAATTGAAGAAAAAGCTCTACAAAAACGTGATTGATAATTAGCCAAGTCCACTTAAATCGATACTTGAAAATGAATAATCAACCAAGCACATACTGTCATTAAAACACATCTGCTTTTCTCTCCAAATGAAAATGGAGATATCAAAATGTAACAATGCCACTTTGACTGCTCAAAATGAGCATCATTACATATTTCACAACATCAATCCTCTGAACAGGCTTACTTATCAATCTGCAATTACATGAACAGGACTTATCACATGTCAAATTTTATGAAAAAATAAAACCAGAATAGGTCTAGCATGATGAGTCAATTGCGATCACGTGGTGCAAGATGAAAAGTCCAACAGCTGAAACTTTAACCTCATCTAAAAACATAAATCTAACCATTTAAAATGAAAAGAGAATTCGACATATTCATTTAATTTTCTTCAAAGAGATCATAATCCATACATGAAATCCAGAAAGAGAATGTTCTTCATTTAGCATAACAGATAATGCTGTTTAATCTAATCATTGAGACAACATCTAAAGCAAGATTTCAAGATAAAAGTTTTAGTCTAAGGTAATTTACAAAGATATATATTGAGTTCATTAAGCTTAATATAACAAAGTTACCTTTTTAGGATTTGGAATAGAGCAAAGTGGTAGGTGAGTAATCATCTCTTGGTAAGCACACTCATCCCTCTCAGTCACTTGAATGACTCCATCCAACACAAGAACTTTGCCATAAGTTGATGACTGAAACCATAATAGAACAGACATGTTATTATCAGTACAAGTTTATCAAGGAACAAATCAGACATATGCATTACAGCTACAGAGAATATTCATGGTGTCTCAGAGTGGTGAATTACCTGAAAAACCATGACATTTTGGTATTCCGATTTTCCTCGGAACAAAATCTTCTCTACTTTTAAGGAGTGAGCCTCTCCTGTAAATGGTACCAAGCAATCTTAAAAATCAATTGTTGTCACAAAAGACATCAAGAGCATGAAATCACCAGGCTTTAATTTATAATAAGAACAACACGATGAATGCAGAACTGTTGAGACAATTTAGTCATTTAAGAATGTATAGAAACCCTAGAATACATAAACATTAAATTTAGTGAACTTTGAAAAATATACAACAAAATCCAACATCAATTTTCCACAATCCCTAATATGTTCAAGAGTTTATTTTTTGCTTAGTAGTGTTAAAAATATTTTAATACTCAACAACAATTTCCAGACCCATGCCTTCTAATATCATTTTCTTCTCAGAGTCAGACAAGTCGATAAATAGTCAAGCATTCACAGGACATATTCCTTGTTTCTCTCTCCAATAGCTTGTTAAATAGGAAAAGAAAAAAAAAAACTGGGAAATTTTTGGCAATCCCTGATAGTGCTACAAGACAAAAAATAAAAAGAGGCCTTCGATCAGGCTCTGTTTTGATACTAGGAAAGTAACAGAAAAAAACAATGGAGGTCTTGATCAGAGCAATAAGGCATGAACCATTTGTTGAATCTAGGCATAAGTAGCACTTAATTTTCTCATTTTAATTTCCCTTACTTTCTTGGAATCCAAACAAACCAAACATAAGAAATGCATTGACAAGCATTAAACCAAAAGATGGCCTTCCTCTTGATCTGCAAAAACAAATTTTCCTAACCAATAGCAGATAAAGACAGATATTTAAAGAGCAACAGTTCCCTCTAATAATCAAAATCTACTTAACATAAAGCTAAGCATCTTACAAGACCCAGAACAGAACAAAATGCTTAACATGAACACGTTATACATATATAATTATAAAAAAACATGGAAAGCTTGCAGAGGATCTTCAAACAAAGTCAACCCATGGAGAATCAGTCATGAGAGTATACCTATCTTATATGAAAATATCAGCAGTAATCTTCACTAAAACTTGGCACAGACAAACATTGTGGAGTTTTTCCAATTAAGAAATAGTCATTGGACGAAAAGAAGGAAAAAGCAGACCCAACATTCCACTAAAAGGTATTTCCCGTACCAGTGCTACCTGGCTACCATGTCAGTACGCCCAGCATAGAAGAAGGTGTTTTGGTGTACCGAGTATTGGTATTCCCCATGCATGCCCCGTACCATTCAGTTTAGTACGGTATAGCATACCTTGGCTAAAGGAGTCTAAACATCCAAGAAAACGACAGATTTTTCAATAACTTTTTTGAGTTAAACTTTGACCCAAATTATTAAACACAGAAAAGTGGATATAACCAGAGTAGGTACTTATACTCGGATTATTTTTTATTCCAGTGAGATATTTATCCCACCATCCTTTTAATTTTGTATATGTGTGTGTGCGCTTATTATTTTATTGAGCTAATTGAAGGAAAAGAAGAAGAAGATTTCAAGCAACTCAAGTCTTCACAGCCAAAAAAAAAAACAAACAAACCAAATAGAATTATCTCACCATCCTCTTAATTTTATATATGCGTGTGCGCGCTTATTATTTTATTGAGCTAATTGAAGGAAAAGAAGAAGAACGTTTTAAGCAACTCAAGTCTTCGCAGCAAAAAAAAAAAAAAAAAACAGATAGCCACCAGCAAAACATTAGGCATAATATAGGTCCGTTGCATTTGTAGATATAAAAAAAGATCCATGTATGATCATAAATTAAACAGTTAGAAGAGAAAGAAAAACAATTAAACCATCCAAAATACAACTACTCTTCTGGACGAAGGAAAAAAAAAACATAAGACTCAATCTCGAAACACAAGACATGATATTCATTCATCAAAAAGTTAAAAAAGAAAAAAAAAGCCAAAAAAATAAAAACTCTTTTTGCAGGAAAAATACTATAAAACACGATCTTGATAAGCAAAACAGAATTATATCCAAATATAGATAGAATATCGAGATCCATAACAAGAGGGGTCATAGATAAAAATTTTCAAGAATCGGCCTCGGTTTGGAAGAAAATCCAAGAACCAACATCGAACACCCACCGGGCCACATGGGGCTGATCTCGGAGAACCACCCGGGGATGACGGTGGAGATGCCGTCCACCGGATTCCCGTCCTCCGCCGCCCCCGTCACGGCGGCGGCCCCGTTTCCGATGTTCTCCACGCCCTCTTCGTTCGCCCTCGCCCTTTTCACGGCCACCTCCTCGCCGGGCACCGCCAGGACTCCGCACTCGGCTTCCATCTAAGATTTCGGGCTCTATCTCTCTCTTTTCCTCCCTCGCTCTCTCGGCCTCAGGCTCTCTCTGAGGCTCTCATTGAGGCTCCGTCCCTCGCTCCCTATATAAACTCAAAAGAAGGGTGGATACGGCCGGAACGGCTTTATTTAAGAATTTGTTCAACCACTAAGATTGATAGCGTATATGATTGAGTCCTCAATTAGGGTTTTGGGGGCCCGGGCTTTTGCTTTCCGGATTCCTATTCTCACTCCACTTTCCCACACGCTTTTTTTAATATATAAAAAGATTATAAAGATAAAAAAAGGAAAAAAAATGTCCTTGGCCCACCAATAGCTTGTCATTAGTAGACAGCGGGGTTTGCGTCATTCATTGCAACACTAATAAGAAAGAAGATCGTATTCACGTGTCCACTACAAAAATAGATCTATAATCATTTTTTTTCTTTTCCAGAGATTTCAACTCATAATTTAACGTGGAGTAATAAACATGAAAATTTCCGTATTCGGGACGTGATCCCAGGGATGGCTTAATTAAATTCAAAATTATTTTAAATTTATAATAATAAATATAGATTAGAGATTAGGATAGTATCGTTCGTCTAACAATCATAGTGATATTATGTACTCATTGTTAATGAAAAAAAATTTCAAAATAACTTTATATCGGGCATTATCTGACAGGACGGAAATTCGAGGAATAGCTATATTAAAATTTATTTTCTCATCTTTTCTTCTTTAAAAAAAAAAAATTAAAAAATTCTCCCTGCCCATGACACTAAAAAATTATTGAAACAATTGTAAATTATTGCCGGACACAATAGGAGGTTAATGTTAAGTTGCTAGGTTATCATCAATAACTCAAGAATTTGTTATTATGAATTTCATGAGACCCGACTGCAGAGATTTTTTTTATGCAACCGGTTCTGAAACGTATTTTCATCATGAAGTTTTTAGTGTTATAATATATTATACCAGTTTTGCGATCCCCGTGCTAAGTTATATATAAAGGGTGAATGCACTATGCACACAACCATCATTTATATAGAATTGATGTTATATATATATATAAACAGTGCATGCATGCAACTATCATTTCAATATAATTATTGTTATATTTATGAATATTTTTTGCTTATGAAAAATTCATTGATCTACATAAAAATTCATACAATAAAATGTCCTTCTACTTCTTAGTAAGTTATATCTAAAAAGTGCATATATATACTACCATCATTTCAATATAATCGATGTTATATATTTAAACATTTCTTACTTATAAAAGATTCCTTAATTTATTTAAAATTTCATTAAATAAAATATTTTTCTATCAATATTGTCATAAACGTCCAATGTTTCTAATTAGGAATACAATGTTTCATTTTGTAACCGGCAATTTTCTTGATTATAATTTCTTTTTTATTGTTATAATGGTAACAACGTAATAACCATAACAAAAAAATCACTGTTTATACATTAAAAATGATTGTAATTAATATCTACATATATTTATATATAAATTAAATATAAATTCTATCATCGATCATGAGAAGACCAACCAATCACATATTTTTATTATACCTTAACCATTTTAGATTGTACCATCACTTAGTTATAAGTTGCTATCTAAATTTATTTTATATGAGATATAGGTAAAGCATAATATGTGGCATCCATGAAGTGCTCACATGAAACACATTGTTCGAGGATCATGACCTTTAGAAATTGACAGTTTGGCACTGCAGTCTGCTTCCCTCATGGTTCAGGACCGACACTGGCGGATGGCGTTCCACCTGCATCATTGGTGGGGGAATAGGATTCTTTTATTATTTTAAAATAATAACAATGATAAAAGAAAAAGGCAATATCTGGTTTTAGCCTTCCTGTCCCTTGTAGAGAGCGAAACAAGGTGGAAATTCCTGGTCTGACTTTGGTTCTCGAGTCGTCTTCTTACCGTTGGAGCGTGTGCTGGTTTGTGTTGGAGATTCGTGCATCTCGCATCATCCAAGGCCTTGAGCTTGATTGCCGACGATCGCCAGAATTGGTGGCATCAAGATTGCTGCTGAAGATGGCCGGGATGGGTGCAAAGCCAGGAGAGCTTGAGAAGGACGGATCAGGTGGCTGAGGGTGTGAGATGTAGATCCATAGGTAAGCTGAAATGAGTTTGGCTAGAGCCCTCATCGAAGGAGGCCGACGATCTCGCCCGATGTTGCCCTGAGGTGGCGAAGCTTCCGGTCGACAAGGTGGATGATGAAATAGAGCTCTGGCTGGCGAAGGGGCTCCTCACCAAATCTCTCGGTCAGACGGTTATGGCAGAAGCAGCAGCGCGGGAGTTTCATCAGCGTGCCGGCGTGAAGGGGTAGATCTCGACTTTCAATTTGGAGCAGGGGTTCCTGCTCTTCCATTTCCAGGAGGAGGAGAGGGATGCCATGCTACAGCGCCCGTAGGTGGTCTCCGGTCAGGCTTTGGTGGTGGAGCCATGGAGGCCGCAGTTCCGCCCTTCATCGGATGCCATTATCTCTGCTCTGGTGTGGGTGAGGTTGCCGTAGCTCCCTGTGGAGCTTTGGAGACTAGCAATACTGCGAAACTTGGTTTGCTTAGTTGGTAAGTTAGTTGCAGCGGATGAATGCACGACTTACCGGAGAAGAGTTGGATTTGTCCAGGTCTTTATCCTTATTAACCTTTGCTGACCATTGCGGTTGAGGACACTGATTGGTGGACTAGAAGGTAATCGGTTGAGGATACTGATTGGTGGACTAGAAGGTAATCGTTGGCAGCCCTTTGTTTATGAGGGCCTTGATGGTGTGTGTCTTTGATTCGGTTTCTTCCACGGTATAGGAAAATGCTGTCAGGGTAGTGATGAAGGCCAGATGGGGCTTCGGTCCTCTAACTTGATTGGAGTAGAAGGAGGGGGAGAGGGAACTGGCAGCGACGATAGGGCCTTAAGTCCCTGGCTCATGGTGGTCTAGCAATGGCTGCCACAACCGAAGACGAAAGGTGGTACTGGAAGGTGATACAGTTCATAAACCGGAATCGAGATGACCGGAGAAGGAACCGATAAGCTCAAACGAAGGCTGGAATGAACATCTACCAGACACTGATGGATGGTCCAAGCCAATGAAGCTAGCACGACGACAGTCACCACTCAGGTCACCAGGTGGTGCTATTGCTGATCATCGTACTGAGATGGGAGGTGGAGGTAGGTTTGGGCCTCTGGATTTGGGGGCCATCACAGTGGGCTTGGGCGAGAAGGCCTATGCTGCTGGGAGGGAGGGGCAGTGGGCTTGGGCCATTCAAAGCAAGCCCGGTCCCCTACCTCTCAAGTGGATCGAGCAGAGACACGGGCCACTTCATCTTGACCTGATATCGCAAGGCCAAATAAGAGGTCGAGCAGGAAGAACAAAGCCTTGGTCAAGGGTCACCACACAGTGAAGAATAACATGGAGTTAATCGGTAGCGGCTGCTAGGAGGGTTTTGTTTTCATAGTAAGAGGCCTAGGGGGGACGGCTACTGCACCATGTCAGGAGGCTTTGGAGGACAGTGACATCCAGGAATAGATGGGTTAGCTCACACAGGAGCCAGAGATAATGGTCGAGCTTTTGGACCTGAGCCACGAGGAGGTAGTTAGCCGGCTTAGACAGGCCATGCACAAGGGAGGGAGTGAGCCCCTAGTTATGGATGTACCACCAGTTGGGCTTGTTGTGGACTGGATTGAGGGGAGCATAGGAGTGGACCCCCCTCTGCACCAGGTGTCATCATGAGGATTTAGGTTGGAATTCTCGGGGGTAGGAAAACCTACATTCTAGACTTCCTTTGGTAGATTGATCCAGCAGTATTGTCTCGATATCTACATGCTGCTCAAGACCCATCATTCAGGGAGGAGCATGGTTTGGGTCATGCGGCGCCTTCAGACTATATAGTGTACCTATGCCATTGAGTCCATAGGGTTTTTTGGAGGGATCCTAGTGATGTGGAGGCGTGGCTCAGTTAGGGTCGATGCTTTTCACAAGTGTGAGCAATAGGTAGCTATGGTCATGTTAGAGCAGACTAGTGGCCCCTGGCTCCTCTCTAGAGTCTATACGAGTATCGAGTACAAGGAGAGAAGGACCCTCTGGCAGGAGATCTCTAGATTGGTATCCCAGGGCATTCTTTTCCTTATTGCTGGTGACTTCAACTCATTGTTGGCTCCTATGAGAAGATGAGAGATAGGTACTTTGTGGACAGCATTGATTCCAAGAAGCTTAGGAAGTTCATGGGAGACACGGGGTTGATTGATCTTGGTTATTCTGGCTCTTGCTTCACTTGGTGTAACAATCATTTCGGTGCAGCTAGAGTCTGGGAGCGGATCGATCGGGTGCTTGCTACTGCTGGGTGGATGCATCGTTTTCCTGTGCACTCAGTTCAGCATCTCTCAAGGATTGCATCGGATCACTGTCCACTCCTGATTACTATTGACATCACGGCTCTGCCCAGATCCCCTTTCTGCTTTTGGAAGTTTTGGACCTTCTATCCAAGGTCGTGGGAACTGATCAGAGAGGTATGGAGGATGTCGATTCGAGGTGATGCGAGGTATTGGAAGATCAGGAGATTGGAGCTGGCTAAACGTAGGCTCATTTGGTGGAACCGAACCGAGGTTGGCAATATTTTCAGATGGATTGAGGAGGTGGAGGCCGATATTATGGAGCTGCAGAGGCATGAGGACCAGGAGGGGGGCCTCGAGGAGTTTGACTTGGAGAGGCTCTGTTGCAGCCTTTCCACTCACCACTCATTACTTAGACAGTACGAGACTATGTAGAGGCAGAAGTCTACAGTTCAGTGGATCAAAGAAAGTGACCATAATAATAGATTCTTCTATCAGTCTATTATGGTTCGGAGGTTCGCCAATCATATTAGGCAATTGAAAGGTGATGATGGCATGCTTATGACTGATGGTGATCAGATTGGTAGACAGACCCTTCATTATTTCAGGTCGAGGTGGACTTTCTGGCTGGGGGAGGATCTTCCTACCCAGGAGCCTCAGCCGATGAATAGAGTTTCCAATCAGAAGAACTCAAACCTCATCCAGCCAGTGTCGTCTATTAATGTGCAGAGGCCCTCTAGTATCTCGAGGAGGATAAAGCCCCGGGCCCAGATGGATTCCCTCCTTTCTTCTTCCACCACTATTGGCCTATTGTTGGGGGCGAGGTGATGAAGGCGGTGCAAGCGATCTTTTTTCATGGTATCCCCACCGAGTGGAAAAAAACTTTGGTCACTCTTATTCCTAAAAAATCAGATGCTTCGGTGCCCAGCCACTACAGACCTATCAGCCTTAGCACAACCCTCTACAAGATTTGTGTGAAGGTGCTTATTAGGCGGCTCTAGATGATTGTTCCCTGTCTCATCTATCCTGAGCAAGGGACCTTTGTCAGTGGTCCAGCATCACCGATAATGTTCTCCTTGCTCAAGAGTTCATGCATGATCTTAGGTCCTGAGCTCATGCATGATCTTAGGCATGACCCTTCACAGAGGAGTCTCATGGCGCTCAAGCTGGATATGGAGTGGCTGTATGATCGTGTCAATTGGCATTTTCTTCGGATGACTCTTCATGATTTCGGATTCCATCACATGTGAGTTAGTTGGATCATGGACTGTGTTGAAGCCCCTAATTTTGGTATCTTGATAGATGGCACTCTGACTGATTATTTTCACTCGATGGTTGGTCTTCGCCAAAGTTGCCCTCTATCTCCCCATCTATTTATCTTATATGTTGATGCTCTCTCTTGGACTCTGAGAGCACTGTCCAAGGGTCATCACTAGAGCCCTACTGGCCAACTACTAGGGCCCAGCCCCTCTCTCATCTTTTGTTTGCAGATGATTGCCTTCTTATTAGCCGGGCATCAATCCAGAATGCTAGATGCTTCATCACTATTATCCAGTCATACTACGGTAGATCCGGATAGCTAGTCAACCTGCAAAAGTTCACTATTGTCTTCAGTCCCAGAACAAAGCCCTAGACGAAGTATGCGATCCTTGCTAGACTTGGGATCTCAAAGCAGATCGGGACCTTCATCTACCTAGGTGTGCTTATGATTAGTGCGAGGCTTCGGTGGATGGAGTGTAGGCCCCTAGTGCAGTGGATCCGTAATCATCTCTAAAGTTGGCAGGCCTCTTCGCATTCTATGATGGGTAGGCTCACCCTCATCAAGTCTTTTCAAAGTTCCATTCCTGTTTACCTCTTGGCAAATACTTTATTATCCGGTTACTATCTTAGGAAGATGGAGCAACTCTTCAGGAATTTTTTATGGAGTTCTACTCATGACCATCAGGGGATCCACCTGGTTTCTTGGGATATTGTCTGCCAGCATTTTAGGGATGGTGGTTTGGGGATACAATCACTTCAAGTCAGGAAGGAGGTGCTTATTGCTAGGCATGCTATGAGATACCTCCTTCAGCCTGACTATTGATGGAGCAGGGTGATGAGAGCCCGTTATGGTGCTTAGAGCCACAACTCCAACATTCTCATCATACATGGCTGCTCGCCTATTTGGAGGGAGATTGTTCTTGTGGTCCTGTTGTGCTGCCCTAAGTCAAATGCTTGATCGGGAATGGATCCATGGTTGATATGGGCCAAGATGCATGGATCTCTAGTATTCTTTTGTCCAAGTGGTCGACCTTTATCAGTATGGAGCTGGTTGACAACCTTCGAGTCTCTAACTTGTTGACAGATGATGGTAAGACGTGGAGAGCTCAAGAGGTCACCAGACTTTTTGGGCCTCATCTAGTTGATCGGATCCTTACCATTCCGATTATGAATCATTATTGTCGGGACTTGAGGGTCTGGGGCCAATCCTGTAGCCCTAGAGTTCCTTCGAGTACCTTTTATAATATCTACAGGAAACCTTCTGAGATGAGGATGGAGGCTGCCTAGATTTGAAGATTACATGTTCATCCAAGAGTTTAGCTCTTCCTTTGAAAGGTTGCTTTGGATCGCATTCCCACTAAGAAGTTGCTCAAGCATAGAGGTATGGATTTGCCGGTGACTATCCCTATTTGCAGTTATGATGAGGAATCCACTGAGCATGCCATCTTGCATTGCCCTATGGCGATTCTTATTTGGAGGATGGCTGGGAGATGTCCTTGGGAGGAGGCTAACGGTCCCTGGTTGTCTTCCTTCCTCAATATGCTCCAGCACTGTCTGGCCGAGGTTGCCGCTCAGGCCGCCTATATTGCTTATCACATTTGGCTTTCCTTGTAGCTACGGAGTACCGTCACTTCGACACTGCTACTTTCCTTGTGGCTCAGGACCCTAGGACTCCCATGCTACTTCGGTAGTGGCCCGTAGGGCTTTACACATCCCCTGGGAGCTCCCTCCTCTGGGCTTTATCAAGATAAACTTTGATGGTAGTGTTCGAGGTACTTTAGGTGGCACCAATCTTGTTATCCGTGATTCTGAGTGTAGGCTGTTGGTAGCAGGAGAATCCGTTCTCTATGAGCCTTCAGTTCCAAAAGCTGAACTCAGAGCTGCATGGGCGGGCATCACTCATGCTAGACAGGAGTTGTATGCCAACAGAATCCTCATTGAGGATGACTCTGCCACTGTTATTGCTTGGATCCTGAGCAGGTCCGAGCAACATTAGGTCCATCCTCTGCTCTAAGATATTTGGCACTCTCTTGGACCATTAGTTACTTTGAGGTTCATCATATCTTTAGGGAGCTAACTCTGTAGTGGATTAGGTTGCCTCGTTTGTTGTCGAGCACTCTGGGGATTGGTCTTGGCATCATGGGAACTGTATTCCTCCATCTTTTCAGGATTTTCTTTTTTTTTACATTATGGGTGACTCCCGTATCCTGTTTGTTTGAGCATCCGTCTATATTAAAAACAAACAAGGTGGGTATGAGATATTGGTAGAACTAAAACTATCGATGGATCTAGTTCAGATCCGAGATCCATGGATATTTATCCAATAGATCTGGATCCGAGTATTTAATATTTAGATCAAATATTCAGATCTGACAGATCTAGAATCTTATTATATAATATAATATTATATTTATATTTATATTTATATTTATATTTATATATGTATTTAAATTATTGTGAATCTTAGATTTTTTATCTAATGGTTCAAAAATAATATTGAAATTTGGGATATTGAAATAAAAGAATCCTCGATCCTTGCTAGTTGCTCCAGCTAGCCCTAATCCCCCTTCAACCTCCCTCCTTCCTTACCTCGGCAGCTCCCCCGGTAGACCAGTGTCACACCATCATCGGTGTTGCCCCGACATCGCCTCCCACCTCTGCCTTCCTCAGATCCAAGCCCTGTCGACCATCGCTACCCCGACATCGTCCTTTGTCGTTACTTTCCTCGGATACGAGCCCCACCGGCCACCGACATCGTCCTTGCTAGCCGCCGCTATCCCGATGTTGTCCCCCATCTCTACCTTCCTCATATTTGAGCACTGTCGGCTACCACTACTCCAACATTATCCCCCTACCACTGCCTTTCTCGGATCCGAGTCCCGTTAGCCACCGGCATCATCCCCTATTTGCCGTCGCTACTTCGATGTTGCCCTCAAGACTCCCACCTTTGCCTTCCTCAAACCCGAGCCCTGCCACTTCGATGTTGCCCTCAAGACTCCCACCTTTGCCTTCCTCAAACCCGAGCCCTGCCAGTTGCTGCATTGATCATAGCAGCCTTCATTGGAGAACAGTGAGTAGTTTCTCATTTTAAGGCCTAGCAACTCTAGCTACATGGATACTCTACAACAATATTATACTGGATTTCTTTTTCAAAATCAATAACAATTATTTTCCAAACAATTGATTCATGACTTCATGCAATACGAACAAATCCCTCATGTGTTTTATACTACGCATATCTATCAAGAAGGGAAACATTTGGCTGATGGCTGTTGCTGCATTCCAAGGGAGCACTCAATTTTCATCACCTAAAAGACTTCCAGCTGGCTTCTTCAAGCTCTTGGTTGATGACTCTAGTGGTGTAATATATTACCATCCTGTATTCTTTCTCATAGCTAGGATCGATATCAATGATATTGATGAAGAGGCTCTGAAGTCACATATCATGGTTGTTACTAATGTAAGATACAAATTCTTATTCCCGCTTCTATTACTTTTTTTTTTTTTTTTCAGAATTTAGGTTTTAGGAATGTGGTAATGAGATAACATCACTAACAAATACTAGTTTGTTTATGCATGCTTCTGTCTCAAATTCTTTTGAATTATTTGAAAGGATTTGGCCCTAGATGAATGTTCATGTGACAATCCAGTGTATTTTGAACAAGGTTGAGTAGAAAGACTTCTTGTTACTAGGCAGATTTTATTACCCTTTCATTCCTTAAGTTAATTTTAGTTGTTTCTTATGTTCAGGATGTAATTGAATACAAGAGAGTGGCTCTATATATCGGAGTGATGCTGACCATGAAGATA